>CM062805.1:332278965-333478965 GCA_031772625.1 Pinus tabuliformis | reverse complement strand
TCTAGATTTTAGCAATCAACCCATGCACAACTCTACTTCTAGCCAATAACTCAAATTTACTGACTTAACTAGGAGACAAAACCATGTCACTCTAGCTAACTGCAATCCAAGTCATCCTGCTTGTTGGGTGTGGAGCCTGATTATCTTCTTAATTGTTTAGAGGCTTTTTGTTTCAGCCGCGTTGGATCCCTATTCCTAACGGGGTGGAATGTTGCATGTTTAATAGCCATCACGGGGGTCCATAAGGGGGCGATGATGAATTTTATGAGCGCGCCCCCCCCCCCCACCAACGGGTGTTCAAAGGCGTGCCCCTAAATCTAAAAATAGATGAAAATTTACTTGTAAAATATTTTAAATTCATAGTCAATCTAGGTCGTTCATTGGGCAAATGATCTGACAGTAGAAGTTATGTTAATTTAAAGTGTTTTTCCCTAGAAGGCAACCCTTGGTTTATATGAGAGAATTGTATTGTGGCTATGTATGATTATTCTAAGCATGAGAGAGAGAGGACGTTGTGTGAGAGAGAAGATGAAATTACAACGCATTTGTTGTAGGTTGTATCTCTTAATTTTGTTGGATAATATAAAAGGAAGGACTAGTTGTTTCTCTGTGGGCATAGCCCTAATTGGGTGAACCACATATATATGTGTCTATCTTGTTTTATGTGTTTCTTTATTTGTGTTTCCACAATATTTTCTGTATTTCATTACTCCATAAATTTATTTCTAAAACTGTTAATGTGGAAAATCAATTTTTCTCCATTTGACTAAGGCACTAGTCAAATGAATCCTTTTATTTCTACAATTTTAACACTTAGCAGGAATTGGGGCATAAATAATATCCTAATCGTTCTAAGGAGATGACATTCATTATTTGATTCTAGTCATGAGAAGTTGGATTTGGTCACATTTTGGGTCAAGTTTTCAATACTTCTCCCTCCACTCTAGACTTTGAAGGTTTTCAAAAGAACTGGTAACAAGTTGGTCACTTTCCTAGAAGCGGATATGTCCTTTATGGAGAGTGAAAAAAAATCGATGGATTAGGTCTTGGTAAGTATGAACCCTAGAGAAGGTTTCTTGGATGAGTTAAATATCAGCTTTAGAGGATTCTCGCATTGTCAGTTGTTGGACTATGAAGGATATCCTTTTCGATGTCATCTTATCTCGATTAATGAAGGAACAAAATGAAATACAAATTTAAATAAATACACAAAGATATTGTGAAACATAACTTCAATTAATAAATAGTGAATTGTTTACATGCAGAATGGAAATAAACTAGCTTAGGTGATAGTAGCTTATCTCTGAGAAGAGATTTGATGGCTACATGCCTTCTAAAATGGGTTACAATGAGGTTGTGAGGCCTTTTTAACATGAAGAAACAATGTGAAAACTTAAACATCCAAAAACTTAACCCTATGAGATGAAGCACCAAAAGCTTGTGGGCCCCGATGGGATTAGTTGGAACGTCAACTTCCCAAGGTTGTAACTTTGGCATACTGTCTCTGTTTGGTGTGCATAATAGCCCATTAGAAATATGTATCTGAGGAAAACAAATTTCAATTGCAAACATGAGTCTCTAACTCTCATTTTCTTGTTTCCCCAAAAAACATTGTTTAGGGCCTCAAAACAACTCTCGAAGTTCAAGACCAGAAAAAACTATGAAAAAAAAACAACTGAAATAGTAAATTGTGCTAGAAAATAGGAAACTGAAGAGAAACAATGTTGGGGGTCCAAGTGGAATAGGCGAGTGGACACCAATATCCACTTGAATTATCAACGATGCCATCAAAAAGGGCACATCCTTAGATATTATCCTACCTCGTATACTGGAAAGTTTGGTCGTAAGGGATTGAGGCATGAGACTAGTGTGGGTGGATCTAATGCAAAAAAGGGGTGTCAAACAAAGGTTTATTCTAAAGATCAACAAGCAGAGTTTTTAGAGAAAATAACAAATATCTATGAGGAAATTAGCATGGCTCGAGATCATTTGGAGCATAAGGATGTGACAACGATCGATCAAATGGATATTGAGGAGCCTTATATGGACCATGTGATGGGCCTACAAATTAGACACAAATTAAGGGCCATCTAACCTTTCCTAGGCACATAAAGGCTATATTAAATCTCTCCTTCCACACTTAATACTATTTTTTTCTTTAATATGTTCTTAGGAAGGTTTAGAGATGATTGCATAGTATGTGCCAAATATTATTTATTTTTGAAGAATATTGGGAAAATTATGAAGATTTGGAGGAGGAGATAATCTAGGGACTTTCTCCCTACTACAAGAGGATAAATATTGGATAACAAATCAACAGAACATTATTAAATTATTGGACAAATTATGGAGCTCCAATGATTGAGAAAATCTAGGAATATGTTCCCTATCATTCAATGCATATTCCTAGTGTTGGGAACTAGATCCACTATTTGAGGGATTTTGGAGGGGAAAGCTTCCTCCTTTCATGGAGAATGTTTCCTAATCATTTTGTATAAGTACCAATTCGAATTTGCCTTCGGGGAAATGTATTTCTTAGTCTTCTTGTGGAGAAAACTTGAATTTTTGCAGCTCCACTTTCATTTCTAACAGGGATGTACTTGGATTGATTCAAATAATGAAGTTTGGTGCAATTTTAAGCTTCTAAAGCTTGTTCTCCTTCATAGTACTATGATTATCCTTGGTCTTGACCATCCCAGGAGCCTCAGAGCCTTTTGTACAAATTTTCTTTTTTCTTTTCACTTCTTATTAACATGCATCTCTTGTCATTGTTTTTCAAATTTTTGCATTTAGTATTGATGCTTCTTTTGCTTTAGGATTGGGTTAAATGATTGAAGTGAGTTATTTTTCAGGTTATTTACAGAGTCACAAGCATGATTCATCTTTATAATATCTTTTAAAATTCATATTCGTTATTGAGTCCCTGTAGCAAAAAGTAGTAATTTTTTGTTATTTTTAAGAACATGTTAATGAGATTCAATTGAGTTGATTCCACTTCTATTGGTTCATAAAAAAAATCAACTTAATAGAAAAATTTACCCCATTGCATTTGTACTTTATTAGGTTAGGCATTTGATAGGTTAACTAACTCACTAGTTCTTTAATTTCTATTTTTTAGAGTAGTAATTTTCTGCTATTTTTTAGCACGTGTTAACAAGGGTATTTTGGAGTGATTCCTCATGGAATAGAGTCCTAAGACATCCTAATTAATAACAAAATTTGTCCCATCCCATTTTAATTTTATTTACTTGGTTATTCGGTGAATTATCTCCTCCTATAGTAATTTTGTTTCGCCTGTAGCATCCTCATGTAGCACTCCTGTAGCATTATATGTTACACATATAGTGATGACACCTCTTAAGTTTGTACGAACCTCATGTTGATAATTTAAGTTGGTAGCCTTGGAAGTTGTAACATTCTTGTTGCAATATTGGGGCTCATGACTTTTTGGCATCGTTGTCGGGGAGGTGTCAAAGTATGCATTGTTTTCTACCAGAGTTAATTCATTTATTTTACTTTTTGTAAGAAAAAAAATCTCATTAAGCATATTTCATTTCAAAAACATAAAATTTCATTGCATTAGCATTCATATTCAAAAAAAAAATCTCCAACACCAAGCCCCCCATTTGATCACGTGGTACAATAAGAGCCACATCACCATCCACTTTTGCAGGTAGAAGAAGAAGAGGTGGCAGAGAAGGTAGAAGAAATGGATGGAGATGATAACAAGGAAGAATATCCTCTTGGATTTCCCATTCAATATACTGATGTCACTTTGCATATGAAGAACATCCCTCCATCTTTCCTTCCCAACTTTCATGGTATAAGGTTAGAGGATCCAGAAACCTTTCTCTTTAAATTTGAAATCCTTTGTAGATTGTATGGTTACTTACTAAACACTCAAAAGTTGAGATTGTTTCCGGCAACATTGAAAGATAGAGCTCTTAAATGGTTCATTAGTTTAGGGACGAATTCAATAAGATCATGGAATGATATGCAAAATATATTTCTAGAAAAATATAAAGATCATGATCTTCAAGAAGAAATATTTAGAATGAATCAAAAATAAGATGAGAGCCTTGAGGATCTAATAGAGAGGTTCATGTATAATGTTAAGAGGTAAAAATTACATCATTTAGGATCGACACACTAAAAAACCTGTTACCTAGAAAAATTAGGGGTGAGTGGATTGATCTCCTTGATCTCATGAGTAGAGGTGATGTATACCAATTATCATTTGAAGAAATTTGTGAAACATTCAAACACATATCAAGAGGAAGGGCAAGAGTAAGTAAAATAGCATCAAGACAGGTAAGTCGAGCTAAACTTGGAAATTTGTTTGATGACTTTAAAACATAAATTCTTAGCAATCTAAGCGAAAAAAGTAGAAATGATAAGAATGCAAGATGAGGAAAAAGAAGATGTTGATATTTGTGTTGTCCATGCAAAATCACATGCTATTTAATATTGCCCATTATTACCAAGGTTGAAGGAAGTTTACCAAGAGGACAATGAAGCAAGTCAATCACCAAAACAACTATGTTATGTAGTTCCAGGAAGACTATGGAAGCCTAGTCAACCTAGTATGATGCAAGAACCTAATTAAAAATTCGTGAAAATTTCAAGGTTGTGCACATCCATCTAAAAGTAATTGGAACACACCCTTTCCTTGGCAACCTCGGTCATGTCAACCCCAAAACCATTCTTGGCAACAAGGTTGGAAAGAAACTTATGGGAGAAATGCACAACATCCTTAATATTTTCCGCAATATCCTCCATACCTAACTCCATGTTATCCCTACCATCCACCTCCACCACAAACACAACCCCAACCATATCCATTTCAAATATCCACTCCAACTCAACTACCTGTACCACCATTTCCAAATCCACACAAGGAAGTAGCTCAGCCTACTTACAATGTTGAGGTACAACAATTCCTAACATCTCCTCTCAACCTCAATGGTATTCATCTTAACTCAAGAAGAATATTTTGCGAAAATGAGATTCTCTTAATGTCATTGAAGGAAAGCATCTAGAAAAAGAAGATTCAAATGAGAAGACCAAAGAATCATAGGCTGCACTTGATGAAGAGTAGATATCAGAATCAGAGATTGAGAAAGTTCTCTCATGTTTACCATTAGATCATCCATGTGTTTAAGAGAATAATCTACAAAAAGAGGAAGATTTGAATGTCATGATAGAAGAGAACACAAAAAGAGATCCAAATGTGCAAGTGGACCAAATGCATCACAACTACATTGAAATATGGTTCCAGACAATAATTAAGTTGCAACAACACACTCTTCAACAATTCTTGATCTCATCTCAATTAAAGCGGTTGGTCTCTCATATTCAAGTACATGTCAAAGCATATCTTTTGAGCCTACACATGATTTTATCTATCATCTTGATGTGTACATGGCTCCATTGGAAGTATTCCTATACTTGAAAGACATTTTGTTTTTTCAGGTAGAGTAGGATAGAAAAAAGAAATGAAAAAATGAAAAAGTAAGAGGAAAAATAAAATCTCAGGTGAAACCTCCTTTAAGATGCCTGAGATTGGTTCATTGATTGAAAACCTCCATGAGATAGTCAATGGGTTGGAAAAAGAGAAAAAATGAGAAAAAGAAAATATCCTAGGTGAAAACTTCCTTTGAGGCGCCTAGGCAGACCTACTAGTTGAAAAACTCATTGAGGCGGCTAGTAGGCCTAAAAGAAAACAAAAATGAAAAAAATGAAAAATTTCTTTGTTCCATGTGTTTCTGTCTCATTAATGCACATGCTCTCCAACCTTTGCAAGCAACAAAAACAAGTTAGAATTTTTTGGTTTGATAAGATAGAATAAATTAACCAAAAAAAATAAAAAAAATATTTTGAAAAAATGTTAAGTTAGGATATGGACATAAAAATGTTGAATAAAATGTTTTTGAAAATATCTTGATGATGATGTCTATATCAAAGAAAATATTAGGTTAGATGTCCTAAAAAATCAAGACAAAAAAAAAAAAATGTTAGGTTAAAAAGAAAAGAAAACAAATAAACTCTAAAAGTGAGCAAGTCTAAATGCCACTGCTATTTTTTCCACAAAATAATGGTTGTGTGCAGCTTGTCATAAATGCCACAACCCATGACAGCCAAATAGTTTAATCTTGACTGCTTCATGCTTTAAATTTGATATTATAATTAGAGAATAAAGATCTAGCCAAATTGTTTAATCTTGGCAGATCAGTAGTTAGGTAGAGAATAATAAGGTGCTCATCAGTTTAATATGAGCCCTTGGATGTTATTAGGTTAGAATTAGATACGTTGCTTTTTTTTAAAATAAAAAATAAAAAGGAAAAGGGTTTGCTAGCTTAAATGCACCCATTAAGTGAAGAAAAATTGATAGGATAAGCAAAGGATAGGTAGAAGAAAGGTTGCAGAAGTATGATGATTGATTGGACAAAATGTACATTTATCATGTTTTACCATATGTTTCTATGTCCATGAGGCAATTACACAAAGCAAATGAAGGCCTACAAGATCAATTAATTAACTTCCCTCATCCCCATTCATCCCTATATTTACTAATTTGCCCTTCCCACCTTCATATAGTTCATATTCATTTATTTTCCATAAAAAGCCCCTTTGCCTAAGGTTAAAATCCTTTTTGCCTAGGAAAAGTGAAAACCCCATGTTAAATCCCCTTTTACCCAAAAAACCCACAAAAGATGTTTAGCCTAAGTATTGATGTATATATGTGAAAGCAAATAACTCATGAAAAGGCATTATACTTAGTGTATTTCCCCTTTCCGCTCACGTTTCATATTAATGCTAACTTATAGTATTAAACCCCTAAAAGTCCCCTTTCCCGTATATTATTAACTCCCTTTACTAAATATCCCGAAAACTTAAGTTTTATTATAAAACTATGTATCGCATATCGGCAGATCGCAAACTTTTCAACATGCATGCACTCTCCTCTGCATTGCGATATGTGATGCGCGATGGACCCAGACCTGACGCACATATATTCCATAATTCATTGCCCATTTCGCATCCACCCCTTATCGCAAGTCTCGGCTGAAACATACACCCTTTGCCATTGCGATCTCTGATATGCGATGGGAACCCAGACCTGATCGCAGTATTATCCGTGATTTATTTTCCACATCGCGTCTGGCCCCTATCACATTCCTTTGCGATGGACCTTCCTTCGCTAAATTGCGATTGCGATATGCGATGAACCCAGACCCGACATCATTTATCCGCCTGAATTCATACTATTTCAAGTCCTTCATACCTTATTTTGCAAAGGATTTCTTTGTTAAAATGTTTTTATGAGTTAAACGAAGAACTAACCTAAACCTCTATTTAACCATAAAACCCCGCTAATCTCAGTTTTTAACCCATAATAAAGCCCATACTGCCATGATTAATCATTGGGCCCCTTTGTTGCTCTTTCCTCTTACCTCCGCGCTACTCTTTCACTCCACCACCGTTTGATCAAATCCATTCAAATCCAATGACCCTCAGCGATTTTGGGTTGGCTCTCTGTCCGAGCATTACCCACCTGAAAAAGCAATATTCCACCAACCTCCCCTTGCTACATGTCAGGCTCTAGACCATATCGGGTGACCCCTCCCAAAAACCGCCTGCGCCTCATAAGCGGTGTGATGAAAACCAAAACCACCTCCCGCATAACGACAAAATGGCCACTGTTCACTTTGTGCCATAATTCAAAAAGTAAATTGTTTTTCCATTTAAACGTAAAAATCACCATTTTGCTTTGTTTCGCCTGTTTTCAAAGTGAAACCTCCATAAGCCTCTACGACCAATAAAACCATTGTTTTATCTTCCAATATGCTCTGGACTCCTTCCAATATCCTTTCGAGCTCTGTAAAGGCATTGAAGACCTTCTTTGTCACCTATGTTTTTCTTAACAATTTTTGTGTTTTGCAGGTAAAAACTCTTGTTCCAGGCTTACAAAGAAAAAATCTTGCATACAATTAGAAGACAAATACGAAGATTATATCAAATCACTTACATTGTAACATAAAATCTAAAACAATTTACTGTTGAAAAGCACAGTAAAAACCTGAAATGCATAGTAAAGGCAAAAAGGAACACAATAAAGGCTACTCAGCAGGGTCAAAGGATATTCACAGTGTTTAAAGAGTATTAGATGAAAGATCAAATGAAGGAATCAACCAGCGTAAAGGATACAAACAATCAAGCAGCTTAAAGGCAAAATATCAAACAACAAAGCCAGCACAACCTGAATAAAAGGAACAACAAGAAGCAGTTCAATAGCTGCCCCTATCTTCTTGCATGAAGATCTTTCCTTTCCTAGAATAAATCTTAATCAGTTTTAGGATATTTTCTTAGTTTCATTATTGTATAAATAACTCTCTTCTCAAGTTGTTATGGGTTCAAGGTTCATTGTTCATTGCTTGTTAAGTCGTGACTGTTCATTCTACTTTGAACCTGGTTGCACCTTTGAAGGAAGCTTTTCTAGACACTTGATGTACTCAGTCTTTTTGGAACCTTAATACAAAGCAAAGGATTCTGAATTTGGTTTTACATAGTTTGTGTTATCCTGTAAGTTTTTCCAGTTATCAATCATTATGTTTTTCTTCATATGCTTATGACTTATAGAGATATCTAGGTAGGAATAATTGTATCTCAATTTATTCCTATAAACTCCTGAAGTGATCATCTATTAAGAGAATGGATTAGTGAATTGTCTGTTTAGCTAATCCCCTCTAATCAATAAATCATCAATATATTTTGTAAGCTTAAGTATATTACCTTGAATATTTGGAATGTAGTTTAGAAGGTTTTCATACTTATGATTGTTCTGTTTTACAATCTGGAAACTCTGATAATCATATTATTTTTGTCTTCTTCTCGCCACTATTTGATCTATATCACTGTGTAAAGCTTTATGGCAGCCCTTTGTTGAGATATTAATATTATCCAAAGGATTAAGTATTTCAATTATACATATGTCTTCATTCATTGGTCTTCCAAAATTAAAACCAAAAACCCCAAAACAATTATTTTAGATGCTCTAGCATTGGTAGCTGACCTACTACTATCTCATAGGTGCAACATCAGACTGGCGCTGTTGTCGAGGATTCGAATTTCTTTTAAGTTTCCCTTGGGACAGCGATATTCATTCATTCTTTCCCTTTAAGATGATTAAAGGGTTTAGAAAGGTTAAAATCATTCACCTAGGCGACTCCACACTCCCAAGATGGCACCTTTTAAACATACCAGATCTCGTTCAAAAGTTGACATAGTTAGTCCTCTGTCAGATCCTGAAAGGCTTCTGAGAAAAGCCAGTTCTAAAAGGGGACAGCAACCATCTTCTTCTTCCTCTTCATTCCTACAGTCTGAAGAATTAGAATTATGTGGCCCCTATAGTAATATCCCATCTGATCCTGATTACTCCCATTTATCACCTAGGGTTGCTGAACTTCTAGATAAAGGAGTTGATTTTAAGTCAGCCTACCTTATTCATTCATTAGAATCTCATCCAATACCCACACTACCACCAGGATCACCTAAAACTGAATCTGATTTGGGTGTTAATCTACCAGAATATAAACCCACAGATTTCATATCCCCTACCACCTATCCATTTCCTTCCATTTTTGACCGACCTGAAGCTTCTTCTTCTGAACAACCTGAGGAGACCTTCTCTATATATTCCAATCCTCTCTTTGAAACAAAAGAAGGTATTCCTTTACAGGTCCCAAAGTTAGTTCTTAAGACTCCTTTGAAGTCTTTCAGGAGATCTCCTCCTCCTTCACCTCCAACTAGTTCATCAACCCTTGAATCACCATCTTCTTCCTTTACTTCTTCTTCATCCTCTACATCCACACAAACACCACATGCCCCACCTGGACAACCTCATACACCTCAAGCACTTCATACACCACCTGCTGTCATGGCTTTCCGACCTATTGTATAGGCTAGATATGCTGCCTTAGTCTTACCTAATAACCTTGATGCATTCCCAGCTGGATACTTAAAATACCTTCCCAAGTACAATGGAGAAACTGGTCCCTCAGCTGAGGACCATCTTCAAGCTTTCCTAGACTTTGCAGACAACATGAATATTGAACAAGTTTACGTTTATATGAGATTGTTTATATAGTCACTTGAAGGAAATGTGAGGATTTGGTTTATGCAGTTATCAACAGCGTCCATTAGAAATTGGGAAGAGCTTACAACCATATTTAAAAATCAATGGGATGTGAAAAAGGATCCTCTTTACTTCCTCACAGAATATGAAGAGCTTAAAAGGAACTTCGATGAACCAATATTAGATTTTATCAAAAGATTCAATAAACTCTATCACAAAATGCCTGCTAATTGTAAGCCCCCTGTAGCAGCAGCTAAGTCTAGATTTTCTAAAGCTTTTGATGATGACTTTGCTATTATGCTACGAGAGAGAACTTCAAGAACTCTTGAAGATATGCAAACAAATGCTATAGAAGTAGAAGCAAATAGGGCAGCCTCAACTTCTTTAAAACTTAAGGAAGAAAAGGCCCAAAGAAAACTCAAATCTGTTCAAGAAGCCTCTAGTTCCTCTAAGACTAAATCAGAAGACTCAAAAATAGATGAAATAATATCTCTTCTTAGAAACCTATCAAATAGGATTTCAAAGATTGAGACCCAACCCAGGACAATACAACAAACAATTACTAGACCCCAAAACCAAAATCAAGGTCAGTATAAAAGAAATCCACCACTACAAATTCTTCAGAGACCTAGCAATGATCAACGGGTTCCTACTCCTCTATTGATAGATTACCAACAACCTAATGATAATACTATGACAATTACTGAAGATATTAATAGTATGGATTCTTCTTCTTCCAATCAAATAGCCATCATTCCTCTCTCACAACAAAATCAGGTTCAAGAAGATCAAGAAGCTTCACAGGTCTCTAAATATCACGCTTTCTCTGAATTTTAATTGCAGAGTTAAACAAGAGGTATGATATTAGGCCTAGGCCTAGTCCTAGTAGACCTCCAAAGGAAAATCCAATAATTGAACCACATACCAAAATTGTTGAAGCTCAAACAACTCTTATTCAGCCCTTAAATCAGTCAACTGCTACTACCCAAACTGGTAAAAACATTTTGACTACATTTAATGTTGAAAAAGACTTAGAGAGGGTTAAGATCCCAATTCCACTGTCAGAACTTTCTAAAACCCTGGTTACAAAATCCAAGTCACAAAATGGATACAAAATACTGTTGAAAAGTGTGCAACAAGAAATGCTTGTTGAGAGTGCAACAAGATGATGGAGCTTAGTGAAAAGAGTCGCCTTCACTAAGTGGGCCCGCAGGCTATTTTTGGCACAAGTCTATTTTTAGACTATGTCTATTTTTAGACATATGGATCATGTCTATGGATTGCAGGTTGTTGTTTATGGATGATTGGTCAAGTTGGGAAAAATAGATGGACTTCTATTTTTGATCAAAGTGTGAGTGATCACAGTGTGAGTGATCAAAGTCTATTTTTAGACTGGCTGTCAAAAATAGAAAAGTAAAATATTATTGTCTCATAATAATATTTGGACTATAAACTTAATCTTTTTCTCTTGGAGCACTTCAGGATGAGCTACGGATGTGGTACATGCAGATCCCAGAGGGAAATACGTGGTTACCTATGGGATGACTAATATTTGCATGCAGGACTTCAGTTAGAACTCAAGTGATTTGAGTTTAGTGGACTGGAGGTGCAGTTGATGGAGTTGTGTTCAGTTTAGCTTTGTTAAACTGGTTGTATTTAGTCTAACTGATCAATAGACTAGAGATGAGTTGGGTGAATTAGTTATTAATTAATTCACAAGTTATTAACTCATAATACAACTATAGAATACATCAGTTAACTCAGTTGCATGTCAGTGCATGTTCAATTCAACAGGGACAGGTGGTAGAGAATCAGATTGCTATCAGTTGTGACTATAGTTGTGCACCAGATCTTGCACAATCAAGGGATTGAGTATGCCAATGAGTTTGCTCACGTATTTGCCCAGTATTGTAGCCTTTTCTCACATCCAACAAAGTGTGAGTGATTATTCAGAGGTGAAATACGAGTTTGGGAAGCCATTCTCATCAGTTCTTGAGCAGGTATTGAGCAGTGGAGGCAGGCAAGCAGTGGAATAGATTTGGAGATCAGATCTGAGCTGTATTGTGTGTAACAGGTGGAGATACTTGTGAGAAGTATTATGCTTTGTATTGTTACATGATTCAATCAATATAATATACAGATAGTGTGGGGTTTTTAGCGAGATTCTTTCCCCGGGATACATACTGTGTTAATGAGTTTGAATGATGCTTCTATGTGTGCCTGTGAATGTTTCTGCTTCTGTAAATTGATGATCAACGTAGAGGAGATTATGTATTATACATGTTCCGCTTATAATTGTATGATCAGGATAATCTCTGTGAATATGTGTTAAATTATTCAAAATTTCTACATGGTATCGGAGCTATATTATTTGTAGAAAAAGTTTCTACATGGTATCAGAGCTGCTTGATTTGTAGAAGAGATTTTTACAGGATATCAAGCGAGGATTGATCATCAGATCTACTATTCAGGAAGTGTTTACATCTTATTTCTTCAGGCAGAGTCTGTGATCGGGCCAGGTAGCCTCTGGATTCATCCTTCTTTTGGAAGGTGAGATATCCGGTGAATGCCCAGACAGTCAATCTCTGTACAAGAAATACTTTGTTCTCACGAATTCTAGATCAGAAGCGGTTGAGTTTTGAGCTGGTGGAATTCAAATTTAATTCCAAAGCAAGAGATAAACTCAGAAACATTAAGTTTGAGAATGGAGACAGTATGCCCCAGTATCTCACGAAGTTCACCCAATGCCGGGATGAGCTGGGAAGTGTGGGGGTGACTGTCGGATGAGGATGGTGAGTCTAGCACTCCTTGACCTTCCTAAGAGTTGGCATAGCTACCAGGACTCGGTGAATGGAAGGGAGAAACTGCCAGGATGGGAGAGACTTTGGTCAGATCTTGTGCAGGAGGAGATTAGACGGAGCACCAGAGACAGTTCTTCATCCATGCAGGATGAGGATAACTGTGCCTTAGCGAGTAAGGTGAGGAAGGGGAAGGAGAAGATTTCTCTTTTTGAATCCAGTTCTTCCAGTGATGGGAAGAAGGTTGACAAGTTGAAGGTGAGATGCTTTCGTTGTCATGAGATTGGTTCACGGGTCAGGAACCTATATGTTCTTGAGGTTCAAGATGCATGCAAAGCCTTGAGCAGCGAGGCAACTGATGGAGACTTTGTGGTTGAGAGGGAGCGTATATTACCTCTCAACATGCAGAGCCAGAAGCAGTCTCAGACGATTGTGGAGGAGCCACGATTGGTGCAGCAGCTTCAGGAGGTTGTGGAGGAGCCACAACAGGGGAAGCTGAGAGGAGATAGAGTAGAGACATCTACTCATCCAGAGACCTCCAGTAGGGGGAAACTTCGAGCCAGGTGGGCTGAAGGATCGCATGCAGGCATACCTCCGGGTAGGAGGTGGGGTGATGTGGATTGATTGTCCCAAGGAGGAGGGGCAGGATCCTTGAGGTACCCAACCTCTTGGATGAGACCTTGCTACGGGAGCCCCGATGTGTAGTAGCAGGAACTGATTGATTGGGTAGAGACAGATGCGGATGGAGCGGCAGAGAGAGCGACAGTGCAGGGAATCCCAGGACAGCGCATAGCTAGCAGGCTGTAGCAATGCGAGAGGCACAAGTGTTTTGCATAGTGCTAGGTGGCACACAGAGGTGTGCAATGGTGCGAGATGCATGGAGATGTTGCAGTAGCGCAGATGTCAGAGAGGGAGCACTTGTCAGCAGCAGGTAGAGCTTCAGCATCAGAGGGTGTTTCTATCCCAACAGGGAGGTCAATTGGGAGGTGCAGTGCGGATGCAATGCTAGGAGATAGAACCAGCAGCAACATGGATGCAGTCAGAGATCAAAGTGACAGAGGCTAGAGCAGTCAGATACTGAAGAGCACAGAGATGCAGAGTTTCAGTCGACAGAGGCAATAGCAGTCAAAGACTTTGATGACAGAGCAAGTGGACCGGCTAGATGTGTTGCATGGAGAACAATCCAGAGTTACAGGATCGGGTTTGAGAGGAAGTCTTTCTTGTTGAGAGGGAGTGTTGAAAAGTGTGCAACAAGAAATGCTTGTTGAGAGTGCAACAAGATGATGGAGCTTAGTGAAAAGAGTCGCCTTCACTAAGTGGGCCCGCAGGCTATTTTTGGCGCAAGTCTATTTTTAGATTATGTCTATTTTTAGACATATGGATCATGTCTATGGATTGCAGGTTGTTGTTTATGGATGATTGGTCAAGTTGGGAAAAATAGATGGACTTCTATTTTTGATCAAAGTGTGAGTGATCAAAGTCTATTTTTAGACTGGCTGTAAAAAATAGAAAAGTAAAATATTATTGTCTCATAATAATATTTGGACTATAAACTTAATCTTATTCTCTTGGAACACTTCAGGATGAGCTACGGATGTGGTACATGCAGATCCTAGAGGGAAATACGTGGTTACCTATGGGATGACTAATATTTGCATGCAGGACTTCAGTTAGAACTCAAGTGAGTTGAGTTTAGTGGACTGGAGGTGCAGTTGATGGAGTTGTGTTCAGTTTAGCTTTGTTAAACTGGTTGTATTTAGTCTAACTGATCAATAGACTAGAGATGAGTTGGGTGAATTAGTTATTAATTAATTCACAAGTTATTAACTCATAATACAACTATAGAATACATCAGTTAACTCAGTTGCATGTCAGTGCATGTTCAGTTCAACAGGGACAGGTGGTAGAGAATCAGATTGCTATCAGTTGTGACTATAGTTATGCACCAGATCTTGCACAATCAAGGGATTGAGTATGCCAATGAGTTTGCTCACGTATTTGCCCAGTATTGTAGCCTTTTCTCACGTCCAACAAAGTGTGAGTGATTATTCAGAGGTGAAATACGAGTTTGGGAAGCCATTCTCATCAGTTCTTGAGCAGGTATTGAGCAGTGGAGGCAGGCAAGCAGTGGAATAGATTTGGAGATCAGATCTGAGTTGTATTGTGTGTAACAGGTGGAGATACTTGTAAGAAGTATTATGCTGTTTATTGTTACATGATTCAATCAATATAATATACAGATAGTGTGGGGTTTTTAGCGAGATGCTTTCCCTGGGATACGTACTGTGTTAATGAGTTTGATTGATGCTTCTATGTGTGCCTGTGAATGTTTCTGCTTCTGTAAATTGATGATCAACGTAGAGGAGATTATGTATTATACATGTTCCGCTTATAATTGTATGATCAGGATAATCTCTGTGAATATGTGTTAAATTATTCAAAATTTCTACAAATACCTCGTTTGATGCTGAAGGTGATGTCATAAGTTTGCAAGATGAAAAACCAGCAGTAGTTTTTGGCCCAAGTTCAGACATGATAGATGAGATAGTGTCTCATTTCTATGTAACTCTTAAAACAAATGATTCCATGTTGTATAATTGTATGCTTGATTCGGGAGCATCACACAACCTTATGCCAAAATATATCATGGACCATTTGAAATTCGAAATAACTAGATCCTACCATTACCTGTACACCTTTGATTCTAAAAGGATGCCCTGTTTGGGATTGATCAAGGATCTAGTGGTTACCCTTGCCCAAATTCTAGTGAAAAGTGTAGTACTTGATATTGTTGTCACAGATATCCCTCCCAAGTTTGGAATGCTCCTTTCTAGGTCTTGCTATGCCAAATTAGGGGGAACTCTACAAATGGATATGTCATATGCTACTATTCCTGTTTATGGAGGAGATCAATTAAGATTATATAGAGAGGTAAGATTTGTACATACTGTTTGTAAGATTGACCAGCCAAGGAACCATCCAATTTATGCAATAGATCAAGACTTTGGTTGTTTTCAACTCACTTCAAACCAACATAAAACTCAAGTCAAAATTGAAGAGGTAGTTGAAAGTCCTGAACCAAACCAAACTAATATTTGGAAACTGTTCTTTGATGGCTCTTGCATGAAAGGTGGGGCAGGAGCTGGAGTAGTTTTAATTTCACCTAAAAAAAGAAAATATAACCTAATCATGTAAACTAGACTTCGAAGTTACAAATAATGTGGCTGAATATGAAGCTTTCCTTTTAGGATTGCAATTAGCCAAAAGCTTAAAAGTTCAAAAATTAAGTGTTTTTACTAGTTCAGAACTTATTGTTAAGCAAGTAAGAAATGTTTGCCAGACCAAGCACCCTAGACTTAGTTCTTACCGAAATGAAGTATGGGATTCAGTTGAAAACTTCTTTGATGCTTTTAATTTGACTCATATTCCTAGAGATCAGAATATTCATGCAGATGCCTTAGCTGTCTCTGCTAGCTCTTTAAAAATTCTTGATTATATTGATGTACTCTATCAAATGTAAGTTAAATATAGGCCATCTATCCCAGATAATCTGAAACATTGGAAACTATTCAAAGATGATGAGCATTTGAAATCATTTCTGTAGGTAATATATGATTTTTCATTTCTACAAATTGATGAAGATAGAACTGAATTAAATGAAAACCCAGATGGAAATGATACTTCAGATTTTAAAACCCAATTTCTAATCATGACATTATTCAATTATCTAATAATTTTATTCCAAAAGGACTCATTCCTTTAGAAAAATTGTTTGATCAAAATCATGTCTTCCGAAACCCTCAGTCCATTTCTTTAGAAGATGACATAGAAGGGATTAACATTGGAACTGATGAAGGTATCAAAAACATCAAAATATGTGCATCTCTAGACCCTAAGATCAAAGATCAATATCTTAAGTTACCGCAAAATTATAAGGATGTTTTTGCTTGGATTTTTGCTGATCTAAAGACCTATGATACTTCATTAATACAACATAAGATTCCTTTGAAGCCAGAAGCAAAACCTTATCAACAGAAACTTAGAAGGATAAATCTAGCCCTTCTACCAACTGTAGAAAGGGAGATTAAGAAAATGCTAGATGCTCAAATCATCCTCTCTCTTAGATATTCTAATTGTGTTGCAAATCTAGTTCCTGTTAGAAAGAAAAATGGAGAAATAAGACTTTGTGTGGATTTTAATAATTTGAACAAGGCATCATTAAAAGATAATTATCCTTTGCCCAAAATGGATCAGTTACTTCAAATGGTTTCAGGAGCACAAAGAATTTCTATGCTTGATGGTTTTTCAAGTTACAATCAGGTGAATGTTGATACAACAGATAGAGAGAAGACAACCTTTACTACACCCTGGGGTACATTCATGTACACTAGGATGCCATTTGGCTTAACCAATGCTGGAGAAACGTTTTAGAGAGCTATGGACATAGATTTTATGGGCCAGGTAAATAAATTTGTGGTTATTTATCTTGATGACATAACTGTTTTTTTCTAAATATGATCAGAAACATCTAAAGCACTTGATGAAGGTTTTTGACAGGTGTAGAAAATTTGGAATATCATTGAACCCTAAGAAGTCCTTGTTTGTTGTTAAAGAAGGAAAACTGTTGGGCCATATAATTTCAAAGGGGGGAATATTAATTGACCCCAAACAAGTATCTGCCATTGAAACATTGACCTTACCTAGAAACAAGAAGGAGATTCAAGATTTTCCAGGCAAGATTAATTTTCTAAGGAGATTTATTCCAAATTATGCAGAGATTGTAAAAGATATAACTGACATGCTTCGAAAGGACCATGAAGTCAAATGGACTGCCTCTTCTAAGCATGCATTTGAACAAATAAAAAAGGCTATCTCTGAAGCTCCAACCTTAGCCAGCCCTGATTATACTAAGCCATTTAGTATTTTCTCTTTTTTCTCTGAAACAACCCTTGATGCCGCTCTATTACAGAAAAATGAAGATTCCCATGACTAACCCATAGCCTTTTTCAGCAAGGTTATGTGAGATATTGAGCTTAAGTATGACACCATTGAGAAGCAAGACTATGCCTTTATTCAAGCCCAATGTTGCACGAAGCGGGAGCGCGAAGCGGAAGCGCGGAGCGCGGAAGCGTCATTTTCCAAAAATCTAGGAAGCGAAGCGTCCGCGGAAGCGTCTGCTATATATATATATATATTTTTTTATATTTTTTTGCATTTATACTCAAAACAAACATCCCAAATACCAAATTAATTGTAGAAGACATGAAAACATGCATATTTTTGCATAAATCAAGATAGATATGGCATCCATGATTCCATTGTAGTTACTAGTATGTACAACAATCATCTATATTCTAGCTATTACAAACATACATCAAATTTTTAAGCGGATATACGAATCTCTGTGGCACATTTTGGTTAAAAAACCGAAGTTTGCACTTAACACTTCGCTTTGGTGCAACCATATACTACATATGGTATAACAAAGACCCGACAGTGACAAGGCCTTGTGGCATCAGATATGATATAGTCGTAACCATATGATAAACATAAGCTCAATTGAACCGACAGATGATATGTTTGAGTTCCGCATGGCATATATTTGATAACTTTGGCATATGCATTATAACCAAAGTCCGACGGTGCGCCATCCGTGATTGGATATGACAATTATAAAAAATGTAACCTTGGCATATGAGCGCATGAACTCCGATAGTTATGTAACTCCCCTCAGTGGTGTGGCAAACATTGACGGTGTAATATTACTCCGACCCGTGGCATATATCAAATATAACCAAAGTTTGACATAGCTCCCTGCGGAATATTCGTGATATACGATTTGACTTTGGAATATGGTGTTGCCGTAAAATTTCTCCACGCCGAGTTTGGTGGAGATTCCTGTGATATTTGGAGTGTTGCTAACCAACTCCGGAATGCCAAATATAATGAACCAGCGGACATATAAACCAAAGTTTAGACATACTCCGCCATATTGACTTCGCGCTGAGTTGCTGCTATCCATGAGTTTCAAGCATTGATAACATTGTCTAATGGTTTAGCGGGGCTGCTAGGTTGGCGGGGCTCCACCAATCCTTACCCCCATTAGCATTACAACAAAACTTTAAATAAGACTTGTGCGTCACCATAAATAAAATAAACTCATAGCGGATGGTAAGCGGATATTCCAGGAATCGTTTCAAAAAATAGGAATCGCGCTTCAGAAAAACCGGAATCGCGCTTCGCCTGGAGGTTCCGGAACGCTTCCGTACGGGACGCGATTCCGGCTTAGGATCGGGGGGGGGGGGGGTGGCAATTCCTGCAACTATGTTCAAGCCCTGAAATCATTCAAGATGTATGTCTTACATTCACCTATTACTGCTCATGTACCTAATAGTGCTGTGAAAATTGTCCTAACCCAACCAGAAATTGATGGGAAAAGAGGTAGATGGATCACTCAAATTCGGGAATTTGATCTAACTATCAAGACCACCAAGCTAGTAAAAGGTCAAGTATTAGCTAAGCTTCTAGCTGAATCCAACTGCAAAGTACTTGGATTCAATTCTATTTTAGAAATACAAGGGAAAAATACACAAGAACCTTCTATCCTTGCAGAAGGGGAGAATCAATAAGAACCTTCCCTTCATTCTAAAGAAAAGAACCCACAAGAACCTCTACCTTCAGAGGAGATCAGTCCTATACACATTCATGAAAAATTCTTGTTGTCAAATTGATATCAAGATATTGTAAATTTCTTGATCCATTTTGAGTGTCAAACATCGTTCTCCAAAACCCAATGTAAAACCCTTAAGTTAAAATAAGTCAAGTACTGCATTATAAATGCAAATTTATACTGGAAAGATACACTGAATATTTTGTTATTGTGTTTAATAGAATCAGAAACTGAAGGAATCATTGAACAGTTTCATACAGGATTTTGTGGGGGACATTATGCTTGGAGAGCAACAACATACAAGATTTTGAGGGGAGGATTTTATTGGCCCACATTGTTCTTACAAGTAGGGGCAAAGGTTAGAGGTCGTGTTCCTTGTCAAATGTTTGCTGGTAAACAAAAATTAGCGGCTCTTCCATTCGTTCCATCAATAGTTTCAACACCTTTTTCTCAATAGGGATTAGATTTTGTTGGAGAGATTCACCCCACTTCAAATAATCAGCATAGATGGATTCTCACTGCAATAGACTACTTTACTAAATGGGTGGAAGCAATTCCAGTCAAAAATGTTACTGATTCAATAGTAATTAAGTTTATTGAGGAGAATATCTTATCTAGATTTGGTTGCCCAACTCAAATTGCCATTGATAATGTAATAGCTTTTTCTAGTGTTAAAATGATTGAATTTTGCCAGAAATATCAGATTTTGTTATATCATTCAACTCCATACTACCCTCAAGGTAATGGCCTTGCAGAGTCATCAAACAAAAGTCTGGTAAAGGTAATAAAAAAGACTCTTGCTGATCATAAGAAGAGTTGGGATTCACATTTGATTTATGCAGTATGGGAAAGCATAATTACTCCAAAGAGATCAACTGGAAAATCTCCATTTCAATTAATCTATGGGAAAGATGCAATCTTCCCTACCAATTTGGCCTTCCCTATTTTAAAATTTCCGCAGGATTCAACAGATGAGCCTGATGATTTTTCAAGAAGAATAAATCAGATTATTGAACTTAATGAAAACAAAGATGAAGTTCAACACAAATTGAAGAAATATCAGAATAAGATGAAGGCCCTGTTTGACAGAAGAGCCAGGGAAAGGGACTTTAAGGAAGGTGATCTAGTTCTAAGATGGAATCCTAAGAGAGAAGAGAAAGGAAAGCATGGAAAATTTGAAAATCTAAGGTTTGGACCTTTAGCAATTGCTGAAGTGAAGGGTAACAACACTTTTGTGCTACAGAACCTTGAGGGGCTATATTCCACTTATCTTGTAAATGGAAGGTTTCTCAAACATTACATTCAGTACTAAGAAGTTGAAATAGTTTTCATTGTAAATACTCCAGTTTTCTTTTACTTTGCAAGATGTTAGTGTGATCTTTTTACAGCAAGGACTCCATAGCCCAAGGAGAAGGCACATGGATCTATAGGTTCTCTGCTTTCTACAGGAGAAAGCAGTCCCCAGATGGAGCCAATGTTGTAGCATTTTTGGTTTGATAAGATAGAATAAATTAATAAAAAAAATAAAAATAAAAATATTTTGAAAAAATGTTAAGTTAGGATATGGACATAACAATATTGAATAAAATGTTTTTGAAAATATCTTGATGATGATGTCCATATCAAAGAAAATGTTAGGTTAGACGTCCTAAAAAAATCAAGACAAAAAGAAAATGTTAGGTTAAAAATAAAAGAAAACAAATAAACTCTAAAAGTGAGCAAGTCTAAATGCCACTACTATTTTTTCCGCAAAATAATGGTTGTGTGCAGCTTGTCATAAATGCCACAACCCATGACAGTCAAATAGTTTAATCTTGACTGCTTCATGCTTTAAATTTGATGTTATAATTAGAGAATAAAGATCTGGCCAAACTGTTTAATTTTGGTAGATTAGTAGTTAGGTAGAGAATAATAAGGTGCTCATCAGTTTAATCTGAGCCATTGGATGTTATAAGGTTAGAATTAGATAGTTTTCTTTTAAAAAAAATAAAAATAAAGGAAAAGGGTTTGCTAGCTTAAATGCACCCATTAAATGAAGAAAAAATGATAGGATAAGCAAAGGGTAAGTAGAAGAAAGGTTAAATAAGTATGATGATTGATTGGACAAAATGTACATTTATCATGTTTTACCATATGTTTCTATGTCCATTAGGCAATTACACAAAGCAAATGAAGGTCTACAAGATCAATTAATTAACTTCCCTCATCCCCATTCATCCCTATGTTTACTAATTTCCCCTTCCCACCTTCATACTGTTAGGATATTCCGACACATAGGAAATAGTTAAGTACAACTTGGTCTAGTATAGAGTTAGGTAAAGTGTGTTTCTTTACTAGGTACATTTTGTAACTTACAATCCGACGGTCACGATATGTAGTGATCCGACGGTTCATTCTCTCCTCGGTATTACCGACACTTGATCCGTGGCTTAACACCCGATTGGTCCATGATTTCTATTTAAAGCGCATGGAGGGTCATTTGTAGGGTAATCCGTCTATGAGAGAAGCATATGTAAATTTTCATTCTTTTATTAATAAATTGCCTGAAGTGGCCGCGTTGGCTCAGGCCGTGAACTGTTTCCCTCTTTGAGGGTTTTAACCACGTCAAAATACTGGTGTATTGATCTGTGATCTGTTTGTGAGCGGTGTCCTTTGGTGTTCTGTCTGAGGAACTTACCCTGTAAATTCCTACATGGTATCAGAGCTATTTGAGGGCCGCGTCCGTTGGTGATCCAAATCTGAAGCCGGTAGAACTGCATCTGACAACCGTTTCCTAGATCTACTGTTTCTGACTACTTTCGAGCTGAGAGGACTGGTCTGTTGTGTTGGGAGCATCTGTTCCAGTGAGGAACCCCTTTCGTTTCACGCGAAAAGGTTTCTGGTAGCCCTAGCTACGTCATTTTTAAGATCTGGAGGTATACATTGTTTATTTGCAGTTTACAGTCATTTTCTCTCTGTTTTCTCTTTGCCCCGCGACTCTGTGCAATCTGGGCAAATTAGAATCAGAAAGGAAGGATTTTTCTCATGCGTATGCTCTTTTCCGCTGCGCCTTAGTGTGATCTCGAAAAATCAGAAACATTGAGAAAAATATTTAGTTTCCGGCTAAAGCTAACTTCGAGCCGTAAGGTTCGTTTTTTTTTGTATTTCCGTGTTGGGTTTTCTGTTTTCTGTTTTGTAGGGAAAAAGAGCTTTCTCAAAGCAAGCACACAACCCAAAGCATCAACACCCTCCCACCCCCCCCCTCTAATTTATGAGAGTAGAGGTCTTGGGTTCAAGTCTCCATTTTGTGGGGGCGGACTTTTTCATTTCCGCACATTCCCGCACTTCGTCAGCGACTTCATCAATTTTTTTTTCAAAAAGCCATAACTTCTTCATCTGGAAGCCGTTTTTAGAACCATTTTTTTTGAAACGGCCTAATTTTTCGAGATCTTTCCATTGGTACACTTAGTTTCAGCATCTACAGCTTCAGTTTCTGTTAAAAATGGAAAGTCCATGCCAAGTCATTCTTGATAGCACTAACTACTTCCAATGGTGGTCCTACATTGTGGATTTACTTAGAAGTAAAGGTCTTTACAGAATAGCCACAGGCCAAGAGACCAAACCAAAAGATGAAGATAAGGCAGCTAAATGGGAAAATAGGCAAGACCAAGCACGTGGGTTGATAGGGATGTCTATTTTTCCAGATCTTAGATTCCATATTGCAGAACTTGATACTCCTGATGAAGCACTGCAACAGATTACTAAAGTCTTTGGAATTGAAAATGAACTTAAAGCCCATCAACTTGAAAATGAATTGCTTACATTGGACCCCAATAATTTTTCTTGTATTGAAGATTTTTTGTCCAAATTCAAGACCCTTAGACTTCTCATGGAAGGTGTTAATGTTAAGAAAGAAGATAGTAGCCTTATCTACTCCATTCTTACTAAGTTGGGACCAGCCTATTCTGTGTTTGTTTCCACCTTCCATTCTACAAGAGAAGCCTTCATTTCTCAAGGAAAAACCTACAAGTCCCCTTCCTTTGATTCCTTTTGTGATTCTTTAATAAGAGAACAAGAAAAACTCTTACACCTTGGTCTTCTTCATCTTGGAAACTCTTCTAAGAAAGTGTTAGCCGCCCAGCAGCAACCAAATCCAAAGAATCCTAAGAAGTTGTATCCCAAAAAGAATGGTCCTAAACCAAACAAGGGTCCTAAGCAATTTCAGCCTAAAAATGAAAAATCATTTCAACAAAATGATAAGACAAATAAAAACAAAGGGAAGAAGACTGATAGACATTGCAACTTTTGTAATCGAGATGGCCACTTAGAATCCAAATGCTTTAAGAAGATGGAAGCCTTGGAAGCAGCAATGAAGAAGCATAACATCCATTTGGAGCACTCTTCAACTTCAACTTCATCTTCAGGAATGGCACTTTCTGCATGTGGAAAACGTGATGAAGGAGTTCACCCCTCCTGGGCTATGTCTCCTGGTCCCGCTTCCAATGCTTGGCCATCTTTCATTATGCTAAAAGATGATGACTACAATGAGTTACAGTGCTCAAATGGCTTCAAAAACTGCTTCAACAGCTTCATAGCTATCAAAAACCCTTTTCTAGCCTCTTTCTACTCCCAAAAAGACCAAAAACTGAGAAAGTAATGAGCTTTCCAAGTTTTGCTGCTAGTTGACCCACAATTTTGCCAAGTCTGGCTAACTGTCCTATATTTTCGCCCCATCTTTTGCCAATGGAGCAACAAATTGGCACACCACCGGTGCAAATTATGGGACCGTTAATTTCTCCATTAACTCATGTGAGCACAGGTGGTCACATGGGCGCTCCACATGACTTGGGGTTGGACCCCACGGTCTAGCTCCCCTTCGTATCAACCCTTGGTCTCGGTATTATGGTCGCAAGGCCAATGTTTAAGGTTGGGGGGGGCGGGGCTAAGCCCTAGCCCTCGATCCCGCCCCTGGTCCTTGTGGGCATGACGACCGGGGTTCAAGCATCTCGGTCTGGCTATGCACTAAATGTATCTTCTTCTTCTCATTCTCATGAGTGGCTCATTGATTCTGGAGCTTCTTATCACATGGCCAAAAACAAAGCCATGTTTTCTTCTTTAAATGATTGTAACACCAAAAATATATATGTTGCTGATGATAGATCTCTTAGTGTTGTAGGGACTGGAACTGTTCATCTAGACAATGGTCAGTTTAATGATGTATTATGTGTTCCAACCTTATCCTGCAACCTTCTATCTGTATATCAGATAACTCATTCAGGTGAAGGTAAAATCGTTGAATTTTCACCTCACGATGTTGTAATTAAGGACCTAAGAGATCCTAGACAGATTTTAGCTACTGGCATTGCTGATGATTCTACAAGGTTGTATAAGTTTCACAACTTTGGGTCATCAAATCTTCCCTCAATATTTGTTGCTCATAATGATGAAGTGAGCAAACTTTGGCATGAGCGATTTGGTCACTTAAACTATCGCTCTCTTCAGAGTCTATGTAAAGAAAATATGGTGACAGGTCTTCCAATGGTATCTTGCAGAGATGGTGTTTGTTCCGGATGTGTACTCGGAAAACATCATCGGGACAGTTTTGAAAAACGTGCCTCTTGGCACGCCTCAGCCCCTTTACAGCTCGTGCCTAGTGATTTATGTGGTCCACTTCTAGTTGCTTCATTCTCTGGCTACAAGTATTTCTTAACTTTCATTGATGATTTCTCCAGACGCACTTGGGTATACTTCTTAAAACTCAAGAGTGAAGTATTTAACATGTTCTTGGCCTTTAAGGCCTTTGTTGAAAAACAATCTGGACATCAAATTCTTAAGCTAAGATCTGATAATGGCGGAGAATATGTTAAAAACACATTCATCAACTTTTGCACTGAGAATGGAATTCAAATGCAACATACTGTTCCATATACTCCACAACAAAATGGTGTAGCTGAAAGGAAGAATCGCACCTTAAAGGAAATGGCTAATTGTATGCTTCAATCTAAAGGACTTAGTCTTAATTATTGGGCAGAAGCAATTAACTGTGCAAATAACATAATAAATCACACTCCTACTAAGGTTTTAAAGAATATCACTCCAGAAGAAGCATGGAGCTCAATTAAACCAGATGTAAGTCACTTTCGTGTTTTTGGAAGTGAAGCATGGGCCCATATTCCAGATGAGAAACATAAAGCTTTAGAACCTAAGAGTGAAAAATGTATTTTTGTTGGATATTCTGGAGATGTCAAAGGATATAGACTTATTCCACTTAAGTCCAAAAATGTTATCATTAGAAGAGATGTAAAGTTTGTTGAAAATATATCGGCCTGCGAGCCTAGTTCGGCGGATGTGCCACCTCTCCCTATCTCTTCTACTTTTGAAAATATTTCTTCTTCAGATGATGAAAGCGAGGATGAAACTCCTCCCCCACCTTCTCAGGATCCTCCTTCAGCTCCTCAGCTTCCAAAATGGGTCCGTGCTACTTGGGATGCAGCAGGTGATCTTGCCAGTGATCCTACAGATCAGCGACGTACACGTTCTCAGTTTGAGAGAGTCTCTTCTTTACTGGCTCAAGCTTCAGTGAATTATGATCCTGACACCTTTGCAGAAGCTTCAGGCCATCCAAATTGGGAAGCAGCTATGAATGAAGAATATCATTCATTATTGGCAAATGATACATGGGATCTTGTTCCTCTACTAAAGGGACAAAAACTTGTTAGATGCAAATGGGTTTACAGAACCAAGTATGGATCAGATGGGAAAGTTGATAAACATAAAGCTCGTCTTGTTGCTAAGGGTTTTTCACAAGTTGAAGGCATTGACTATACTGAAACCTTCTCCCCTGTTGCCAAAATGAACTCTATCCGTCTTGTTCTTTCCCTTGCTGCTTCTTTCAAATGGGAAGTCCATCAGATGGATGTTAAATCCGCCTTCTTGCATGGGGACTTGCATGAAGAAATCTATATGGAACAACCTATTGGCTTTATACAAACAGACTCCAGCCTTGTATGTCGGCTTAAGAAATCCCTTTATGGTCTCAAGCAAGCTCCTCGAGCTTGGTATGCCAAAATGGATAACTTTCTTTTAGAAAATGGCTTTTCTAGGTGTCATTCTGACAATACTGTCTACACCAAGAAAGTGGGCAAGTCTCTTATCATTCTTGTTCTTTATGTTGATGATCTTACCCTGACTGGTAGTGATCCCAACCTTATAAACCATGTGAAATCTAGCCTTAAAAGGAAGTTTGAAATGACAGACTTAGGACACTTACATTATTTTCTCAGTCTTCAAGTCTTGCAATCCAAGGAAGGTATTTCCCTTTCTCAGTCCAAGTATGCCTGTGATATTCTACGCCATTTTCACATGGAAGACTGTAAGCCAGCCCCTTCTCCCTTTCAGTCTGGAGTCAAACTTTCAGTCACTTGTACTTCTCCTGAAGTTGATGCTACCTTATACCGTCAACTTGTAGGAAAACTTTTGTATCTAACCCATACTCGTCCTGACCTTTCATTTGCTGTTGGTATTGTTGCTTGGTTTATGCAAAACCCACGTGAAAGTCATTGGAAATTAGCTAAAAGAATACTTCGTTATGTTCGAGGTACAATTCAGTTTGGGATTCATTACAACGCCAAAGCATCTCCTCTATTGGTTGGTTTCACTGATTCCGATTGGGCTGGTGACCCTGATGATCGGAAGTCTACTGCAGGTTATGTGTTCACTCTTGGTTTAGGACCTATTACATGGGCTTGCAAGAAACAAGGTGCCATTTCTCTTTCTTCAGCAGAAGCAGAGTATCGTGGTGCCGTAGAAGCTAGTAAGGAAGCCTTGTGGCTTCATCAGATCCTGTCAGAGTTTGGCTTTCAGCAGTAGCATCCGATTACACTTTGGTGTGATAATCAAAGTGCCATTCAGCTATGCAAAGATCTAGTCCAACATCAGCGCAACAAACACATTGAACTGCACATGCACTTCATCAGAAAGCTCATTCACGACCATGTTCTTGAAGTGCAATATTGTTCAACAGATGATCAAGTTGCATACATCTTTACAAAGGCTCTCATATAGGCGAAGTTCACTAAACTTCGATTTATGGTTGGAGTTCAGGAATTTGTCACTAAGGGGGGATAGGCTCTAGTGCCTCCTTCCTTCTCCTATTGTGTCATATTTGTAAATCCTTCAATCCTATCCCAAGTTGTTTTTAAGGGGGGATGTTAGGATATTCCGACACATAGGAAATAGTTAAGTACAACTTGGTCTAGTATAGAGTTAGGTATAGAGTTAGGTAAAGTGTGTTCCTTTACTATGTACATTTTGTAACTTACAATCCGACGGTCACGATATGTAGTGATCTGACGGTTCATTCTCTCCTCGGTATTACCGACACTTGATCCATGGTTTAACACCCGATTGGTCCATGATTTCTATTTAAAGCGCATGGAGGGTCATTTGTAGGGTAATCCATCTATGAGAGAAGCATATGTAAATTTTCATTCTTTTATTAATAAATTGCCTGAAGTGGCCGCGTTGGCTCAGGCCATGGATTGTTTTCCTCTTTGAGGGTTTTAACCACGTCAAAATACTGGTGTATTGATTTGTGATCTGTTTGTGAGCGGTGTCCTTTGGTGTTTTGTCTGAGGAACTTACCCTGTAAATTCCTACACATACAATTCATATTCATGCATTTTCCATAAAAAGCCCCTTTTCCTAAGGTTAAAATCCCTTTTGCCTAGGAAAAGTGAAAACCCCATGTTAAATCCCCTTTTACCCAAAAAATGCACAAAAGATGTTTAGCCTAAGTATTGATGTATATATGTGAAAAGAAAATAACTCATGAAAAGGCATTATACTTAGTGTATTTCCCCTTTCCGCTTATGTTTCATATTAATGCTAACTTATAGTATTAAACCCCTAAAATTCCCCTTTCCCGTATATTATTAACTCCCTTTACTAAATATCTCGAAAACACAAGTTTTATTTAAGTATGGCGGATTTACGCAGTGCATTATATTAGATATTATTTTTGGGATTCAACTGCGTTAAGTAAGTCATTCACATATGACCCATTTCCATGAGAGGTAGTCGTAACTGACTAATTTCTCATGATTTTTGAATAGTTCACTTAGCACTCGGTGGATCACAAGTTTTATTATAAAACTATGTATCGCATATCGGTGGATCACAAACTTTTCAACGTGCATGCACTCTCCTCCACATTGTGATATGCGATGCGCAATGGAGCCGAACCTGACGCAAATATATTTCATAATTCATTGCCCATTTCACATCTGCCCCTCATCACAAGTCCCGGCTAAAACATACACCCTCCGCCATTGCGATCTTCGATATGCGATGGGAACCCAGACCCAATTGTAGTACTATTCGTGATTTATTTTCCACATCGCGTCCGGCCCCTTTCGCATTCCTTGTGATGGGTATTCCTTTGCTAAACTACGATTTTGATATGCAATGAACCCAGAACTGACATCATTTATCCGCCCGAATTCATACTATTTCAAGCCCGCCATACCTTGTTTTGCAAAGGATTTCTTTGTTAAAATGTTTTTATGAGTTAAACGAAGAACCAACTAAACCTCTATTTAAGCATAAAACCCTGCTAATCTCAATTTTTAACCCATAATAAAGCCCATATCGCCATGATTAATCATTGGGCCCCTCCGTTGCTTTTTCCTCTTACCTCTCTGTTGCTCTTTCGCTCCACCACCGTTCGATCAAATCCATTCAAATCCAATGACCCTCAGCGATTTCGGGTTGGCTCTCTGTCCGAGCATTACCCACCTGAAAAAGTAGTATTCCACCAACCTCCCCTTGCTACGTGTCAGGCTCTAGACCATATTGGGTGACCCCTCCCAAAAACCACTTGCGCCTCATAAGCGGTGCGATGAAAACCAAAACCACCTCCTGCATAACGACAAAATGGCCATTGTTCACTTTGCGCCATAATTCAAAAAGTAAACTGTTTTTCCGTTTAAACGTAAAAATCACCATTTTGCTTTGTTTCACCTGTTTTCACAGTGAAACCTCCATAAGCCTTTACAACCAATAAAACCATTTTTTTACCTTCCGATACACTCTAGACTCCTTCCAATATCCTTTCGAGCTCTATAAATCCATTGAAGACCTTCTCTGTCACCTATGTTTTTCTTAACAATTTCAGTGTTTTGCAGGTAAAAACTCTTGTTCCAGGCTTACAAAGAAAAAAGCCTGCATACAGTAAGAAGACAAATACGAAGATTATATCAAATCACTTACCCTGTAACATAAAATCTAAAACGATTTATTGTTGAAAAACACAGTAAAAACTTGAAATACATAGTAAAGGAAAAAAGGAACATAGTAAAGTCTACTCAGCATGGTCAAAGGATATTCACAGAGTTTAAAGAGTATCAGATGAAAGATCAAATGAAGGAATCAACCAGCATAAAGGATACAAACAATCAAGCAGCTTAAAGGGAAAAATATCAAACAACAAAGCCAACACAACTTGAATAAAAGGGACAACAAGAAGCAGTTCAATAGCTGCCCCTATCTTCTTGCATGAAGATCTTTCCTTTCCTAGAATAAATCTTAATCAGTTTTAGGATATTTTCTTAGTTTCATTATTGTGATGATGATGATGATGGTTAACGTCCACTGAGACCAAATTGGTATATCGGACCTATAATTTTCTTAGTCTTTAATTATCTGGCTCCTCGTCTTTCTTGGTGAGATTAGCGTTGTAGCTTTATTTTTTTCTCTACGGTCTTCCAACTTCCTTTATCTTGCATCTCTTTCATCTCTTCTGGTTCTTGGGACATTGGTGTCTTAGCTTCGCGATCTATTGTGTTCGTCCTTTTGAAGATAGTCGGAGAAGAAATTTGGTCTAGGAGATCTGCTTTGCTGTTAAATGAAGATTTATTTTGTGCGGTCTTTGAATCCTCATAACTTGTTGATTTTTTGGGCAGGGCTTTCTCCCTGCTTGTCTTGAGAGTTATTTCTTTCTTGCCCGATTTCTTGTGATTTAGAGTTTTCTGTAGAGTATTCTTCTTTGATGACAGTGTAGTGTTCTTTTTGTGCTCCTTCCCACCATGTATAAATAACTCTCTTCTCGAGTTGTTATGGGTTCAAGGTTCATTTTTCATTGCTTGTTAAGTCATGATTGTTCATTCTACTTTAAACTTGGTTGCACCTTTGAAGGAAGCTTTTCTAGACACTTGATGTACTCATTCTTTCTGGAACCTTAATACAAAGCAGAGGATTCTAAATTTGGTTTTACACAGTTTGTGTTATCCTGTAAGTTTTTCTAGTTATCAATCATTATGCTTTTCTTCATATGCTTATGACTTATAGATATATCTAGGTAGGAATAATTGTGTATCAATTTATTCCTATAAACTCCTGAAGTGATCATCTATTAAGAGAATGGATTAATGAACTGTATGTTTAGCTAATCCCCTCTAATCAATAAATCATCAATATCTTTTATAAGCTTAAGCATATTGCCTTGAATCTTTGGAACGTAGTTTAGAAGGTTTTCATACTTATGATTGTTCTGTTTTACAGTCTGGAAACTGTGATAATCATATTATTTTCTGTCTTCTTCTCACCATTATTTGATCTATATCATTGTGTAAAGCTTTATAGCAGCACTTTGCTAAGATATTAATATTATCCAAAGGATTAAGTATTTAAATTCTACATTCGTCTTCATTAATTGATCTTCTAAAATTAAAACCAAAAAGCCCAAAACAATTATTTTAGATGCTCTAGCATTGGTAGCTGACCTACTACTTTCTCAGAGGTACAACAGCTCAAATGCTCCAATGGGACCAAGGTCTTGTCAATCCATAACCCTCATCCATTTCCGACGTCCACCCATCATTCTCAAGCCTTTCTCATGCATTTTTCTTACTGTCCTAAAATGCTACATGAGGGCTCTATTTTGCTACAGGAGACCAAAAGAGAAAAAAATTATTTTTATCATATCTTGAAAACCATGCATCCATTGGGCGAGATGTTCGATGGGGAGATGCATATATATTATGGTAACATTCTCAAGAAATTTCACTAAATTCTAGTGCACACTTTTTGAGAAATCGACCTCCATCACATACAACCATTTTTAAGTTTTCTCGAGGGTCGTGCATCTATTGGCCAAGATTTTTTATGGGGAGGTGCATAAGGAGGATGAAAACATTCTCAAAAAAATTCTGGTCAATCTAGTTTACCATTTGATATATATGGATAAAACAATTATACTACAAGAGGTTGTCCTGAAATGCTAGAAGAGGGACCGGAATTGCTACAGGAGGCGAATTCAATTGGACAACGAGGCCAAAAGGTCATGTATTCTTTAGGAAATTTTGATATAGGTTCACCGTAGCCTCATCATTCATTTTTCATACCACTTGACATCTTCTCTACTCTCATTTTCATCTTTGTCCATGAAAAGAACTCATTTTCGCCCTTTTTTCCATCCCTTCCACCACAAAAAAGGCCTTTTATCCTTGTCAAAAGATTACTCATGAATTATCAGTATTTTTAAAGGTATCACCTAAAGGAAATAATGATCCTAGGAGGGTTTATATGACCACTACATGAAGACACACAATCCTATAGAATTTTTCATAAGCCCTCTAGAACCACAATCAAAAGCACTTGGAAGCACCAAAATGAAGAATTGTCCAACATGAAGAATTGAGGGATCATCTCCTCGATCTCGGGTAGCCACAAAAATTCTACAGGGCTACTACAGGGTCACTAATCATCTCAAACAACAGCAACTTGATCCACCATCAACAAGAATTAGAGTGACAACTTCGACCAGTCAAGCAAATTTCAAGAGAAAAATTTCAGAGCAAAGCCAATGCATGGAGAAACAAGGATAAAAATATGACACCTCAAGAATCCAACAGATCAATCATTACAATTGTTGATAAGTAGCATGCAACCATCAAAGGATCATCACTAGCAACTTTAGAACCACCAAAGGAAACTTCAACAATCATATCAAAAACCTTAATATCCCCTGCAAAAATACATCAAGGGTAAGGCCCAGGCATGCAATCCTAAAAACCTCTCCTACAAACTTATTGTAGCTCAAAAAATGTTGTAAGTGTATGAAGGAAAAGGGTTTTTTATAGCAAAACTTAGTAGCAGACAAGCCTTGGCATTATCTAGCAGTTAACTTCACTTTTCCATCAAGATACTCGCACACAACTGCTACAAGAAGAACATAGTTGCTACAGGAAGGAAAATCACTGCTACAGAAAGAAAATTTTTTCTACATGAAGCTAATAGAGTGCTACAGGAGGGAAAGTTTCACCCATAGGGAGGTTTACCACTAGAGCAGTCACATTCAGAGGCTTAAGAGACAAACTTTTGTATTACAAGAGGAAACAAAAGAGCTACAAGAGAAAAAAAGGGCTGCTACAAGAGCAACATGAGATGATATAGGAAGAGGTGGCCACACTGAAAGAAGAGGAAAAAGGCATCCAAGAACTCCAGAAGCTTGGTACACAACCCAATCTAGAATCCTACTACAAATTTGTTGAGGGAGGTAGGATTATACCTGAGAAATTTGTTATACCACTCTTGTTTGAGTTGGAGAAGGAAAGAGACAAAACACATAGATGGATGTAAATTGAAAAATCCAAAAAGTTAGAAGATGTGGGCCTCATGGAAGAAAATTAAATGAAATGAGCAAGGAAGTAAACAAATTAAGGTAGAGAGATTCAATCACGAGGGAGAAACTATAGGTAGAAAACATAAGGCGAAAAGAGAAGTTGCAAGAAAAAGAGGTACAACTTGCCACTATGGAAATTCTATCCATGGAATCCATAGAATGCAGTCAACCATCCAAATCATATTCCATTGAGCTAAGAAATGGGATTGCATGAAAAGACACCTAAGGCATAAAATAAGAACAACATGGCAAGAAGTTGGATAGGTTGCTCAGAGGATGTGCAATAATTTCAGTAAAGGGTATTATGGGCCTACAAATTAGACACAAATTAAGGCCCATCCAATAATTCCTAAGCACATTAAGGCTACATTAAATCTCTCCTTCTACACTTAATCATGTTTTTTTTTTCTTTAATATGTTCTTAGGAAGGTTTAGATATGATTACAGATTATGTGCCTAATATTATTTATTTTTGAAGAATATTGGGAAGATTATGAAGATTTAGAGGAGGAGATAATATAGGGACTAGCTCCCTATTAAAAGAGGATAAATATTGGATAATAAATCAACATGATATTATGAAATTATTGCACAACTTCTGGAGCTCCAATGCTTGAGAAAATATAGGAATGTGTTCATTGTCATTTAATGTAGATTCTTAGTGTTGGGAACCAGATCCACTATTTGAGAGATTTTGGAGGGAAAGCTTCCTCCTTTCAAGGATATTTTTTCCTCATCATTTTGTATAAGTACCAATTGTCGAGTCGTAAAAAGGGTCTTTTTCACCTCTAGTTACCTCACATTAACTTGTCAATCCAGGAACAATTTGTTATCTCAAAGAGTGTACTCAGTTTGAGGCTGTCATTTGTCAAAGTAATTTTAGTAGTATAGTGCTCTAGAAAATACAAGAGTAAACGGATGCTTGAAAGAAAATCTACTTATAGCAAAATACTTTAAAACCTAAATCATGCATTCAGAAAACTAAGCAATTTATCTGTCAAAGGTCGAGTAACAATAACTCATCCCTTTGGAAATTGATGTAACTAAAGGTAATCAAGGAACAAATCATCAATTTGGGGAATAGACAGCAAATGCCAATGCCCACTACAGTTTTAGATCGTTCTACACACCAAAGCAACAGTAACACAAATAACAGGAAATGGAATAACAACTAAGAAATGGAACAACAACTAGAAAATGTAACAACAACCAAGTCTGATGAATAGCAACACCTTAATCTACAGGAACAAGTACAACGATCTTATCCTACAGAAATCAAATGGCAGTCTTTACTTAAAGGATAAATCGGACAGCAAATAGAAATGGAACGGCAACCAATGGCCAATGAAATATAGAACAACGCGTCGTACCTATGGTGAGTATACAGTACCGAAATAAATAACACACGTGGCATACAGAGATATAGTAATCTGAGTCTGATACCACAAGTATTGATCTCAGTTAGAAAGGATAACGATCGCAATTCATAATGGAACAACAATGTCAATTGAATAGCAATCGTAATGAAGTATAAACCATAGACGAATACAGTAATACCAACTTAAGAATATTACATCTCAGTTATTCTGCAATTGAACATCAATAGCATTCTGTAAAGAACAGTAGTGTTACAATAATGACTTAAAGTAACAACATTACGTTATAAGGTCAGAATGCACAATACGCCTTTCCTGTTGCAGAGAACGATACTGTAAATATAACAGAGCTGTGATATAAAATAACAAAACACACCAGATTTCCGATCAAAGCTGATAATACACATGAACTAAAGATAATGATACAGGAGCAAGTGTTCCACCAGGGTCGGGCCCTTAGCCTCCAGGGACACACTGCTTGAGATTATTCCAGAATCAAAGATGGAACAACAACCAGATTTGTATTAAAACATTAAAACAGAGTTACAGCGAATCACTTCTCAACGAGAGTTGATGATCAAAGTTTCAAATACAGAGCAAAGTTACATAGAAATTAACAGTCTCCCTCGGGCTAACAGTGCTGCCCCTACTTATAACAGCTGAAGCGGAGATATCAAAGATGCGAAAATAGTTAAAGCAGTGATCCCTCAGAATCAAAGGATCCTGAGGGATTCGCCAAGCTGTTAGTCCTCAGTTATCTGGTCGTTTTCTTGCGCCGAGTCGATATCTCCTTTTCCTTTCCTTGGCTGAGATGTTTTAATTTAGATCGTCTTGTTTGCATATGGTTCCCCGCCAAAGAGACATCGATTAGATTGGCCCTGTCTTTTTCCTTGGAGCGAAAATCTTTAGTTTTTCTCTTTTCCTGCATAAGAAATGGAAATTATTAATGTTTTCATGTTGCATATAAATCTTTATAGATCTGTCATGATTTCCGATTATCTACCTAGTTCATGATGCAAAGATGTTACGAGTTCTAAAGAAAATACGGCAAAATAGTTAATGAAAACATACCTTCTTCAGTACTCCACACACCCCCCTGCTTACCGTTTTTCATGCCCTCATGAAAACATTGTAGTTGACATGTAAGGCAGTGAGAGAGTAGGTTGGAGATGGGATCTCATGTGGTGGTCTACAGCCATGATGCCTAACTAGGTGTTCAAAAAGATGGCCTGTCTGACCCTCAGGCATTTCATACAAGGCTTGGTATCCAGGTGTAGGGTGCCAAATAATCGGACTCCTAAAGCTATATCCTAACCAGGATGGCCCTGCCCTCAAGATAATTTCACCATAGAGGTTCAAACGATCAGTGACTAACTTAAAGTTCTCGTAATTAAATGGTTCCCTGAGTTGGATGTTCAGATTAGAGGTCTGATATCGAAATTTAGTAGCTGCAATGGCAAGGTCCTTAATGGTAAAGAAGTATTCTATCCCTTGCTGATTGATTGCTATATGAATGGGTTTTAACGTGTCAATCACACCCGAAGTCCTCATGAGGCTCCTGTGTTTGTTCCATAACTGTAATGGATCTCTAGGCTCAGCTCTTACCCATAAGTCTAATCCGTTTTCTTGTCTTTGGAAGGCATTATAGGCTTTAAGCCATTTGATTTGATTAACTCCAAATGAAATAAATGCCTGCAGTTGGATATCCCCAACGAAAGGGCCAGGGTTTTGCTCTGTCTCTTGATCTAACACAACGTTATGCAAATAGAATTCACACAGTAGTCTTTGAACCTTTACTCCATAGTGCTTACAATAATTTATAAAATCATCAATGGCATTAATTTGTATAGGGGCTCCTGCTTCGATGGCCTTAATTTTCAATTTCAAATATCGTTCCATTAAAAACAAGGCATAATTCTTGGCAGGGGCTCTACATGCTAGGACGTCAGTGTACAAAGAGCATAAGGTATCCATCTGTCTGATAACTACATCTAATCTATGAGTTACCTTTGTGACTTTTTCTTGTTCTTTTTGCCATCCTTCAAAGGCCTGGCTTTCGGATAAATTGACATTCCTTAGCTGTTGTTGTAATTCTTCATACTTTTCTCGAGAAACCATTTGTTCCGTGAGTTTTTCTACTGCTTGCTGAGCTTGCATCAAACCCTCTTGTAGGGTTACTGTCCTCGGATCGCTGTCCCACGTAATAGTGGCTAGTGGAAGATTTACTTGAATCTTCCTATTGCATCGCCTTGTGTTTATGGTCTGTATCCCTTCAGAGGATGGTGCCTTTGTCTGAACTTCCTTGTCACAGACCGATATATCGTCTATTTGCACTTCAACATGAGAAACGGTGAAATGTTGTTCCTTTTTCTTTTGAACGACAGTCTGAACTTTAACAAGAGTTTGAACAGCAGATTGCTCTTCAACAGCGGTTTGAACAGCAAACTATTCTTCGACAGCGGTTTGAACAACAGACTGTTCTTCGATAGCGGTTTGAACATCAGATTGTTCTTCGACAGGGTTTTGAACAACATGCTGAACAGGGGTTCTTCGAACCTTTTTCTTGGGGGGTCTTACCGGAGTGCCTGCATGTCTTTCCCCTGAAGTTCTTTTTTCTCTCTTTCTCATTCTCAAAACCTTGATTTGCCATTGAAGTCGAGCTATCACATTTAGTAACCTTTGTTGTTCTTTCCATAATCGTTTGATTTCTTCTGTTTCCTTAGAAGGAACAACTATCTATTCACTCGGGCCTGGACTGTCACCTTGACCAATTCCCTGGTTTTCCTCTTGGGGTGCTCCTTCGTTGTTTTGTTCAGGTTGCTCAGGAGTAGAAACCCTAGCTGGCTCTGTTACTTCCTGGGTAACTTCCTTGTCCACCCCTTCTTCTTCATGCAATTCTTCCGGTGTAGTCTGGCTGGGAGCGGATTTTTCCCCTTCCATATCTTCATCATTTTCTTCTCCTGTCATACTTGCAGAATGATTCTCTTCGTTTTCTTCCCCGTCGCGCAATTCCTCGAGTGCATTTTTATCCTGAGCAGAATGCTCTTTCGGCTCTTCCTCAATCTGGAGGCCTGGTGGGCTGAGAGACTGGCCATATTGACCAAAATTTTGGCAAATTCATCCTCTTGCAATGGATTTTGCAATGGACTCTCTTCATGTTGTTCTGCCTTCGCCTCCACCTACTCAGGTTGTTTGGTCTCTTCCTCTGTTTCTCCTTCCTCATTTCCTTCCACTTCTTTCTCATTCTCTTCTCCTTCCAATTGCGGAGATTGCTCATCCCCTCAGTCATCTATCTCCACAGGCTGGCTGGTACTCCCTTGGGTATTTTCCAACCCCCCTCTAATCCACGCCAATCTAACTGATTTTCTCCGTTTTGATGGTTTATTTGGTGTACTGGCAGTATGTTTGCGTTTTGGGGCTGGCGGAGTTGGTGCCCCATCTATTATAGCAATTAGTTCTTCCCAACTGCTCTGTTGCTGAGCCAAACTGTGGCTAACTATCAGCCGTATCAGTCCATGGTGACTCACTACCGATTCCACATGTTGTGACTTTTTCATGCTTCGGGCAACATCATGCAGTAATGAATTTAAAAATGCAGGTAGGTTCACAGAGCATTTCTCTTTTAATACAGCTAAGAGTTTAAGGTGTCGTGGTCTTACCACGTCTTCTCTGCCTTCATAGGTGATGTAGCTCTAGATGATCCTCGCCAATTCTGCCCACGGGTCTCCTAATGCTGCTGGTAGGACTCCCTTTCCTCTGATTGTCAGGTTCTGGCCTTCATTCTGGAAGATCTTCATGATCTTTTGCAGTCTCTCCTTCTTCAGAGTCCACATAGGTCTAGTCATTGGCAGTCCCAAGACCTTTGCAATTACGTCATCGGTGACTGCTATATGTTTTCCCCTTACTGTGGAGTGATTTTCTTGCAAATTCTGCAAGAATTCTATTGCCACGGTCTCGTTGGATTCCTATAAACGATTAAGATAGACTAACCATCCTGGCCTTGCCAGGATTTCCTGTGCAGTGTCGGAAACTGTCAATACCTATGGTTCTCTTCAAATTGACCTTCCTCCCATGCTTTAGCTCACTGTGAAAACGCAGGGACGATAATGGAACAACAAGCTGTTCAAACTGTTAGAAACACAGAGAAAATAGCAAAATCGCAAGGCTCGTTCAAATCTTACTAATTGTTGCAGACTATGATACGGAAATATCTTAGGAACAACAAGGCATGCAAATTGAAAAACGAGATACCGTTAAGCCTTGCTATTCCCGAGTAAGAGTTTTCCGAGTAATAGCCTGACACGTATGTCAGCAAATTATGAAGTTAGCGTCCCCCCCCGCAATGTGATAGGCCATCCTCGGCCGTCAAATGAAGGAGCGGCGGGCCGATCTATTCTGGTACAGGGTCATAAAGGAACAACGTATGCCATGATGCCATGTTTACAAAAGTAGCAGGTTACCGAAATCAAGGTGTATAATATGATCACTTAATAAATAAGAAAGTGTGGTTACATGATGCGAGGCTGGGAGGATGGGACAACTGACGTGCACAACGAGTGTAATGCGATCATTGTCTACTTTTTCTGTCATGATTGGTTATAATGGTTTTTCATGTGTTTAATGGTTCAAGGAAGTGAGTTGCATAATCCTATTTGACAGATTACAAAGGTATAAGACAGAGAAGGGTATTAATGATGACTATTGGTGTACAAGAAATGTGACTTCAATACCATTAACAGAGCTCTGCTACCGATAGGTGTCCATAACGTTGGCAAAGTTGTTTGTTTCACCCATGGAACCATTATCCTTTGTGTATGCCTAGGAAGTTTTGTTCGGTGTCAAAATGGAGATCATTATGCTGGCTTGGTAACCAGTTAAATCATAATGCCATTCACCAAGAAGGAGTGAAAGGTGGGCAGGCCGGCTCATAATGAGACCTCCTATTCCAAGGACTCTTTATTTTTTTTTCTGATGTGCCTCTTGGACCATATCCCTAGTGTGGTGGCCATAGTGGGAATGCCACGTCACTTTCTTCCTTATGATCATGGTAGGTTGGCGCTTGATGAGACCCCCTATCCTGCATTTGACAATTCAAAACATTTGTCTTCTTCTTTATTTTTTATTTTTATAAAATGCTTTCCTATTTATACACAAAGGGTGGTTCGGCCCTCCTTAAGAGTAGGAATGGTGGAAGAAGTCTTAACATCTCAATAGAAAAATATAAACCCTTTGTTCTTATTCCTTAATAATTATCAAAGAAGATTATGGGAATTTTAAAAGAACCAACATGATAAAGATGATCAATCATGTTAGTATTAGTAGGGTGATGACAGCAAAAGTGATGAATAATTGTGTCCTTTCTTCGTTCCTCTTTATCAATTCACAACAATTTCTTGTAAAAGTAGCGATTTTACATAATTTGCTGATTCAGTATGCTCTAGCTTTGTATCCATTGCATGAGTGTATAGTTGTGCCCCAAAAGACATGAAACAAGAGGAACAACAGGTATCTTTAGGCATAAGTAGAAGGAATACAATAATGTTTTCATTTTAAAAAGGAAAGGCAAAGGAATACAAGTGCACCGAAAGAGTCGTTCCTTTGAAAAAAAGGAACAACAAAAACCGAACATGTCGTTCCTTTAGAAAAGGAATAGCAGAAAACCAAAAGTGTCGTTCTTTCGGAAAAGGAACAACAGAAATGCAAGTGCTAAAAAGTGTCGTTCCTTTGGAAAACGAACAGCAAAAATGCAAATGCCATTCCTTTGGAAGAGGAACAACAAAAATAAAAAAGTGTCATTCCTTTGGAAAAGGAACAACAGAAAACCCAAATGTCGTTCCTTTGGAAAATGAACAACAAAAATCACAAGTGTTGTTCCTTTGGAAAAGGAACAGTGAAAATTCAAATGCCATTCCTTTGGAAAAGTGTTGTTCCTTTAGAAAAGGAACAACAGAAATCAAAAGTGTTGTTCCTTTAGAAAAGGAACAACAGAACACTGAAATGTCGTTCCTTTGAAAAATGAACAACAAAAATCAAAAGTGTTGTTCCTTTGGAAAAGGAACATCAACAATGACAAAAGTGCACACAAATGTTGTCCCTTCAGAAAAGGAATAGCAAAAATGACAGTGATGTTTCTTATGAAAAAGGAACAACAGGAAAAAAAAATGCAAATACAAAAATAAATACAGAACAAAGAAATTATGTACAAAGTAAAAAAAGGTGAATCACTTAATGAATCACAGGTGAGGAAGATTGCTCTTCCTCCTGTAGAATTTGCATATTAGAGTCCTCGCGTAGTTGCTGACAAAAGGATTCCCGAGTAAGTGGTTTGCGGTATAATCGAACTCGGTGGCCATTTACTTTAAAGGTATGTCCAGATCCATCAATAGTGACTAGAGTTAAGGTGCCATTATCATGTACCTTCTGGATTTCATATGGCCCCAGCCAACGAGTCTGAAGTTTCCCGGGAAAATCCTGAAACCTGGAATCGTATAAGAGCGCCCAGTCTCCTTCGCAAAAGACTTTGTTTTTAATGAGAGCGTCATGCCATTTAGCTCGCTGCTGTTGGATTAATGCAGTATGTTGAAGGGCAGAGAGCCTGATTTCATCTAACTCATTGATCTGCTGTAATCTATTAACCTGTGCCTCATTTAGATCTAGGCCAACTTCTTGTGTTGTTCGCAGTGTTTGGATTTCGAATTCTATGGGGAAAATGGGTTGCTTTCCAAACACCAATTGGTATGGTGAATAACCGGCCATGATTCTCCATGTTGTTCTGTAGGCCCACAAGGCTTCTGGTAGTCTTGCAGCCCAATCGCGTCTATGTGACACAATGGTTTTTGTCAAGATTGCTTCTATTATTTCGTTGCTACTTTCTACTTGATCGTTTGTCTGTGGGTGGTATGGAGTAGTAATTTTATGCTGGATATGATAGTTTTTAAGTGTTGCAGCAATCTTATTACCAACAAACTGTGGTCCATCGTCTATAATTATGTCTCTTGGAAGCCCATATCGCACAAATATATGAAACAGGAACTGTATGACAGAATCCTCTGTAGCTCTTGGTAATGCTTCTGCTTCAACCCATTTAGTGACATATTCTATTGCCACCAGAATATATGTTTTCTGGTTCGAGGATGGGTTAATTGGACCAACAAAATCAAGTGCCCATCGCTCGAATGGTTCAATAACCAGTTGGGGGTTCAAGGGCATTTCATCAGCCTGACCAGGGCATCCTGCTCTTTGACAACTGTCACAAGCTTGAACGAACTTCTTTGCATCTTTGAAGATCGTAGGCCAATAGTACCCTGTTTGCAACACCTTATGTCCAGTTATCTTATTGGCAAAGTGTCCGCCACATGGTCCGTCATGACAAGCTTTCAAAATATCAAAAATTTCATCCTCCCGGATACATCTCCTGATGTGCATATCTGCTCCTGTATGGAACAAGTAGCCCCCAATCCAGGAAAATCGAGCACTTCGCTGGACAATCTGTTTTTGTTCATTGGGGGTCATATGTTTTGGTAATTTACCTACTGCTAAGTAATTCGCAACATCAGCATACCAGGGTGTTTTAACAGTGACAACAAACAAATGCTCATCTAGAAATTGATCTTCAACTGCTGCTGCGTCCACTGGTTTTGGCATTCGCGAGAGAAAGTCAACTATAGGATTTCCTTTTCCTGGTCTGTCCTTGATTGTAATATCAAATTCCTACAATAAAATCAGCCATCTATTTATTCTACCATTTGTGATTGGTTTATTTGCTAAATATTTTATGGTAGAGTGATCTGTATGCAAAATAACAGGATATCCAGTAATATAATGCCTGGACTTATTGACAACATGTATTACAACTAGAAATTCCTTTTCAGTAACAGTGTAATTCAATTCAGCAGGGGATAAGTTCTTGCTAATATAATAAATTGCATATGGTTTTTTATCTTTTTCCTGCCCAAGGACTGCTCCAATAGCTGTATCTGAGGCATCTAATGAAATTTGGAATGGCAGGTTCCAATTTGGTCCTCGAAGGACTGGAGCTGTGGACACAAGCTTCTTCAGATCCTGAAAAACATGGTCACATTTTTTTGTCCAAAGAAATTCAACATTACCTATCAGTGCATATAGAGGTGCAGCAATATGTGAGAAACGTTCTATAAACCTTATATAATAACTAGAGAATCCGAGAAAACTGCGTACCTCTGTTTGAGTGGTAGGAGTGGGAATTAGCAAAATTATTTGAATTTTGGCTGGGTCTACTTGTATGCTAGCTGCTGAGATATAATGGCCTAGAATAATTCCTTCAGTCATCATCATATAGCATTTTTCATGGCTTAGGCAAAGCCTGGTGGCAATGCAGCGCTGCAAGACTTTTTCCAGTGTGTCCAATGCTGGATCAAAATCATCTCCGTATGGTGTAAAATCATCCATGTAAACTTCGAGCCCCTCATTTATTAGGTCTGAAAAAATGTTGAGGATAGCTCTTTGAAATGTGGCAGGAGCATTGCATAAGCCAAAAGGTAAAACTCTATAGGCAAATGTTCCCCAAGGACAAGTAAAAGTAGTTTTGTCTTGGTCTTCAGGGGCAATCTGAATCTGATTGTATCCACTAAAGCCATCTAAGAAAGAAAAGAATTTCTTTCCTGCTAAAGTGTCTAATACTTGATCAATGAATGGAAGGGGAAAGTGGTCTTTTTGTGTTGCTTTGTTTAATTCTCTATAGTCTACACAAATCCTCCACTTTCCATTCTTCTTTGGTACCACAACAAGTGGAGAGACCCATTTACTATCAGAGATAGGGTAGATGAAGTTAACATCTAAAAGTTTTTGGAGTTCAACTTTTACAACATCTTTTAGATGAGGATTATGTCTCCTTTGTGGTTGGCGAATAGGTCTCGCATCCTTTTCTATGTAAATGTGGTGCGTACATAACTGGGGATCAATTCCTTTCATATTAGGGTAGTCCCATGCAAATGCTTCTTTATATTTCCTCAATAATTGGATGAGCTTATTTTCTTGTTCGGAAGTCAGGTTGGCCTTAATGTTTAAAGTCTTTCCTGGCTCAATTTCCACAATTTTTCTATTCGAAATAGAGGTGGTAGGTATTGTTTGATCATGTGTATCTTTAAGAAGATCCTCTTCTAATTCATTATCAAATTCTGCTTCTATCATGTGACATTGTACGTGGGATCTGGGTTCAGCTTGGCTAATGAAATTATTAATGGCATCATCTTCTGTTTGGTCTTTGAAATTGAGGGCCTCTTGTATGGTTAATGGAGATCTAATCTTTTCGGTGAGGTATGATACAGGACGCTTGTTAGTTTTTATTATTGTGACACTTGGCTGCACTAGGGGGTATAACGCTAGATTCTTAATATTTGTCCCCCTAGTAATGGTCATATTACCTTATCGACAACCAATATAAGCATCGGTAGTTGCGAGCCAAGGTCTGCCTAAGATCAATGGATGTCCATCAAGTCGGTTTTTGGGATTTATTATCAAAAAATCAGCTGGATACTCCCAGGAATAAACAGATACCATGATATCTTTTAGTGTGCCCTCTGGCCTAACTACAGATCGATCAGCCAGTTATAATAAAGTGGAGGTCGGTTCTACTGATGTAATGCCCAGTTTTTGGCAAGTAGTGGTTGTTAAGATGTTAATTGCAGCTCCTAGATCAACTAAGGCATTTGAGAAGGTTTGACCATATATTTGTATGGTTACTATTGGATTTCTTGGGTCTTCGTATTTAACGTGTGTTTCTTTTCCTTATAATGAGTCAGATAAAGTGCCAACTACTTGGACTTTTGGGTTATTTGTTATTGTCCTCCCTGGTTTCTTTATACATAGTTCTTTGATGGTCTTTGCACATATCGAGATGTCTTGAATGGCTTGGAGGAGCAGGATTTTTATGTACAGGTTTCGTAATTCTCCCAGAATGTCAAAATCAGGATATTGTATAGGTCGAGGTATAATTAGGTGTTCTAGGAATGGAGGAGAGGATGTGGTTGATGGATCATGACTTTGTTGTCTGGTCACGTCCTCTTGTAATGGTTGTTCTATAGGCAATTGATTTTCAACTTGAACTGTTTTATCTTAATTGAAGGTCATTACACTCCCTTAGATTGGTTCCTATCTCTGGTGTTTCAATTATTTGAATGGACTGGACCGGTTTATTATTTGGATTAGGGTTGGGTTTGGCTCGGAGTTGCGGCCTTAAGTTAGACTGGGGGTTTTGTTGTAAGGCTGGCAGTGTAGGTTGAGGGATCGGGATGGTTCCTACTGGATGATTCATCGGTCTTTGCCAGTTTGTCTACCAGGTTTGACTTTGTGAAGTAGGAGGAGTCCATTGTGGTGGAAAAACATTGTTTTGCCAATATGGTGGGGTATAGGGAAAGTTTGGCCAATTGGGTTGGTTTGCTTGATTCGGCCATTAGGAAGATGATGAAGGAAATGATTGTTGTGACCAATTCGGGAAGGGAGGTTGATTTTTCCACATTGAATTATATTGTTGAGCATGGTATTGTTGAGGCTGGAAAGAAGAAGTTGGGTCTGAAAACATACCTGTTTGTCGCGGCTGCCACTGACGACGTTGATTAAGAAGATACACTGGTTCTTGCTCTTCTTCTGCTTCCTTGTATACTACTTTCAATCCAGGAAGTGAGGGGCAGCTCTATGTGGAGTGGTCTTTTGTACAAATGGCGCAAACTTGAACTGCATCTAATGGACACTCCTTGTGGCTGTGTTTCTTTCTGCATCTGGGACAGAAGATTGCCAAATTCTGTTCTGCTTCTGCTTGCTTTTGTTTAGCCTTCATAATATCAAGTTGTATTGTTAGCGTCCCCAATATGTTAGTTTTAAAATTTTCTAATAAATTTCCAATTTCGACACGAGTTATTCCTTTTGCCGTAATTCTATTATCTCTTACAAATCGATCATGTTCTGTTGGTTTTAGTCTTGTGCTGCCTCTCGACCTCTTGATACATAAATCAATAATGTCAACAAAATTTTCCTAATAAATATCTCCTTTCCCCATAATGTTTGATGTCTCAATCCATTGTTCCTTCATTCCCCTAATTAATGTTGTTTTTAATACATTATCAGGTAAGGGTAACGATGCATAAGGAGATCTTTGAAGATTATACTGCGATTACTCTTCTAATGTTTCATTTGGTTTAGCTACCATCTGAAATATTTCATCTTTTAACTCTCGAGACCTGCAATAGTCCTGATAATTTTTTAGAAAAGACTCTTTCATTTGATCCCAAATATTTATAACACCACCACCTAATCCCATAAACCATCTTAAAGCAGCTCCTTTTAATGTAGAGGGAAATAATTTCAATTTATGGGGATCGGTGGTATAGTGATATCCTCTACACAGCACGTTGAATTCAAACAGGAATGGATCCGGATCTTCTGATGTAAGGCCATGGAATGTAGGGATATGCTGGAGGGGAATTGCTTTCATAGGTGCATTGGTTGCAGTATCCACAATGGGGTATTACAGTGTAGAGGTTTGGGTGTTGGGCTGATTCTGGGCCATTTGGTCAAATATGTGCCAAAAGCCTTTTGGGATATCTAGGAGGGTATTCCTAGGTTGTCGAGGGGGAATGGCTCTAATGGGGATGGCCTTGACAGTACTTCCTTTATCTGGGATGATGAAAGTACCTAATGACTGGGGGATTCAGGTTCTTGGATTTCGTTATAAATGATTTTTGCAGCACTTCCCTTATCTAGGCTACTTAATGGCTGAATTACCCTAAGAGGAGATTTTGGTTCTTCTGCTTCTCCTATTTCTCCCCTTCCTTCACAGAGATTGCTAAGGTTACCTTCTTGCAATGATTTTGGGCTAGAATTTTCAATTTCTTGAAAATCTTGCTCTTCGGTTTGACTATGCATCTCAGCAAAGGTTACAGATGGTGATCCTGTGGCCTGAAGGGGACTAGTAGGCTGTCTAGAAGTAACTTTTCTAGGTCCTATTGAAGGCTGAGATTTTGATTTCTTAAGGATTTCATCTATAAAGGTCGATCGGCCAAGGGTCACCAGTCCCTTAGCTTTATCAGACTTTGGTAGAGGTTTGGGATTCTTTTCTGGCTTTTTCTGCTTAGTCATACACACAAATCAACTGGTGGGTTCTACCCAAACAAAGCAGCAACAAATCTGCAGGAAAGCGGGCAGGGGATCAGGGCTATTACATACTCCACACGCAGGTTTTTACCTTCCGTTTTTAAAACCCAGTTCTTTCCTAACAGGTTCTTACACTACTCTAGAAAATAAACAAATGGCTACACTCTTCCCGGCAACGACGCCAAAATGTCGAGTCGTAAAAAGGGTCTTTTTCACCTCTAGTTACCTCACATTAACTTTTCAATCCAAGAACAATTTGTTATCTCAAAGAGTGTACTCAGTTTGAGGCTATCATTTGTCAGAGCAATGCTAGTAGTATAGTGCTCAAGAAAATACAAGAGTAAACGGATGCTTGAAAGAAAATCTACTTACAGCAAAATACTTTAAAACCTAAATCATGCATTCAGAAGACTAAGCAATTTATCAGTCAAGGGTCCAGTAACAATAACTCATCCCTTTGGAAACTGATGTAACTAAAGGTAAGCAAGGAACAGATCATCAATCTGGGGACTAGACAACAAATGCCAATTCCCACTACAGTTTTAGATCGTTCTACACACCAAAGCAACAGTAACACAAATAACAGGAAATGGAACAACAACTAAGAAATGGAACAACAACTAGAAAATATAACAACAACTAAGTCTGATGAATAACAACACCTTAATCTATAGGAACAAGTACAACAATCTTATCCTACAAAAATCAAATGGAAATCCTTACTTAAAGGATAAATCGGACAACAAATAGAAATGGAACGGCAACCAATGACCAATGAAATATAGAACAGAGCGTAGTACCAATGGTGAATATACAGTACCAAAATAAATAACACACACGACATACAAAGATATAGTAATCTGAGTCTAATACCACAAGTATTGATCTCATTTAGAAAGGATAACGATCACAATTCATAATGGAACAGCAATGCCAATTGAACAGCAATCGTAATGAAGTATAAACCATAGACAAATACAGTAATACCAACTTAAGAATATTACAGCTCGGTTATTCTGCAATTGAACAGCAATAGCATTTTGTAAAGAACAGTAGTGTTACAATAATGACTTAAAGGAACAACATTACATTATAAGGTCCTCAATGCACAATATGCCTTTCCTGTTGCAGAGAACGATACTGTAAATATAACAGAGCTGTGATATAAAATAACAAAACACACCAGATTACCGATCTAAGCTGATAATATACACGAACTAAAGATAATGATACAGGAGCAAGTGTTCCACCAGGGCCGGGCCCTTAGCCTCCAGGGACACACTGCTTGAGATTATTCCAGAATCACAGATGGAACAACAACTAGATTTGTATTAAAACATTAAAATAGAGTTACAACAGATCACTTATCAATGAGAGTTGATGACCAAAGTTTCAAATACAGAGCAAAGTTACATAGAAATTAACAGTCTCCCCCGGGCTAGCAGTGCTGCCCCTACTTATAAAAACTAAAGCAGAGATATCAAAGATGCGAAAATAGTTAAAGCAGCGATCCCTCAGGAGCAAAGGATCCTGAGGGATTCGCCACGCTGTTAATCCTCAATTATCCAGTCGTTTTCTTGCACCGAGTCGATATCTCCTTTTCCTTTCCTTGGCTGAGATGTTTTAATTTAGATCATCTTGTTTGCATATGGTTCCCCGCCAAAGGGATAGCGGTTAGCTTGGCCCTGTCTTTTTCCTTGGAGCGGAAATCTTTAGTTTTGCCCTTTTCCTGCATAAGAAATGGTAATTATTAACGTTTTCATGTTGCATGTAAATCTTTATAGATCTGTCATGATTTCCCATTATCTACCTAGTTCACGATGCAAAGATGTTACGAGTTCTAAAGAAAAGATGGCAAAATAGTCAATGAAAACATACCTTCTTCAGTACTCCACACCAATCTGATTTTTCCTCGAGGGGCATGTATTTCTTAGTCTTCTTGTGGATAAAAGTTGTATTTTTGCAGCTCCACTTTCATTTCTAGCAAGGATGTACTTGGATTGATTCAAATAATGAAGTTTGGTGCCATTTTTAGCTTCTAAAGCTTGTTGTCCTTCATATTAATTTGAGTATCCTTGGGCTTGGCCATCCTAGGAGCCTCAGAGCCTTTTGTACAATTTGTCTTTCTACTTTTCACTTCTTATTCATATGCATCTCTTATCATTATTTTTCCAAGTTCCACATTTAGTATTGATGCTTCTTTCATTGTAGGATTGGGTTAATTGATTGAAGTGAGTTGTTTTGAAGGTTATTTATAGATTCAAAGAATGATGCATCCTTAGAATATCTTTTAAAAGTCATATTCATTATTGAGCTACTTGGATTGGTTTACTAGTTCACAAATCTAAAATTTCTGAAAGTCCCTTGTAGCAAAAGTTAGTAAGTTTATATTATTTTTTGGAACATCTTAATGCACTTCAATTGAGTTTATTCCACTTTTATTGGGTCATAAAATCATTCAAGTTGATATAAAATTCACCCCATTGCATTTTCACTTTATTAGGTTAGCCATTTGATAGGTTAACTAGATCACTAGTTCTTGAATTTCTAGTCTTTAGAGTAGTAATTTTCTGTTATTTTTTAGCACATGTTAACATATGTATTTTGTAAATATTCCACTTGGAATGGAGTCCTAAGACATCTTACTTAATAAAAAAATTTGTCCCATCCCATTTTCATTTTATTTACTTAGTCATTCGGTGAATTATCTCCTCCAGTAGCAATTTGTTTCGCTTGTAGCAATTTTGTTTTGCCTGTAGCAACCTCCTGTAGCACATCTAAAATTGACTAGATTTGTTCCAAAAGCTTGGTTTTTGTCTCTTAGGCTTGAATCATGATGCCTTGTCTCTAAATACATGATTGAAGAAGAATAAATACCAATCAGTACATGCCTTTTTACAATGTATTTTAGGCCTATTTATTTGAATTCATGCTCTTAGGATTTCAATCACAAATTGTTGTTCTTGCCTATGATTAATTTATTTTCAAAGTAACATTTCCATTTCTGAAATTAGTTTAGGCTATGATTTCATGAAATTCACTCCATTACATCAGATCAATGAAAGAAGGACACATTGTATGCTACACATATAGTGTTGACACCTCTTAAGTTTGTACAAACCTCGAGTTGATAATTTAAGTCAGTAGCCTTGGGAGTTGCAACATTCTTGTTGCAATACCAGGGCTCATCACTTTTTGGCATCGTTGTCAGGGAGGTGTCAAAGTATGCATTGTTTTCTACCATAGTTGATTAATTTATTTTACTTTTTGCAAGAACAAAAATATCATTAGGCATATTTCATTTCAAAAATAGAAAATTGCATTGCATTAGCATTCTTATTAAAAAAGAAAAATCTCCAACACCAAACCCCCCATTTGATCACGTGGAGCAGTAAGAGCCACATCACCATCCACTTTTGCAGGTAGAAGAATAAGAGGTGGTAGAGAAGGTAGAAGAAATGGATGGAGATCATAACAAGGAAGAAAGTCCTCTTGGATTTCCAATCAAGATACTGATGTCAGTGTGCATATGAAGAACATTCCTCTATCTTTCCTTCCCAATTTCATGGTATGAGGTCAGAGGACCCAAAAACCTTTCTCTTTGAATTTGAAATCCTTTGTAGATCATATGGTTACTTACTAAATGTTAGGTCCCTATACTACTAGTGTAACCCCTTATTGTTATTAGTACAACCCTCTTATTATATTGTTGTGCCCATGTAGTCCCCATATTGTTATTATTGTGCCCCATAGAAGCCCACTATTGTTATTATTGTGCCCTTACATTAATATTGTTATGTTGGCTCTGATTATATTATGACCCCTTAGACTCCTATATATAGAAATCAAGTATTGTCATTTGTAGCATCCAAGAATTGTTCATTTGTGTAATGTAAAGGAGGTTGCCCCCTCGAAGAGGCTTATTTCTAAGGCGTTGATCTATCTTTTCTATCTTTTTGTGAGCTGGTTTCATAACATTTGGTATCAAGGGTTTGGATTCTAGGGTTTCGCTGCTCCAAACAGGTCATCGTGGCATTTGTGCTTTAACTTTTTTTTTTTTCTGCAACGTTTCAGACACTAAAAAAAAACCCATTTGGGCCGAAATCATTCTGAACCTCGGGTCGAAATTTCAGATCTTTGCTCGCTATATTTTCAGAGATATGATATAAGGAAGTATGGTTTTTGCAAGCTCCAGAATATCATCTAAAACAGGTCATCATGGTATTTTCGCTATAACCTTTTTGCTACGAAGTTTCAGAAGCTAAAGAAAAAACCCATTTGAGAAGAAATCATTATAAATCTTGGGTCCGAATTTCAAATCTTGTCTCACTATATTTTCAGATAATTGAACTGAGGAATTTAGGGTAATTGTAGACTCCCGAATTACATCCTAAATAGGTGACCATGGAAAAATCGTCATAACTTTATCTTTGAGCAACAAATTGAAATTTCATAAGTTATAGAAAGAGGACAGACTATAGTTTTCTGTGCATAGTTTTCAGATCCGAAGGTCGAAACAGTGACACGTGGAATGTCGTACAAGTTCGCTCTTCTGAAAAGGTATATAATCAGGTCATCTTAGGAGATTAGGCATAACTCTTTCTTGGAGAATCAAATTCCGATCAGACTTATGGGGTTAGAAAGAGGACTTAGAGGGCTACTGTAAGAGACAATTTTAGAACTTTGAGATATGAAAGGACAGAGTTACAGTCATTTCAATATCGAGCTCCTGAAATCAAGAAAAGGAAATATGAGGAAGTTTGATGGAAAGGATCCAGTAAATTGGATACTACAGATGGAGAAATATTTTGATCTACATGGTGTACCATTGTTACAAAAGGTATGTATTGCATCTCCACATTTAGAACCAGATCAATTTTTATGGTACAAAGGGCTTTGTTCTCGTAAACAACTTATTACGTGGTCCATTTTCATGGAGGAAATGATAGCATATTATGAGGATACAAAGAGCAACACCACAACAATTGGAAGAAAAAAGAGAAAAAGGGCTTTATTACAAAGTGGAAAGCAAAATTATGGCAATAAGGAAGTCTACCCCTCACAACTATAAAGATGGAAGTGTTGTTTCTCCTAGCCTTCAACAACCTACAAGTGTTACACCACAACAATTGGAAGAAGAAAGAGAAAAAGAGCTTTGTTACAATTGTGATAACAAATACATTAAAGGTCATAAGTGTGATGAGAAGAAATTATTTTACATTGATTGTGGAGAGGAGGAAGAAAAGGATCAAGAAACTTCAAAAGAAGAGTATATACACCAGGAACCAACCCTATAGAAAGAAGAAATGAATCCAACCATATCTTGTAAATCATTGGAAAGAATTACCACTCCTAAAACTCTCATTGTCCTGATGATGAGTCTTGGTCTAGGCTCGAAACGTCGACAAATGAAAAAGATGAACACTATGGATTATCCAAATTCAATCTCTCAGACACCACTCCACAGAAATCTACAATCCAATATAGAAGGACATATCAAGAAGAAAAAGGTTCAACAAGTGAAAGATGACATCGAGAAAGAAGAAATGAATCCAACCATATGTTGTAATGCATTAGACGGAATTACCACTCCTCAAACTATCAATATAGAAGGACATATCAAGAAGAAAAAAGTTCAAGAATTGAAAGATCACATTGAGTCCCATGAAATCAATCCGACCATATCTTGTAATGAATTGGAAGAATACCACTCCTCAAACTATCAAGATAGAAGGACATATCAAGAAGAAAAATGTAAGAGTGTGATTGATTCGCGCAGTACCCATAATTTTATTGATTGTAAGATAACCAAGGAATTGAATTGCTTCCTATATCCAGCACCAGAGTGTCAAGTGATGGTTGCAAGTGGAGGAACCATAAATTGCTCTGGAAAGTGCTATAATATCAAGATATCCATGGGAGAATATGTATTGAATAGCCCAATGCTTTCCATTCCAATGGGTGGTGTTGATGTTTTACTAGGAGTCCAATGGCTACAATCTTTGGGTACGATAACTTTTAATTTTCAAGAACTTTTATTGAAATTTTTTTTGGAAGGAAAGGAAGTTGAATTGAGGGGTATCGAAGGAAAACATGGAAAGATAGTCAACTCTAATAGCATGACAAAGCTTCTAAAAAGAGAACAATGGGGTGTAATTTCACAATTATCTTCACTAGAGGATCCCACATCGAAATCATGTCTTTCTCCAGATCTCCAAAACGTTTTGGAAAATAATTCCAAGGTATTTGAGACTCCCAAAGGCCTCCCACCTATTTGTGATCATGATCATGCTATTAATTTGATTCCACAAAGTGTTCCTCCAAACATCAGGCCTTACATATATCCATATGCCCAAAGGAGTGGGAACTCATTCAAAAGTCGCAGAAGATCCCAGTTCAAAAAATATTGTGAGAACTTGACAAGGAAGGAAAAATCATATTGGAACCTGAAGCAGTCACAGAACCAAAAAAATCAAAAGCTACGAAACAGATCAATTTTAGAGTATCTCATCAAGTGGAAGAACTTACCCGTTGAAGATTCCACATGGGAGGACAAGAATTTATACAGAAGCATCAATAACTACTCAAGCGTTGAGGACAACACTTTTTGAAGGAGAGGGGCATGTTAGGTCCATATACTACTAGTGTAACCCCTTATTGTTATTAGTACAACCCCCTTATTATATTGTTGTGCCCATGTAGTCCCCATATTGTTATTATTATGCCCCATAGAAGCCCACTATTGTTATTATTGTGCCCTTTCATTATTATTGTTATGTTGGCTCTAATTATATTATGACCCCTTAAACTCCTATATATAGAAAGCAGGTATTGTCATTTTTAGCATCCAAGAATTGTTCATTTGTGTAATGTAAAGGAAGTTGCCCCCTCGAAGAGGCTTATTTCTAAGGCATTGATCTATCTTTTCTATCCTTTTGTGAGCTGGTTTCATAACACTAAACACTCAAAAGTTGAGATTGTTTTCGGTAACATTGAAGGATGGAGCTCTTAAATGGTTCATGAGTTTATGGACTAATTCAATAGGATCATGGAATGATATGTGTTATCACTCAGGTTGTTCCCTAGGAAAGCTCTAAGGGGGGAATACGGCCGAGGTAACCACTAACCAGTCTTTTAGCTGCCGATTCTAGCCAATCTGCAACCAAAGAGGGCTCTCTCTTTGTAATTTAGCTTTGTTTTGAAGTATTTTAGGCTAGTTATGATGCACAGGGTTTGGTTTTAAGTTTGTTGGATGGTGATCTTAAATAGAGTTGGGATGCAAGTCGAAAACAGTTTATACCATTGGGCAAATGGAGTCAATGAGGACAAACTGCTGAGAGTGTTTTCTTTGATAAAGGGCAATACTACAGAGCAAGATAATCGGTCTTTGAACAATTTTAAAATCTAGAAATTGGTGGGATGTAAGCCAGTGGATGAAGGGCAGTTAAGAATCCTTCATCATGTTGGCAGAGGGAAAGTGCATGAATATTATCAAGGAGCAGTAACGAATTCCTTGGCAATATTCAAATTGAAAGAATCAGTGGAAACAGGAGCAGATAAGAATTCCTGTTTATGCTAACTCTGAAGAAAACATAATTAACAATAGAGATTGAACACAAAGTGTATTTAAACAAATTCTGGGCTATTCTTTTTCTCTATTACTAAGATTATGAAACATATATGAATTTTGCAAACACAGAAGACACAAAACGCAGTTTAGAACAACTTATTGATCCATAGAAAGACACAGGAATTCTGTAGCAGGTCCCAAAACATCAAATCCACATTCAGACGGTCCAACAACAATGAACTTCAACAGCCTTTGTATTAAAAAGTCTCAGAGTTACAGTGTAGTCCAGAGAGAAAATCACCAACCCCGAATACATTTCATGGGGAGGTATTTATACAAAAAGGAGATACAAAATATCATTTTGATAAGATATCAAGCAATAACTTCTTTCACCTACTCTACAGAAGAAGCAAATGACAGAAATGAATGCAGCAGTAAATGTTGGTGTGCTGGCTGTTTAGTTTGTCAGATATATTTGACTTTTTGGACTGAGTGAGTCAGCTAGTAGTTGTGTCTTTGTTCTGCGTTCCTACATTGCTGTCTTGGCCTTTTATCTATTCGTGGTCTTGCATTAATGAGCTGTAGTCCAAACCTGATTTCCTCTTTCTGGTGTTTTCATTCTTTGACAGGTGGCCCGTGCATTTGAATTTGCTGATATGTAGCTAATAAAAAAAGAAAAAGAACCAAACTTACCTTGGTAAAACCTCCAGCATCCCCTGCCACCATTGGTCTGTTGGCAACTGATGTCTTTGTATTTTTATTAGTGTTTCATCAGCTTCAGTATACCTGTAGAAGTTGGGCTAGACTTCAAAAAGATGATTTATCTCATGTTCAATGTAGAACAAATTTTCCAATTTGTCATATAGAATCTGTCCAGAGGGAGGCCCTGTGGCTTCTGAGGTGCTTGATGATGTTGTAATTTGATTGGAAACATAGGTATTTACCCTGTTAGCATACTGTTCATGTGTTAACAGTCTCCCATTGCTGGTCAATAAACTGGGTAGACCCCTTTGCTACAAGGTTGTAAACTTTTCTGTAAAGGCATTTATTTCTGCCTGCATTTCTTGACATTTTCTTTCCAGATTTTGAACAAAATTCCTCAGGGTCAGCACCTTTTTCACTATCAAAATGGTGTCTGTTTTGTTCCTGATATCTAGAGCTGCTAGTTGTTCTCTGGTATGAGTATTCAAAAATTGAATGAGTCTATTGGCCTGCTCAGGCATGTTTCCCAATGATGCCCTGGCCCTTTGAATCTCTACTCGGGCTATTTCTATCAATTCTATTTGCTCATGTATCATCTAAATTGATTGCCATTGGTCAGTGATAGACTGGCCAATTTTGGTCCACAAAATTGTTTTAATGTCTGCTAGAGGTTTATGAAGAGTGAGATCTTTTTCCAAGGATTTCACCTTATTCTCCAAGGCCTTTATCTCTCTGGTTTTCTCTGCCACTGTTATCTTGGATTTGTCATAGCTTACCTCTAGCTTGGCCAACTTTTCTTTGGCCTCTTTCAGCTCTGACATTTGGATTTCTAGCTCTTTTACTGCTCTCATCATTTCTTCCATGCTCATGCTAGAGTCTGGTGCTGTTATTGCTGCTACTGCTGAAACATCTGTGGTTGATGTACTTGTTGTTGATGCTGGGATGATAGGAGGGATTGTTGCTGCAACTGTGGGAGGGGCAGCGGTGACTGTTGGAGCTGTTTCAGGTGGCTGGGAGGTCGACTCTCCCTGCTTGGCTTGCAATGCTTTCTCCAATTCTTGCTCCATTGCAATTAGCCTTTGGTTCATCCTCATCAACAAATCCATCGTATCGTCTTCTTCCTTTTCTTGTGCAAGTTCTATAGTTTGTGGGTGCATGGTTGCAGGCAGTTTTAATTGCTTTCTAAGTGCAACAATGTCTTCTTCCTTTTTCTTTATAAGGGATTTGATGCCCTTGGCATCCTTAGGATCATGCCCTAGCTCAATAATAATTTCCTCCAGGGTGTTTATTCTGTTGTCTTTAGCCAAGGAAGATATTTTTTCCAATTCCAATTGGGCAGATGTATTGCTTAATGACTCCTTCAATTGGTGGGCCAGCATTGCCTTGTTTGCCAATGTAGCATAGACCATTTCACCTGTTTGCTTGTGTAGCTCAATTTGGTCCATTGGGTGTATGTCTTTGGCGAGGACTTCTAGATTTGTTTTTATGTAGTCCGCAGCTGTCTGTGGTTGCTGAACTTTAGGCTTGAAATGACTTAAGATCATTTTTTCCTCCTTAATGTCATAAGCTGCCATCAGTCTTTGCTGTTTGGAGGGTGTTGTTTTGAGAAGTTGATCATAAAGCTGTATTCTCAATAATTCATTTTGGGCTTTAATTTCCATGAATGTTCCTTTAATACCAGATGGTTGCTTACTTTGCTGCTTTGAGGAGGACACCTCCATACCATGTTGCCTCTCCATTTCTTGCCTGTGAGAGCTGGTGGATGTTTGCTGGCTGGTTTCCCTCTCCTTCCTTGGACTCCCTGTGATTTCTTCACTAATTTCCTCTTCAGGTTGAGGATCTACTCTTTGCCTTTTGGCCTCTGGCTGCTCTATTGACCCACTTGCAGGTGTGGTTTCTTCTCTGTCCCGTTTCTTGCTTCTTTCCTCATTGAGAGGAGTTTGTAATGCTGGTACCTGTAGTGCCTCTGTCTGTAGTGAAGGGGCTTGCCCCTGACTCTGTTCCTTTGAGGTAGTTGGCTGGTCTGTCATTGTTTCTTGCTCTGTATCTACTACCTCCTTGCCTTTTGCTGTCCCTGTTGCTGGTGTAGTCCTTTCTTGGGCATCTTGTGAAGCTGCAGTAGTTGATGTGCCTTCTCTGACTTGCTGTGGCAGTTTAAATGACACATGCCCAAAAGAATCCAAGTCAAGAGTCTTTTCCAGATTTTTCATATTTTTCTCCATTCTCTCTTCCTTAGTGAACTGTTCAACTAGTGTGCCTTCTACCCACTCATCTTGGTTGGAAAATTGTTCTATCTCTGGGATTTTGCAATGTTCATAAGCAGACAACCTATATTTTATTTTTCTTGCATTGATAAAGTCATTTGGGTCATAGGGTACCCACCAAAAGCTCCTTTTTAATCTGAGTTTTTCACCCAATATCTGATCAGCCTCTTGCCATCCTTCTTTTTTGTTCATGACATAGGGGCCTAGTTGGTCTCTGAATTTCAACTGAGCCTTTTTCTTGGTGCTATGGAAATGAGTCAAATCTGAATTGATAAATTGCCTGTAATATTCCAAGGCAAACAGTCTCATTGGCACATATCTTGGCAGCCTGTAGGGGCACAACTCACAGCCATATATCCTGATGATAGTGTGATTCTGGTAGAAGTACCAGTCACCTATTTTGTAGTTTTTTTAGAGCTGCAATATTTTCTGCATATCATAAGACAATCTAGGAGGAGGAGTTCTCCTTAGGAGAGAAGAGACTGGATAGACAAACATGTCAATGAACTCACAGTAGGAGTAGGGAGAGCTGTGGACTTCATGAAAGACTGAGGTCCAAAAAATCACAGACCTCTTTTCTCCTTTAGAGTCCAATGATGGGGAATTGGAAACAATATGGCTGATAATGCAAGAACAGATGATAGATGTTGGATGAATACTTGAAGACTCCCTCCCTATCTAGATTCAATAGTTGGTCATGTATCTTGCTGGCAATGAATTTGGCATAATTGTATTTGACAGCAGGGGGCTTCCCTGGGGTAAATGCGGAGAGTAAGACCAATATAGTTTCATCAATATGTTCACTTGTCTTGAAGCCCAGAACATAAGATATCATATCAGCAAGTAATTTACCCACTTCATTGAACCATGCATAGTGAAAAGGAGGTGGCTCTATAGGCTGGCGATCTGCTCTCATAAATATTTGGGCAATTCGGGTTATCTCTGAGCTGGAGAGTTTAGGACCTTCATCAAGCAAGAATTTCATAGAAAGAGGGAACAGAAGCTGAGTTGGTTTGAAGTTTAGCATTTGATTGATGGAGTCAGGAGTTATTTGAAAGAGGATGCTCCTAGATGGAGATTTGACTGCCCTTTGAGTTGGTTCATAGTTTTCACAGCAGAGGTGAATTATCTCAGGGAAGATATTGACAGAGGGGAGGAAGTATATGGGCAGATTTGATTCCCATATCCCATAAAAATCATTGTTATTCAGATAACTGTTCCTCAGCTCACAGAATGTTTGCAGGTGGTTTCTGTCACCAACCAAGTCTTGGATTAAATAATCCCTATCAGCCAAAGGTAATGATTCCAATTCCTTGTGGGGTGCATTGAGAGGAGTGACATTCAAGGCTGCTGGAGTCTCCATCTTTAAATTTTCTGTGTTTTTGATTTGAATGTGGGTCTATGCAACAACAGAACACTGAGTACTAGCTCTGAGGTTTTCCCAGGGAATTGCAGACTGAGCCTTATACAGAAATGGCCTCACTGTGTAAAATTTACAGAAAAGACAAAGTCTGTAGAGTTCAATTGGGAGACTGGATAAAAACGGAGGAAATGGTGCTCTTTTGCAGGTGATTTTGGCAAATTAACACAAAATTTGGGCAATTTTGGAGATTTTGCCAGTGGAAATGGGCTTGAATTGCAGTTCAGCGGGCAATTTACAGAGGAGAACAGAGTCTGTAGGCTTTATTTGGAACAAGGGGTTACACAGCGAATTAAAATGCAGAGATTTGTGGGTAGGAGTGCATTTTAATTCGAATTTTAGTTCTTTGGGTGATTTTAACAGAGAAATTTCGGAAAAACAGGGTTTATGGGTGAATAACGGGTAAATACCTGTTTTATAGTCGACTGGTACGAGCTGCGGGTACAATACTGAGCAAAGGGGGCCGAGTTTGCAGAGTGAATTCGCCTGGGTGGCGGACTGGAGTTTTGATGGCGAATTGGTCGTAAGTTTCATGCACAGTCTCCGCAAACAAACAAAATAGAAAATGAACAAAAACCATCGCTTTCACGACTTTTAACAAAATTTGGGCTTTTTCGAGCTTTTTGGCACTCTTTTGTGATGATGTCATCATGACGTAACTTTGTCGTGTAGCGGGTACAGAGGATGACGTGGCGGACGACACAGAGGCGAGGTGGTGATGTCAGCAGGTGACATGGCACTGATACGGAGTGGTGGCGAGCGACGTGGATGCGACGTCATTAGGTGACGTGGGTATAACGTGAGGGGGTAGGCAGCGGGGTGGTAAACGGTATTCCCCGCATCGCCTTTGGGCAATGGTGGTTTCGGAGGGGAGGGCTCTGATCACGCCGGGAAGCCGACGCATGGCAGGGGTACGGCTGTAATACCGCCCATCCCACGGACGCTAACATTCGGCAGATGAGGGCTTCTGATATCGCCGCCAGTCGTTAGATCTATGGCACTGGATCGGACGGTAGACTGGTGAGGTAAGTGGAGGTGGCTACAACAGGGGGACCTGCGCATTATTTTAACATTTAATAATATTTGTCGGGGTTTTAAACTTTGGTTATGGTATTTTTCGGGTGCGGTTGTTTATTTAACCGAGTGTTAAATAAACCCCGATGGTTTATGAACGCGGAAGGGCTATTATTAAGGTCCCAAATGGACCAATAATTCCCCAAACTTTGTTATAAGGCTATAGTTGCCAGGGGTAGGGATATTATGTATTTTTTTGGGTTTTTTGTATAGTTTTTTATAGAATAGGGGTGGGAAAATGATAAAGGAGCTATACAATAGAGTCAATGTTAATATGATTTTATGGATAGATAATGCTAAGTTTGTAAGGTAATAACTTAGGTTTTTGGGGAAATGAAGTAAAATGGTAAGATCTTTTACACAAGAAATGTGGCTTGTTTTGACTGAGTAAACACAAAGTTTCACTTAGTATTTATCATAAAATGAAGTGAACTAGGACTACTGGGCAGATCCCAATGTCCTTGAGGGGATATCAGTAAGGGTGCTTGGGGGAATGAGAGGGGAAATCAGTCATGCTCCACTGTTTTACAACCAAACAACTTTCATGGTACTTGTGACATCCATGAGATAAGTCTTTCTTGACAAGACAAAAAATGATCACAAACTTGCTTCTGCAACCTCAAACTGCCTACCCAACCTATAACACCTAGCATTTTTTCTTCCTTTTGATTGGGTGCATTTGGACTAGCAAACCCTGATTTTTCTCTTTTCTTTTGAATGCCCTCCTATCTAAGTCTACCCTTATCTCTTCCAAGGGCCCAGATTAAGCAGTTGGGCTCCTTTGTTTCTCTACCTATTTACTCATCTACCAAGCTTGAGCTGTTTGGACATACCTTTATTCTCTATTCTAAAGAGAAGTAAATTCAAACATAATCTAACCAGGATTGAACTGTCTGGATATTCATCAACTGTGTCAAGAATCAACCACCTGTACACAATGAAATTCTTCAAAAATGGAACAGTAGTGGCATTTAAACTAGCACACTTTCCTAGTCTTTTTGGCTTGGGGTTCATTTCTATTATTTTTCTCTTGACCATTCCCTTCTTTTTTCCCTTTGATTTTTCTTTTAGGGCATACCCTCTTTTCATTTTTTAATTTTCTTCATTTGTTTACAAAATATGGAACCTTTGCAGCATGAAAGGATGAACATATTTGGCTCTTCTATAGTCAATCATGAAAAATGAAACCTATTGGTATAGGAACCTAACAGTGGCTCCACTTGGGGATGGATTTTCCTGGTGAAAAGTCAAGAACAGTAGGTCAGAGGGCCTTATATTCAATTCTTGCTGTATTCTGACATTTCTCCTTTGTTGTACACAAAATGGTGCCTCTGCAAAATTTGAGTGATTCTCATGAATTCATTGACTTAGTTGCAGCTCTGTTTAGGTTACTCTGTCTGAATATTTGTCATCATTTTCACAGCTCCCAAGTCTCTTTTTCAACTTCTTCTGATAAACTCAAAATGTAATACCATAAGGTGGCACAATTCCTTGCCTTTCCCTCAAAATTTGCTGCATCTTATTCCCTATCATATTGCTGTAATAAATTGCAGAAAGTAAACACTATTATGTACAAACTAAAGTGCTGATTTCTTCAACAAACCGGATCAAAATAATGCTTCAGCATTCGACCATTTACTGGCCCATCATCTGCCTCTGTGCCATCCAAGCTTTTCAGAAAATAGGTGTTGTTTCCTTGTACAGTCTGAATAACAAAAGGTCCTTTCCATAGAAAATCAAATTTTCCATGTTTTCCTTTATCTTCTCTTCTGGAATCCCACTTTAAAACTTTATCCCCAATGAAGAAATCCTCTGCTTTGGTTCTTTTATCAAATATCTTTTTAAGTTTTTCTTGTAAAACCTGAGATCTTTGGTATACCTCCTCTCTTGTCTGTTGCAAATGAATAGTTTGATTGATCCTTCTCTGAATATCATTAGGTTCTGCCTGTATTTCTTGCAGCAACTTTATCACTGGGATTCCCAAAGATGAAGGGAATCTTGCCTCCATGCCATAAACCAATTCATATGGGCTTGTTCCAATGGATCTTTTGGTGGTCAATCTGTCTGCCCATAGTGCATTTACCAGTTTTTTATGCCAATTTTTCTTGTTTTCCTCCAATACTTTCTTTATGATATTGATCAAGCTCTTATTGGATGACTCAGCTAGACCATTACCTTGAGGGTAATAGGCTGTGGAGTGGCCCAAGGTAATGTGGTACTTATGACAAAAATTGATCATTCTTTTGGATTTAAAGGCAGCAACATTATCTGTAATAATCTTCTCTGGACAACCAAATCTAGACAGAATATTGGTTTCTAAGAATTGCATGATGATTGAGTCATTGGCTTGCCTACAAGGGATATCTTCTATCCACTTGGTAAAATAGTCTATGGCTGTCAAAATCCACCTATGCTGACCAGAGGATGAAGGGTGGATTTCCCCAATGAAGTCTAAACCCCATTGTTGAAATGGCCTTTCAGTTGAAATGGGTTTGAGGGGCAAAGGCAGCAGCTTTTTCTTGCCTTCAAAAATTTGGCATTTGTGGCAAGAAGTTACATATTTCTTTGCATCAGCAAAGAGTGTGGGCCAATAAAATCCAGCCCTTAGGATTTTATCAGCTGTTGATTTCCAATACAAATGTCCACCACAGTCCCCTGCATGAAATTCCTTAAGTACTTTGTCAGTTTCATCCAGTGTTAGGCAATTAAGCAAAATACCTTCATGGTTTTTCCAAAACAACACATTGTCTATAATACAAAACTTTGAAGCTTTCATTTTCAAGAATCTCTTTTTAGTCCTGGATAACCCTGGAGGAGCTTGCAGGTTTAACAATATATAACATATGTCAGCATACCAAGGTGATTGTAAAAAGGCTTGATTGATCTGTGGAGTCGCCATCTCCTGTTCGTTATCCAGTTCATTGATGTCAAGGGCTTGAAAATTGGTTTCAGTCATCATCTTGGCTAATCCTTGTCCTTTTATCAGTTTTGTTGGCTTAATTTCAATGTCATATTCTAAAATGTTAGCTATCCATTTGCCCCTTTTACCTTCAATTCCTTCTTGAGTTAGAATGTCTTTGACCACGACATTTGGGACATAAGCTATCACATGAGAATACAAGATATAAACTCTGAAATCCTTGATGGCTTTTACAAGGGCATAAGCTTGTTTTTCCATGATCTGATATTTTAAAGGTGCATCTCTAAGTGCTTTGCTAAAAAAAGCAATGGGCTTCTCACATCCTTGGTCATCTTTTTGCAATAGGACAGCAACAATAGTATGCTGAGATGCAAAGGAAAAGATTATAAAATCTCTATCAAACTTGGGGCTTGTGAGGACTGGTGTTTTTGTTAAAGCTATTTTGATGTCCTCAAAGGCTTGTTTAGCTTCTATTGTCCATTTGACTTTAGAATCTTTCTTCAGCATATTATTCAACAGTCTTATCAGTTCGGCCAAGTTGGGAATGAATCTCCTTAGGAAATTGATCTTTCCTAAAAAATCTTGTAGTTCTTTGATGTTTCTTGGGTGAGGCACTTGGAGAATCGTTTGTATTATGTCCGGGTCAATTCTAATGCCATCTTTTGAAATTATGTGACCTAGTATTTTGCCTTCTTCTAGGCCAAACAATGATTTCTTTGGGTTCAAAGATATGCCATATTTTCTACAAATTAGGAACACTTGTCTCAAATGTTCTAAATGTTCTTGGTCTGATTTTGAAAAAGCAGTGAGATCATTGAGATATATGACTAAGAAATCATGGATCTCTTTTGCAAAGGCTATGTCCATTGCTTGTTGAAATGTGGCTCCTGCATTTTTAAGTCCAAAAGGCATTTTTACATATTTTAAGGTTCCCCAAGGTGTTGTAAAAGAATTTTTATCTTGATCATCTGGGTGAACTAAGATCTAATTGAATCCTGAGAATCCATCTAACAATGAGATCCTAGAAGCTCCCACTACCCTTTGTAAAATGTGATCCATCTTGGGTAAGGGGTAGTGGTCTTTGAGAGAGACTTTATTCAAATTTCTTAAGTCAACACACAGTCTTATCTCTCTCGTTTTCTTCCTAGTAGGTACTAGGTTTGAAATCCATTCGGAGAACCTGATAGGTGCAATTATTCCAGCTTCATACATTCGTTTGACTTCCTTTTCAATAAGGGGAAGGAGGACAGGATTCACCCTTCTAAGCTTTTGTTTAAAAGGTTTTTGATTTTCTTTCAAGGGTATTGTATGTTGGATGACAGAAGTATCATAAGACTTGAGGTCCTCATAGCTCCATGCAAAAACATCTTGAAATTCTTTAAACAACTCAATGTATTTCAGCTTTTGGTTAGGAGGCAATGCTTTGGACAGTTTTATCATTTTGGGATTTTCTGTGGTTCCAATATTGCAGTCCTCAATTTCTGCATTTAGTGGTTGCATTTTTGGCTTTCTTGGAATATCATTTGAATCAAATATATCCTCCAAAGGAGTTAGGCCTGTGGGCAGAAAATTATCCTTTAGTTCAATTACTTCAGATTCTCCCTTAGCCATTTCATCAAGGTCCATTTGCTTCAGCTCTTGTAAATTTTTGTTATCAAAAGTTGTTGGATGCAAAATCAAATTTGTTGTTTCAGCTTATATACTTTTCTCACTTTTTTCTATTTGCTGTTGATCGTCAATGGTGCTTGTGTCAATGTTCGTACTTGAGAATTCATCTTTCAAAGTCAGGAAATTATTTATTTGTGTATCATTTTCAAACACCTGCCAATTTTTGACATTATCTGGGACAACAGGTCTGTGTTTGATTTCAGCAGTGAAGTGGTGGTTGGGCTCAAATGGTAGCTTGCAAGTGTTGGCAAAAGTTGCCAAACTATGTGCATGTAAATTGTGCTTTCTTGGAATTTTGGTGAGCTGAGATTCTGAGAAGGTGTTAAGTATTTCAATGGCTGCCCCTCTGTAAGCTCTTAGCCTAAGATCATTTGTAACAAAGTTTCCCTTCATCTATTGTATAATCAAATTTGAGTCCCCTAGAATTGAAATCCTAGCTGCCCCTAGACTTTTAATCAGTTTGAGACCTAGTAAAAGGGCCTCATATTCGGCCATGTTGTTTGTACATCTGAAATTTAGCCTATATGCATGACCTTGAGCATGGTCATTTTGCATATTGTGTATCCAAACCCCTGCCCCTGCTCCTAATTTGTTCACTGACCCATCAAACTCTAAGTACCATAAGATTTCTTGATTGTGACTAGCCTTAGGAGTTTTGGAAACTAGCTCAGTGGGCAAATTTGGATTTTGTAAATCATATGGCATGTTTTCTTCATTTGTTGCATCAATCACATCAACAATTTTTTGATCTTGAGCACTAGATTGTTCATTTATGCTTTTTGTTTGTGCTGTTTCCAAGAGTTTGACATCAGTTTTGGGACACATCTCAACATTGTATAAGATGAATGAATCCATATCGGAATGCATAGAATAGATGGGGAAGTTTTGGGGTTTCTCTTGACTGCTAACCACATATTTCATCAATGTTTCCCGGTACAATCTCTTTGGCTGTCCAAAGACTGAAATGGTGGCATAGGACATGTCTAGTTGCAAAGATCCTTGGAGTTTTGCACCCCAAGATCTAGACAAAAGCATTCCATACTTTGGTGGGATATCAGCTACCACCACATCCATTAAAATAGTTTTGGCAGGGTATTGTACTAGAGACACACACAAATCTTTGATTAGGCCTAGACACCTGACCTGGCTAGAATCGAATGAAAACAAGTCTTTGTAGGGCCTTGTGATGTCTAGATCTAGCTTTTCCATCACAGACTTAGGCATTAGATTATGGGAAGCTCCCGAATCAAACATTGCATTATGCAGCACCTTGTCATGAATGTTTAAGCTTACATAGAATGGAGGGATTCCTCCATCTACTCTTTTAACATTGACTTCAGGACCAAAAATCAGTTCTGGTTAGTCAACTCATAGATAATGTTAGAGATTATTAACGCATAACTATTCAATTGGTGATTGATCTTGACGGAATAGACGGTCGCCCGCTGAAGGCCCTGCTCCCGCCTGATCTCCCCGTGCGCCTCTGCCCTTGCCCCCAGGCTCTGCCTGGTCGGGCTTTCGCGCCCCGACCCTCGCTGCGTCCTCTAGCTCAGATCCCCTCGGGGTCTGCTGCCCGTCGGTCTGATCCCTCTCGCTCTCAGCGGGCCTGCAATGGCAGGATCCGCTTCCCCTCCCCCTGCTTCAGAGAACCAAGAAGAAATTTTCGCCTCCCTCCTGTCTGAACCTTCAGATGCTAGACCGCGCCCTTCTCAAACAAAGTTCATAAAAAAGCTGGATGAAATACCCGAGGTGAATCTCCCTCCTTCCCTTCCAAGGAAATCGGCAATAGCCCTTGCAGAAAGAGGTCTTGTAGGCCAGTTTACTGGGCTCTGGCCGTCCCCAAGAACTGTCCAAAAATGGGTGGAGCGCAACTGGAGCACAATGATTCAGGGAAAGATCGCCATCAGATTTTGTGGACGTGGGTACTTCACCTTCCTGTTCGAATCAAAAGAAGACAAGAATCTCATCTTCCGCAATGGCCCCTACTTCATGGATACAAGAGGCCTCTATCTGAACAGATGGACCCCGGATTTTGATCCGGAAATGGACATCCCTAACGCAGTTCCTGTCTGGGTGCGCCTCCCTCACTTACCGCTTCACTGTTGGGGGGATGAATCGGTAAAAGCCATAGGCAATGCAGTTGGAAAATATATTGACAGATCGGAACCAAGAGAAAACATGCACGCATGCGCAAGGATCTGTGTTGAAGTTGACTTAGGGAAAGGACTCCCTGAAGCCATCAAGATTAAGGTGGACCAGTGGATGCACATTCAGCAGCTGGACTACGAACAGCTCCCCTTCAAATGCAAGGTATGTCACGAGTATGGTCATTTTGCTAATAGATGTAGCAAGTTAAAAGCAAAGGAAATAGAAAATAACGAGGGAAACACAGAGGGATCATGGGAACAAGTTAAAAGGAAAAAGTCCTCTTCTAATCAGGGCCCCAGTTCCACAGCCCCCCCGGCATCAAGCTTCCCCCCCCCTCCCCCTCCCTCAACCTTCCCCTCAACCTCTAATCCCTTCGAATCTTTAGCTGCTGAAACCCCTCTCTCCCCACCCCAATCCCCCCGCCCCGCCTCTCCCTGTTCAAATCCCCCTCCCTCTCCTCCCCCCACCATTGAAAGAATTCTCACAAGGAACAAAGCCAAAGAAGCCAATCAGCCTTCTGATCCTCCGAGAAAAGTAGGCAGGAAAACGAACAAAGAACTCAGGGATGAAACAGCAGCAAAGGAGATGGCAACCGGAACTCAGCAACCCATGGACTCATATTTAGGCAGGCTAAAAGGAAGTGGCGAAAAAACAAAGGAGAAGTCCGGATCCCACCCCATAGCTGGTAAATAATGAACTTGGTCTCTTGGAATTGTAGGGGGATGGGCTCCTCCTTAAAGCTGAAAGCCATCAAGGATCTACTAAATCAGGAACAGCCGGACATCCTCCTAATCCAGGAGACCAAACTCAACGAACAGGACTTTCTTCACCAAACCCAACGATTCAAAAATTTCACAGGCCTCTCCAAAGGATCTGATGGGGCATCAGGAGGGATTGGAACACTTTGGAACAAAAACAAGTGGGAAATCACCAACTCACACCAATGCTCTTGGTGGATCAGAACAGACCTAAAGTATAAAAGCTCGCAGGAAACTTTTCATATATATAATATATATGCTCCCAATCATTACAGGGACAAAGCAAGTTGCTGGAACACCATAGAAGAGGACATCACCGCTCTCCAAAGCAGCAGGCTAATTCTTGGGGGAGACATGAATCTTATAAGGCATGTGGGAGAAAAGTATGGTGGAAGTTACCACGCAGATCCCTCAAGAGACAAGTTAGAATCTATAATACAACTCTTCAACCTGATAGACACCCCTCTGTCAAATGGGAAATACACTTGGTCTAACAAAAGATCAGGCACACACAATATCAAGGAGAGGCTGGATAGGTTTCTTATACAGGAAGGTGTAGCAGGCAACTTCCACTCAATAAGGAGCCAATTAATCCATGGTTCAGCTTCGGACCATAAGCCGGTGGTCCTCACTTTGGATAAAGGACCAATCCTCGGCCCCCTTCCTTTCAAATACAACAAAAACTGGGATCTCTACGAAGATTTCCGCATCCTTATTCAAAATCAGTGGGCCAAAGAAGTGATAGGGTCGCCTTATTTCGTATGGGAAACAAAGCTGAAACAGCTCCGGACAGCAATAAAGCAGTGGGCGAGGGAGCAGGCAAATCTTGACAGAAAAAAGAAAACCGAACTGCTAGCAGAGATGGAACGCTGGCACAAAGAAAAGGAGCAAACTCAACTCACAGCAGAGGACCTCGAGAAGGAAAAAACTTTGTACAAGGAGCTTTATCGGCAAAATCGAGTGGAGGAAGAGGATCAAAGAACAAGATCCCGCTGCCTTTGGCTGAAGGCAGGGGATAAAAACACTTCTTTTTTCCACAATAATATCAAGATCAGAAGAGCCAGCAACCAAATAGATAAAATTGAAGTAGCAGGGATTGAGCTGAAAGAACAAGAAGAAATAAAAAGCGCAGCCTTTAATCACTTTAAGGATCTTCTCACAGCAGACATCCAACATCACAACAGCGAGGCTTTCCTTAGTATAATAAAGAGTAAAATAACAGAAAACCATAACAATGAGCTGGAGCAAGATCCCACAGAAGAAGAAATCAGAGAAGCCACCTTCAGCATGCAACAAGACAAGGCCCCAGGGCCGGACGGTTTCACTGTTGCTTTCTACAGGCAACACTGGGAAACTATAAAGAAGGATTTTGTGAGAATGATAAAGAATGCCTTTAGAAATCACAAGGTAGGGGAAAATACAAAATCCTCACACATAGCTTTGATCCCTAAAGAAGCAAATCCAAAAACCTTCGACAGATTTCGCCCCATATCGCTCTGCAATGTCTCATACAAGATCATTACAAAAATTCTCGCCAACAGATTAAAGAAATTCCTTCCACTTCTAATCTCTGAGAATCAGGGTGGTTTTGTCCCAAGTAGGCAGATCATAGACAATGTCATTCTAGTTCAGGAAGCCATTCATAGCAGCCTCAATAGAGGAGAGCGGGGAATGATCATCAAATTGGATATGGCAAACGCATTCGACCGGGTGGATCACACCTTCCTCAGAGCAGTTCTCAAAAAATTTGGCTTCTCCTCCAACTTTGTCAACATCATCAACGGGTGCATCTCTAATCCTTGGACCGCGCCTTTGATCAATGGACGACCAAGCAACTACTTCAGAAGTTCGAGGGGTCTACGGCAGGGCTGTCCCCTCTCCCCCTTCCTCTACATTCTTATGGCCGAGACTCTGAGTGCCCAGCTAGAAAACCTTCGCAGCAAAAAAGAAATCACGGGCATTCGCATTGAACGAGGGATAAAGGAGATTAATCACTCGCTCTTCGCGGATGACACTCTGCTAATTGGGGGCGCCTCCAGTTTGATGGCTAGGAGGTTCAAAAGAGTCCTGGATGCCTTCCTCCTTGTATCTGGGGGAAAACTAAACAACAGTAAATGCAAAATTTACACCTGGAATGTTCCCTTTCAGATCCAACAAAGAATTTCTCAGATTCTAGACATCCCTCTGCAAAGAAGCTGGAGCTCCTTCTCTTATTTGGGTCTCCCTTTGGCAAAAGAACACATCAAAGCAGAAGTCTGGACAAAACACATCGAGAAGATGAGAGGCCTCCTTCAGAGTTGGGGTGCCTCCTGGTTAAATCTTGCTGGCAGAACCATTCTTATAAAGGCTGTCCTCTCAGGCCTCCCAATCTACCAGTATGCGGTAATTATGGCTCCCGCTAGCATCCACAAGCACATAGAACTCATTATGAGAAGTTTTCTCTGGCAGGGGGGAAAACAGGACTCAAAGAAATTCAGCCTTGTTAATTGGGACCAAGTCACCCTTCCGTATGAAAAAGGAGGATTATCCATAAAAATTCCAAGTCTCTCCAATCAGGCTCTGGGGCTTAAGCTGATATGGAAGATCCTCTCAGGGAATGGCTCGTGGTGGGTGGAGACAATAAAAAGGAAATACCTCAGCGGTCCAAACTCCAACATTCTTCAGGATCCAATTGTGGACAGGCCGTGTACTCCAATGTGGAGACTGATTAAAAAAGTCTTACCCCACTTCAGAGGAAATACCTCCAAAATCCCAGGAAGCGGAAAGAATGTCAAAATTTGGCTTGACAGAATCATGGGCTCCAACCCAAGGAATTCACTTCAAGAACTAAGACCTCTTCAAGTCTGGATGGAGGAGCGAAATATATCCTCTCTGTTTGACATATCCACCTGGTCCCAAAATAGATGGCTTGACTGGAAGGTCCTGAACCTCCCTCTGGATCTCAGAGACCAATGGCACAATTTGAAACTCTCTCTATCCGGTTCAGCTCCAATCAATAAGGAGATGGATGACAGATACATTTGGGACACCTGTGGTGGAAGCTTTACAGTGAAAGAGGGCTATAAATCTTTGCAAAACATGACTCCCACAGTAAATTGGAATCTTCATAAGGCAGCCTGGAAGACCGAATGCATCCCCAAGGTAAAACACTTCAACTGGGCCCTCTTAAAAGGGAAAATTCTTACAGCCGAGAATCTGAGAAAGAGAGGAATACAAGGCCCCTCGATTTGCTGTTTTTGTCAAGCAGAGGAAGAGTCCATTCATCACTCCTTCCTTCGATGCCCCTTCGCCCAAAGCTGTTGGAAACAGCTAATTAGCCCTCTGGAAGTTAGAAGAAGTTATGATCAGGTGAACAACCTCCAGAGAAATTGGAAGAAAGAATACCCTTTGAACAGGAAAGGTAAGAATAATCTCTTAAGAATATGGAAATGCATTCCAGCTACGCTGTGCTGGAACATTTGGTTAGAAAGGAATAATTATGTCTTCAAAAATGGACAGATTAAAATCGACAGGATCATCGCAAAGACAATTGCAGGGATTTCAGAGGCTATCAGTGCCAACCATATAGCTCTCCCAGATCAACAAAGATGGACAAAAGAGGAGAAAGACTGGTACAACAGCTTTAATATTAGCCACTCTCAAAATCCCTCTCCTCAACTTAAAGCTCCGCAGAATCGACACAATTGGAAACTCAGGGGCGCTAAAGAAGATATAAACAAATGGATCCTAGCTCAGAATCGTCCCTTTCTCCTCTTTGATGGAGCATCAAAGAGCAACCCCGGGAGTGCAGGTGCAGGAGGAATAATCAAAGATCAGAATGGGAATATCATTTGCAGCTATGAATGGGGACTTGGAATCGCCACTAACAACGTCGCCGAAGCATACAGCCTGCTTTTAGGCACCTCGATTCTACACAGGACAGGTTTACGGAACGCCATAATCCTTGGGGACTCGGCTATCATTATAGCAGCAATGAACACAGGCAAAGAGTTCAATAAAGCAAGTCTCAACAGCATCAAGGCGAGGATAACAGATAACCTCAGACATTTGGGGGAAGTCACCTTTATGCACGTGTTAAGAGAGAACAATGCAGAGGCGGACTCCCTAGCGAGCAAAGCGGTCAACCGGCAACAAGGACAAGTAAGTGAAAATGGCAGAATCTATGCAAGAGCAATACCATAAGATCTCTAGTGGTCAGACAGAACACAAGGTAAGCTTTCGCAGAAATTGTCAGAAAATCAACCACACTCCTGGTTCTCCCTTCCCCGTCCATCCTTTCTCCCTCATTTCGCCGGCGCATTCCTCCTACCTTGATCCCAAAGCAACTCTCCCACATCTTTCTCGTGATTTCCCCTACAACTTGTCAGGTAAACGTCCTCTCCGCACCATCGAAGTTTGCCTCCCAAATTCGCAGTTGGATTCGCCCTCAGCTTCCCCAGAAAAAAATCCCGAGTCCCCTCATCATGAAGGATCTCTCCCGCTCCTTTATATTCCCCCCCCTACCCCTTCTTCCTTCAGAACTTCCCTGTTTTGCAAGAATCAGTTTGGGAAAGAGGAGTCTCCTAAGCAAGGCAGTCTCAGCGGCAGTAATCAGTTGCCTCCCGCGCCCGATCATCTCACCAGCATTCAGCAAGCAAGCCATCAGAGCATTAGCGACACTCCGGCCCTTAACTCAGCATCCAGGTATAAATCAAGTTTATTGCAAGTTATTTGTTCACTAACCAGTTTGCTCACAGTCATGGCAGAAAGACAACAGCCAGAGGCTCAGGGGGGAGAGGCGCCCCGTGTGAATCCACTTGACAGAGTTTTGGGCAACGACACTTGCACACTTGGTAAAGAGCATTGCTTCTTGATTGCCCGGTTTATGAAGCATCACAACGAACTCCGTGAGGACTTCATTGCAGACAGCAGATCCAAGCGTAAAAAGTTGGAAAAACGCAAGAAGGAAATCGAGAGCCTTAAGGACAGGTGCGAGCATTTAGAGGAGGCAATCAAGCACATTAAAAATCTCACGGAAAGCATGCAGGCAGAGGCTTCTACCAAAGACAGCCAAAAGGAGCAGCAGAAAAGAAGATCAAATGGAGGACACAGTGAACCAATTCTGGGGTTAATCTCATGAACAGCAAAGTCTGCCTTATAGATGGCCTTTTTGTAAGACAGTATAGTAGATATCTTTTCCAGCACTCTTTCCTCAAGCTAAACTCTCAGAAGTCAAGGGCTGCGCCCCTTCTTTGGACTTCTCCTCTAATTCCTCTTTCAACATATTATGTATTATCTTCTGCTTACTGCAGTTTTTATAATATATGAGTAGACGACCTTATAAAAAAAAAAAAAAATCAGTTCTGGTTAGTCATCTAAAACATTGACTGCATCCCTATTCTTTGATATTTGAAGTGACCTATTGATTTGTTCCCTATAAACTTCATGTTTAGCCAATTCAGACAGAGGAATGGCTATTTTCAGTTTGCCTATTTCTGTTTCTAGGTTAAAAGGTTTTTCCGCTTGAATTCTTGTATTGTAAGCAACAAGGTTTTCCTTTTTTGCTGTATTTTCAGTGACCTTCTCTTCATCATGAGTGTTGTTTTGAGCTAAATCTGTTTTGAAATTATTTTCAGGAGGGCAGTTTAGATTTTCTTTTGAGGGAAGGGATGTGGATGGCTGATTTTTTGAGGGCTGTAAGTCTGATATGTCCTCCACAATGGCTTCCTTTGGGTCGAGGTCTGTTTTAACAGGGGGTTCTGTCAGGGCAACTTTATCCTTTGTTTTCTTTGGCTGCTTGGTATCTTTCAGCTTGGTAGGTTCAGGCACATCTATGGTTTTGCTTCTTAATTTGTATTGTTTATGAACCTCATAGACCGCTGCATCATACCCTTCTCTGAAATCAAATGACTCTCCGGATTTGGTTTGAAATTGGTTGAAATCATGAGCTTCTTGGTCATCTTGGGTTAGAAAGATTTGTTGTTCACTGTTCAAACCCATTAGGTTGATTTGAGTATCCTCTGTTGGCTCACAAAAGGTTGAGGCTTCAGCATAGTTCTCTTGAAATGGAGGTCTGATATTCTGATCAGGGCCAGCTTTCACTATGTTAGGATTTTGATTTTTTTTTAAGTTTGGATTTCTAGTGGTGTTACTTGGTTGACCATCCCAAGAAGATTTCCTTTCAATGGTTTCCACTCTATCACCCAGTCCGTCCATACCTTTGATGATTGCATCTAGTTTTTGCTCAAATGCAAAAGCCTCTTCTTTGAAAGTTGTTCTCCTTTCAGTTCTAGCCCAATTTCTCTTAGATATCAAGTTGGCCTCTACACTAACCGCTATGCTTTGCATGTCTTCTAAGCTAGGAGGAGCCCTTTCCCTTAGTTGATATGCCATGTCAGAGTCAAATCCATCAGGGAATTTGATTAAGGCTAAGTCAGGTGGAGGTCTAAGGTTTTGAGGGATAGCATTGTACACATTGTTGAATCTAGCACAATAATCTTGGACAGTTTCTTGTGGGCCTCTTTTTAAACTGTCATACTCTGATAGGATATGCAATGGATCCTTCTTCTTTTCCCATCTGTTCAAAAAGGTTTGGTATAGGGCATCTGGATCAGCAATTGTGTTTGCACCAAGTGCCCTAAACCAGGTCCTTACTTCACCGGTTAAGCTTTGAACAAAAATTTTCATTCTGACATCGTTGTCATCGATTTCATAGTTCTCAAAGTAGTCCATCATTTTCTTAGTGTGTTGCTGGGCTGTATAGGAGCCAGTACCATCAAAATATGTAATTTTTCTCTGATAATCCGGAGGCATAGCCCCTGGATTTGCAGGTAACTGCAGAGGAGCATAACGGTTTGCCATATTTACAGGGATAAATGGGACAACAGGAAGAAATAAGACAGCTGGAACAACAGGGACAGTAGTGGAAATATGTGCAGTGGATGGGGGAGTGGAAAGGATACTTTGAGGTGTGGATGAAGGACTTGGAGAGGCCGTAGTATTGACAGAAAGGACTACTGCTCTCCTAGGAGTAAGCTCAGATTTTGTAAGGTTTTGTTGAAGTATATCAAGGTCTAAATCAGCAGAATTTTCTAGATTTTCTTGTCTTCTAAGGCTCTTAGAGATCAGGTTAGGATTTTCAAAAATAGTCAGAGGATTTGGATCAAGATTTGATCTTGTGTAACGATTTTTCTTCTTTGGAGCCAGCTTCTAAATCTATTTTTGGTATTTTCTGGAAATGTATCTTGAAGGAAGCTCTTTTGAAATGTAGGAGGTTTTGGGCTTTCCTTTGAATATGCTAGAACAAGGAGACTGATCAAATCTTTGGGATAGATGTTTAAAGCCTAAAACTAGACTGGAGATTGACTGAAGCAATGTTTATTTACTCCTGTAAATGCACAGAAAAAACAGTTTCAAAGGCTACCTGGCTAACTTCAGGCTCCATCTGTAGCTTTAGAAAATAGACAGCAGTAACAAACAATCATTCAGGTCCCCAGTGGAGTCACCAATGATGTTATCACTCAGGTTGTTCCCCAGGAAAGCTCTAAGGGGGGAATACGGCCAAGGTAACCACTAACCAGTCTTTTAGCTGTAGATTCTAGCCAATCTGCAACCAGAGAGGGCTCTCTCTTTGTAATTTAGCTTTGTTTTGAAGTATTTTAGGCTAGTTATGATGCACAGGGTTTGGTTTTAAGTTTGTTGGATGGTGATCTTAAACAGAGTTGGGATGCAAGTCTAAAATAGTTTATACCATTGGGCAAATGGAGTCAATGAGGACGAACTGCTGAGAATGTTTTCTTTGATGAAGGGCAATACTACAGAGCAAGATAATCGGTCTTGGAACAATTTTAAAATTTGGAAATTGGTGGGATGTAAGCCAGTGGATGAAGGGCAGTTAAGAATCCTTCATCATGTTGGCAAAGGGAAAGTGCGTGAATATTATCAAGGAGCAGTAAATAATTCCTTAGAAATATTCAAATTGAAAGAATCAGTGGAAACAGGAGCAGCTAAGAATTCTTGTTTATGCTAACTCTGAAGAAAACATAATTAACAACAGAGATTGAACACAGAGTGTATTAAACAAATTATGGGCTATTCTTTTTCTCTATTACTAAGATTATGAAACATATATGAATTTTGCAAACACAGAAGACACAAAACGCAGTTTAGAACAACTTATTGATCCATAGAAAGACACAGGAATTCTGTAGCAGGTCCCAAAACATCAAATCCACATTCAGACGGTCCAGCAGCAGTGAACTTCAACAGCCTTTGTATTAAAAAGTCTCAGAGTTACAGCGCAGTCCAGAGAGAAAATCACCAACCCCGAATACATCTCATGGGGAGGTATTTATACAAAAAGGAGATACAAAATATCGTGTAGATAAGATATCAAGCAATAACTTCCTTCACCTACTCTACAGAAGAAGTAAATGAGAGAAATGAATGCAGTAGTAAATGTTGGTGTGCTGGCTATTTAGTTTGTCAAATATATTTGACTTTTTGGACTGAGTGAGTCGGCTGGTAGCTGTGTCTTTGTTCTGCGTTCCTGCATTGTTGTCTTGGCCTTTTATCTGTGCGTGGTCTTGCGTTAATGAGCTGCAGTCCCAACCTGATTTCCTCTTTCTTATGTTTTCAATCTTTGACAGGTGGCCCATGCATTTGAATTTTCTGATATGTAGCCGGTCAAAAAAGAAAAATAACCAAAATTACCTTGGTAAAACCTCTAGCATCCCCTGCCACCATTGGTCTGTTGGCAACTAATGTCTTTGTATTTTTATTAGTGTTTCATCATCTTCAGTATACCTGTAGAAGTTGGGCTGGACTTCAAAAAGATAATTTATCTCATGTTCAATGTAGAACAAATTTTCTAATTTGTCATATAGAATCTGTCCAGAGGGAGACCCTGTGGCTTCTGAGGTGCTTGATGATGCCGTAATTTGATTGGAAACATAGGTATTTACCCTGTTAGCATATTGTTCATGTGTTAACAGTCTCCCATTGCTGGTCAATAAACTAGGTAGACCCCTTTGCTACAAGGTTGTAAACTTTTCTGTAAAGGCATTTATTTCTGCCTGCATTTCTTGACATTTTCTTTCAAAAATTTGAACAAAATTCCTCAGGGTCAGCACCTTTTTCACTATCAAAATGGTGTTTGTTCTGTTCCTGATATCTAGAGCTGCTAGTTGTTTTCTGGTATGAGTATTCAAAAATTGAATGAGTCTATTGGCCTGCTCAGGCATGTTTCCCAATGATGCCCTGGCCCTTTGAATCTCTACTCGGGCTATTTCTATCAATTCTATTTGCTCATGTATCGTCTGAATTGATTGCCATTGGTCAGTGATAGACTAGCCAATTTTGGTCCACAAGATTGTCTTAATGTCTGCTAGAGGTTTATGAAGAGTGAGATCTTTTTCCAAGGATTTCACCTTATTCTCCAAGGCCTTTATCTCTCTGGTTTTCTCTGCCACTGTTATCTTGGATTTGTCATAGCTTACCTCTAGCTTGGCCAACTTTTCTTTGGCCTCTTTCAGCTCTGACATTTGGACTTCTAACTCTTTTACTGCTCTCATCATTTCTTCCATGCTCATGCTAGAGTCTGGTGTTGTTATTGCTACTGCTGCTGAAACATCTGTGGTTGATGTACCTGTTGTTGATGCTGGGATGATAGGAGGGATTGCTGTTGCAACTATGGGAGGCGCAGCGGTGACTGTTGGAGCTATTTCAGGTGGCTGGGAGGTCGACTCTCCCTGCTTGGCTTGCAATGCTTTCTCCAATTCTTGCTCCGTTGCAATTAGCCTTTGATTCATCCTCATCAGCAAATCCATCGTATCATCTTCTGCCTTTTCTTGTGCAAGTTCTGTAGTTTGTGGGTGCATGGTTGCAGGCAGTTTTAATTGCTTTCTAAGTGCAACAATATCTTCTTCCTTTTTCTTTATAAGAGCTTTGATGCCCTTGGCATCCTTAGGATCATGCCCTAGCTCAATAATATTTCCTCCAGGGTCTTTATTATGTTGTCTTTAGCCAAGGAAGATATTTTTTCCAATTCCAATTGGGCAGATGTATTGCTCAATGACTCCTTCAATTGGTGGGCCAGCATTGCGTTCTTTTCCAATGTGGCATAGACCATTTCGCCTGTTTTCTTGTGTAGCTCAATTTGGTCCATTGGGTGTATGTCTTTGGCGAGGACTTCTAGATTTGTTTTTATGTAGTCCACAGCTGTCTATGGTTGCTGAACTTTAGGCTTGAAATGACTTAAGATCATTTTTTCCTCCTTAATGTCATAAGCTACCATCAGCCTTTGCTATTTGAAGGGTGTTGTTTTGAGAATTTGATCATAAAGCTGTATTCTCAATAATTCATTTTGGGCTTTAATTTCCATGAATGTTCCTTTAATACCAGATGGTTGCTTACTTTGCTGCTTTGAGAAGGACACCTCCATACCATGTTGCCTCTCCATTTCTTGCCTATGAGAGCTGGTGGATGTTTGCTGGCTGGTTTCCCTCTCCTTCCTTGGACTCCCTGTGATTTCTTCACTAATTTCCTCTTCAGGTTGAGGATCTACTCTTTGCCTTTTGGCCTCTGGCTGCTCTGTTGACCCACTTGCAGGTGTGGTTTCTTCTCTGTTTCGTTTCTTGCTTCTTTCCTCATTGAGAGGACTCTGTAATGCTGGTACCTGTAGTGCCTCTGTCTGTAGTGAAGGGGCTTGCCCTTGACTCTGTTCCTTTGAGGTAGTTGGCTGGTCTATCATTGTTTATTGCTCTGTATCTACTACCTCCTTGCCTTTTGATGTCCATGTTGTTGGTGTAGTCCTTTCTTGGGCAGCTTGTGAAGCTGCAGCAGTTGACGTGCCTTCTCCGACTTGATGTGGCAGTTTAAATGACACCTGCCCAAAAGAATCCAAGTCAAGAGTCTTTTCCAAATTTTTCATATTTTGCTCCATTCTCTCTTCCTCAATGAACTGTTCAACTAGTGTGCCTTCTACCCACTCATCTTGGTTGGAAAATTGTTCTATCTTTGGGATTTTGCAATGTTCATAAGTTGACAGCCTATATTTTATTTTTCTTGCATTGATAAAGCCCTCTGGGTCATAGGGTACCCACCAAAAGCTCCTTTTTAATCTGATTTTTTCACCCAATATCTGATCGGCCTCTTGCCATCCTTCTTTTTTGTTCATGACATAGGGGCCTAGTTGGTCTCTGAATTTCAACTGACCCTTTTTCTTGGTGCTATGGAAATGAGTCAAATATGAATTGATAAATTGCCTGTAATATTCCAAGGCAAACAGTCTCATTGGCACATATCTTGGCAGCCTATAGGGGCACTGCTCACAGCCATATATCCTGATGACAATGTGATTCTGGTAGAAGTACCAGTCACCTATTTTGTAGTTTTTTGAGAGCTGCAATATTTTCTGCATATCATAAGACAGTCTAGGAGGAGGAGTTCTCTTTAGGAGATAAGAGACTGGATAGACAAACATGTCAATGAACTCACAGTAGGAGTAGGGAGAGCTGTGGACTTCGTGAAATACTGAGGTCCAAAAAATCACAGACCTCTTTTCTCCTTTAGAGTCCAATCTTTTGATGGGGAATTGGAAACAGTCTCGTTGATAATACAAGAACAGATGATAGATGTAGGATGAATACTTGAAGACTCCCTCCCTATCTAGATTCAATAGTTGGTCATGCATCTTGCTTGCAATGAATTTGGCATAATTGTATTTGACAGCAGGGGGCTGCCCTGGGGTAAATGCGGAGAGTAAGACCAAAATAGTTTCATCAATATGTTCACTTGTCTTGAAGCCTAGAACATAAGATATCATATCAACAAGTAATTTACCCACTTCATTGAACCATGCATAGTGAAAAAGAGTTGGATTTGTAGGCTGGCGATCTGCTCTCATAAATATTTGGGCAATTCGGGTTATCTCCGAGCTGGAGAGTTTAGGACCTTCATCAAGCAAGAATTTCATAGAAAGAGGGAACAAAAGTTGAGTTGGTTTGAAGTTTAGCATTTGATTGAAGGAGTCAGGAATTATTTGAAAGAGGATGCTCCCAGATGGAGATTTGACTGCCCTTTGAGTTGGTTCATAGTTTTCACAGCAGAGGTGAGTTATCTCAGGGAAGATATTGACAGAGGGGAGGAAGTATATGGGCAGATTTGATTCCCATATCCCATAAAAATCATTGTTATTCAGATAACTGTTCCTCAGCTCACGAAATGTCTGCAGGTGGTTTCTGTCACCAACCAAGTCTTGGATTAGATAATCCCTATTAGCCAAAGGTAATGATTCCAATTCCTGTTGGGGTGCATTGAGAGGAGTGACATTCAAGACTGCTGGAGTCTCCATCTTTAAATTCTCTATGTTTTTTATTTGAATGTGGGTCTATGCAGCAACAAAACACTGAGTACTAGCTCTGAGGTTTTCCCAGGGAATTGCAGACTGAGCCTTATATAGAAATGGCCTCACTGTGTAAAATTTACAGAAAAGACAAAGTCTGTAGAGTTTAATTGGGAGGCTGGATAAAAACGGAGGAAATGGTGCTCCTTTGCAGGTGAGTTTGGGAAATTAACTCAAAATTTGGGTAGTTTTGGAGATTTTGCTGGCAAAAATGGGCTTGAATTGCAGTTTAGTGGGCAATTTGTAGAGGAGAACAGAGTTTGCAGGTTTTCTTTGGAACAACGGGTCACACAGCGAATTAAAATGCAAAGATTTGTGGGTAGGAGCACATTTTAATTCGAATTTTAGTTCTTCGAGTGATTATAACAGAGACATTTCGGAAAGACAGGGTTTATGGTTGAATAACAGGTAAATACCTGTTTTATAGTTGACTGGTACGAGCTACGGGTACAATACTGAGCTGAGGGGGCCAAATTTGCAGAGTGAATTCGCCTGGGTGGCAGACTGGAGTTTTGGTGGCGAATTGATCGTAAGTTGCATGCACAGTCTCCGAAAACGAACAAAATAGAAAATGAACAAAAACCATCACTTTCATGACTTTTAACAAAATTTGGGCTTTTTCGGGCTTTTTGGTGCTTTTTTGTGATGACGTCATCATGACGTAACTTTGTCGTGTAGCGGGTACGGGGGATGACGTGTCGGATGACACGGAGGCGAGGTGGTGATGTCAACAGGTGACATGGCGCTAATACGGAGTGGTGGTAGGCGACGTGGATGCAACGTCATCAGGTGACGTGGGTATGACATCAGGGGGTAGGCAGCGGGGCGGTAAGCGGTATTCCCCGCACCGCCTTTGGGCCATGGTGGTTTTGGAGGGGAGGGCTCCGATCACGCCGGGAAGCCGACGCGTGGCAGGGGTACGGCTGTAATACCGCCCATCCCCCGGATGCTAACGTTCGGAAGATGAGGGCTTCGGAAATAGCCGCTATCCGTTAGATCTATGGCGCTGGATCGGACGGTAGACGGGTGAGGTAAGTGGCGGTGATTTACAACAGGGGGACCCGTGCCTTATTTTAACATTTAATAATATTTGTTGGGGTTTTAAACTTTGGTTATGGTATTTTTCCAGCGCGGTTGTTTATTTAACTAGGTGTTAAATAAACCCCGATGGTTTATGAACGCAGAAGGGCTATTATTAAGGTCCCAAATGGACCAATAATTCCCCAAACTTTGTTATAAGGCTATAGTTGCCAGGGGTAGGGATATTATGTATTTTTTTGGGTTTTTTGTATAGTTTTTTATAGAATAGGGGTGGGAAAATGATAAAGGAGCTATACAATAGAGTCAATGTTAATATGATTTTATGGATAGATAACGCTAAGTTTATAAGGTAATAACTTAGGTTTTTGGGGAAATGAAGTAAAATGGTAAGATCTTTTACACAAGAAATGTGGCTTGTTTTGACTAATTAAACACAGAGTTTCACTTAGTATTTATCATAAAATGAAGTGAACTAGGACTACTGGGCAGATCCCAATGTCCTTGAGGGGATATCAGTAAGGGTACTTGGGGGAATGAGAGGGGAAATTAGTCATGCTCCACTGTTTTAGAACCAAACAACTGCCATGGTACTTGTGACATCCATGAGATAAGTCCTTCTTGACAAGAAAAAAAATGATCACAAACTTGCTTCTGCAACCTCAAACTGCCTACCCAGCCTAATACACCTAACATTTTTTCTTCCTTTTTATTGGGTGCATTTGGACTCGCAAACCCTGATTTTTCTCTTTTCTTTTGAATGCCCTCCTATCTAATTCTACCCTTATCTCTTCCAAGGGCCCAGATTAAGCAGTTGGGCTCCTTTGTTTCTCTACCTATTTACTCATCTGCCAAGCTTGAGCTGTTTGGACATACCTTTATTCTCTATTCTAAAGAGAAGTAAATTCAAACATGATCTAACCAGGATTGAACTGTCTGGATATTCATCAACTGTGTCAAGAGTCAACCACCTGTACACAATGAAATTCTTCAAAAATGGAATAGTAGTGGCATTTAAACTAGCACACTTTCCTGGTCTTTTTGGCTTGGGGTTCTTTTCTATTATTTTTCTCTTGACCATTCCCTTCTTTTTTCCCTTTGATTTTTCTTTTAGGGCATACCCTCTTTTCCTTTTTTAATTTTCTTCATTTGTTTACAAAATATGGAACCTTTGCAGCATGAAAGGATGAACATATTTGGCTCTTCTACAATCAATCATGAAAAATGAAACCTATTGGTATAGGAACCTAACAATATGCAAAATATATTTCTAGAAAAAATATAAAGATCATGATCTTAAAGAAGAAATATTTAGAATGAATAAAAAAGAAGATGAGAGCCTTGAGGATCTAATAGAGAGGTTCTTGTATAATATTAAGAGGGAAAAAATTACATCATTTAGGATCTGACATACTAAAAACCCTCTTATTTAGAAAAATTAGGGATGAGTGATTTGATCTCCTTGATCTCATGAGTAGAGGTTGTGAAATTATACAATAATGATTGATTTATTTCTCCTACTTTTTTACAATAATAATTTATTTACCAATGCTTCATCAAATATCAAAATAAATTCAACTACGGACTTCACAAATCATGAACTTGAGAAAAACAAGAGAAACTATCAGAATCGACTGGTATCAGCCTTCGCTTGAGCCTCCTCATATTTCTTTAGAGGATCAACATCAACTGGTACAACCACCACTTTCAAGGCATAATCCTTGATGCGATTCTTGTCTAGGATTGCCAGGATCCTGGTCTTCTAGATGACAAAGTTGGATGGTCCATCTAATCTGTCATGATCCCTCAGTCCATTAATTGCCATCTCTACTCAAATGAGTGTCAAACAGGTTATGTTCTCCCTCTTTCTCTGATGCCCAGCAATACTGGAATCTGGATTTCTTTGGCTCTAGAAACCCTCTACGGAAAAAGTTCCCTCTAGACTCCCTCTAAGTCCTAATTTCCTTCATGGAAATCCTTCCACCAAATAATGTCAAATCACCCCTCCTTTGTTGCTGCTCAACAACCCAAATCTAGATTTATTTGGCAAGAAATATGTTAAGGCAATGACTTCCTCTACCTTGGTTCAGTCTCCTTGGACATTTTTCTACACCAGTAGCAACAATGTCCCACCAACACCTCAAATCTTATCTGCACTTCTTCCTCTGCCCTAGCAACTAAAGAATCTGAGTTCCTCAGGCTCTGCACAATCATTGTGTGAGCTATATCAGCTCCTCCTAGCAACTGCGTCACTCCTTCATGGCTCAGAAAGATGACGTGGCTCTGCTTCTGCGCTGGCCTAGATAGCTGACAGTTACTTTGTGGGATTCTCCCAGCTATTGCGTCACCCTCACTTGGCTCAGAATGCTGACGTAGTGTTAAAATTGGAAACTAGGGTCAAACTCCATGTGGGTCATCTTATTTATGGAAGTTGATATTTTTCTTGGATCCCTCTCATCAGGAGGTGTAGGATTGATCTAAAGATCATCCAATTCCAATAAGTATTCATGGAGATATGAATTTATTTGTGTTATGGGACAATTCGTCAAGGTTATATGAATTTATTTGTGTTATGGGACAATTCGTCAAGGTCAGACAGCAACCAAATAAACCCCATGTATGCTCAACGTTTTAGTATAAAAGGAGGTGATTTGTTAGTCATCTGTGCACACACTTCACTCTTGATTTCTCTCCACTTGTTTTTGGTTTTAGTGGAAGAGAAGACTAAGAGGAGGAAGCCCTAAACACAAGTCTAGAAGAAGACCCTATTCATAGTAAAAGAAGGATGCCCTAGCCACAGGTCTCATGAAGGTTTGGCCGTAGTTCAAAGGGAGATCTAGCATGGTGAAGGAGGCCTAACAGTGGTCCCTAAACACAGTGTTATCATATCCTAGATGCCCTAATATATACAATGTTTGAGACAACCCTTAGACGCTGGAAAAGAGTTACCCTAACCACAATAAAGAGGCTCCCTAACTCGCTATCTAAAGGATGCCCTAACCAACAAAGAAGGTAGGGACAACGTGGGTGTCTTAGGGCTGTTGGAGCCTCTTGGTGACTGCGTGGAGGGTTTCTATGCTACAACCAAGCCGACTTTGAAGAAGGGAGCATGCAGGTTTGTGATGGCATAAAGAGGTAAGGTATGACTATTTTGGAGGATTGTTAGGGTGACGTGGAGATCTATGGTAGGCCATAGGCCTAGCCACTCCAAAACAAGGTTGCGTGTAGGCTTGAGAGGCTGCCATATGCCCAGAACAACAACATATGGAGGAAACACTTTACCTTGACTAGGTCACAGTTATTTGGAGGTTGTTTGTGTGGGTTGATAAGGATTGTTGTAGCATGCACATGCCCTAACCAGGAACAATAGTACAACAATATTGCAGCAACGATTGTGTAGTGTTTTGGGTCAACGTTTTGACGCAGTCAGCCCAAATCTTATACATACTTAGAGCAGCATAGCAGGACTTTTAGTGCACATAGGAGCAGTAATGAGTACATGTTGTACAGTGCACATAGGAGAAACAATGCTTAGCATGATTTACAGTGCAGCGTATGATGGTGCATCATGGTGTAGATTAGTGTTGCTGGACATTGGAGCAACAATGGGACAACATGGTAATGATGGGCATATAGCAACAACGAGAATGCATACAACAACAGGATGATGAGGTATTGCAGTCGCAGGATGATGAGGCATTACAACATGCATTTGGGTGCAACATAGTGCAATGAAGAGCTCAACATAGTGCAGTATTACAGTGATGGGTACAATAATGATTAGTGAAGCATGATGAGATGTAGCACAATGATGATGGGTGCAACATGGTGCAACACAGTGAGGTGCAACATGATGATGACGTGCAACACAATGATAGGTGCAACATGGTGATAGAGTCACCTTGGAGAATCAGTTGAAGAAACATGTCTTCAATTGAGTTCAGCTACCTCATGTATCATCTTCTTAGAGATGATCTATGCTCTTATTTTGATAAGTCAAAGTGTTGATTTCTATTGCATATGTACTATCTCTCTCTCTTTCTCTACTGAACTATTGAATAACATATAAGAAGAACTGATCAAGGGTTTCCCCACATTGGGGTTTGTCCCTCGCTAGCGCCACATCTTGTGTCCTCTTGTCTTGGCTTGTCTTCTATTATTTATGTTTACATTCTATTTGTAATTTACTATTATGTTGATGTGATTGCTAATCACGAAAATATATTGAACTAAATGTGAAAATTGAAATAAATTTATCTAAGCATAGAACATACCTAAAATTAACACGCAGGCACTGTGTGAGCCTCTGCATCACCTTTTTTGTACTACTTCACTCTCCCTCTATGTCTCTAGCTCTGGAACAATGTTGTCACTTGGGACAATTGCCTCTTTGCAGCAGATTTGTTGGATCTCTTGGCTGAAGGCTTCAGTATCCTATGATCTACAATGCTCTGATACCATGTGAAAATTTTAAATCTATACACACAGAAATCCTACTGCAGTCACTGGTTTATCATCTCCTACTTGTTGTTTCATTCAACAAGTTATTTAATTTTAAACAATGATGAAAAACACTACTGCATACTACACTGACATACAAATCATAAACTAAAATGATAAATGAGACAAACACACAAGGTACACAGTTATTTTTGGAAAACGCGTCCTCGAAAAAACCCAATGCAGAAAAACTGGTGTAGTAGATGAGGGTTTATTTATCTTTCTTTAGTAACAATCTCTTTACATGGAACAATTTTACAGAACATAGAGACACCTGAGATAATTTTTCCTCTTGCTCTTGAGAAATTCTTACACCTAGGAGACACTTCAGCCTTCACTGCATCACCACTATATCACTTCTGCATGAGGTCTATGTGAGGATTGTGTCCCTTGTTGCGTTGTCTCTCCGATCTTCCCTCTGTGTTGTCCATATGATTCTCTGCGTCACCTCCTCCTTAGTCTCTAACTAGTGCTAATGCCCTCCTCTTCCTTCACTCTTCAACTCTCCCTCTGTTAGGTCCCTATAATACTAGTGATTCTCCCATTACTATTGTCATTGTAGCCCTTATTGTTATTATTGTGCCCCTATTGTCCCCATATTATTATTAGTGTGCGCCATAGGAACCCATTATTGTTATTGTTGTGCCCTTATGTTATTACTGTTACGTCGACTTGATTATATTGTGACCCCTTAGACTCCTATATATAGAAGGGAGTTTAGTCATTTGTATCATCCAAGAATTGTTCATTTGTGTAATATAAAGGAGGTTTCCCCCTTGAAGAGGCTGAATTCTAAGGTGTTGATCTATCTTTTCTATCTTTTTGTGAGCTGGTTTCATGACATTTGGTATCAAAGCTTTGGATTCTAGGGTTTCGTTGCTCCAAACAAGTCATCATGGAATTTTCGCCATAACTTTTTTTTGCGACATTTCAGAAGCTAAAAAAAAACCATTTGATCCAAAATCGTTCTGAACTTCGGGTCCAAATTTCAGAGCTTGACTCGCTATATTTTTGGAGATATGATCTAAGGAAGTTAAGGTTTTTGCAGACTCCCGAATTACATTACAAACATGTGACCTGGGGAAAATCGTCATAACTTTTGCTCTGAGCATCCGATTGAAATTTCGTAAGAATTTTCAAAAAGAGGACGATTGGTAGTTTTCTGTATATTAGTTTTAGATGCTAAGGTCAAAATAGTGACACATGGAACTTCATACAAGTTCACTCTACTAAACTAGTCTATAATCAGGTCACTGTGGGAGATTTGGCATAACGCTTCCTTGGAGAATCCAATCTAGATTAGACTTGCGGGGTTATAAAGAGGACTCAAAGGGCTACTGCGGGACACGATTTCAGATATTCAAAATCCACAGTTATAGAGATACAACAGATTCAATATCGAGCTCTTAGAAAGTGAAAAAAAGGTGTGTAGTTTTTTTTTAAATTTTGCATAAGATTGGTTTGAAAAATTAGTTTGAAGGAATTCAAAGGGAATAGTGAAGAATTATTAGCATTAATTGATGCCCCAAAGAAAGAAAATGGAAACAGCTAGTAAGAAACCTGAAAGCTCTAGCATGACTCGTGAAGAAGAGGAAGAAATGCAACATGATATATCAAAATTACAAGACCAAGTACAACAAATTTCACTGTCACAAAAAGATAGTTGAAGCCAAGATGAATGGCATGGAAGCTAATATGAATGGCGTGCAAGTTAATATGGATGGCGTGGAAGCTAAGATGGATGGCATGGAAGCTAAGATGAATGGCATGGATGCTAAGATGGAAGAATTGAAGATAAATTTGAATAAGTTGCTACAAGAAATGGTTACTAATGGTGAAAGGGTAGTAAAGGAAACTCATGATGAGAACAAAAGAAATGTTAATCATGATTTCATAGACTCTGATGTTGGATTGAAGACCCACCATGTTCCAAAAATCGATATGAGGAAGTTTGATGGCAAGGATCCCGGAACATGGATACTACAGATGGAGCAATTTTTCGATCTCCATAATGTGCAAAACACACAAAAGGTACGTATTGCAACTTTATATTTGGAACCAAATCAGTTTGTATGGTATCGATGGCTTTTCTATCATAAACAAATTTTCACTTGGGTAATTTTTACTGAAGAAATTATAGCACATTATGAGGATACAAAAAGCAACACCTTTTTTAGCCAATTGATAAATCTCAAACAAAAGGGTTCAATGATGGAGCACATTGAGGACTTCCAAAAATTGAACATAAGGGTAAAAGATATTCCAGAGGAGCATAGGATTGATGTGTTCATAGGGACTTTAAAGGATAATATGCAACATGAGGTTTGCCTTTGGGAACCTAATTCATTGGAGAAGGCATTCAGGTGAGCAAGAAAAATGGAAAGCAAAATTATGGCAACTAGGAAGCCTACCACTCACAACTATAAATATGGAAGTGTTGTTGCCCCTAGCCTTCCACAACCTACAAGGTTGACACCACAACAATTGGAAGAAAAAAGAGCAAAAGGGCTTTGTTATAGTTGTGATAGAAAATACACTAAAGGTCATAAGTGTGCTGAGAAGAAATTATTCTACATAGATTGTGAAGAGGAGGAAGAAAAGGAACAAGAAATGTAAAAAGAAGAGGATATACTCCAAGAACAAAACCTAGATAAAGAAGAAATGAATCCGACCATATCTTGTAATGCATTAGCTGGAATTACCACTCCTCAAACTATCAAGATAGAAGGACATATCAAGAAGAAAAAGGTTAGTGTTTGTTATCACCCTAAGAAACTCTCCTAGGTTGTAGCTCGGAGATCCCTGAGAACATACAAATTCAACTTATTGTTGCAAATGGATGAATGTAGGGAATGATGCATGTTCAAGCCAGATAACCACTTCTACTTTGCTTAACTCCAGACATGCGTGAACACCCCCAGGCTACAAGGCTTTAGACCACCAATTACTCACAATTTAAGGATTGGGTGAATATGGAGAATACTAACCACACCAGCAGATGCACAAGACCATGTGATGGTCGGCTGCAACCAGTAAAGAAGTCTGCAAATCTAATTCCCTGTGCATAGACAAGATGACAGCTCTCTAGCACTAGGTGAAAAGAAATCTGAATAGCTCATTCACTGATACATACGAGACTTTAACACAAAGATAGGATGACAGCTTCTCTAATGTTAAACATCAAGAGCTCGGAAATACAACATATCAGGCATAGCTTGGAACAGAAGAAGAATGGAAAGTGAGCAATTAACAACAAAAGAAGCTTGTATTAGCTGAAAATGAAGATGAGACGCTGCAAGTATCAAAATAGTTACAGTCTCCAGAAGTTGAACCTTACATCAAAACATCAACCATCAACCTTGATTACATCTTGTTTCTGGGTATATATAGAGTTTCAATACAAAGGCACTCGGCCATTCTAAGTATGGAGGGGTCATAATTGACCACCAACCGCATTTAGTTGCCTGATGGAGCTTCTGAGTGCATTTTCTTGCTGTAGTGGATGAATCTGATCTCTTCAGGTGCTCTGCCATCCTCTCGAGTAGGTGGAGTGGCATATAGGATGAAATTCCATAACTATTAAATGCAGTTATCTGCTCGAGCTCTGTCCTTTTCCTTCTCGGCCATATTTTATGTTGAATATGGTTGTTGAGGAGCAAATGCACCGGGTACTGGTAGACTAATCACCTTCACCCTTCGGAAGCACGGAACAGTTAAGAGACGCGGACTGTATGGCGAGTGTACAAGCAAGACGGAGGAGCTAGATTGGCCGTAGGATTGAGAGGATAGACGGCAGGGATGAGTCAACGGGGATATCGGAGGAGGCGGGAGCAGGATGATCGTGGGCCGTTGGATCTCAGGCGAGCAAATCCAACGGTCGTCGGGCGGTGGAAACGTGTGGACGTTATCGAGCGGGAAAATGGGTTCGAGCAGTAAGCGGTTTTGATCGCACCGCTGTTGATCATCAGGCGATAAAAGGACAACGAAGCGCGATCCCACTCAAAGTGTGACGCGTGGCGGCGGGGGAGAGGGGAAAACCACCCTCCATCGCGCATTAACGTCGCATCGGATTGCAGCTGCGAGGAGAGTGAACGCCGTCTGATCGTGGCAGAGATGATCAGACAACATGGAAACGATCTCGTAATTCACTGCGACGAGAGTCGTTGGATCAGGGGGAGGAGATCGATGGTGGAGGTTACGGGTGAAGGGTTTGTGAAGGCACGTAGAGTCCCGCGGGCATGGTTTTATGGGGTTTTGTGTGTTAACACCTGGGGCTTAAGAAAAGGGGCTTATATGGTTTTTAACAAAGGCATGGAAAAAGGAGATGAGAAGAGGATGAGCGGGGTAAAGGAAAAGGTGAGGGTAACCATTATAGGCCTTCTTTGAGCACGACCAAGGACCGAGTTTTCCTCCAACTTTTAGAGAATCAATGTTATATAGCAAAGCTAACACTAGCTCCTTCTGGGGATGAGATCCTCCCTGTGAGGTCTCAAGAACTGCAGACCAATGCCTTACCTGTCAAAACCAGATGAACAAAATTTCCTAGTGCTCCATTGGGCATGGAGTCTAATTGAGCCTACACTAAAACTGATAAAATAACATATTTAAAAATCTAAGGCTAAAGGCCTTAAATAACATAAATTTTCAAAAATCACCCATTAATTGGGCCATCAAAAACTGTCTCCCCTTCCATACTTTGCAGTATGAAAGTATTGTTCCCTTGGATCTGAGAAATGATAAAAGGCCCTGTCCATAAAGCATCAAACTTCCCATGATTGCCTTTCTTCTCTTTTAGTGCATCCCACTTAAGAACCAAGTCTCCAACCTGAAAATTATCTATTTTTGCCCTCCTGTCAAAAGCTTCCTTGATTCTCTTTTGATGTGCTGCAGAATTTTCAACCAGTTGTTCTTTGATTTGATGTATCTCTGCTAAATCCGTAATTATTTTTGCCATTTCCTCTTCCTCATTCTGCTCTTCCTGCAAGAACTTTGCCACAGGGAGGGTTAACTGAATTGGGAATATAGCCTCAGTGCCATATACCAGCTTGAATGGAGAATTCCCTGTGGATTTCTTGGTGGTTACTCTGTCAACCCACAGTGCATACTTGAGCTTAGAATCCCAATTCTTTTTGTTGTCTTCCAACAACTTTTTAATTATCCTTATCAGGCTTTTGTTGGAAGATTCTGTGAGACCATATTGAGGGTAGTATGAGGTGGAATGAACTAGCTTAACACCCATTGAGTCACACATGTCCACCAATTCTTTTGCCCTGAAGGCTGCTGCATTGTTTGTAACCAATTTATGTGGACAGCCAAACCTAGTGAAGATATTCTCTGCTAAGAACTTCATGACCACATGGTGATCAACCTTTCTGGTAGGGATGGCTTCAATCCATTTAGTGAAGTAATATGTGGCTACTAATATCCATTTGTGCTGGCCACTAGAACGTGGATTGATTTCTCCAATGAAATCCAAGCCCCATGCTAAAAAGGGCCACCAGCATGTATGGGTTTTAAGGGCAGGGACTTCAAGATGCTTCCCTTCAAATCTTTGGCACCTGTCACAAGATTTAACAAATGAAAAGACATCATAAAATAAGGTGGGCCAATAGTACCCAGCTCTGAGGATTTTTTGGGCTGTAGTTTTCCAATAATGATGTCCCCCACATATGCTGGAATGAAGTTGCTGCATCACTTCCATGGATTTTTCTTTGTCCAGACACCTCAAAATAATTCCAGAGGGGTCCCTCCAATAGAGCAGGTTTTCATGAATGCAATATTTAGCTGCCTTGAGCTTGATAGTTCTAGCTTGGCTTGAACTAATGCATGGAGGAATTTCTAGCTTCAGCAAGAATGGAGCCATGATAGAATACCATTCACACGAAGTTAAATTTTCTACCAATGACTGATTTTGCCCTGGTTCAACCGTTTCCTCTTCCGTCTGACCATCTTCTGAATTTATACTTATCAAATTAATGTCCATTATTTTGCAATTTTCTTCAACCATTAATCTGGCAAGGCCTTGACCTCTGACAAGCTTGGTAGGCTTTAGTTGTATGTTAAATTCAATAAGCTTTGCAATCCATTTATCCCTTCTTCCATCAGCATCAGGCTGTGTTAAAACATCCTTTATTGAAGCAAAGGGTACATATGCAATTACCTTGGAGTGCAGAATGTAAATTCCGAAAGAGCATATGCCTGTTTTTCAATGATATCATACCTCAGCTCAACATCCCTTAAGGTTTTGCTGAAAAATGCCATTGGATGCTCTAAACCTTCCTCATCTACTTGCATCAAAACTACTACAAGGGTGTCATCAGAGGCAAATGAAAATATATGGAATTCCTTACTGTAATATGGGCTGATTAAAGTAGGAGCTTCCATAATAGCTTTCTTAATGGATTCAAAGGATCTTCTTGTTGCATTAGTCCACTTGACTTCTGACCCCTTTTTCAACATGGAGGTGATGTGCTTTACAAGTTCTGCAAAATTTGGGATAAACCTCCTTACAAAATTTATCTTACCCAGAAAGTATTGGATATCCTTCTTTGATCTCGGGATAGACAAAGTCTGTATTGCTCTTACTCTTTCTAGGTCGATTCTAATACTTGCAGCAAAAACCATATGTCCTAACAACTTGCTTTCTTCTAAAGAAAACTGTGATTTTTTAGGATTGACTAAAATCCCAAACCTTCTGCACTTTAGGAACACCTTCTTCAAATGTTGCAAATGGTCTTGATGGCTGCTGGAGTACACTATTATATCATCAAGGTAGACAAGGACAAACTTATCCTTCTCTCCTACAAATGCTATATCCATAGCTTTTTGAAAGGTGGCTCCAGCATTCATCAACCTAAAAGGCATCTTGGAATACATAAAAGTGCCCCAAGGAGTGGTGAATGTAGTCTTCTCTTGATCATATGGATGTACAGCAACCTGGTTATACCCCAAGAATCCATCCAGGAAAGACATCACTTTGGCTCCTGAGACCTTCTGCAGCAAATGATCCATCTTGGGCAGAGGATAATTGTCTTTCTTAGAGCATTTGTTTAAGTTTCTGAAATCAATGTAGAGCCTGATTTCTCCACTTTTCTTCCTCACCACCACCAAGTTGGCTACCCATTTTGAATATCTGAGAGGGACTATGATTTTGGCAGCCAATAATTTCTTCATTTCTTTTTCAATCAGAGGGAGGAGCAAAGGATTTATGGGTCTCAGCTTCTGTTTGAAAGGGATGGTGTCCTTCTCTAAGGGAATTTTATGCTGGATGATCTTTTTGTCATATGTTTTCAGGTCACTATATTCCCAGGCAAAAACATCAGCAAATTGCTTCATTAAGTTGCAGTACTCAGAACTTTGGGCAGCAGATAGATGAGTGGACAGATTTATATATCTTGGATGTTTAAGACTCCCTATATTATGCCTATGGACTGCACATTGGTCTTCTTTTTGGGCAGCCTTATAAGTCACATCATTCTGGTCAAACAACTTTTCTAAAGGGACTACGCCTTTAGGTATCTGATTGCTGGGCAGTTGGACAATGCTATCTTTGCCAATTTTGTTCCTAAGTCGGGGCTAGGGACTTTCTTCTAAGGCTTCATTCTCTTGATCAATTTGCATTTCAGAGAATTCATCAATGACTTGGAGAAATCTATTCACTTCATCATCATCTTCAAAAACTTTCCAATGCTGGACATTATCAGGCAAGGATGGTCTATATTTCATCTAAACTTCATAAACTAGTCTGGGAGGCATGGGAGGAATAAACATGCTAGAAGACACAGCAAGGGAATCAGCAAGCTGATTTTTTACCCTAGGGATATATGAGATACAAAAACTATCAAAAGAATTTTTGAGTCTCCATACCTCATCTCTATATGCTTTTAGCCTTGGGTGCTTTGCCTGAAATGTTTTGTTTACTTTCTAAATGATAAGATCAGCATCTCCAAACACCTTTATGTTTCTGATTTCTCTGTCTTTAGTTGCGTTAAGGCCCAATATCAGAGCCTCGTACTCTGCTATATTGTTGGTGACTTAGAAAACCAGCTTAAAAGACAGATGTGTGCTTTCTTGTTTTAGAGAAATCAGCACCACCCCTGCTCCTGTAGTCTCCCTAGAACATGCTCCATCAAAGAACATCTCCCAAACCTGATTTCCTTGCTCTCCCTCGGCCTGGACTACTGGTTTATTGAGCTGCAATGAGGCCTTCTGGGATTCTTCAATTTGGAGGATACATGCTCCAAAATCGATGTCCACAGCATAAAGGGGATGATTAGAAGGGTTCTTCTCATCACTGATGATGTAGGCCAATTGTGCTTCTCTGTACAATCTCCTGCTTTCCCCTCCAAAAACTGGGACAGTGGCATAAAGATAAATCATTTTTTAATGTCCCACCTAATCTCTTAATCCACCCTCTGGATAACAGTATGCCAAACTTGGGAGGGACATTTGCTACCACAATATCCATAATCATGCTCTTCATGGGAAGTGGGGTTAGGGTAATGGCTAGGTCTTTGGTTAATCCTAGGCATTTTACCTTTCTCGAATCAAATGAAAATAAATCATGATATGGTCTGGTAATATCAAGGCCTAACTCTTCCATGACAGCTTTTGGCATCAAATTGTGGCTGGCCCCTGTGTCTAGCAGGCAATTATGGAGGGTTTTGTCATGAATGGTCAAGGAGACATAGAATGATGGGGAGCTATTATCAGCAGGTTCAGTCATTGGGCTAAGCAAAATTGCAGGCTTATCATCTTGCAAATTGACATAGTCTGTGGAGGTTTGTGAGGCTTTTAGCTCAAGAGCATCAAGGATGGAATTTCTAAGAACTTCACTCTTTACAAGTTCTATCAGAGGCACAGATATTTTTAACTTCTGGACTTCTGATTCAAAGCTGAAAGGGGAAGGAGACTTATCAGGACCTCTTACCTCTTGAGCTGGTGCTTTGAGGATGATTGGATCAGCTGCTGGCTTCTTCTGTCTGATATTTTGTTGCTCTGTTGGGACAATAGCTCTTTGGGTAGGATTCTCCTTGACATTGTTTCCTTTTGACCTTAGCTTATACCTTTGTTGCTCATTAGTATGTAGAATAGCCTCTCTGTCCCACTCTTTACTGGTTTATTCCTGGAGTAGTGATTCTTCATATGCAACCAATGTCAAGAAAGCAACACTGCCCTTCTCTTCCATGCAATGGATTTCATCCTCTTCTTCAAACTGCTCCTCTTCTATGACTATGTTTTGGAAGGAAGCCTTAACCCTTTGTTCGTTGTGGGCCTCTTTACCCCTCTGAATGATCTGCAATTGCTCATTTTCTCTTCTGAATGGATTTGGGTTTCTTGGAGCGAATGTGTTTCGAAGCCTTGCCTTTCCAGAGCTCTGTTCAACCTTCAACTTAGATACCTCAGCAGCCAATGACTCTATCATTTTAGTCATTTTGTCTAATTTAGGTTCTGAAGATGAAGCTGAGGAAGAAGAAGCCTCACCTCTCTGCCTCCTTCTATCAGCATGACTTTTGAGCTTTTCTGCAGCCATGATATTAGATTCCACCTCTAAAGCTGCGTCCTGCATTTCAGCTAGAGTGGCACATCTTCCTTCTCTTACGAGTAGGCATAAATCAGAGTCAAAAGCATTGGCATAGGTGAGTTTGGCAGAGGTGGGGGTAGGCTTCACTTTAGCTAGTATCTTATTATACATATGGTTAAATCTTTTATTAAAATCAGGCAATGATTCCCCATTCTCCCTCTTGAGGTTTCCAAACTCTGTATGGTAATAGAGCAGGTCTTTCTTATCTCCCCAATGCTTCAAAAATACATCATCTAAGGCTTCAATGTCTGCTATGGACCTAGGGGGCAATTCTCTGAACCACTTTCTAGCCTCTCCATCAAGGCTCTGGACAAACACTCTCATCCACACATCATCTTCACTGATATCTAGGTTATCAGCATAACTATAAAAAGACTCAAGGTGTTCTTCGGTTGTTACCCCCTCTGTACCATTGAACTTAGGCATATATTTCTGATACTCTCCTGTAGGAATGGCATTCAGGGGAATAGGCAAGACCAGGGGTCCATACCTAGCAGCTATGATTCTTTCCTTCTTTATGGGTGCTTGTTGGCTCGCCATGACTGGGGTAGGTGGAAGGATATTGGTAGTTTGAACAGTAGGGAGCAGCGAAATGGATGACAGAAACCAAGGAGTATGAGGGACTGTATGGGAAGCTTTCTTTGGACTGAGATCCAAAGGGGAACTAAACGAACAAGGAGCTTTATGAATCTCTGAAGGTATTTCCTCCCTAACAATGTTAGGTTCTGTATCTTCAAATAGTATATTCTCAGCTATAATCTTCTCTTGCAGAGATACATAAGATTTCTTAGGCTTTCCTGATCCTGATGCTCCTTTCTATGATGTTTTCCTTTGCTTGGCAATCTTCTCAGGGTTAGGCACTGGGTCAGCTGGTGATTTCTGAGGATTTCTCCGGGTATGCCTCACAAACTGAGCCAGAACTGTAATGTGGAGTTGATACTAGGTTGGTCCTCAAGTAGAGTCGCCAGATAGATGATTACAACCAAGAATGTGTCCAGACTTTGTCTATCATCAAAGCTGGAACTATGTCGTTCTCCCAGGGAAGCTAAGCTTCAATCTCCTCTCCCCGGCAACGGCGCCAATTGATGTTATCACCCCAAGAAACTCTCCTAGGTTGTCGCTCGGAGATGCCTGGGAACATACAAATTCAACTTATTGTTGCAAATGGATGAATGTAGGGAATGATGCATGTTCAAGCTAGATAACCACTTCTACTTTGCTTAACTCCAGACATGTGTGAACACCCCTAGGCGACAAGGCTTTAGACCACCAATTACTCACAATTTAAGGATTGGGTGAATATGGAGAATACTGACCATACCAGTAGATGCACAAGACCATGTGATGGCCGGCTACAACCAGTAAAGAAGTTTGCAAATCTAATTCCCTATGCATAGACAAGATGACAGCTCTCTGGCACTAGGTAAAAAGAAACCTGAATAGCTCATTCACTGATACATACGAGACTTTAACACAGAGATAGGATGATAGCTTCTCTAATGTTAAACATCAAGACCTCGGAAATACAGCATATTAGGCACAACTTGGAACAGAAGAAGAATGGAAAGTGAGCAATTAAAAACAAAAAAAGCTTGTATTAGCTGAAAATGAAGATGAGACATTGCAAGTATCAAAATAGTTACAGTCTCCAGAAGTTGAACCTTACATCAAAACATCAACCATTAACCCTGATTACATCTTGTTTTTGGGTATATATAGAGTTTCAATACAAAGGCACTCGGCCATTCTAAGTATGGAGGGGTCATAATTGACCACCAACTGCATTTAGTTTCCTGATGGAGCTTCTGAGTGCGTTTGCTTGCTATAGTGGATGAATATGATCTCTTTAGGTGCTCTGTCGTCCTCTCAGGCAGGTGGAGTGGCATATAGGATGAAATTCCATAACTATTAAATGCAGTTATCTGCTCGAGCTCTATCATTTTCCTTCTCGGCCATACTGTATGTTGAATATGGTTGTTGAGGAGCAAATGCACCGCGTACTGGTAGACTGATCACCTTCGTCATTTAGAAGCAAGGAACAGTTAAGAGACGCGGACTGCATGGCGAGTGTATGAGCAAGACGGAGGAGCTAGACTGGCCGTAGGATCAGGATGATAGACGGCGGGGATGAGTCAACGGGGATATCAGAGGAGGCAAGAGCGAGATGATTATGGGCCGTCAGATCTCAGGCAGGCAGATCCAACGGTCGTTAGGCAGTGGAAACACGCAGACGTTATCGGGCTGGAAAATGGGTTCGAGTGGTAAGCAGTGTTGATCGCACCACTGTTGATTTTCGGGCGGTAAAAGGACAATGGAGCGCGATCCCACTCAAAGTGTGACACATGGTGGCGGGGGAGAGGGGAAAACCACCCTCCATTGCGCGTTAACGTCACATCAAATTGCTGGCGTGGGGAGAGCGAACGTCATCCGATCGTGGCGGAGATGATCGGACAACGTGGAAACGATCGCGTAAGTCACTGCGACGGGAGCCATCAAATCAGGGGGCAGAGATCGACGACGGAGGTTACAAGTGAAGGGTTTGTGAAGGTGCGTAGAGTCTCGCAGGCATGGTTTTATGGGGTTTTGTGTGTTAATGCCCGGGGTTTAAGAAAAGGGGTTTATATGGTTTTTAAAAAAAGGCATGGAAAAAGGAGATGAGAAGAGGATGAGTAGGGTAAAGGAAAAGGTGAGGGTAACCATTATAGGCCTTCTTTGAGTACGACCAAGGACCAAGTTTTCCTCCGTCTTTTAGAGAATCAATGTTATATAGCAAAGCTAACAATGTTGATTGATTCGGGAAGTACCCATAATTTTATTCATTGTAAGGTAGCCAAGGAATTATATTGCTTCCTATATCCAGCACCTGAGTGTCAAGTGATGGTTGCAAGTGGAGGAACCATAAATTTCTCTGGAAAGAGTGTCATCATGGTGGTAATTGACAAACTTACCAAGTATGCACACTTTTGTGCATTATCACATCCATTTAAAGCTAGTGCATTTTCTACTCCATTTATGGAAACAATTAAAAAGCTACATGGAAACCCAAAGATTATTGTAAGTGACAAAGATCCCATTTTCTTTGGAATTTTTTGGACAAAATTATTTTCTTGTCTCGGTACTCAGTTAGCTCATAGCTCATCTTATCATCCTCAATCTGATGGGCAAACTGAGATAACAAACAAATGTTTGGAAGGATATCTTCGTTGCTTTGTATCTAATAAACAAACACAATGGGTCAAATGGTTGCCTCTGGCTGAATGGTGGTATAACACTTCCTTCCATACTGCAACAAAAATGACCCCATTTATGGTAATTTATGGATATCATCCACCATCCATCACATCATATTTAAGAGAAAATTCTAAGGTTCAAGCAATGGAACATCACATCGAGCATCGACAACAAGTTCTCCAACTCTTAAAGGATAACCTCATGTTGGCTCAAAATAGAATGAAACAAAAGGCAGATCAACATCGCAGTGAAATAAGTTTTGATGTAGGTGACTGGGTGTTCCTATAGCTACAACCATATAAACAAATGTCCCTCAAGCAAGCTAAGAAGGATAACAAATTATCACCAAAGTATTATGGTCCGTACAAGGTGTTGAAAAAGATTGGCACTATGGCATACAAATTGGAGCTTCCTGCAACTTCTCGAGTGCACCCAGTTTTCCATGTTTCATGTTTAAAGAAGGTTATAGGTGACAAGCTCCTAGTTTAAACAATATTTCTAGAACTTGACGAGGAAGGAAAAATCATATTGGAACTGGAAACATTCACAGAAACAAGAACTCGACAGCTACGAAATCGATCAATTTCGGAGTGTCTCATCAAGTGGAAGAACTTATCCGCTAAAGATTCCACATGGGAGGATGATAATTTTATATAGAAGCATCCAAAACTACTCAAGCATTGAGTACAATGCTTTTCGGAAGGAGAAGGGCATGTTAGGTCCCTATAATATTAGTGATTCCCCCATTACTATTGTCATTGTAGCCCTTATTGTTATTATTGTGCCCCTATTGTCCCCATATTGTTATTAGTGTGCCCTATAGAAACCCACTATTGTTATTTTTGTGCCCTTATGTTATTATTATTATGTCGACTTGATTATATTGTGACCCGTTAGACTCCTATATATAGAAGGGGGGTTTAGTCATTTGTACCATCCAAGAATTGTTCATTTGTGTAATGTAAAGGAGGTTTCCCCCTCGAAGAGGATGAATTCTAAGGCGTTGATCTATCTTTTCTATATTTTTGTGAGTTGGTTTCATAACATCTTCTGAAATCGAACTCCTTCTCCTTGAGACTCGATTTCCCTCAGGTTACTGAGTATTTTCCCGGTGTGTCTCTGAATGACTCTCAAGTCTTCTCTTATACTTTTCCCATTGATTATTCAACGGTTGAGATTAAGTCCCTAATCAATAGCTAAGATTGAAATAGACATGATCCTCGTCTCTTAGAAGCTTCTCACCCATACTTTTATTAATACCCATTAATATTTTTATTTTCCTAAGTTTAGACTTAGGAACCCCACTAAAAATATTAATTATTTTAATAACTCTCAATCCAGGTGGAATTTCTCCAAACGATTTATGGGTTTGTGATATCTTATGTATTCTAGCCCCTCCACAAAATTTCGAAGCTAGAGAACATCTAATGCTACCCAAAATCAACACTCCCTCTTAGCGAGGAATGTGCTCTAGCAATACTTCCCAATAGAAGCATCACATTGATCCACTGCATTGGTCCTCTATGTTGTTGATGCTTGGCCTACTTCCCTTCATCTACTGCATAACTGCATCCTATACTGCTGCCCATGACACTTCCACTGTCACTATTGCATATGTACTGCAACTCCCTCTCAATATGCTACATCATGCTACCCATAACACTTCCACTACTAACTGCTGCACTACAACTCAGTTGCTGAGAAGTAAGCAACTGAAAATCCACCCAAAAGCTGACATATTGGCTAGTTTGGATACCTCGTGATGTTGAAGGTACCTCTACTACTAATTTGTGTTGACCCACTGCTGCTACTGTGTTGTTGCAATTTGCTATGTGCCTCTCGCACTGCTACAACCTCCACTACGCTGCCTCAGACTCTAGCCTTCTAGCTCTGCCACTATTTCTCCATCATCCCTCACACCAAATGACTCCCATCATTATGCTATTGTCATTAAGGGCTCCCGTAGTTGTACGTGATCCAAGAGTTTATGCACCTCAAGGATCTTGCCCTTGTGTAGTACTCACGGCTATAGCTCAATATCACCCCACCTCTTCTCCAGAGGTGCATGAGAACTCATGTCACAATCCTCATCATCGTCCTCCTTGTCATCTTTCACTGGAGCAACCTTCGATTCAGACTTCTCTTCCTTTCCCTTCTTCCAAGGGCACTAAGTGGTGAAATGTCCCAGTTCCCCACATCTGAAGCATATGACTTTGGTTATGTCTTTCTTTTTCCTCTTTTGTTTCTCTGGTTGTCCCACTGATGTGAGAGTTGCATCCTCCTCTTCCTCCTTCTTGAATCTGACTCCTTTTCCACTACTTCATGCCTTAGTTAACCGCTTGATCTCTTCACGTCGAAGAGATGCCCATATCTCCTCCCAACTAGGAAGAGAAGCCCTTCCCAAGATGCTCTGGAAAAAGGTCTCCCAGTCTTCAGTGATTGCATTTAGGGAAGTCTTGACTATGAACTCAGGATCTAGTGCAGACCCCACGAAAGTAAGCTAGTCTCGAATCCCTTGCAACCTAAGAAGGAAGGGATCAATTTTTTCTCCCTTCTGCATCTGATACTATCTTAGTTGGTTCTCAAGAAACATCTTCCGTTGAACGGAAGTTCCCTCATACAAGGTGGTAAAGGCCTCCCACATCTCCCTTGTTGTTTCCTTTTAAGCAATATTAGGGATCACATGATCCTTGACCCTATCTAGGATCATGCAGTTCACCTTCGCTTGAGCCTCCTCGTATTTCTTGAGAGGATCAACATCGACTGGTACAGCCACCACTTTCAAGGCATAATCATTGATGCGATTTTTGTCCAGGATTTCCATTATTCTAGTCTTCCAGATGACAAAGTTGGATGCCCCATCCAATCTGTCCTGATCCCTCAGTCCATTAACTTCCATCTCTAATCAAATGAGTGTCAAAAAAATTCTCTTCTCCCTCTTTCGTTGATGCCCAACAAAACTTGGATCTAGAAACCCTCTAAGGAAAAAGTTTCCTCTAGACTTCCTCTGAGTCCTAATTTCCTTCACGAAAATCCTTCCACCAAATAATGTCGAATCACCCCTACTTTACCGCTACTCAGCAACCTGGATCTAGATTTATTTGGCAAGAAATCTACTAAGGCAGTGACTCCCTCTACCTTGGTTTAGTCTCCTCAGGCACTATTCTACACCAATAGCAACAACGTCCCACCAACACCTCAGATATTATCTGCACTTCTCACTCTGCCCCAAAAACTAAAGCTGAGCTCCTCAGGCTCAGTGTAGTCACTATGTGAGGTAGATCAGCTCCTCCTGGCCACTGCATCACTCCTTCCTAGCTCAAAAAGATGACGTGGCTTTGCGTGAGCCTAGTCTGCCCCTCTCTATTTCTGCGTTGGCCTAGATAGCTAACACAGTTACTGCATGGAATCATCCTAGCTATTGTGTCACCCTCACTTGGCTCAGAATGCTGACGCAGGCACTACGTGAACTTCTGCATCACCTCTTATGTACTGGGTCACTCTCCCTCTACGTCTCTGGCTCTAGAACAATGCTGTTACTGCGGACAATTGCCTCTCTACAACAAATTTGCTAGATCTCCTAGTTTATGGCTTCAATATCCTATGATTTGTAATGCTCTAATACCCTGTGAAAAAATTTGAATCTATGCAAACAAAAATCCTACTGCAATCACTGGTTTATCATCTCCTACTTGTTATTTCATTCAATAAGTTATTTAATTTTAAACAATGAAGAAAAACACTAATGTAGACTACACTGACATACAGATCATAAAATGAAATGATAAATGAGACAAACACACAAGGGACACCGTTATTTTTTGACAACACATCCCCGGAAAAATCCAATGCGGGAAAACTAATGCAACAAATGAGGGTTTATTTATTATTCTTCAGCAACAATCTCTTTACAAGGAATGATTTTATATAATATAGATACCTCTAAGAGATACACCTGAGATAATTTTTCCCCTTGCTCTGGAGAAATTATGACACCCCAGAGACCATTCAACCTTCACTGCGTCACCTCTACATCACTTCTGCGTGAGGACTGTGTCCCTTGCTGCGCTGTATCTTTGACCTTCCCTCTGCATTGTCCTTCTGATTCTCTGTGTCACCTCCTCCTCAATCTCTGACTGATACTGATTCCCTCCTCTTCCTTCACCCTACAACTCTCCCTATGAAAGCGAACTCCTTCTCCTTTAGAATCGATTTCCCTCGGGTTACTTAGTATTTGCCTGGTGTGCATCCAAATGACTCTCAAGTCTTCTCTTATACTTTTCTTGTTGATAATTCAACGGCTGAGATTAAGTCCCTAATCAATGGCTAAGATTAAATAGACTTGATCCTCGTCTCTTAGAAGCTTCTCACCCATATTTTTATTAATACCCATTAATATTTTTATTTTCCTAAGTTTAGACTTAGGAAACCCATTAAAAATATTAATTAGTTTAATAACTCTCAATCCGGGTGGAATTTCTCCAAATGATTTATGGTTTTGGAGATCTTATGTATTCTAGCCCCTCCACAAAATTTCGAAGCTAGAGAACATCCTATGCTACCCAAAATCAACAATTAGAACTAGACTTGATCCACTTTCTAGAACATTCTCAACCATATTTTGATTAATACCCATTAATACTTTAATTTTCCTAAGTTTAGACTTAGGAACCCCATTAAAAATATTAATTATTTTAATAAAATACAATCTGGATGGAATTTCACCAAATGGTTTTTGGGTTCTTTAGAACTCATGTGCCTTAGCCTCTCCACCAATTTTCATGGCTAGAGCACATTTGATGCTACCAAAAACTAACACTCCCTCTTAGTGAGGACTGTACTCTAGCAACAATGTCGAACTACATGTTGCTCTATCTCTGAAGCATCTCCTTTCCACACTGTTTCTCCCACCAACCTTGTGCTGCTGCTGCTACTATACTACTGCTACTGCCACTGTTGCATATGTACTAAGACTCCCTCTCAAATGCTGCATCATGTTATTGAAAGGGATTTTCCAACATACCCATTTGTTCATGGAATTGAACAAACTTTGTTCTCCCTAGAGCCTTAGTGTGTAAATCTACTACCTAATTCCTATGGGAGTATACTACAACTGTACCACCCCACACTGAACACAGTGCCTAATAAATTGACACCGAATATCAATGTGTCTGTAGCGATCATGGAACACTGGATTTTTAAAGAGCTTGATACAACTCTGATTATCACAAAATATTTTTGTCACTTCCATTCTCTTCCTGAATAGATTTACAAGCAATTTCCTAAGCCATATAGCTTCACATGTTTCTTTTCTAGCTTCCATATACTCAACTTTGATTGAGCTCAGTGCTACAGACTTCTGCTTCTTACTGCACTAGGAGGTCATCCCCAATCTAATGCTGAAGCAATACCCAATGGTACTTTTCCTATCTACTAAACTTACTACCCAATCTACATCAGTGAATCCACTCAATTCGATATCATTTCCCTTGGTATATCATAATCCAAAATTGATTGTTCCTTGCACATACCTAAGAATGTGCTTTGCTGCTGCCCAATGCACCCTTTTTGGTTCCATCATGAACTGACTAAGGGTGTTGCAGCATAACATATGTTTGGCCTGGTTTTGACCAGATACATAAGCGACCCAATGAGTTGTCTGTATAAGGTGGGGTCCACTTCCTTGTCTCTGAACGCATCTATTTTCTTCCAATTGGTAATCATAAGCGTAGCCATAGGTCGACAATCCTGCATTCTGAATCTTCTCAAAATTTCTGATGCATATCTACCTTGGCCAAGGAAGAACTCACCATCCTACTGCCAAACTTCCAATCCTAAAAAGTAGTGCATTATCCCCAAATCCTTCATGTCAAATTTTGTTTCTATGTTCTTCTTGCAATCCTTTATGAGTCTGGATGATCCCATCAAAAATAGATCATCCACATATAATACCAGAATTAACGACTCATCTTCTAATAACAAATAACAAAGATTGGGATCGACATCACTCTTTATGAATCCCAACTGTTGTAAGTAGCTATCAATTCGACCATGCCAAGCTCTGGGTGTTTGTTTCAGTCCATACAAGGCTTTCTTCAATCTACACACATGAGTCCTCTTTTCATGTGTTTCGAAACCTTCTAGTTGTTCGATATATACCTCTTCTTCTATCACCCCATTCAAGAATGTTGTCTTGACATCCATTTGGTGAATCTCCCATCCCATTTGTGCCACAAGGGGTATAATGGATCTGATAGAGGTATACCAAGCTACTGGGGCAAAAGTCTCTTCATAGTCTATTCCTTCCTTTTGCACATATCCTTTCACGATGAACCTAGCCTTATACTTGTCTACGCTGCCATTTGCAGCATACTTGATCTTGTAGATCCATCTTGAACCCACAACTAATCTGTGCTCTGGACTTGGTACAATTTCCTAGACATTATTTGTCATAATGGACCTATACTATAGCAAGTCAACTATTATATGTTGATAATAAGATTTTAGATGAAGATAAGTGTATCAATATGTTATGTTCTCTACCAAACTCATGGTATACTTTGTTTCTTGTCATAGGTACTAATGAAAGTACATTAAGTTTTAATGAAATAGTTTCATCCTTGATAATGAAGGAGATGAGATGGAAAAACATGGAAATCCGGAACATAGATACCTTTTTTGTAAGAGGAAATTCCCATAATAGAAATAAAAGTAAGTCCATGAGTGGGAGATCTAAATATATACGAAGATCTAAATCTATATAAAAGTTTATAATGTTAGATATGTGGAAACAAAGGGCATTACAAGAATGACTGTAGATCCAAAATTGCAAAGAAATGGAATGAGTTTGATGATGCCCTTTTCATAGAAGCAAAATCCACATTAGTCAAATGAGGGGATGTGTATTTGGCTTCTTTCAGTACACATGTAGATTGTGAGGCATGGATGGTCAACCTAGACACATCCTTTCGTACGAGTCCTCACAAGGAGTGGTTTTATGAGTATCAAAGATTCAATGATGGTGATTTTTTCTTATGAGATGACTTGATGTCCATAATCATAATATGAGGAAAAATCAAGTTGAAGCTCATGGGGGATAGTCTTATAACACTTCCTAGTATTATGTACATCCCATTATTGTCCATAAATTTGATTTCTATAAGCAAGATGAGTGATGCAAGTGTATAAATGGTGTTTGAAAAGGATACCTACAAGATGGTTCAAGGAGCAATGGTATTGCTTAGGGGAGTTGGAGTTGGAATTATGTATAAGATGTTGGAAGCACTATTAGTGATGGGTGAAATAGTTCCATTATTCCTGAGAGTGGACCAGGAGAAGGAAAAACTCCTACAATATTTGGAGAAAATACTATGTTGTGGCATCAAAGACTGGGACATATTAGAGAGAAGGGACTTCAAGTACTACATGGTATTAGTATTGTAGAAAGTATGTCTATTTTCTCTTTAGATTTTGATTTATGTGAAGATTATTTATATGGGAAGCAGAATCAAGTAATATTCTCTTATGGTTCTATGTGTTTAGAGGGAATATTATAGCTGGTGCACAGTGATGTGTTTGGACCTATGTCAGTTCCATCACTAGCTAAATCTAAGTATTATTTTTCATTTATAGATGACTGTTCGAAGAATGCATAGATTTATTTTCTCAAGAAGAAATATAAATTCTTTGATAAATTAAAAGAGTTTAAGGGTCTTGTTGAAAATTAGACAAAGAAGAAGATTAAGGTTTTAAGGACAGCTAATGGTAGAAAATTCTATGGGAATGACTTTGACGAATTTTTTAAGAAGAATAGTATAGTAAGGTAGAAGAATGATGACCCATACACACCTTAGTAGAATGGAGTTGTAGAAAATATGAATAGGACATTAATAGAGAAAGAAACTAGCATGCTTATTGGTGCCAAGTTAGGATAGGAATTATGGGAAAAGGTAGTGGACACTATGTTTTACTTGGATGAAAAGACTCCATATGAGGAATGTACTAGTAAGAAACCATCTCTTAAAAATCTCAAGGTATTTGGTTGTGATGCCTATGTGCACGTTCCAAGGGAAAATATCAATAAGAAAGTTAAAAAGTGTATCTTTATTGGATATAAAGATGGTTTGAAAGGTTATAAGCTTTGGAACCCAAAAATTAAGAAAGTTGTGTATAGTAGAGATGTGGCATTTACAAAAATCAAAGATGCTATTAAACAAGAAGTCTTACCAAGGGAGAAAGAACTAGGAAATATAGAGTTTGAATTAAAGGGCGATGAATCAGAATATACAAAAGAACAAGAATTAGAACAAGAAGAACCATATACTCTAGTGTTGAGGAGATCAATTTGAGAAATAAGGAAACCAAAAAGGAATAATCCACATGATTTCCTTTCAAATTTTGTTTTTCTTATTACTAATGTTGATCCTATAATTATCAGGGAGATAGTGGATTCAAAGGATAAAAAACTTTAGAAAAGGGACATGGTTGAAGAAATGGTAGCCTTGGACAAGAATTACGCTTGGAATATAGTGGACTTGTTGGCTGGAAGAAATCCCATTGGAAACAAATAGGTGTTTAAAAATAAGTAGAATGCAGAAGGCAAAGTTGAGAAACACAAAGCTTAGTTAGTAGCGAAGGGTTATTCCCAGGTAGAGGGAATTGACTTTGGTGATATTTTTTCTCTTGTTTCCAAGTTAAATTCTATTAAATTCCTTTTATCAATTATTTTTTCTTTTGATTTTGAAATAGAATAGATGGACGTGAAGACAACATCCTAACAATGGGATATGGAAGACGAAATCTACATGAAGCAGCAAGAAGGATTTGCTGTGAAAGGAAAGAAAGAGCTAGTATGCAAGCTAAAAGAAGTCCTTATATGGGTCAAATAAATCACCAAGGATGTGGTATTAAAATTTTGATACTTATATACTGGAACTTGGATTCACAAGGAACACAAAAGATCATCGTGTGTATTTCAAATTAGTTGGTGATTGTCTTATTTATTTTGTCTTGTATGTGGATGATATGTTGTTAATTGGAAATGACAAGGAAATCATTAAAGTGAAAAATCAATTTTCCTCTAAATTTGATGTGAGGGATTTTGATGCTACAAATTTCATATTAGGCTTGGAAATTAGAAGAGATTGGAAAAATAAGATACTATAGTTAAGTTAGAGAAAATATGTTGAGACAATATCGTAAAGATTTAATATACAAGAATATAAATTGGTAAAGGTGCCTATTTTTGTAGTTGTAAAGTTTTTTATAGACTAGTCTCAAGGCATGGGAAGAGGAATAGTACATCTCCCATGTTCCATATGCCAATGTGGTTGGAATATTGATGTGTGGAACGGTCTATACTAGACCAAACATTGCACATGTAGTGGGAGTATTGAGTAGGTATATGTCAAAACTAGAGAAGGGTCATTGGACAATAGTAAACATGGTTTTGAGGTATTTGTGTGGCATTATTGGATATGGATTGTGCTATCAAGGAAGACTAGGATTGGATGGAGTGTTGGACATGCATAAATTTTTCTATGTAGACTGGGCTAGAGATATGGATTGTAAAAGATCTACAAGTGGGTATGTGTTTAAACTATTTGGAGGAGAAAACAACAGTTTGTAGTGGCACTTTCAACTAGAAAAGTTGAATACATGGTAGCCACTCATGCAAGAAAGGAAGCAATATGGTTATATAGATTGTGTTGAGGTATTGGTTTGTGCAACAAGTTGTAAGGGAATATTGTGACAATCAGAGTGCATTCTTCTTGGTGAAGAACCTACCTTATCACTTGAAGACAAAGCATATTAATGTTTAGTATCACTTCATGAGAGATATGATTGAACGCAAGAAGGTGCTACTAGAAATGGTGGAAATTTGAAGAGTGTTGCAGATTGATTAACAAAATATATGAGCACTAATAAGTTCTCTTGGTGTAGAGAAACAATGTGCATTGGTGCCCTGGATTGTTGATCATGTACTCCTATGACCCCCTATGTTTAAAGAAAACAACAAGTGGGAGAATGTTGGGTATGTGTTATATTCTTTGCACAACTATCCCCACGTGTTGTACATTGCATCAAGTGCAGTGTAAGGGTCACTGGGGGGGAATCACCCCTTACATTGGGGCTTTGAAGGGGGTGTAAGCCCCCTTTGCAGAGGTTTTGGGGTAGTTCCTCTGAGATGTTTTTTGGGTGGCTTTTTGCATCCGATTTTAGCACTTTTTAACACAAATTTTGCCTTTAATGGTTTTGCAGTGCATGTTGTTTTCTCCCATGGTTTTTTCATTTTGGTTAAGGAACTATAGTTGTATTATAATCCACAATAAATGGATTGGTGGTTTATGGATGTTGTGTGATCTATATATTACATTGTAATATTGTACGAAATAAAATATTGAAAAAATCTCACTGGTTTTCCCAGTTTGGGTTTCTAGGATAACTTTTTTGTGTTAATGTGTGTGTTTTCCATTGCTATGTTTATATTTTATTAAGAACTTGTATGCATCAACTAGTTGTATAGGGTTAAAACCTACATAAAGTACCCTACATAATGAGTTTCGTTGAATTTAGTGAAGTAATAATTCAACTACAGGAATAGTTGAACAAAGCATATATTAGACCAAGTGTATCCCTTGCAGAGCAACAATTATATTTGCAAAGAAAAGTATGGAACCCTTAGGATGTGCATTGATTACAAACAATTGAACCAAACGATAGTGAAAAATAAGTCTTGATTATCCTAGATTTATGATATGTTTGATTAAGCAAAAGCGTTAAAGATATTCTCAAAAATTTAGATGAGAATAAGATATCATCAAGTTAGGATCAAACATGAAGATATTAATAAGATATATTTTAGAACAAGATATGGTCCTTCTGACTTTATGGTGGTACATTTTGGAATTACCACTACACTAGTTGCATCCATGTGTCTCGTGAATTGTGTTTTCAAGGAATATTTCAATAAGTTTTCTTAATGTTTATAAATAACATTATCATCTACTCTATGTCTAAGGAAGAACATCTTAGATTGGTTTTACAAGTATTTTGAAAACATTGTTGGGTGTGTGATATATTATTTCCACAACTAATCACACAGGCCGAGTGCAGTAGGGGGGTCACAGGGGGGGGCAGCCCCCCATGTTAGGGGGTTTACAGGGGGCAGTATCCCCCTGCACGAGGTCTGGGGTGGTGCCCCAAGGAATTTTTTTAACTATATATATGTGGACCCAAGTATGTGGGGTGAACCCAAAGATGGTGGGCAGACCTACCCAGGGTTTTGTGCATGGGTTTTGCACATGGTTTGGGCATGATGGTTTTTTACCCATGGTATTCCAATAAAGGGAACTACCATTATGTTATGGATTGGGGTTTATGAATGCTTCGAAATGTATATATATGTATTGTATCATTGGAAGGAACATAATGAAAAATCAATCTGGTAGTACCAATTTTGGGATCTAGGGGAAAATCTCTATGTATATTTGTTTTATGTTCTCGCCATTATTTATTTTTCTGTTGTATGAATTCATTTGCAGGTAATTTTGTACAAGGTTAAAACCCAAATTTGGTATTAGAGATGTTTTTCCTTCAAGGGGATGCCTTTGCTACTGAGGGGTTTTTCTTGGGCCTGTGGTAGACCCTGTTCAGTGGGAGATCTATGGGACAATTCTTGTTGTGAAAGAAGATGGTGAGAATTGCAAAGATATAGATCGATAAATTTAATGGTCAATGTTTTGAGTTGTGGAAGCTTAAGATGGAGGATCTGCTGGTGGATAAATATCAATGGATCATGATAGATCCAGGTACTAAACCAATGACAGTGTCAGCAGAAGATTGGGTGAAGTTGGATCGAAAGGAAAAGAGCGCAATATGGTTGGGTATCTAAGATTCAGTATTATTGAATGTATCAAGGGAAGCTACGATGAAGGATTTGTGGAATTTAGGGACTTTGTACCAATCTAAGTCTATGGTGAACAAATTGTTCCTACGGAAAAAGTTATATAACCTGAGGATGAAGGATGGGAACTTGGTGACAGAGCATTTGAATGCCTTTAATACTATGGTAAGCCAATTGTTATCTTTTGATATAAAAAAATTAGATGAAGATAAGTGCATCAGTTTTCTATGTTATCTACTAGATTCGTGGGATAGTAAGGTTGTTGTTATAGGTAGCAATACAACTACCTTGAAATTTGATGAAATAGTCTCATCCTTGTTGTCAGAGGATATGATACGAAAAAATATGGAGAGATAGAATGGAGATGCCTTGTCTATACGAAAACCGTCCCAGAACATAAAAAATAATAATAATAGTAATAATAATAATAAGTCCTCAAGTGAGAGATCTAAATCTATAAATCTCTAGGAAAACATGTAAATGTATGCTAGAAATGTGGAAAGGAAGGGCACTGCAAAAAGGATTGTAGATCTAAAGCTCCTGAGAAAGGAAAGGGATTTGATGATGCTCCTTCTCCAGAGGCGAAAACCACCTCAGATGAAGGTGGGGATGTCTACTTTGCTTCATCTTCAAGTACACATGTAGATTATGAAGCATGGTTGATTGATTCAGGTGCATCCTTTCACTTCAAGGTATGAGACATATTATGGCAGTGATGTCTTCTTAGGGGATGATAAGAAGGCTAATCAGACGCAAAAAAAATGCAAGGTGAAGTTGCAAGGTGGAAGGATTAGAACACTTCCTAGTGTTCTGCATATTCCTACATTGGCCATAAAACCTATTTTTGTTAGCAAGATGGATGATGCAGGTGTTAAAATAATGTTCGAGAAAGATACCTGCAAGATGATTCAAGGAGAACTGGTATTGATGCTAGGAGTTCGGATTGGAACTCTGTACAAGCTTCTGGGTAGCACTATTATTGATGGGTTCAACAGTTCTATGGTTCCTGAAAGTGGAGAAGAAAAACTAGTGGCCTCTGGAGTAAACACCATGTTATGGCATCAAAGGCTTGGACATATTAGAGAGAAGGGCCTTCGAATACTACATGGTAATGGTATGGTAGAATGTATGTCTAATTTTTCTCCGCATTTCAATTTTTGCGAAAAAATTGTATATGGGAAGTAGAATCGGTTGAGTTTCCCCTCTGGCACTAAGAGGGAGAAAGGTATATTAGAGCTTGTGCACAGTGATGTGTTTGGACCTGTGTCGGTTCCATCACTGGGTAAGTATGTGTACTATGTCTCCTTTATAGATGAATTCTCAAGGAATACATGGATATGTTTCCTCAGGAAGAAATATGAAGTCTTTGACAAGTTTAAACAATTTAAGGTTCTGGTGGAAAATCAAAAAGAGAAGAAGATCAAGGTGTTGAGGACAGATAATGGTGAAGATGCTGTAAGAAGGAATTTGAAGAGTTATGTAAGAAGTGTGGTATATCACAACAGAATGCTACTCTAGAGTCCATACACACCTCAGAAAAATGGATTTGTAGAAAGAATGAACATGACGTTGATGGAAAAGGAAAGAAGCATGCTCAATGGTTTCAAGCTAGGACAAGAATTTTGGGCAGAGGCAGTGGAGACTGCATGTTACCTAGTTAACAGATCAACTTCATCAGTGTTGGAGGATAAGACTCCACATGAGGTATGGATTGGTAAGAAACACTCTCTTTCACATTTGAGAGTATTTGGCTGTGATGCATATGTACATGTTCCGAAGGAGAAAAGAACCAAGTTGGATAGTAAATTTCAAAAGTGCATCTTTATTGGGTATAAGGATGGTTTAAAAGGTTATTTGATTTGGAACCCAGAAATAAGGAAGGTTGTGTACAACTGAGATGTGGTGTTTAGAGAGGTGAAAGGTGTTATTAAACATGAATTCTTACCAAAGGAACTTGAGAAGATAGAGTTTGAGCTAAAGGAGGAAGAACAAACTCTACAAAAAATCGAAATTAGAAGATGAAGAGCCATAAACTCTAGCTGTGAGAAGATCAGTTCGAGAGAGAAGGCAACTAGAAAGGTATAGTCCATATGATTTCTTCTCAAATTTCACTTTATATATTACTGATGATGATCCCATAACTGTCATGTAGGGAGTGGAGTTAGAGGATGACAATCTATGGAAAGAGGTCATGGTTGATGAAATGGCATCTTTGGACAAAAATAAAGCTTGGGATCTGGTGGAGTTTTTGGTTGGAAGAAAAACCATTGGAAACAAATGGTTGTTTAAGAAGAAGATGAATGCAGAAGGCAAGGTGGAGAAATATAAATCTCGAATGGTAGCAAAAGGTTATTCCCAGGTGTCGGGAATTGATTTCAATGATATTTTCTCTTGTTGCCAAGTTAGCTTCAATTAGATTACTTTTATATGGTGTTGCTACTTTTTATTTTGAGGTAGAAGAGGTGGATGTGAAGACAACATTTCTTCACAAGTATCTGGAAGAAGAGATCTACATGAAGAAACATGAAGGATTTGCAGTGAAGGGTAAGAAATAACTGGTATGCAGGTTAAACAAGTCTATGTATGGGTCAAAACAATCACCAAGGATGTGGTATTAAAAATTCGATAATATATACGGGGACTTGGATTCACCAGAAGAAAAGTGGATCACTTTGTGTATTTTAAACTAATTGGTGACCGTGTTATTTATTTATTCTTGAGATGTTGTTGATTGGAAATGACAAAGAAATTATTCAGGATTTGAAGACCCAATTGTCCTTCAAATTTGACATGAAGGATCTTGGTGCTGCAAACTATATTTTGGGCATGGAAATTAAACGATATTGGGAAAAGAGGAAGCTTTGGTTAAACCAGAGAAATTATGTTGAGACAATACTACATAGGTTTAATATGCAGGATAGTAAACTAGTGAAGGTTCCTATTCATGTAGGTGTAAATTTATCTGTTGAACAGTGTCCCAAGACACAAGAAGAGGAAGAAGACATGTCTCATGTTCCATAGGTAAGTGCAGTCAGTATCATGATGTATGAAATGGTCTGTACTAGGCCAAACATGTTATGAAACCAGCTCACAAAAAGATAGAAAAGATAGATCAACGTCTTAGAATTCAGCCTCTTCGAGGGGGCAACCTCCTTTACATTACACAAATGAATGATTCCTTGATGATTCAAATGAAAAAACCTCCTTTCTATATATAGGAGTCTAAGGAGTCACAATATAACCCAGCCGACCTAACAATAATAATATAAAGGCACAAAAATAACAATAAAGGGATTCTATGGGGCATAGTAATAACAATGTGGGGACAATAGGGGCACAACAATATTAATACGAGATACAACTACAATAGTAATGAGGTAATCACTAGTATTATAGGGACCTAACATGCCCCTCTCCTCAAAAAAGTGTTGTCCTCAACGCTTGAGTAGTTCTGGATGCTTCTGTATAAAATTCTCATCCTCCCATGTGGAATCTTCAGCGGATAAGTTCTTCCACTTGATGAGATACTCCGAAATTGATCGATTTCGTAGCTGTCAAGTTCTTGTTTCTGTGACTGCTTCCGGTTCCCATATAATTTTTCCTTCCTCGTCAAGTTCTGGCAATATTGTTTGAACTGGGAGCTTGTCGCCTATAGCCTTCTTTAAACATGAAACATGGAAAACTGGGTGCACTCGAGAAGCTATAGGAAGCTCCAATTTGTATGCCATAGTACCAATCTTTTGCAACACCTTGTACGGACCATAATACTTTGGTGACAATTTATTATCCTTCTTAGCTTGCTTGAGGGACATTTGTTTATATGGTTGTAGCCGTAGGAATACCCAATCACCTACATCAAAACTTCTTTCGCTGGAATGTTGATCTGCCTGTTGTTTCATTCTATTCTGTGCCAACACGAGGTTATCCTTTAAGAGTTGGAGGACTTGTTGTTGATGCTCGATGTGATGTTCCACTGCTTGAACCTTAGAATTTTCTCTTAAATATGATGTGATGGATGGTGGTTGATATCCATAAATTGCCATAAATGGGGTCATTTTTGTTGCTGTATGGAAGGAAGTGTTATACCACCATTCAACCAGAGGCAACCATTTGACCCATTGTGTCTGTTTATCAGATACAAAGAAATGAAGATATCCTTCCAAACATTTGTTTACTATCTCAGTTTGCCCATCAGATTGAGGATGATAAGATGAGCTATGAGCTAACTGAGTACCAAGACAAGAAAATAATTCTGTCCAAAAATTTCCAGTGAAAATGGGATCTCTGTCACTTACAATAATCTTTGGGTTTCCATGTAGCTTTTGAATTGTTTCCATAAATGCAGTAGAAACTGTACTGGCTTTAAATGGATGTGATAATGCACAAAAGTGTGCATACTTGGTAAGTCTATCAACTACCACCATGATGACACTCTTTCCCTCGGACTTGGGTAAACCTGTGATAAAATCCATTGGAACCTCCTCCCAAAGTTGGCTTGGAATGGATAAAGGTTGTAATAGACCTGGGGTCTTAATTGTTTCAACTTTATTTTGTTGGCAAACTAAACATTCCGCCACAAACTTTTGAATATCGATTTAAGGCCATCCCAAAAAAATTCCTTCTTAACCCTGTGGTAAGTTTTTAAAAATCCTGAGTGCCCTCCTAAGGGAGAAGTGTGCAATTCCATAAGAATCTTTTGCTTGAGTTGGGAATTCTTACAGAGGTATAAGCGATCTTTGTACCATAACGAATCATTTTGCCAGCTAAATGTATCAGATGTACTGGAATCTTGTTGCAACTTTCGAATAAGTGCCCACACTTCTTCATCATTCTTCCCTTCCTCCCTTGCTTCGTTTATCCAATCTGGTTGGATAATAGAAATGGCGCACAACAATGCTTCCACATCCTTATCCTTTCTTGAGAGTGCATCTGCCACCACATTTTGCTTCCCTTTTTTGTAGATGATTTCAAAGTCATAACTCAACATCTTTGTGACCCACTTTTGTTGCTCTTCAGAGGATAATCTTTGTTCTAAAAAGTATTTAAGGCTATCATGATCCATTTTTACCTTGAAGTGTCTTCCCATTACGTAGGGTCGCCATTTCTTAAGTGCATGTAGTATTGCCAACATTTCCTTCTCATAAATAGCTTTGTGTAAAAACTTTCCCTTGATTGGACGACTTTAAAAGCAATGGGTCTTTCATCTTGCATTAAAACAACACCAATTCCATTTCCTGAAGCATCACATTCCAAAATAAAGGTTTTTGTGAAGTCCGGTGTAGCTAAGATTGGTGCTTGGCACATTGCCTCTTAAAGATGTTCGAATGCCTTTGTTGCTTCTGGAGTCCATGAAAATGCATCTTTCTTCAATAATGTTGTTAGAGGTGCTGCTATTCTCCCATAATTCTTAACAAACTTGCGATAATACCCTGTCAACCCAAGAAATCCTTGCATATGCTTTATGGATGTGGGGATTTTCCATTCCTTAATGGCTTTAATTTTGCTAGGGTCTACCTTAACTCCTTCATGAGATACAATATGACCCAGATATTCCACCTCTTGTACTCCAAAGAAACATTTGGATCTTTTTGCATATAATTGTTTCTCCTCCAATAGTTGTAGCACCTTGTCAACATGTTCAACATGATCCTTCCAAGACTTGCTGTAGATTAGTATACCATCAAAAAATACTAACACAAATTTTCTAAGGAAGGTTTTGAAAATGGAATTCATCAAACCTTGAAATGTAGAAGGTGCATTGGTAAGGCCAAAAGGCATGACCAAAAATTCGTAATGACCCTCATAAGTTCTAAATGTTGTTTTCGGAATGTCTTCTATCTTCATTCTAATTTGATGATATCTTGAACGAAGATCCAACTTGGTGAAGTAAATTGATCCATGCAATTCATCCAATAATTCATCAATGACAGGAATGGGAAACTTATCTTTAATAGTGAGCTTGTTGAGCTCCCTATAATCCGGACACATGCACCATGATCCATCCTTCTTGTGCACCAATATTACGGGAGCAGAGAAAGAACTTTGACTAGGTTGAATTATACCAACCTCTAGCATTTCTGCAACCATATGTTCAATTTCACTCTTTTGGGCATAGGGATATCTGTACGGCTTGATGTTTGTAGGAACACTTCCTGGAATCAGATGAATAGCATGATCATGATCACGAATAGGTGGGAGACCTTTGGGAGTCTCAAATACCTTGGAATGATTGTCCAAGACTTTTTGGAGATCTAGAGAAATAGATGATTTCGATGTGGAAACATCTAGTGAACATAATTGTGCAATTACACCTCTTTGTTCCTTTTTTAGAAGCTTTATCATACCGTTAGAGTTGATTATCTTTCCTGGTTTCCTTGCAATACCCCTTAATTCAACTTCCTTTCCTTCCATAGAAAATTTCATGAAAAGTTCTTGAAAATTAAAAGCTATTGTACCCAAGGATTGAAGCCATTGGACTCCTAGTACAACATCAACACCTCCCATTGGAATGGAAAGCATTGGGCTAGTCAATACATATTCTCCCATGGATAGCTTGATATTATGGCACTTTCCAGAGCAATTTATTGTTCCTCCATTTGCAACCATCACTTGACACTCTGGTGCTGGATATAGGAAGCAATTCAATTCTTTTGCTACCTTACAATAAATAAAATTGTGGGTACTTCCTGAATCAATAAACACTATTACTTTTTTCTTCTTGATTTGTCCTTCTATCTTGATCGTTTGAGGAGTGGTAATTCCAGCCAATGCATTACAAGATATGGTCGGATTCATTTCTTCGTTATCTAGGCTTTTTTCCTGGAGTATATCCTCTTCTTTTGACCTTTCTTGCTCCTTTTCTTCTTCCTCTTCACAATCTATGTAGAATAATTTCTTCTCAGCACACTTATGACCTTTAGTGTATTTGCTATCACAACTGTAACAAAGCCCTTTTGCTCTTTTTTCTTCCAATTTTTGTGGTGTCAACCTTATAGGTTGTGGAAGACTAGGGGCAACAACACTTCCATCTTTATAATTGTGAGTGGTATGCTTCCTAGTTGCCATAATTTTGCTTTCCATTTTTCTTGCTAACCTGAATGCCTTCTCTAATGAATCAGGTTCCCAAAGGCGAACATCATGTTGGATATTATCCCTTAAAGTTTGTATGAACACATCAATCCTATGCTCCTCTGGAATATTTTTTACCCTTATGTTCAATTTTTGGAACTCCTCAATGTGCTCCATTATTGAACCCTTTTGTTTGAGACTTATCAATTGGCTAAAAAAAGTGTTGCTTTTTGTATCCTCATAATGCGTTGTCAATTCTTCCGTAAAAATTGCCCAAGTGATAATTTTTTTTATGAGAGCAAAGCCATTGATACCATACAAACTGATTTGGTTCCAAATATAAAGTTGCAATACATACCTTTTGTGTGTTTTGCACATTATTGAGATCGAAAAATTGCTCCATCTGTAATATCCATGTTGCGGAATCCTTGCCATCAAACTTCCTCATATCGATTTTTGTAATATGGTGGGTCTTCAATCCAACATTAGAGTCTATGAAATCATGATTAACATTTCTTTTGTTCACATCATGAGTTTCCTTTACTACACTTTCACCATTAATAAGTATTTCTTGTAGCAAATTTGTCAAATCTGTCTTCAAATCTACCATGCCTGTTTGCAAATTTGTGTTCAAATCTATCTTCAAATTGTCCATATTAGCTTCCATGCCATTCATCTTAGCTTCCACACCATTTATCTTAGCTTATGTTAGCTTTTGTGAGAGTGACATTTGTTGCACTTGGTCTTGTAATTTTGATATATCATGTAGCATTTCTTCCTCTTCTTCATGAGTCATGCTAGAGCTTTCAGGTTGCTTACTAGGTGTTTGCATTTTCTTTCCTCGGGGCATCAGTTACCGATAATAATGCTCTACTATGCTCTTTGAAATATTTTAAAATAATTTTTCAAACCAAGCTAAAGCAAGAATTTAAAAAAATCTACACACCTTTTTTCACTTTGTAGGAGCTCGATATTGCCTTTGATGTATCTCTGTAATTTCGGATCATCCAGTTTTGAAATTGTGATCTGCAGTAGCCCTCTATGTCCTCTTTCTAATGCCACCATTTTGATCCAAATTGGATTCTCCAAGGAAAAGTTATGCCAAATCTCTCAGAGTGACCTGATTATAGACTAGTTCAGTAGAGCGAACTTGTACGACGTGCCACGTGTCCCTGTTTCGACCTTTGGCTCTGAAAAATATATACAAGAAACTACAGTCCGTCCTCTTTCTGTACCTTCTTACGAAATTTCAATCCAATGCCCAAAGAGAAAGTTATTACGATTTTCCCAAGGTCACCTGTTTGGAATGTAATTCAGGAGTCTAAAAAAAGACCAAATTCCTCAGATCATATCTCCACAAATATAGCGTGAAAAGCTCTGAAATTCGGACCCGAGGTTCAGCGCAATTTCATCTCAAATGGATTTTATTTTTCGATTCTGAAACATCACAGAAAAAAATTTATAACGAAAATGCCACGATGACCTATTTGGAGCAGTGAAACCCTAGAATCCAAAAGCTCTGATACCAGATGTTATGAAACCAGCTCACAAAAAGATAGAAAAGATAGATCAACGTCTTAGAATTCAGCCTCTTCGAGGGGGAAACCTCCTTTACATTACACAAATGAATGATTCCTTGATGATTCAAATGAAATAACCTCCTTTCTATATATGGGAGTCTAAGGAGTCACAATATAACCCAACCGACCTAACAATAATAATATAAAGGCACAAAAATAACAATAAAGGGATTCTATGGGGCACAGTAATAACAATATGGGGACAATAGGGGCACAACAATATTAATAAGGGATACAACTACAATAGTAATGGGGTAATCACTAGTATTATAGGGACCTAACAAAACATTTCACATGCAGTGGGAGTATTGAGCAGGTTTATGTCAAAACCAAGGAATGAGCATTGGACAACAGTGGAGTGGGTTTTCAGGGATTTGCGTGGCACTAGTGATTATGTTTTGTGCTACCAAGGAAGACTAGGATTTGATAGAGTTTTAGACATTCATGGATTTGTTGATGCAGATCGGGCTGGAGATATAGTTCGAAGAAGATCTACAAGTGGTTATGTCTTTAACCTATTTGGAGAAGCAGTCAGTTGTATGAGCAAGAGGCAGTCTGTAGTGGAACTTTCAACTACAGAGACAGAATACATGGTAGCCACTCATGCAAGCAAGGAATTAGTTTGGATGTAGATATTGTGTTCAGGTATGGGGTTAGTACAACGAGCTATAAGGATAGAATGTGACAACCAAAGTGCAATTTTCTTAGCAAGGAACCCTGCTTATCATTCAAAGACAAATCACATTGATGTTCAGTGAACACTGAGAAGTTTTCTTGGCGTAGAGAAACAATGGGTGTTGTAGGGCTGGCCTAATGACTAAGCTCTCATGTGACCCCCTGTTTGGAAAAGAAAACAATAAGTGGGAGAATGTTTGTTGTGTGTTATATTCTTTCCATGAATAGTTTCATGTGTCAGGCACAAAAAGGGGTCACAGGGGGTGGCAACCCCCGCTCTTGGGGGTTTACAAGGGGGCAATAGCCTCCCTACATGGGGTCTATGGTAGCACCCCAAGAATTTTTTTTTCCTATATATATGCGGACCAAAGGATGGGAGGTAGACCCAAAGATGGTGAGCGGACCTACCCATGGTTTTGTGCATGGGTTTTGCATATGGTTTTAGGCATGATGGTTTTATAGCCATGGTATTTTTTAGATTCAATCAATGGAACTATGATTATGTTCTAATCCAGGGTTAATGGATTCGGGTTTATGAATGCTTCAGAATGTATATATATGTATTGTGACATTGAAAGGAACATAATGAAAAATCAATCTAGTAGCCCCAGTTTTGGGATCTGGGGGAAAATATTTGTGTATTTGTTTTATGTTCTCGCCATTATTTATTTTTATTTTTTTAGAATTTGTTTGCAGGTAATTTCTGTACAGGGTTAAAACCTACAAACATATATTGTATGCCAACTTCAATAAATGTGTTTTCTATTAAGGAACAATACAATATTCTTGATGCTTCTTATAAAAAATCTCAATTAATCTAGAAAAGATTAAGGCTATTATGAACTGACTTACTCTAAAGAATGTTGCAGATATTTATGGAACGTGCAAGATATTACCAGAGATTGATTGAATTATTTTCAAAAATTGGCCATCCCATAACTTCTTTACAAAGAAAAGGAGTAAAGTTTGTGTAGCCTGATAAGTGTGAACAAAGCTTTCAACAATTGAATCATATTCTAACTAGTGCTCTACTTCTAAAATTACATATTGAAACAAAGATTTCATAGTATCTATAGATGCTTGTAATGAAGGATTGGGTAAATTCTTTATGGAGGAAAATTGAAAAAACATGAATAAAATTATGCTACCCCATGATTTGGAATTCATAACCATAATACATGTATTAAATATGTGGTGACAATATTTGATGGGTAGGAAATTTATTTTAATAACAAACCAAAGTGGACTAAAACCCCTATTTGATCAACCTCATTTAAATGCTAGGAAAGCTAGATGGTTAACATTTATCAATGATATAATTTGAAAACAAACATATAAAAGGAAAAGAGAATATGTTAAAAAATTAACTTAGACAAAGCATGCAAGTTATACACTTAAAAACTATCATCGTTCGTGAATGTGATTTGAAGACTAGAATTAAAGAAAAATTGAATGAGGATGAATATTATTTACAAATAAAGAAAGGGGTACAACAAGAACCACCAAAACATAAATATGATGGTTATCATATGAATGCAAAAGGATTGATGGTCTATAAGGACATATTGTATATTCCTTATTCTTATAATTTAAATATAATCATATTGTATGAAATGCCAAAGAAGCCTTACTCAAGACACCCAAGCTACCCAAAAATCATCATTGTAGTAAAACAATATTCCCAGCTTGGAATGAAAAGGGGAATTGTAGATTACATTGCAAGATGCATTTAGTCCCAACAAGTTAAAGTGGAGCATAAACACTCAGTGGAGTTGTTGCAACCTATACTCATCCCTAAGTGGAAATGAGAGGTAATTTCCATGGAATTTATTACAAGATTACCAAGAACAATAAAACAACATGATGCCATCATGATTGTAGCTGATAAATTGAGAAAGGATGCTCGCTTTATCCCTTCAAGTCCACCTTAAAGCAATGCATATTGCATAAATTGTTATGAAAAAAAATTCAAGTTGTATGGAGTACCTACCACAATAATATATTGTAATATCCAATATTCACATCAAAATTTTGGAAAGGATTGTTCGATGGTTTGGATACACAACTAAATTTTAGAACTGCCTATCATCCACAAACAAATGGTAAAATAGAGAGGAAAAATCAAGTACTAGAAGATAAAATTCGTATGTACGTTATGAATAAAATAGACTTGTACGAGTGAGATGAATAACCCTAAAGACAGTCCTTCCAATCTTTGTTCATTTCCTTCTTCGCTTAGTTTACACAAGATTCTATGCTATAAAAAATCAATTGAATTGATGCCTCACAAATGAAGTCGATATTTCAATATATATCCTTCATGACATATCTTGTGGGCCGACTTGTTAATGACCTTGGGCCGACTTGTTAATGTCCTTGGGCCGACTAGTCACATTTTGTTAGGTTGACTTGATGCTTGAGTTTAGATGTGATCTTGGAGGGTTCCTTTACTCCTTTTGACTCAAATAAAATTTCTTTTACAATATGTAACTTTCCCAAAATGGGTCTCTCATACATGACAATGACTCAAATGACTTGATGACTCAATAACAAACCCTAAGAGCTCATAATGGGATCTTGACCTAAAAATAAATTTCCTTGAGCACGAAACGCATGCCTCAAGAACAACAATAACTTTATATTTCTCATTACATCAAATACATAAAATCATGATTACATATGTCATTATGAAGACCGAACCTAATGACATATTTTAACACTCCCTCTTAACTAGGGAGGTATTTATAATTCATACAAGGTACTTGGACATTCTCAATCTAAAGAATTCTCATAACAAGAGTCAGATTAGTAACCCATTTGTATAGCATCATACCATCCAAAATTTTCACATAGCAAGGCCTTTACTAACAAATCTATCTCTCTAGCAAGGTCAGGGCACAATGTTGGTGAGACCAATGATTTATAGACACCTTCATCATTATCTCTCCAGGAGCATACCCCACCAGGGTATTCACAGGGTATGACCTTACAAGACTATTCTTATCTTGGATTCCCAATCACCAAATAATTTGGTCCTCTATGACTACTATTATCTTGGATCCCTACCACATCCTCAAAGAGTATCAAATCCTAGATGCTTACCCAATCCTCTATTCTTTCTTCCCAAGTGAAGACAATAATGATGTGTCTATCTCTCCTGCTTAACTAGGGAGGATATACTTATTCCAATGAAGGAATGTACTCATTCCTATAAAAGAATGTACCCAGGCTCCCTCTCAACATAGGGGCTTTCTTCCAAGTTTCTTCTTAATTAGAAAAAAATTTCCAGGATCCCTCTTAACTAAGGACCTGTTTCTGGCAACTCCTCCTTCATTGGGGAAGATCATGGGACCTTCAGTTGCTTTTAGAAACCCTCCATTTGAGGTCATGAATTTCATTTTTAACATTATGGAGCCTTCATCTTTTGGAATTCTATGTAGGGCATCAGTCATTCATCACTTTCCTTCTCAAATAAAGCTAGTCACATCTTTCTTCCTTTTATCGAAGAGTGACCCATTAGACCATATATGGATTTTCCTCATATAGCTACCTTTTCCACATCATGTATCCTTCAGGATCTTCCATCCCACCACATGAGTACCAGTTGTGGATGACATCCACACCTTTCTTTCAGTAGCCCTATATTATCCTATCCAGATATTGTTCAAACAATAGAAATGAACATCAAATAAAAAATTACCTTTTTTGATGACCTTTCATCATGACATCTTCTTGTTGCAACATCAACATCATGCATTCATATTGACACATCTCCAAGATATTCATTTTTCAAGGGTCTTATTTCTTTTCAGACCTTTTTCCAAGGTATTCTTATCTTTCCCATGGAGATATCACAATCAACTCTTCTAGTCATTTTACGATCTCGTATTTTCACATATTACTTCTTAGGAACTCCCAATCATAGTTCCTTCATTTTTTCAACCACCTCATATTCCATATGAGTACATATTATGTTGATTTCATCTAGTTAATATGTGACCCATGACTTTACGCATCCTTTTAATGAAAGAGATCATTTTCCTTTGATCATGCTCATGCATTCTTACAATCTACAACTATATAATGACATGACCTTACTTATTGATTATATGCATGCATAGCTCTTTTCTTCTTTGTTCATCTAGACTTCCATCAACTGCTTCATGTCCTTGATTGAGAGTGCTTCAATCATCTTTTACATGTTGTATTCCTTTGTCATCATACCATCATTCTTTTAAATAATGAATTCCATCCAAAGTGGAATTATCAGCAAGACATTTGCTTCTTTCAAGAGATGAACCATCTAATGAAGGTTACATTAGAGGATACCGATTATCCCTTATCATGTAGATGCTCTTTCCCAATGATGTATGATGAGTTCCATACTAGATGACTCTCTTATACCCATAAGTACTACCTATGCTTTTAATGAGGTTATCAAGAGCTACTTCCTTCTAATGATGATTGTCATAGACTTCTATTCCAACTTTATTTCAGGCTTCTTATTATGATGTCTTGAGCTCTTGCTCCAGTGGTATGTGATAATGATGCCATCTCCTAAATGATGCATCTGTCATAATGCTTTTCCTTTTTTACTGCCATGGTGAAGGCCTTTTTCCATCTTGCTGAGATCCAGACATCCATAATTATACAAGTTCCTTCTTCCATCATTTTTGCCCATCCATCTTTACTTCTTGTACATGCAATATTTATTGACAAGCACCCCAAGAAAAGTATACAATGCCAAAACATGATGCCAATACTTTTAGGGTTCTTATGCAATCAAGAGAGCATTGTAGGGCTTCTAAATTTCAAACCCTAGATCAAATTTTATTCCCTCTTTATGCCATGCTAGGGTTTATCCCTTCCTTGGATTTCTAACAAACCCTAGAATCATATTTTCAACCCTAAAACATAAAATATACCATACATACCTTATGGTTACTTACCTTTGTTATGATGACTTGCAATTATGGATGCTATCTTCATTGGTGTGAGACATTCTTCACTGCACTCATATGTTCATTCAAGTATATGATTGCCATAGAGCCCTTGATTACTGACCTTGGATCAATGTTTTAACAACTTCATAGGTTTTCACACAAACCTGATAGTTACAAGTGTAACAATGTCTCTAACATAGTTCAACGTTTGCTTAATGACTTGGACTGCTTCAAGCCTGCTTCCTTATTCCTTTCAAACTTCGGAGAATATATATGAGTTTGGTGTCTGCACCTTTTGTGCCACATGAACTCGGTCACCACAAGATTTGAATTTATAAGTAGAGTAGAGTAAAGATGTCACAAGGACACACCTTGAAGATGAGATATGTTGGGTGTGGAGCCTGATTATCTTCCTGATTCAGAGGTCTTTGTTTTAGCCAGATGTATACACCAATAATATTGTACACCCCTCCACGTGGGGGGGAGGGTAGAGGGGGCACTTGTCCCCCCCCTCCCCATGGGGGTTTAGGGGGACCATACCCCCCGGTTGGGGGGTCTACGAGGTCTCAAGCACCTAGAGAGGGTTTGCGGGTAGTGCACCCGAAGCTAAAAATAGATGAAAAATTTCCTTGTAAAATATTGTAATTTTGTAGTCAATTTGGGCCCATTATTAGGCGAATGATCTGACGATAAAAGTTATGTTAATTTAGGTTTTTTTCCCTAGAAGGAAACCCTCAGTTTATATGAGGGAATTGTATTACGGCTATGTATTATTATTATGAGTGAGCGAGAGAGGAGGTTGTGTGAGAGAAAAAAGGAAATTATAGTGGATCTATTGTGAGTTGTATCTCTTCATTTTGTTGGATAATATAAAAGGAAGGACTAGTTGTTTTCCATGTACGTAGACCAAATTGGGCGAACCATGTATATTTTTGTTTCTCTTATTTTTTATTTTATTTTATGTTTGTGTTTCTGCAATATTTTGTGTATTTAATTACTCCGTTAATTAATTTCTAACAACTGGTATCAAATTTGAAGGTTTATTTAGTTGATAAACTCACAGGAGAGAAGGGTTCCTAGGTCGAGTGGGAGCAATGATGGAAGATGGTAGGTTTAGGGTCAAGAAATTTAACGACCAAAACTACTAGTTGTGGAAGATGTAGATGGAATATTATTTTTATCAAAATGACCTATACCTACCATTGAGCAGAAAATTAAAGAATTCGATGAGTATGACGAACATAGAATGGGAGATTCTCAACAAAAAGGCACTTAGAATAATATGACAGTGTCTGGCAGCATCAGTGGCACTCAAAATTTCAAATGAAACGAAAACAAAAGGTTTAATGATGGCATTGGCCAAACTATATGAAAAAACTGTGGCTTAAAATAAGGTATTTCTTATGAAGCATATATTTAATATGAAGATGTCAACAGGTGGATATGTTCCTGATCGTTTAAATGAATTTAATACGATTACCAATCAGTTAAGTTATGTAGGGGTAAATTTTGATGATGAAGTCAGGGCTCTATTATTTTTGTGCTCATTGCTAGAAATTTGGAATGGATTAGTTATGACTATCGATAACTTTGTCTCTGGATCCATACTTTAAAGTTTGATGATGTTGTTGGTGCCATCCTTACTAAGGAATGTGACGAAAAATCTCTGATGACACATCATAAAATGCTTTGACTGTAGAAACTAGGGGAAGAAAAATGGAAAGAGGAATCAGCCCAAGAAATCGCAGTAAGTCAAGAAAAGGCAGATCCAAATCCAAATCAGGGATTGTGTGCTAGAAATGTGGGAAGAAAGGCACCTGAAGAAAGATTGCAAATTTCGGAAGGGAAAAGAAGGAGATGGACAAGAAGAGAACAATCCTTAAGTGAATGTGACAAGTGATGTGTTTCAAAATTCTTTGATTCTTTCATTACAGAATATTATTGATTCTTGGGTGGTAGATTCAGGGGCCTCATTCCATGCCACACTTGATAGGAAACATTTTCATGGCTATGTTCAAGGATATTTTGGACAGGTTTGTATGGGTGATGATCAACCCTATAAAATGATTGGAATGTGTAATTTTTTTATAAAGAAACAAAATGGAAAACAATGGCTATTGAAGGAGGTGAGGCATGTTTCAGATCTGAAGAAAAATATGATTTCAATAGGGCAATTAGGTGGCGAAGGCTATGTAACTACATTCAGAGACAAAACTTGGAAGGTCACTAAAGGAGCCATTGTAATAGCAAAAGGATAAAATGTTGGTACATTGTATTTATGCAATAGTATTTCTAATTATGTTAATGCTTTAACCTCCATAGGAGAATATACAACACTCTAGTATCATAGGCTCAGGCACATGAGTGAGAAGGGGATGCATATTCTTCACTCAAGAAATTTGTTGCCATGTTTGAAGAATGTTGATTTGGATTTCTGTGAAAATAGTGTTTATGGAAAAAATAAGAGAGTCGGATTTATCAGAGTTGGGAAGGAAAATAAGAGCAAAAAGTTAGAGCTTGTGCATACATATGTATGGGGACCTTCTCAGGTATCATCTCTCAGTGGCTCTTGCTATTATGTTACTTTTATGATGTAACTAGGGAAACCTAGATTTATTGTATTCGAAATAAATTTGATGTATTTGATACTTTAAAGAAATGGAAAGATATCGTTGAGAATAAGACATGAAAGAAGTTGAAGTGTCTCAGATTAGACAATGGAGGTGAACACTGCAACAAAGAGTTTGATAACTATTTTTCAAAGCATGGAATTTGTAGAGAGAAGAAAGTTCCAGGAACATCGCAGGAAAATGGTGTGTTAGAAAGGATGAACAAGACAATCATGGAGTGTGCAACATGCATTAGATTGCATGCAGGATTTCCCTTATAATTTTAGAAAGATGGTAGATATTGTTTCTTATCTAATAAACAGAGGGCCTTCAAGTTCATTGGATGGTGGTATTCCAGAGGAGGCATGGACATAAAAACATAAAGTACTCATTTTTAAAGAATTTTGGTTATGAAGCCTTTGTCCACATAAATAAACAAAATAGAACAAATCTTGAGGCAAAATAAAAAAAAGTACCTTTATTGGATATGGTGTAAATGATTTCGGTTATCACTTATATGATTATGAAAATCACAAAATCACTAGCAGCAGAGATGTCATATTCAATGAAAAGGTCTTGTATAAGGATTAGATGCATGGAAAGAAACATGAAAAAAGAAAACAAAGAATACGTAGTGCTTGACGAGATCATAGAAAAAGTAAAGGTGTCTAAAAATCATAATGATCAGTAGCCACAACAACAACAACAATGAAAAGAACAATTGGCACCTCAAACACTTGAAACTGGTGTTAGAATATATACCAAGATAAGTAGACTCCCTAAACGATACTCTCATTCATTGTATTATGTATTATTGACTAATTCTGGTGAACCAGAAAGATATGAAGAAGCAATGTAGGTAGAAACTAGGAAGAAGTGGGGGCAAGCTATGGAAGAAGAGATGGACTCCTTGATGCATAACCAGACTTGGGACTTAGTCAAGTTGCTTGCAGGTAAAACAACATTCTAGAATAAATGGGTTTATAGATTGAAGGAAGAAGATGGATGTAAACATAGGTATAAGGTTAGACTTGTGGTGAAGGGGTTTGCACAAAAGAAAGGTATAGACTTTGATGATTTTTTTCTCCTGTTGTTAAAATGACTTCAATCAGAACTATTTTAAATCTAGTGGTAGCAGAAGATTTGCATCTTGAGTAGTTAGATGTAAATACAACATTTCTCCATGGGGATTTGGAGGAAAAAATATATATGTAGCAACCACAAGGGTATGAGGTCAAAGGGAAGGAGAAATTAGTGTGCAAATTGAAGAAGAGATTGTATGGCTTAGAACAGGCTCCAAGGAGATGGTATCTAAAATTTGATAGGTTTATGTCTGAACAAGGTTATACTAGATGTCACTCTGACCATCGTGTTTATCCTAAAAAGAAAAATGATGGCAGCTATATTATATTATTATTGTATGTAGATGGCATGCTTGTTGCAGGGTCTAACATGTAAGAAATAAATGTCCTCAAAGGAAAATTGGCAAATTCATTTGCAATGGAGGATTTGGGTGTTACAAAACAAATCCTTGGTATGAAAATAATTAGAGGCGAGAAAAATTGCAAATTAATGTTTTCTCAGAGTGAGTAAATACAAAAGTGTTGGAAAGATTTAATATACAGGATGCAAAACTAGTTACTACACCTTGAGATGTGTCCCAAGACCCATGAAGAGATGGACTATATGTCTAAATTTCCATATGCATCAGCAGTTGGAAGCTTAATGTATGCAATGGTATGCATAAAGCCCAATATTACACATGGAATGGGAGTTGTAAGAAGGTACATGAACAATCCAATAAAATAACATTGGATGGCAGTGAAATGGATTCTTGAGTATTTAAGAGGTACCACAAATCAAGAATTATGCTTTGGCGGTTCAAACATTGCTCTACAAGGATATGTTGATACAAATATGGTAGGTGAGAGAGATAATAGGAGGAGCACCATAGGGCATGTGTTTAATGTAGGTGGAGCAATTGTCAGTTAGGTTTCAAAAATCCAAAGTGTTATTGCACTTTCAACAATGGAAGCAGAGTATGTTGTTGCTACAAAGGCTAGTAAAGAAATGATTTGGATACAAAGGTCTATGGATGAATTGGGAAAGAAGAAGGAAATGGGTAGGTTATACAATGATACCCAGAGTGTCATTCATCTTGCAAATAATTTATAATTTCATTCCAAGACGAAACATATACAACTCAAGTACAATTTCATATGGTCAGTGTTGGAAGATGGACAGTTGAAAATAAAAAAGATATACACTAGCCAAAATCCTGCAGATATGTTAACAAAAGTTGTAACTAGGGAGAAACTAAGATTTTTCTAAGTTTCAATTGGTCTTCAAGTATGGTGATGAAGATTAGAAGCAGCCAGGTCTAAAGTGGAAGCATTGTCCAACAAGTGAAGCAATGGTGGAGTTGCTATAATCAGTCTCCAAGTGGGAGATTGTTGGGTGTGGAGCTTAATTATCTTCCTGATTTAGAGGTCTTTGTTTCAACCAGAAGTATACCCCAGGAAGATTGTATGCCCCTCCATGCAGGGGGTGTAGGGGGCTTGTCCCCCCTCCTCGTGGAGGTTTGGGGGAAGCGCACATGAAGCTAAAATAAATAAAAAGTTACCTTGTAAAATATTGTAATTTCATAGTCAATTTGGGTCGTTCGTTAGGAGGATGATCTGACGGTAGAAGTTATATTAATTTAGGGTTTTTTCCCCTAGAAGGAAACCCTCAGTTTATGTGAGGGAATTGTATTACGGTTGTGTATTATTATTCTAAGTGAGAGAGAGAAAGAGAGTGGAGATTGTGTGAGAGCAAAGAGGAAATTACAACAGATATGTTGTAGGTTGTATCTCTTCATTTTGTTGGATAATATAAAAGGAAGGATTGGTTGTTTCTGCATGGATGTAGCCCAAATTCAGTGAACCACGTATATCTATGTCTCTCTTGCTTTTTTTGTTTCCTGTGTTTGTGTTTCCGTAAATCACATTCGAATGCATTTTTCGACATGTTTCGAACCAACAAGTGTGGTTCATCGTCAGGACAAGTTCATAGATGTAGACATTTTCTAACAAGATCTATGCTATCACAGAGATAAAGAGATCTCAAATCTTGGATATGTAGCCCAAATTGGGTGGTTGTGTAGAAATTCCTTGTAGAATCAAACTGCTAATTGTAATTTACTTAAACAATATACTTGAATCTACTCCTCTCATCAGTATAAACAACTAAACGATCACGAAATCATGAAGAATACAAGAGAAATAATTCAATCAACACATTACACAATGATTTCCTGGGGAAATCCACAACTAAAAACCCTTGCTACCTGCATATTGCATTAGTAAGAACATATGAGAATATTATAATTCTTTTCTCAATCCCAAGCAACCTTTGCACTATCTATATCTATCTCACTGCTTCTTAGACAAGCCTAGGCCAATACTTACGAAATTTTGGCTTGCCCAAGTCCCTATTTCCTTTTGTTGTTTCCTTAGGAATTAGCCCTGTACTAATTAGTGAATGATCTAAAATCACCTGTAAATGACCTAAGAAAAATAATGAAGGTATTACAGACTCAAGGGCTAGGGTGTGCCTATGTTATTTTATGCGACGGATCGATAAGATTGCGAAATACACAGACACTGAAATGGTAGGAGAACACAGTAAGCAAACACATAAACACAACAAATTTAATAAGGAGTTCACCCAATCCTCCTGGGCTACGTCTCCTGGTCCAGCCTTTAGTGGTGGCCTTTCTATTGTGTCTTAAAGTAGAGTTTTTACAATAAGGAGCTCAATTTGAGTCTCACTTTAACAGATGATGATCAGTATGATTGTACTTGGATTCCCCAAGTCTCTAGAGTACACAGACTCCCCTTACTGAATCTCAACCTCAACTGGTCTCAGTGGTATGAGTCCAATTTGGTACTCAATACCTAACAGGTATACATAGAGGAGTTTCTTGAACCTCTCAAGCCTTCTCTAAAGTTCACAGACTCTCGGACTCTCTCTGTCTCTGTCTACTCGATGCTGCCTTTGTTCTGCAGGTTAGCTCGACTTCTTTGTTCTCTGCAATTCACTTCTTTCTTACCTTTCGGATTTCTGTTTCTCTTTCTCTACTCTCTTTAATCTTTATCTGTTCGTGGCTTAAAGCCAATATGCTCCCTGACTGTTCGTTTCCACTTCCCAGCTCTTTGGATCTCCTACCTCTGTCCGCTTGAATTTCCCTGATCTACATCATCATCACTGTGTAACGCTTCACAGAAAGGTGGCCACTTGTTTTCTCACGAACTGAGTGTCAGTTCTCTTTGAATGGTCGTTATTTCTGTTGCTCCAAGATTTCCCGCGAAACTGATTCCTTTGCCAACTCATCGGTCATGCCAGACCTCAAATCTTATATGACTCAACCTATTTCCCCATCGAATCCGGTCATCCATCGGATCATTTCTCCACCGATGATCTGGAGCCTCCAAATCCTACGGTCTCCGTCCATATCGCGCGGGTAAGTAGCATGACATTTACCCGCGCGATGTGAGTAGTTTTCTCTCTCATCCACTGGACGCGTGTCACCCAGTGTATGGCATCGGGCAGGACTCGGTCGAACCCGCTTACCACTTGAAGCCCTTCCGATATCCTGCCGGTTTTAGTGCGGGACCCACCTTCTGATGGAATCAGTGATTTCTGTACGGTTTTATGCTTTTCCTCGTGACTGAGCACTTGGGGGCTTTCCTTCATTGAGGGGGACGCCCTACGATAAGCGCTAATCGCGTATCAAAAACTGCCTCTATTTTTGGATTTGACCTCCCATTTGTCAATTTGTGCCAGTGCGCAGTCACCATAGGCCAACGGTCTGCGCACTTTGACCAAGGGTCCTCGTTGTTCCGTGTTGACCACAAATTGACATTGTTCAGAGGTAATTTCTGATAAGCTTCAACATCCATGATACTATGAAACTTTGATATGAGATTTACAGAGTTTAGGGAACTTTAAGAGTGTTTAAGGATCCAATTTGGATCACGGCCTTCCCACTGAAAAAGCTTTTGGACCACCAAAAGTTGGTTTTCAAGCATCGACTAAGTGAGGGTATAGCTATCTCACTTGTCCAATCTCCATCCATTTTTCACTGCTTGGCTTTGAACCCTTGAGTCCAATCCTGAGGTACTCAACATCTCCCCTATGCGTCATCCTCACCTTCTTGTCCAGAACTATGTCTTCCTGCAATTCATTGAGATATTCAGGTAACAGATCATCAATAGAAGGCAATTGACTCTGCTCTTCGGGATCTTCAATTAATGAAGGTTCAAATAGTCTCAAGCTGTCTGCATTAATGACTGAGTAGATGTGCATGTAAGCTGGTAAATCAAGGCGAAAAGCATTCTCACCAATTTTCTCAAGTATATTGAAAGGTCCATACCTTATTGGCTTTATCCTTTTACCTTCACCTTGCATTTTGTCTTTGCTGATATACAGCCAGACTTGATCACCAACTTGGAAACTATGCTCCATCTGATGCTTGTCATGCCTTGCCTTGTATTTGGCTTGGCTCTTTTCCAGCTGTTCCTGTACTGCCTAGTGAATATCTTGGATTTGTTCAATGAACTTGGTTGCCTTGTCCACATCACTGTGTCCATCAACCGCTATGTCTTTACCAAAGACAAAATCCAAGGGAGACCTTGGTGTGAAACCAAAACAGGTCTCAAAAGGAGATCTATGTGTAGAAGAATGTTTTGCTCGGTTGTAAGCATGCTGCACATAACACAAATGTTCATCCCAAAGTTTGGAATGCTTGCTGCAATAGCCTCTGAGCAACTAGATCATTGTCCTGTTGACCACTTCTATCTAGCCATTTGTTTGTGGATAAAAGGTTGTGCTTTTTTTCAGTTTGGTGTCCATAAGTTCCCACAGAATTGACCAGAACTTCCCAACAAATCGGGTGTCTCGATCAGATATAATGGAGGTGGGTAATCCAAAATGAACCCATACATGCTGAAAGAACAACTTTGTAGTTTTTTCCGCTGTAATATTTTTGTTGCAAGGTATCAAAACACACATTTTGCTGAACCTATCCACAACAACATATAAATAGTCATGACCTTTCCTAGATCTAGGCAGTCCTCCAACAAAGTCCATGGAAATACTTTCCCAAGGATGGGAAGGAACTGGTAGTGGAGTGTACAAGCCTAGTTTTCTATTGCTGGGCTTGCTTTTAGCACACATGGTACACCCTCTTACTTATCTAGAAACTGTCTCATTCATTTTTGGCCAATAACAAAATCTTTGCAGCTATGCAGCCATTTTACTTACCCCAAAGTGACCTGATATTAGAGAAGTGTGTGCTTCTCGAATTATCTTTACTCTTTCAATTTGTGGAATGCATGGCTTCCCACAATGATACAAGAGTTGGTACTTAATGTGATAATCTAATTCTTCTACTCGTTTGCCTTGACTTAAAGTTGCATATACATCTTTAAAATCTATATCTTGAGCATATTGTTCAATGTAGCTTCCATGCAATACTAAGTTATGCTTAAGTATAGTAGATGCATTTATAATTGGTCTGGATAACATATCTGCAACTTTATTGTGTATGCACTTTTCATATATGATGACTAAATGAAATTGCTGAAGAAAACCCATCCATCTATAGTGTCTTGATTGCTGCAACTTAGTTTGGGAGTGTAGATATTGAAGTGGTTGATGATCAGTATGTATAACTGTCTCTTTGCCCATTAAGTAATGTTTCCACTTTTTCACACTCCGTACTAATGCATACAATTCTTTATCATATGTGGGATAATTAACTACTGCAGAATTAAATGTCTCAGAATGATAACATATGGGTTTACCGTGTTGTATCAACACTGCTCCCATGGCATAGTCACTGGCATCCGTTTGGATCTCAAATGGTCTTTGAAGATCAGGCAGTGCTAGTACTAGTGTTGTACTAATATTTTCTTTCAAGGTGTCGAAGGCTTTCTGCTGTTTGCCTCCCCACTGAAACACCTTGCTAAATCATGTTAAAGCATGTAAGGGAGCTACAATTAAGGAAAAGTTAGAAATGAACTTTCTCCAATATTGTGCTACTCCTAAGAAGCTTCTAACTTCTGTAGCAAATTTGGGTTTATGTCAGTTTACAATGACTGCCACCTTAGAGGGATCTATCTTCAATTCACCACCCCCTACTATATGTCCCAAATAATTCAAAGATGTTTTGCCGAATTCACATTTTGAGAGTTTAACATAAAGTTTTTCTCTTTCCAAAACATCTAGTGTCTACTTAACATGCTTTAAATGTTCTTCCCACGTTTTGCTAAATATAAGAATGTCATCCAAAATATACAATAACAAAATCATCAAGAAAAGGTATGAGTACATCATTCATTATTCTCATGAAAGTAGCAAACAATGTAAACTTTGAAACGAGAACTCTGCCCAAAAAACCCTGTAAAAACATGAAAAACAGTGCTAAAAACAAAAAGTGTGTATACTAGAACAATGGTTTTTTTTTTAGGGTCAATTTTGAACATGTTCTAAAAATGGCAGTGAGAATGAATTTTTTGTGCAAAAACCAGCCTGAAAATGAAAAGTGCTAATAATGGAATGATGGATTTTTTTTTAGGGTTAATTTTCAACATTTTAAAAAAATGCCATTAAAACCGAATTTATATGTGCAAAAATTGTGCAAAAAACACCCTCAAAATGAAAAGTGTTGATGCTCGAATAACACCTTTTTTTTTTTGTAAATTTTCAACATTTTGAAATAATGGTGTAAAAGATTTTGTTCTGACTCCAAAAAACATTAAAATTTCAAAAAAATAATTAAAACATAAAATTAAAAATAAAAACAATGAAAAAACACATAAAAAAAAGTTTAAAAAAATACCAAAACGTAAATAAAAATATACATTACAATAAATAAATAAATAAATCATAAAAACGTAAAAACAAAGCAAAAAAACAAAACAAAAACAAAAAAACAACAAAAAACAAAACAAAACAAAAACAAAAAACAAAACAAAACAAAATTAACCTATAAAATATAAGAATTCAAAAATTAAAGAAATAAATAATAAGAAAAACATATTTTCAAAAAAATAACATTTTCTTTTTTAATGTGGTAAACTAAAAAAAAAAAAATAATAATAAATAAATTTTAAAAAAGCATTAAAAAAACTAAAACAATTAAATTAAATTAAAAACAAACTAGATTTAAAAAAAAAAAAAAATAACAACAAAAAAATGGAAAAAATTAAAAAAACTACAAAAATTAAGATTAAAAACATTTTCAAAAAACCCTAAAAAACAAAAATATGCTGAAATTAAAAATAAAATAAAAACCCGAAAAACAATTAAAATTTTTAAAAAATAAATATTTTCAAATTAAACATCATTTTCAAAAAGACATTAAAATTAAAAAAAGCTAAATATATTTTTGATATTTTTTAAAATAATATTTAAAATATACATATTTTACAAATATATATAAAATTAAAAAAAAAACATTTAAAATTTATATATATATATATATATATATCTAATAAACATATTTAACAAAATTTATTTTTTATTAAAAAAAACAATTTTATTAGCCACCTGGCCCACGGGCGGCCGGGCGATGGCTATTCGGTTCCGAAAATCGAATAGCCACTTCCTGACCACGCCCACGGGCGGTTGGGCGGTGGCTATCCGATTCTCGGAATCGCTATCCGATTCTCGGAATCGGATAGCCACCACTCAGCCGTCTGTAGGGGTGGCCAGGTGGTGGTTATCTGATTCTCAGAATCGGATAATCACCATTAGGTGGCCGAGCGGTGGCTATCCAATTCTCAGAATCGGATATCCACCTCAAGGGCGGTCAGAGGGTGGTTATCCGATTTTGAGAATCGGATAGCTACCACCTAACCGCCGGTGGGGGTAGTTATCTGATTCTCGGAATCAAATAGCCATCCTCCACTGCCCATGGGGGTGGCTATCTGTCAGGCCAGGGTAACTCCAGGTTGAGCGGGAGAAAAGAACTGATTGATTTTATTCATTAACCAACTATTATTTATATACATACATAAAACGGATCAGTTCATCTTCTAGATGACTGTCCAGCTTCACCTCATCCGTTTCGGATTAGGTGTCAACATTCCCCCCCTTAATCTGAAGGGATGTTGGTGAGTCCAAGCATCGTTCTGAATCTTTCAAGCTTTTCTCTTCCAAGCGCTTTGGTGAAGATGTCTACAATTTGCTCGTTTGTAGAACAATGACGGAGATGGATTGTTTTGGCCTCAACATGATGTCGGATCGGATGATATTTAGTATTGATGTGCTTAGTACGATCATGGAACTTTGGGTTCTTGGTCAACTTTATTGCAGAGGTGTTATCAATCATGAGTGGAGTTGATTGTATTTGTTTTACCTGCAAGTCTTCAAGAATTTTCCTGAACCACACAATTTCTTTCGTTGCTTCAGCTGCTGCCACATATTCTGCTTCTGTTGTGGAATCTGCTGGTACTGATTGTTTGCGTGATCTCCAGGAGACAGCTCCCGATCCAAGACTCATAGCATATCCTGAAGTAGATACCCCAGTTTCTTTGTCTCCATCGAAGTCTGAATCAGAGTATCCAATCAAGTTGAAGTCGTCCACCTGTGTATACTTGATTCCAAGGTCTTGAGTTCCCTTCAAGTACCTTAGAACTCTTTTTGCAGCAGACCAATGTCCCTCACAAGGCTTTTGCATAAACCTGGAGAGGATTCCAACAGCAAATGAAATGTCTGGTCTGGTAGTAGTGAGGTAGATGAGACTTCCTACAAGCTGTCTATACTTTGTTGCATCCTCAAATTCCTTTCCTTCAATAGATGTGAGCTTCAAGTTTTGTTCCATTGGAGTAGAAAGGGGATTGCACTCTGTCATGCCAAATCTGTTTAACAAATCTCCAATGTATTTCTTTTGAGAAAGAAATATGGACTTTGGGTGTTGGGTTACTTCTATGCCAAGATAGTAATGAACATAGCCCAAATCAGTCATTTCAAAAAAATTTCCTAATTCTTTCTTTATGGATGCAATATAGCTTTCATTGTTCCCTGTCATTAAAAGATCATCTACATATACCACAAGATATACAACTGTTTTGCCAACTTTCTTGACAAATAAAGTTGCATCATCAAGATCAAAATGATTGAAGTTGAGTTTCAGAAGATGCTCATTTAGTTTTTCATACCAGGCTCGTGGTGCTTGTTTGAGGCCATACAAGGACTTCACAAGTTTGCATACTTTGTGTTCATGTCCTTTCACAACAAATCCTTCAGGCTGGGACATAAAAACATTCTCTTTTAGATCTCCATTCAAGAATGCAGTTTTTACATCCATTTAATGGACTTTCCAACCATTCTGAGCAGCTAGTGCAAAGAGTGTCCGGATGGTGGCCCATTTTGCTGTGGGAGCAAAAGTTTCCTCATAATCGACCCCTTCCTTCTGTGCAAAACCTTTTGCCACAAGCCTAGCTTTGTGCTTGTCAAGTGAGCCATCAGCTTTGTACTTGTTCTTGTAGACCCACTTGCAGCCAATTGGTTTGGTTCCAAATGGAGGATCAACCAGCTTCCAAGTGCCATTCTTTATGAGGGCATCATACTCTTTCTGCATCGCTTCTTTCCATTTATCATGAGAAGCAGCTTCTTTGAAGGAAGTTGGTTCAAAATCTGTAGACAAGTTCAATTCACAATCATAAATAACATCCATATCAACAGGTGAATTAGAGTTATCTACATCACCTCCATCTTGTCGGTTTGAATTTCTGGTTCCTGTTTTTCCAATTTCATCAGGATGAACACTTTCAAGTGTCTTTGTCAGCCACTTTGGGGGACCTTTCTGAGATGGTCCAGGCTGTTCTGTTGATTGAGTTGGGTCTGAATCAAGATTGAGTCTACCAATTCTATCAATTACATCACTTAAAGCATCATCCGTTGTTGGAGTGTCATGCAGGGGAGATTGTTCTTCAGAAGAAGATTCCACATGTTGATCTAGTATAGGAATCCCCCCTTCAAGATGTGGAATCTGATTATCAAACTCTTGAAATGATTTCAGTTTTGTGAATCTATCCAAGCGATCAAGTTGCCGCTCAACAACGCTGTCAGATTTGGATGATTCAAGAAAAATGACATCTCTAGATAAAACAAACTTCTTATTTACTTCATCATAAAGGCGGTATGCTTTAGATGTGTTTGAATACCCCAGGAAGATACACTTACAACTTCTAGCACCAAGTTTGTTTCTATGTACCTTTGGTATTAAAGCATAACAGGTGGAACCAAATATCCTGAGATGTTTTACCGAAGGAACATGTCCATACCATAATTCATAAGGAGTCTTGTTTCTTATAGCACTAGATGGACATCTATTCTTTATATATGCAGCACATAGAACAGCATCAGCCCAAAACATTGTCTTTACATTTTTTAAGAAAAGCATGGATCGTACCATATTCAAAATTGTTCTGTTCATTCTTTCAGCTACACCATTCTGTTGAGGATTATAAGGCACAGTTGTTTGATGTTTAATCCCATGTTGACGAAGATAGTGTTCAAATTCATTTGATGTATATTCTTTTCCATTATAAGTGCGAATAGACCCAATATGAGATTGTGCATCATTTTCAATCCACTTATGAAAATTCTTGAATGTTTGAAAAGCATCAGATTTGTTCTTCAATAAGTAAACCCAACACATTCTGGTGTAATCATCAATAAATGTCATGATATATTTATTTCCATTTGCAGAAGGAATAGGCATTGGACCACATAAATCTGAATGAATAAGTTCAAGCTTCCTATGTGCTCTTGAATGTGAATCATGAAAAGACTGTTTGCTATGCTTTCCTAGAATGCAAGCATCACATTGTTTATGTTTTCTAGGAATTGTAGGCAAACCAGCAACACCATTTTTCTTCAACAAGCGGAGACTATCATAGTTTAGATGTCCAAATCTAGCATGCCATAATAAACTTGATGGAAGTGTACCTTCATCATGATGAGAAATATATGAAAAATGTTGTGCATGAGCAGAGGTTCCTTGCATTTTAAGAAGTCTTTCTTCTTCTATACCCCTCATGACAAGTGAATGGTCAGATGCCTTTCTTACCTCAAGCTTTCCATCAAACATATGAATGGAGTGACCTTGCTGGCGGATGTGCACCAGGGACAGCAAGTTTCTCTTGAGCTGTGGGAGATATAGAACATGATCCAGAAGAAAGTCTGGAAGACCAGGCAGTTTAAGCCTCACTGTGCCAAGCCCTGATGGCTTGATTTTTGACTGATCTGCAAAGTATACTGCTCCATCAACATTATCAGTGAAATCTTCAAAAAAATCTTTCCTATGAGTCATATGACAAGTTGCTCCTGAATCAAGCAACCAGTCATTTTTCGAAGAAGTAAGTGAAGCATTAAACAGATCTTCATTTACTCCAATGTTACATTGTGCCTCAATATAGTGAGCGGATTCAGGTGCTTTACCTTTGTCTGTGTCATCAGTTTTACCTTTCTGCTGATTTCTTCTCTGCTCAATCTTTTCCCATGGTAGCTTGCATGTAGAAGCATCATGAGATCCTTTTTGTTTGCAGCGAATGCAATGCAGATCTGCCTTTTCTGCTAGAGGATTTCTGCCCCCCCTACTTCTGAAATATCTTCTTCTTTCTCTTGAATGCATACTGTAACAAACTATCTCTGCTAAAAAAAAAATTATGTTGATAAAAGACTTCTGCTGGAGAAAAAAAAATTCTTATGCCACAGCAAGACTTCTGCTGGAAAAAAAACTTATGCCACAACAAGACTTCTGCTGGAAAAAAAAACTTATGTCATAGCCTTATGCATTTTGCATCAGCATCACCATTTCTTATATTACTGCCACACTACTGTGTTTTGAGAAAGAAAAAAAAGGGGCTAAGAGATCTCTTCAACATATATCACTTCAATGTGAAAAACTGTTAAAAAACAGCGCAACACATTCAATCTTCTGCCAATTTCCAAGAGATCCTTCAACGACTGATAACTTAGCAAACTCAAGAAACCCTACACAAATTCAACAAGACCTCTGGCTCATACAACAGTACCTCGCAATTTCCAGGCACCACTTACATAACACCTTGTTCATTCCTTGGATGCAACAACGCTTGGATGCTCAGCAAAAAATAACGCTTGGATGCTCAGCAATAAAAACGCAGTGATGCAACAACGCTTGGATGCTCAGCAAAAAAAATAACGCAGTGAAGCAACAATGCTTGCCACAGTTTACAGTCTTCAATAATGCTCCAATACCGCAGTGATACCACAGTTCTTACCATAAAACGATACCACAGTTTTTTTTTTTTATATAATAAAAAACGATACCAGTGTTCTTACAATAAAAAACTGAGCGAATAATAAGACTCAGGTCTCTTCTTAAAAACTGAGCGATACCACAGTTTACAGTCTTCAATAAAAAACACAGTAGCAATAAGATGCAGTCTTCAGTCTTCAATATCAAAAAAACGCAGTCACCATTGCAAGCTTAAGCTTCTGTCGTTCCTTCAACCTCCACAGATTCTCGACATGAGCGTTACCGGGTTCTCTTTATATTACAAAAGCAGTTCCACGGTGACACAAGAAAATGGCTTGAATAGGAGCGTAATAAAAAACAGCGCATTCAAAAATACTGTAAAATACACTCAGTTTTTAACTTTCCTCACTTCTGCAATAACACAACCCACATTCTATGAAGACGCTCAATTCCATAACTTTGCCACTTGCTTCAAGCCTCTTTCCAGGCACCTCCGAGATTTGTACACCTCTCAAGAAACTTTTCCTATTTTGTGTATGGAAGTCAATTTACATGCCACTGTATTGCGTTGAAGCCATTAAATATTCAGAAATATGTAGAGTTGACAATGTAAAAAGAAATGTATATGGAACGCAGAGTTCATCTTCTAGAAAATAACTGAAGCAAGGGGCTGAGTGGCCGAGAGGGATGCCTGACACAGGTTCAGGAGTCTAAAGAATTGACTCTCAGGGACTTCGGACAAGCTCTAGACACATATCGCACCAGCCATGTTTTGTGCAATTTCCTGAGCGACGCCGGAAGAACCCGTGGTTTCCAAGCGTTCGGGGTGGCTGTTCGAGAAAAGGCTGGTGGAAAAACACATTACGGAATATGGTACATGTCCTGTCACTGGAGAATCACTTTCAACAGATGACTTGGTCCCTGTCAATACACCAAAGGCAGTAAAGCCGAGGCCATTACAAGCTGCCAGTATTCCTGGAATGCTTGGTCTGTTTCAGAATGAATGGGATGCACAGATGCGTTGTCAGAGGCAGCGCAGAGAGGGGCAGATATGTCAGAGCAGGTATGTCAGAGGCAGCGCAGAGAGGGGCAGCGAATTGCCTGAATGAAACGCATGACAGAGGCAGCGTATTCAGGCCAGAGAGCGCAGAGGCAGAGGCAGGAGTTACAGCTAATTTAAGGGACTGGGACCTGAGCTCTGATACCATGTCAGGCCAGGGTAACTCCAGGTTCAGCGGGAGAAAAGAATTGATTGATTTTATTCATTAACCAACTATTATTTATATACATACATAAAATGGATCAGTTCATCTTCTAGATGACTGTCCAGCTTCACCTCATCCGTTTCGGATTAGGTGTCAACACTATCTGATTCTCGGAATCAAATAGCCATCGCCTGGATGCTTGTGGGGGTGGCTATCCAATTCTCGAAATCGAATAGCCATTGCTCAGTTGCCCATGGGTGGCTATCCGATTCTCAGAATTGGATAGCCACCACCCAGCCACCCGAGGAGGTGGCCGAGCGGTGGCTATCTGATTCTGACCACCGCAGAGAATCAGATAGCCACTACTCGGCCACCCATGGGGGTGGCTGGGTGGTGGCTATCCGATTCTGAGAATCGGATAGCCACCCCAATGGGCAGTCGGGTGGTGGTTATTCAATTCTGATTACGAGAACTGACACTGTTATGCGTTCAATATTTGTAATATGTAATTTTTGCATTAATTTTTAAGTTAATCGTTACTTTTTGAAAAAAAAAAAAAAAAAATTGATTATAATTTTTTTGACATGAAATTCATAACAAAACTATTATTTAACCATTTTTATTTAAAATTTTCAAATAAAAATTATGATTTTGACATGTCAATTCTAGCAAAAAATTATCAAAACGTGTATTTTTTAGTTATATTTATGTTAAAAATGGTTATTTTTACGTCCATTGTTAAAAAATATTATTTTTTAGAAACAATTATTTCATGTGGGTTGAAAATTTAATTAAGGATGTATAAATATGTAAAATATTGAAAATTCAAAATATCGACCTTCTAATTTAAAAATACAAAACAATAAAAACATCACTACAAAAAAAATTAAAATTAAAATAAAAACAAGAAAATATGAAGAAAACGACCACTTCAAAAATTATTAAATTTACAAAATAATTATTTACATTTCATACATTAAAAAATTTAAAGTCAAAAAATAGGTTTTTTTAAAAAAGGGTCTGACGCAGAATTACCAATTTTTTAAATCAGCATGAAAATCACTATCATTCTAAAACTCAATGTACATAAAAAAAATTAAAGTGTCAAAAACTATGCTCTAAAAAAAACATGTGTGCTCTGCATCACCCATTTTCAAAATTAGGTCACTTTTTTGTTATTTCTACGAAACAGGGAATAGTATCGGTTCCTGTTTCAAAGTTTACAATGTTAGCAGAAGCATTAGTTAAGCCAAAAAGCATAACCAACCACTCATACAATCCCTGCTTTGTTTTTAAAGCAGTCTCCCATGCATCTTGTTCTGCAACTCTGGCCTGATGATATCCAATATGCAAGTCTAACTTGGAAAAATAAACAACTTCCTTTAACTGATCTAATAGATCATCTATGCGAGGAAAGGGATAACGATTTTTTATTGTTATCTTATTCAATGCTCAGTAATCAATGCACATTCTCCACGAGCCATCTTTCTTTTTCACCAAAATGATTAGAGACCCACATGGTGATGTGCTAGGTCTAATGAACCCCTTCTCGAGCAACTCCTGCACTTGCTTCTTGATTTATGCATTCTCTAAAGAAGACAACATTTTATACCTGTGGCTGCAATGGTTGTTTCATCTCCTGAGTCCGACCCCAAATCTTTCTGAATAGCTGCAGTAGTCTTTTTCTTCTTGCCCTCGAACTTCTTAGGTCTCAGCTCTGGATGCAGAATCCAACAATGCTCATCATCATGCCCATCCTTCTTACAGTGAGTGCATGAAGACTTGCTTTTCTATGTAGTGTTTTCCTTCCTCTCTTTCCATTTCTGTTTTCTTTTCTCCTTATTCTTGCTTGCAATGGGCTTGGATGATCCTCCAACTTTTGGGTTCCCATTCTTTCCTCTATCTTCTAGATGCGTAGCTTGAGCAGATACCTTATGTATACTAGTCGGATTAAACATCAGGATAGTGTGCCTCATGTAGCTGTGTAGACCACCTATGTACTTCAACAGAGTCTCAAGTGAGTCTAATGAAATTCCTAGAATCAAAGCTCTTTTCCTAAACCTTGTACACTTTTCCCTTTCAATTGGCGAAGAGTTTGTCAGCTCATCATGGCTTACTGCATGTAAGCTAGTGGATAGATCTGCAATTTGATTGCAGAAACAAATTCACTCCAGACAGAAAGAATCTTACCATGTTTCTTTATGTTAGCTTGTGTCCTACCTTCCCACCATACCAAGGCAATGCCTCCGAGGCATAGGCTGGCTAGCTGAATCTTACTCTTGTCTGAGTCGATACTCTACACTCTGCAATAAACGTCAATTTGTCTGATCCAATTATCCAACGTCTTTGCATTCAACTTTCCATCATATATTGGTAAATCAAATTTAACATCTATTTAATCAAAGATGTCTTCTTTTTATTTTTAGGGCTATTAGGAGGTGTGAGAAAGTTTTCTTCTTTCCCTTTGCCTTTTGAGTGGTCATGGAGGAGAGACTCTGCTTCTCCTTTATCTTGTTTGGAGCCTAATGAATCTTCATCTTTATGTTTCCTAAAGTCCCTATACATTTCCTCTACCGTAGACCTCATGGCCAGGAAACTATCTATAAATTGGGGGTCTGGTCCCAAGGAACTGTCTTCTGACATTTTCTTACGAAGATAGATTCTTCCAATTTCTGGGTTAGTTTCGACCAACTCTCCTTCTCCTAATTTAAGCTTTGATCTAGTTAGCATTCAACAACAAAATCCAGCACACGCTTGTCTAACCTTAACAACCTAGAGCTCTGATACCACTTGATCTAAAATTACCTGTAAATGACTTGAGAAAAATAATGAAGGTATTACAAACTCAAGTGTTGGGGTGTGCCTATGTTATTTTATGCAACGGATCGATAAGATTGCGAAATACACAGACATTGAAACAGTAAGAGAACACAGTAAGCAAACACATAAACACAACAAATTTAATAAGGAGTTCACCCAATCCTCATGGGCTACGTCTCCTAGTCCAACCTTTAGTGGTGGTCTTTCTATTGTCTTAAACCAGAGTTTTTACAATAAGGAGCTCAATTTGAGTCTCACTTTAACAGATGATGATCAGTAGGATTGTACTTGGATTCCCAAGTCTCTAGAGTACATAGACTCCTCTTACTAAATCTGTTAGGCCCTATACTACTCGTGTAACCCCTTATTGTTATTAGTGCAACCCCCTTATTATATTGTTGTATGCATGTAGTCTCCATATTGTTATTATTGTGCCCCATAGAAGTCCACTATTGTTATTATTGTGCCCTTACATTATTATTGTTATGTTGGCACTGATTATATTATGACCCTTAGACTCCTATACATAGAAAAGAGGTCTTGTCATTTGTATCATCCAAGAATTGTTCATTTGCGTAATGTAAAGGAGGTTGCCCCTTCGAAGAGGCTGAATTCTAAGGCGTTGATATATATTTTCTATCATTTTTGTGAGCTGGTTTCATAACATTTGGTATCAGAGCTTTGGATTCTAGGGTTTCGCTGCTTCAAACAGGTCATCGTGCCATTTGCGCTATAACGTTTGTTCTGCGACGTTTCATATGCTAAAAAAAAACCCATTTGGGCCGAAATCGTTATGAACCTCGTGTCTGAATTTCAGAGCTTTTCGCGATATATTTGCGGAGATATGATCTAAGGAAGTTGAAATTTTTAAAGACTCCCGAATTACATTCCAAACAGGTGACCTGGGGAAAATCATCATAACTTTGGTTTTGAGCATCTGATTTAAATTTCATAAGAAGTTATAGAAAGAGGACAGACTGTAGTTTTCTGTGTATAATTTTCAGATCCGAAGGTCAAAACAGTGACACGTGGCACTTCCTACAAGTTCGCTCTTCTGAAAAAAGTATATAATCAGGTCATCTTGGGAGATTGTTCATAACTCTTTCTTGGAGAATCTAAATTCAATCAGACTGGTGGCATTGGAAAGAGGACACAGAGGGCTACTGCAGGTCACAATTTTAAAACTTAAAGATCCAAAATTACAGAGTTACAGTCTTTTCAGGATTGAGCTCCTAAAATCAAGAAAAAGCGAGATGAGGAAGTTTGATGGCAAGGATCCGGTAAATTGGATACTACAGATGGAGAAATATTTTGATCTACATGGTGTGCCACTATTACAAAAGGTATGTATTGCATCTTCATATTTAGAACAAGATCAATTTTTATGGTATAAAGGGCTTTGTTCTTGTAAACAACTTGTTACATGGTCAAATTTCACGGAGGAAATTATAGCACATTATGAGAATACAAAGAGCAACACCTTCTTTAGAGCAACACCACAACAATTGGAAGAAAAAAGAGAAAAAGGGTTTTGTTACAAAGTGGAAAGAAAAATTATGGCAAAAAGGAATTCTACCCCTCACAACTATAAAGATGGAAGTGTTGTTTCTACTACCCTTCCACAGCCTACAAGGGTTACACCACAACAATTGGAAAAAAAAAAAGAGAAAAAGAGCTTTGTTACAATTGTGATAGCAAATGCACTAAAGGTCATAAGTGTGCTAAGAAGAAATTATTTTAAATAGATTATGAAGAGGAGGAAGAAAAGGATCAAGAAACATAAAAAAAGAGGATATACGTCAGTACCCAACCCCAGAGAAAGAAGAAATGAATCCGACCATATCTTGTAAAGCATTGGCAAGAATTACCACTCCTCAAACTCTCAAGACAGAAGGACATATCAAAAAGAAAAAGGTTCAAGAAGTGAAAGATCACATCAAGAAAGAAGAAATGAATCCAACCATATCTTTTAATGCATTGGCCAGAATTACCACTCCTCAAACTATTCAGATAGAAGGACATATCAAGAAAAAAAAATGTTCAAGAAGTGAAAGATCACATTGAGCATCAAGAAATGAATCCGACCATATCTTGTAAAGCATTGGAAGAAATTACCACTCCTCAAACTCTCAATATAGAAGGACATATCAAGAAGAAAAAGGTTCAAGCAGTGAAAGATCACATCGAGCATCAACAACAAGTTCTCCAACTTTTAAAGGATAACGCCACTTTGGTGCATAATCGAATGAAACAATAGGTAAATCAACATCACAATGAAAAAAGATTTGATGTAGGTGATTGGGTATTTTTATGGCTACATCTCAAGCAAGCTATTTATGAGAAGGAAATATTGGCAATACTACATGCACTTAAGAAATGGTGACCTTACCCAATGGGAAGACACTTCAAGGTAAAAATGGATCATGATAGTTTTAAATACTTTTTAGAACAAATATTATCTTTAGAGGAACAGAAAAAATGGGTCACAAATATGTTGGATTATGACTTTGACATCATCTACAGAAAATGGAAGAAATTTTTTGTTGCAAATGCACTCTCAAGAAAGAATGAGGATGTGGAAGCATTGTTTTGTGCTATTTCTATTATCTAACCAGATTGGATAAATGAAGCAAGGGATGAATGGAAAAAGGACAAAGAAGTGTGGCCACTTATTCAAAAGTTGCAGAATATCCCAATTCAAACAATATTGCTAGAACTTGAAGAGGAAGGAAAAATCATATTGGAACCTGAAGCAATCACAGAAACAAGAACCCAATGGCTACGAAATCGATCAATTTTAGAGTATCTCATCAAGTGGAAGAACTTACCCACTAAAGATACCACATGGGAGGACAAGAATTTTACACAGAAGCATAAAGAACTACTCAAGCTTTGAAGACAACACTTTTTGAAGGAGAGGGGCATGTTAGGCCCTATATTACTAGTGTAACCCCTTATTGTTATTAGTACAACCCCTTTATTATATTGTTGTATGCATGTAGTCCCCATATTGTTATTATTGTGCCCTTACATTATTATTGTTATGTCGGCTCTGATTATATTATGACCCCTTAGACTCCTATATATAGAAAGGAGGTCTTGTCATTTGTATCATCCAAGAATTGTTCATTTTTGTAATGTAAAGGAGGTTGCCCCCTCGAAGAGGCTAAATTATAAGGCGTTGATCTATCTTTTCTATCTTTTTGTGAGCTAGTTTCATAACAGAATCTCGACCTCAACTAGTCTCAATGGTAGGAGTCCAGTTTGGTACTCAATACCTGACAGGCATACACAGAGAAGTTGCTTGAACCTCTCAAGCCTTCTTTAGAGTTCACAGACTCTCGGACTCTCTTTGTCTCTATCTGCTCAATGCTATCTTTTCTCTGCAGGTTAGCTCGGCTTCTCTCTTCTCTGCAATTCACTTCTTTCTTGCCTTTCGGCCTTCTACTTCTCTTTCTCTACTTTCTTTACTCTTTGTCTGTTCGTGGCTTAAAGCCAATCTGCTCCCTGACTGTTTGTTTCCGCTTCCCGGCTCTTTGGATCTCCTGCCTCTGTCCGCTTGAATTCCCCTGCTCTGTGTCATCATCACTGTGTAACGCTTCACAGAGGCGGCCACTTGTTTTCTCATGATCTGAGTGTCAGTTCTCTTTGAACGGTCGTTATTGCTGTTGCTCCAAGGTTGCCCGCGAAACCGATTCCTCTGCCAACTCATCGGTCATGCCAGACCTCAAATCTTATATGACTCAGACTATTTCCCCGTCAAATCCAGTCATCCATCGGATCATTTCTCCACCGTTGATCTGGAGCCTCTAGATCCTACAGTCTCCGTCCATATCGCACGGGTAAGTAGCATGACCTTTACCTGCGCGATGTGAGCGGTTTTCTCTTTCATCCGCTAGATGTGTGTCACCCAGTGTATGGCATCGGGCGAGACTCAGTGGAACCCACTTACCGCTTGCAGCCCTTCCGATATCCTGTCGGTTTTAGCGTGGAACCCGCCTTCTGACAGAATCAGCAATTTCCATATGGTTTTATGCTTTTCCTCGTGACCGAGTGCTTGGGGGCTTTCCTTCACTGAGGGGGACGCCCTGCAATACACAATTAGCGCTTTAGCGCTAATCACATATCAAAAATTTCCTTTGTTTTTGGATTTGACCTCTCGTTTGTCAATTTGTGCCAGTGTGCGGTCACCATGGGCCAACAGTCTGCGCGCTTTGACCGAGGGTCCTCATTGTTCCATGCTGACCATAAATTGCCATTGTTCAGAGGTAATTTCTGATAAGCTTCGACATCCATAATACTTTGAAACTTTGGTATGAGTTTTCCAGAGTTCAGGGAACTTTAAAAGTGTTTAAGGATCCAATTCGGATCAGGGAAATTCCTTGATATGAATTGTGAAATCCTCATAGGCCTTCCTATGATTGCATTCACCACTTGTACAATTCAGATGATTATACAACAAATAGTACAGTATGCTTGAACTCCAATCTAAAATAGGCAACTCTCAGATCTACATGCATGATCTATTTATGAGTGAATCATCAGTTAATTGGTTGAACACATGAAGCATCACCCCACTTTCTGACCTCCTACTAGTTCCTCCATCAGTTGGAACTAGTTTAACTAACTTAACTCAGTTAAACTGAATTAATTAATTACAACTCAAAACAAACTCAACCAAGGCTCCTATAATGTAGGAGACACTCTACATGACTCTAGTTAGACCCTCAACTCGAATTAACTAAACCAACTAAGTCAAATTAACTTAGTTAACTCATACAAGCTATCTTGTGATGTGGAATTACAATTTTATTCCTAATTTGATTCAAGGACAAAATTAAATAAAGGTTTTCTTGTTGCATTTTCAACACTCCCTCTCAACAAGAAATGGATTATTAGATACCCCAATCCTGTCTCTATGTAATTTGAATTTTCCTCTTAATAGTTCCTTAGTCAAGATGTCTGCATGTTGTTCCTCTTTAGGAATGCACTGCAACAACATTATTCTCCTCTGCACACAATCTCGTAGATGGTGATACCATATTTTGATATGCTTGGACTGATCATGAAAAACTAGATTCTCAAAGAGTTTGATACAACTCTGATTGTCACACTAAATCACCATAGGATCCATCTATTGACCAAAAAACCCAACAAGGATCGTCCTCATCCAGATAGCCTCACATGTTGCTTGACTAGCAACCATGTACTATGCTTCTGATGAACTAAGTGCAACTAATCTCTACTTCTTGTTGTACCAAGAAATTGCTGCTGAAACAATATTGAATATTCCCCTAATGTGCTCTTCCTTTTTTATGGAATCCTTGCCCAATATGCATATGTGAAGCCTTTAAGTTTCACTTCCTCTATCCTTATGTACCAAAGACCAAACTAGGCGGTGCCTCTGAGGTATCTCAACACATGTTTAGTTGCCTTCCAATAGATTTTGGTTGGCTTAACCATTGCTTGACTAAGATGGTTAACTGCCAAACATATGTCTGGTCGTGTGTTCCCCAAATACATAAGTGAACCCACAAGCTTCCTGTAAATAATAGCCTCCACTAATTCACCTGAAGTAGCATCTTCCTTCCTTCAATTCCCTTCTAGAGGAGTCTCCATGGGTTTGTTGCTCTCCATGTGGAACTTCTTCAGTATTTAGTTGGAATATTTGCATTAAGAGACAAACAGTTCCTCATCTCCTTCCCATACTTCCATAACAAGTAACGCATGTACCCCAGGTCCTTCATCTTGAATTCTCTTGCAATATCCTCTTTGAAAATTTTCACTAGTTTCTCATCACCTATTAGAATTAAATCATCAACATATAATACTATAATCAATAATTTATCTTCAACCACAATATGGTAAAGGTTTGCATCTGCTTTACTTTTGGTGAAGCCCAACTTGGTGAAATAGTTGTTAATCATGGTGTACTAAGCATGAGGTGCTTGTTTCAATCCATACAATGCTTCATTGAGTCTGCACACATGTGAATCTTTGTTGAAGGTCTCAAATATTTTCGATTGCTCTATGTACACCTCTTCCTCAATCACTCTGTGATCCAGGAGGATCTGTTGATTCAATTGTACAAATGTTCAAGTGTCACCATCATTGTTCAGAGTCTTCGTCACTTCAGTTTAACTTCGACAGTTTGACAATGTTGGATCAGGTTGTTCAGGTAATAGGTTTTCATGGTGTTCATTTGATATGGGTTTGAATCTGGTTGTCGATATGAGTTCATCGATAGTTCCCCAGGATTTGGTCAATGACATGTGTTTTATTGTTCGTCTTTGCAAAATTAGTGTTGACATGGGTGTCATCGTGGAAGAGGATCGATATCGTCATTTGTCGACGATAGGCATTGGTTTATTGTCATCATGTGACGAGTGTGGAAAATGTCATTTTGTGACAAATTGACGTAAAATGTTTTTTTTATGTAAGTCCTAGCCCTAAAAAGCTATGGTTCAAAACAAATACAAACCCTAAACCCTAATCCTACTTCTAAGTCCTAATACTAAACCTAAATCTATGCAACACATTACAATGTATTTTAAATACATTAAACCTAAACCATGCATTAAGAAAATGTTTTTTTCCAAAGTTTGAAACCCCTTTTGGGCTTTAATACAAAGTAAAGGTGTTATGTTAATACTCCGCAGGCTCTAAACTACAGAGGGTTAGTTTAACTGTGTGGAGTAAAACCTTGACATGTGAACGGCCAAAGGGAACCGCCAAGGGTTAGCACCAGAGGAAACCGCATGGAGAATTGTATGCAACCGTTGTCATGTGAGCAGAGGTTATATGAAACAGTTACCGCAGTCTTAACCATGGAGGAGACTGCGCCAGAACCGATGGTCTATCTACCAACCATCACCACACATGAGAACAGTCAGGGTAAGTCACCGGAACCGCCGGCCTAGAGGTTACTACAAACGGATTATCCCCTAATCACATGCGCTGTCCACATTTCCTCCGCCTTGTTAGAAAACTGGTAACTGTTTCGTGCTATTATAAAGTTTATTTAGGGTTTTTTTTTGTTTGTTTTTGCATTCAACTAATGTGATGACCTAGTAACAAACCATCTAGGTGTCCTTATGTTATAAGACCAAACACATTCAAACCCTAAAGTAGGCTTGTTCATCCCTAATTCAGTTAGAGGAGGTTTTTGTGAATCCACGGGCCTATAAAGACAGTTTTGTCCATGGAGGAAAAAAGAGAGTGGTTTTTTACTTTTGTATGCAGATTCTGGAGGACATAGGCGATTTTTTTCAGTGTTTCTGGAGCATTCGGGGTTGGTTTTGGAAACCGTAAGCAACGTTGGAAAGCTGGTTTAGAGGGCTATCTGATGATAGAGGTAATAATTTCCTGCGTGCAAGTTCAGTCTGACTAAATCACTGTGTAATTGACTCCTTTCCTCTCATTCCTAATAAAAATGGTCGTCCATCTTGAAAGCGAACCCGAAGACGTAGTCCACCAAGGACGAACTCCGTCATCAATTTTTTGTCTAGTATCGCTATGTTTTTATTGTTTTCACTTCTGTTATTCATTGATTTTATGCTTAATCAGCTGTTGTAAAGTGTTATTTTCAAGTAGTTTTTCCTCACTTTGCGTGCTTCAACTAACATTCAAATCATTAATGGTTAATCAAATCTACATCAGTATTTAGTTTATGGTAATTTCAGATCATATAATTTGGTATCAGAGTAGGTTGCATTTGTAGAATGTGCCATTGAATGTTAACCAGGTCAAAGTCGCAACAAGGAGAAGGAATCCTTGAGCAGATCAATACAAAGATTGAAAAGCGACAAGTCGTTCAGAAATCGACCATGTCAAGATCTGATGCAGGTGAAAACACTGAAACTAAGATGAGTGAAGAACAGTTTCAACAGGCATTCTTAACTATGCAATAGATGTTGGGAGAATTGTATGAAGACAAGAAGGCAAGAGATGCTTCTTCTTCAAAGACATCGAAGAAGGACAAAGGTAAAGGCAAGGTTGATAAACCACCTTCACCTCCATCATCTCCATCATCCTCTTCTTCTTATTTTTCTTCCAGTGCAGAATCTGAAACGGAAAAGAAACCTAAGAAAACATCTCTTTTGAAACTTTATGTTAAATTTGAGTTACCTGTTTATGATGGCAAAATGAATCCTGAAAAGCTAGATAACTGGATAAAGCAGTTAGAAGTGTATTGTCGCATTCAGAACATTTCTAGTGATAAAACTAAAATTTAGTTAGTTACACTCAGAATGGGGGGAACAACTTTAATCTGGTGGGAAAGTAAAACTCAAATAGATGTAAAGCATAAAGGAAAGGTCATCTTGTCATGGTCTAAGTTTTTAAAAGCTCTTAGGAAACAATTCTATCCTTTAGGATATATGCAGCAAGCTGTTATTGATTGGCAGCATCTGCGGTAAGGTAAAGGATAGAGTGTTCAAGAGTTCTGGAGTTTAATCAGGAATTCAGAAAGAAAGCATTGGTGCTTGGTATTTCATGTGAAACTTTTTTAAAATACATCGATAGTTTACATTCATACTTGCAGCATACATTATTGATGTTTAATCCTGATGATTTTGATGAGGTGTGTGTTCAGGCCATACATATTGATTCAACGGCAAACCATTCAAGTTTTCATCACATTCATCCAAAGAGTTGGAAACCAAATATTCCAGTGACAGTAAGGGGAAGAACAATTCGAAGAGAAAGAAAGCAGCGATCGTTCAGAAGGAAAGACCTACTTGTTCTTATTGCCAGAGAATCGGTCATGATGAATCAAAGTGCTAGAAACTTCATCCAAAACTTAAGCCCAAAAATTTCCTTAAGACAAAGGATGAAAAGAAGGTCATTGCAGCAGTCCAGCAAGATCTGGGTTTAGATTCAGGTGATAAAAGAAGGATAACTGCCATCAGGGAAAATTTTAAGAACCACCATAAATTTATATGTATAATAAATGGGCAAATCCCCATGATACATAGGAAAAAAGGGAGGCGATTTTATCAACAATATAATATGTCTATATAATTTTTTTGGCGAATCTCTCACCGGATTATATTATCTTGTAAAGTCATGGCGAATCTATCACTAAATTATAAAAGCTTGTAAGATCTTGGCAAATCTTTCACTAAATAATAAAAAGTGAAGTCTTGGCGAATGTTTTGTTAAAGTATGAAACCACATATGATAATAGGAAAACATATTCATTAAATTGTAATATACTAACGTACATGTTTGGAAAAAAGAAACATAATTTTCTCTTCCTACAAACAATGTTGCAAGTTTCAGTGGCCATGTTTGTCAAGGTTCTCACTCTACACTCTTTCATATCCTTCTATTAGTTTTGATAATATTCCACAACAAAGTTCTTGTAGGTGTTGATCTTGACCACCAGTTCTATCAAGGTAGGAGAGATTAATCTTTTCTCTACCACTTTTGTCAAACTATCAGATTTTTTTCTTATTCCATAGAGTCCAACTACGAGATTAAAAAAAACATATTTTGTACCACTTTTGTCAAGCTATCAAATTTATTTCTTATTCCATAGACTCCAACTGCGAGATAAAAAAAAACACACACACACACACACACACACATTTTGTTTACCCCAACATGCCAACAAGTAGCAAGCCCTAACTATATAATATAAGAAAGTAGTAGGTATCCCAAAGGCTTGAAGGGGATCTAATGGAAAGATGTGACCATTGTCAGAAGCCTTCCAATCAATATGTTAATATATACATATAGATTTATTATTATTTTAATTGGAAATCTTCAATTAAATAATAAAATTTAATTACATCTCTCACAATCTAAATTGCTTATTAGCATAATTCACTACCTTCATACGTCTTGCATTTTTTAACAATGTTTTAACATGTGGATTAATTTCCTTTTTGGTGCACAATATCTACCTTTTAGGACAATATGGTGCACTGGCCCAACCCCTGTAGATCATTACGACAAATTAAGAAAAACAGAGAAGATGAAAGGTTGTACAAACCAGCATATTTTTCAAGCACTGGCACAACCCCTACAAATCATTACGACAAATTAAGAATAACAAAGAAGATGAAAGGTTGTACAAACTAGCATATTTTTCAAACAACTAATCCAACATCAGTACCTTAACTTTTTCATGAAGATATCATATTGAGAACGTTTAAAAAATGGTGGGAAATCTGGGCACTGACTATCTCTCTTCTACAAGGGTGATGCAGAAAGAGTGATAAGATTTCACTGTTTTGAATTTTTTTTTGTTAAATCAGAAAAACCAATATTAATGGAGATATTGGTATTTTTTACTAAATTTTGTGAAGTGACTAAATGTAGCTTTAACCATTCACCTTAAGATGTTTTTTATAATATAATTTCCTAAGTCTATTTAATATCTTCATTATCATAAAAACCAACCTAGATCCATCTTAACTCCACTTCTACCACTCTTGGAGGGATGAAATCTATTTATCCGTCTCAGAACTTGGTAGACCCGAAATTAAGATAGATCTAAGCTAATAGAATTTCCCCTTTAAATAGTCTATGCTCACATGAATACCTTGATATTACCATGGGTCAATACCATAGGTTATCATAAACCTGGAGCTTAAAAACTACTATTAGTAATTTATAAAAATTAATAAAATTAATAATTGATTTTTATTTTTATTCTAACCAAATTAAAATGTTTAAGTGACATTAAATTACAAGATATTTTTTTACCAAGCCTGAGGATCAAATATTTTTTCACTCTATGCTAGTTTTCATATCACCATATTTGATCCCTCCTGGGGCTTAGTAGATCCAGAGTAAAGATGGATTTATGCTGGTTTAATTCCCCACTTTAAATAGCCTACATTCCACGTGAATACCATGGGTCAATACCATGTGCCATCTTTTTTTTATTAATACTAATATTAGGGTTAATAATGGGTTAATAATGTTTTTTTGCATGGTATTAATAATAATTTGGCCCATAGGCTTCACCTAAATATAACACATTTTTTGAGTGTTCTTAAATATAATGTGGCTTCTTGAGTAAATATATAAAAATGTTTTATTTATTTACCATACCTCTCGTTTATTTATATTTTTATTAATTTAACATACTTCTTTTATAGATATGGTATTTGGCCCATAGGATTCACTTAAATAAAACCTCTTTTTTTAGCCTTCTTAAATAGAAAGAGGGTTATGCACTAAATATAAAAAGAGGTTTTATTTATTTACCATACCTTTGGAGTAAATATAAAAAGAGGTTTTATTTATTTACCATACTCCACTTTATTTTTATTTTTATTTATTTACACGTAATTATAAGGTGACTTATGCAGTAAAAAAAAAAAAAAAAAAAAAAAAAAAAAAAAATCCATTATTCTTTATATGATTATGATTAAACAGATGCAAACTTGGAATATGGCAAGAAAATTATTCAATCTTTAAATAAACATGAAAATAAGAGACTTGAATTTTTAAATAAAATGAATTATTCTTTTGTGACCATTTGTTCCAAAAAATAAGGTCATTTTCTCAAAATTAACCCCAATACCATGAAATACAGGAAAATGAAAGAAAAAAACCTTTTTTACAGAAATAACTATCATAAATACCTATTCTTGAAAATTAGGGTGAATGGAAGGTTGTAACTCCTAATTTCAAGGGCTAAATTTACTTTTTTACTCTCCCCCTTAAAATAAGGTGGGCTAACCTCCATACCTAATTTTTTTATAAAATAAATTTGAAGTGATTTGTAACAATGTACTGTAATACAAAATATTCGCCCAATAAAAATATAAAACCCCTTAATTTCGCCCAAGGGTGAAAATTCACCCCTAAAATTTTCCATGACCACCATGGTTATGAAAGGTAAAACTTATGACACTGGTTCAAGTTCGAAAACTATTGTATCTTCTTCAAACATAAATCCTTCACATGAGGATAAAAGAATTGAACTCTTCCATATAAGGATAACGTCTAAGCATACAAAGATAGACATAACGTTTGACTGTGGATCGTAGGAAAATTTAACATCTGAACATATAGTTAATCAATTGGGATTGAAGACACAAAATAATCCAAAACCATACCCATTAGGTTGGAATAATAAATCAACTCAGACACATGTCACAAAGAAGTGTCGGCTAAAATTTTCAATTACTTCTAAGTACATTGATGAAGTGGAGTTAGATGTGGTCCAGTAGACATATGTGGAGTTGTCTTAGGAAGTCCTTATCTTTATGATAGATATGCAGTGTTTTACAAAAGAGAACATAAATATTACCTAAAGAAAGAAGGGGTTGAATTTATTGTTAGGGCGCATAAAGTCAAATCAAACTTGGATTTAATTTTTACAAATCAAGTTGAGTAGTTAATAAGTTCAAGTAAATATGTACTCATGTTTATTAAGGAACAACATAAGGATGATTGTTCGGAATGCGAGATTCAATTTATAGATCAATTGGTCAAGGTGGTCAATTCTTTTCCAAGAAATCTTATTCATAAACAACATAAGCAACATGAGATACATTTAATGTCCTATGAACATCTTCTTAAAGAGAGAATGACTCTCAACTCATTCATTCAACTGAATTCTAGAAACTATCATCATCAGTAGTGTATTGCAGGGAATGGTACATGTGAGTCTAATCAGAGACTTGTTTCAGATGGTATGTTTATTTTCAGTTTCAGGGGTGCAGGTCAGTATTGGGGAAAGTCAATGTTCAATTTCTCTTGTATTGTGTCGCCATGTCATGTCTTGAACAGTTTGGAAACCTCTTTTCAAGTGGAGAGGAAGTCTATAAGTTTTCATGACAAAGAATTTTCGAAAGAAGATCTAAAGTTTTCTTATCATGATTTGAAAAATAATGCATTAAGTGAAAATGTTAGTCAATGGAGATATCAGTTAATAGACGAAGAAATAGTGATTCTAGTAAATCAACAATTACTTAGATAATTTCAAAGTCAAACTAAGTTGCAGCAGTCTTTACATCACAGATGGATGAGTTCTGTGCAGCAAGTTCACTTAGTAATCAGTCAACATGAAAGTAAATCGAGTCAAGTAATTGACATGAAGTCAAAATCAAAGGAGTCTTTGAACATTTTAGTTATTTCAGAAAGTAGATTGTTAATACCCATCAAATGTATTGAACAAAGTTCTACAAATACTTTTTTCGAAGATGTTTTTGAATCACTAACTCATGACTCTTCGTGGAAAGAATTCAATTGCCATGTTGATAACAGGTTGTTTGCCCATCGTCGCAAGTTGTTCATACTGCGGATGGATGAAATAGGTCATCGACTCAAAAGGTACCATGCTCAGCATCATTAGGGTCATCAATTGCAAGTGATTGATCAAATGTATTGGTACATCAATAGGTCAAGGTGGAAAGAGAGGGAGTTCTACCCTCATCAACTATTTGTTTAGTCAAACTTTTGTGGTACAAAAGCTTTCAAGTGGAGAGGAATGATCCAAGAGGATCCGTTGATTCAATTATACAGGTGTTCAAGTGTCGCCATCAATGTTCAGTGTCGTCATCACTTCAGTTCAGCTTTGATAGTTCGACAATGTTGGATCAGGTTGTTCAGGTAATATGTTTTCATGGTGTTCAGTTGATATGGGTTTGCATCTGGTTGTCGATATGAGTTCATCGACAGTTCCCCATGATTTGGTCGACGACATGTGTTTTTTCATTCATCTTTGCAAAATTAGTGTCGACATGGGTGTCGTCATGGCAGAGGATTGATATCGCCATTTGTCGACAATAGGCATGGGTTTATTGTCATCATGTGATGAATGTCACAAATGTCACTTTGTGACAAATTGATGTAAAAGGTTTGTTTTTATATAAGTCCTAGCCCTAAAAAGCTATGGTTCAAATCAAATACAAACCCTAAACCCTAATCCTACATCTAAGTTCTAATACCAAACCTAAATCTATGCAACACATTACAACGTATTTAAAATACATTAAACCTATACCATGCATTAATAAAATTCCTTTTCCAAAGTTTGAAACCCCTTTCGGGTTTTAATACAAATCAAAGGTTTTATGTTAATACTATGTAGGCTCTAAACCACAGAGGGTTAGTCTAACCGCGCGGAGTAAAACCTCGACATGTGAATGGCCAAAGGGAACCGCCAGGGGTTAGCACTGAAGGAAACCGCTCGGAGAATTGTATGTAACCGTTGTCATGTGAGCGGAGGTTATATGAAACATTTACCATAGTCTTAACCATGGAGGAGACCGCGCTGGAACCGTCGGTCTATCCGCTAACCATCACCGCGCATGAGAACAGTCAAGGTGAGTCACCGGAACCGCCGGCCGCGAGGTTAACACAAACAGATTATCACCTGATCACATGCGTTATCTGCATTTCCTCTGCCTGGTTAGCAAACTGTTAACCGTTTCGGGCTATTATAAAGTTTATTTAGGGTTTTTTTGTTAGTTTCTGCATTCAACTAATGCGATGACCTAGTAAAAAACCATCTAGGTGTCCCTATGTTATAAGACCAAACACATTCAAACCCTAAAGTCAGTTTGTTCATCCCTAATTCAGTCATAGGAGGTTTTTGTGAATCCACAAGCCTATAAAGATAGTTTTGTCCATGGAGGAAAAAAGAGAGTGGTTTTTGACTTTTGTATGTAGATTCTAGAGGACATAGATGATTTTGGTTTCAGTGTTTCGAGAGCATTCAAGGTCGGTTTTGGAAACCGTAAGCAGCGTTGGAAAGATGGTTTAGAGGTATATCTGATGACAGAGGTAAGAATTGCCTGTGTGCAGCTTAAGTATGACTAAATCACTATGTAATCGACTCCTTTCTTCTCATTCCTAATAAAAACGGTCGCCCATCTTGAAAGCGGACCCGAAGACGTAGTCCATCAGGGACGAACTCTGTCATCAATTTGTTGTCTAGTATTGCTGTGTTTTTACTATTTGCACTTTTGTTATGCATGATTTTATGTTTAATTAGTTGTCGTAAAGTGTTCTTTTCAAGCATTTTTTCCTTAGTTTGCGTGCTTCAGCTAACATTCAAATTATTAATGGTTAATCAAATCTACATCAATATTTAGTTTATGGTCATTTCACATCACTCCGTTGAGGAATGTTGTCTTCACATCCATCTGATGTATCTTCCATCACATTTGCGCTAAAAGTGCTATAATAGATATGATTGAAGAGTACCTTGCTACTATAGCAAAGGTCTCCTCATAATTGATTCCCTTCACTTGAGAGAACCCTCTGGCCACAAATCTAGCCTTTTAATTCTCGACACTCCCATCTACTGCTTACTTTACCTTATAAAGTCATCTGGAAATCACCACTGATTTGCCTGTTGGTCTTGGGACCACTTCCCAAACATTTTTTTTATAATTGATTCATACTCCTCTACCATGGAATCAACCCATATTGGTTACTCCACTACTTCCTCGAATGAGGACGTATTAATCTTTACACTCTTTCTCATCAGAGCCATATAGCCAGTGTAGTGATCTAGTGACCTCCTCTTCCTGCTCTATGATGTGGGTGCTCGCACATTCTCTCTAGCATCATGCATCAATATATCAACTTATTTGGTGTTCTTCCTTCCATCTCTAGATGTCTCTACATGATTGGATTCTTCCACTCTCTGCTCCTCTGCATGTGGCTGCTCCACATCATCATGAGGTTCTTCCTTTGGAGCCAAAAGCTCCTCATCTACATGTCACTAAAGCTCCCTCTCAAGGGAACATCTCATGGCCTTTTCTTCTGTTAAACACACATGGAAAACATAGAATAGGAAAGATAAATCAGTCAGTACATTTTTTTATTAACATGAGATATACATTTATAGTACATTATGTGACTCTTGGGTTTCAGATCCCAAGGTCTCTTGGACTGCTTTTGTCCATTCGACTTCCACACTAACCCATTGAGGATTAGGTGTCCAATATTCCCCCCTTAATCCAAAGGGTTATGTATGAGTCCAAGAAGAGAGTTGTAATACAAAATGTGCAAAAAATGCATGGCAGCACTAGGCTGAATGTGCTCTATGAAATGTTGGTATAAAGGGCGGTGGTTTAAGGATGACCACCAACACTAGAACGCTTAGTGCAGTTCCCGGAACTCTTCCAAAACTGGCAAGAAACTGAAGTTTTCTGCTAGAGGAAGTGATCCTATTGTTTTAAAGAGGGAAACCTTCAACCATAAAAGGGAGGTCTCACCTGTGATGGTTTAAGGATGACCAACAACTCTGGAATGCTTAATGTAATTCCTGGAACTCTTCCAAAACTGGCAAGAAGCTGGAGTCTTCTGCTAGAGGAAGTGTTCTTAATCTGTGATGGTTTAAGGATGACCAACAACTCTGTGATTCCTGGAACTCTTCCAAAACTGGCAAGAATCTGGAGTATTCTGCTAGAGGAAGTGTCCCAGATTTCCAACTGAAGGCATGTTCAGGGGCATCTTTGTCTCTGGCTACAACTCTGAAACTGGTGTGGCAGGTTCTGGCTCAGGCTCGCTTGATGTGACTTTGAAGCTTGTAGATGACCATCATTTCCCCCCCTGTCAGGTATAAGGTGAGAAGATGGAGAAAACTCAACTGCAAGACTGTTCAATATTCTGGAACAAGTTCTGACATGTGTTTGGAATATCTTCTTGGTTGTTGATGCCCATTGCCAAGAAGCGATCCATCCAAGATGAATCTTTGTTCTTGCAGGACGTTTGTTTCTGAAGCATCTGTGTGAAGAATGACTGGTTTTATGACAGTGCTTACATGGTTGAAGATCAAATCAGTGATCTTTCAAATGGCCAACTCGGTCACAGTGTTGGCATTTCACAATCTTTTGTTGTTATTGCTGTGGAAGAGGAGCAGAATCTGGAATAGCTTGAGGTGAACTGTCATGAGGAGCAAGTGAACTGTCATGAATGAATCCAACACTCTGAAACTGAATGGGCTTAGCATAGTCTGGAATATGAAAGGACAAGTCCTTGTCATATCCAAGACCAGTTCTGTGCTTGTTGTGGACAAGCTGTCCCCAAGGTCTGATGATAGGCTTGGGAAGTGCAGACTGAGTTTTTGCATCTGCATATACAACTGCTGCTTTATTTGAATGAACTGTACCATTATTAACATGTTGCTGATGGGTGGTTGTCTCAATGTTCTGAACAGAAACAGGTTCAGAATGGTGTATATTTTGATGTAGCTCTTCTTGCTATAGCTGTGATTCAAGCTGCAGAAAATCGATCTTTTCATGTGCATTTTGTAAACATGTCTGAATTTCTGAGAGAGATCCTTTGCTGATTTGGAATGTTTCATGATTAGAGAAATATATCAGAGTTTTTAAGAACTCTAATATTTCAGTAATTCGAGGCATATTCTTCATTGTCAAAATTACACCCCTTTAAAACACTGATTACAACTATGACCCAATGAGTAAAAGTAACACCCACTCACAGTACAAATGTTAAGGAGATTTGACTCTGTGACAATGATAAAATCTGCCCACAAAGGCCAACTTGAACACAAACTGATAGAACTTGATTTGAAGATGCTTTGAAACCAACTTTTCCTCTTGAAATAGGCTCCTCTTTGTCTAGACAGCTGTAAATATAGGAGCCTGAATTTGAAAATATGGCTCGGTCTAAGCAAGCAGGTAATCCAAAGTTTTCATTTTTCTGACATGCATTGAAGCCACTTCTTCAAAGTAAAGCATTTGGCGTACGATCAAACCATTGGCATATCTTCAGTTTTCAACGCAGACCACCAATTTTACTGGGTGTGGGACTAAAATTCAAGACAACGCGTCCGGACTTTCAAATAAAACCCTTTAAAAATGTGCCCACAATCCAACTTCAACAAATTATTTTATATTTTTACGAAGTCACATATCATGTATCGAGCAGCACCGTATATTTACTCAAATACGATAACATAATATATGACAGATACATCTCAGAATATATGTTGATGGAGCACCCAGCAGTGATGCGGCAATTGGATATCAGTATTTTCAGTGGATGAAAAAAATGGGAACTGCAAATAACTACAAGTGAGCAGGTGGAAAATCAGGGTCAATCTATACAACCATCAGAGAATTAGATAGCATACTGTACCCATCCGAATGATGCAGAAATTGTATTATAACATTCGAAAAAACACTTGGACGCGACAAATCCCTTTATAGATTAAAGGGTCCGCGAGAGTTGAGTGTCCGTATGAGCAACCAACCACCCAGAGGTCCTTATTATTAATTTAGATATATGCGTGGGTATGTGACTCCGATTACCCGGATTGCCTGCAAAAACTGTCGTGCTTTGTCTGTGGAATCCCCAACTATTTCAACAAAAGAAGCAATCTTACCCTGCTTTTCGATATCCGCCTAGCTTTCCATCTGATTTATTTACTTGCATGCAAAGAAGGATAGAATAAGAGATAATAGACCTGTGAAAATGACGAAACAAACTCCTGGAAAACGGACCTCACAGCCTGAAGACAGAAACACTCCTCGGAAATCTTAAAATGGGCATTCGCCCGCACCTTAAACCGAATCTTTTGCTGGTTCTAGGTCAAAAGCTACTGAAATTGGACGCGATTCGATCGGAATGAGTTCAGGCTCACATAGAATCCACAAGTTCCCACGCACGATCTCTGAAGTGCTGGAAGTAGTTATTATAACCATGAAACCGCTTCAAGCTAGAACAGTAATACATTTGTGCAAACTACAATACCATTTGATATTATGATCTTCATGAACATAGCATTTCCAAATGGAACAATTACCATGAATTCTTTTGTCAGCAATTGCAAACTGAGCACGTAGTTTCTGTACTTCTCTTATGATAGGAAGCAAGTTCTTTTCATTGCCTGCATTTGATGGATTTGTTCATTGTTTGCAGCCTTCTCATATTCAAATGCATTCCTCGAATTCAGGAGGGAAGGCCTTTCCACGGTAGAAGATTTTATTGCAGGTGGACGAAAGTTTGCTCTGTTCTCGAGCTTCAGCAGACCAACAAATCGCCGGATTCGAACCGCCGGCCCCAGGCATCCGAGAGAGTGAACCTGGAAGACATATTGGCTGAGAGAGGTGCCTGTGGTGTAGGATTTGTTGCAAGTCTACGGAATAATCCATCTCATAGCATTATACAGGATGCTCTCACAGCGCTGAGTTGCATGGAGCATCGTGGAGGATGTGGTGCAGACAATGATTCAGGGGATGGTGTTGGGATTATGACTCGGATTCCATGGTCTCTACTAAATGAATGGTTTAACAAGCAGGGACTACCAGCACAGAATTTCACCGAGAGAGCTTGGGATTTGACTTCACAAGTCTGCTTTCACAACCAGCAACGACACTATCAGAACCTTCAACAATCAATTCTTCAAAATCAAACTCGAAAGGCCATCATCCATGGCTGGCTGTCCATTGCAAGTAACCACCATTTGGCAAGTCGGACCAGCGATATTCACTGAGCATAATGGTTGGAGGGCGGCCTATTCAGAGAATAAAACGTATACTGACACCATCTGCATGGAGCAGGCTTCAGGCCAGTGGAAGCGTCAGGGCAGGAGAATAATGATGCGTTGCGGTTTGGAGCATATGACCAGCGTGGAGAGAGCAGCGTTGTTGTGCTTTGGATTGATAGCCTATGGCTTGAGTGGTGGATGTAACGTATTCAGAATTGGAGGTTACATTCAAATATTCTGTCAAGAACAATAAAATGGCTGCAATTCGTACTACAGAACTGGGCAAAAAAGACAGCTAAAATATAGCCGACAAGATTCGCTCTAAGGTAAATGTAACACACAGGCTGGGGAGAAGGCAGATTATACCAAAGGCATTGGTTACGGTTGGTTGAGGGTTCAAAACGGATGCGCAGAGAATGTCAGACCATGTCAGAGGCAGAGCAGCGCAGGACAGAGCAGCGATATTCAATTACTAGCATATCCCAGGCAGAGGCAGAGCAGCGCAGTGCTCAGGGCAGAGGTGTTGATGATAGAGGCGTTATAAGGCAGCGCTTGAAAAGAATATGGCAGAGGGCCAGGACTGCTCACAACAGAGAAATGGCAGCGCAGAAACAGGTGGCTCACAATGGAGCAGGGCAGGAGATCGCCCGCTCTGATACCATGTTAAACACACATGGAAAACGTAGAATAGGAAAGATAAATCAATGAGTACATTTTTTTATTAACATGAGATATACATTTATAGTACATTATGTGACTCTTGGGTTTCAGATCCCAAGGTCTCTTGGACTGCTTTTGTCCATTCGACTTCCACACTAACCCATTGAGGATTAGGTGTCCAACATCTTCATCGAAATTCATATCTCTACGAACCACAGCCATCCTGTGAGATGATAGGTACACTCGATAGTTATGAGGTGTATTAGTGTACCCCACAAATATCCCCAATTCAGTTGTCGACTCTTTTTTTTTCCTTTCATCCTTTGTAACATGATAGTAAACTGATGAACCAAAGATCTTGAAGTGTGCCACATCTAGTTTATTACTTGAAAAAACTTCTTCTAGTGTACTCATCCGAGAATCCGATGAGGACTCCTGTTCTACACATATACAATTGTGTTTCATGCTTTAGCCCACAAATGCAACGCTAGACTCTGATCATGTAACATCGCCTGTGCAGCTCCCACAATACTTTTGTTCTTCCTTTCATCCACCCCATTCTGTTCTGGTTTATGGGGTGTTGTTAACTCCCGTCGAATGCCTTCTGATGCACATAAGTTCTTGAATTCATTCAACATATTCTCCACCATTGTTGCTCCTGAGATTCTTCACTTTTTTGCAAGTGTCTTTCTCAACAAGTGCTTTAAATTCATAAAATTTAGAGAATGTCTGATATTTCTTCTGCATGAAGAAAATACAACACTTACGTGAGAAATAATCTACAAATATTACATAATACTTGTGCTTGGTCATGGAGGCTATCGAGAATGGTCCACACACATCTGAGTGAACTCTTTCAAGGATCGCTTGCGCTCAACTGTCCTTATCATTAAAGGTGGCTTTGGTGTAATTCCCCAATGTACACCCTTTGCATGTTTCTTTCTGCTTTAGTGCACCCTTTAGAAGTCATGTAGAAATCTGTTGCATGATCTTCAAAGCTACATGGTGAATATTGCCCAATATTCTGTGCCACAATTCACCAATGTCTCAGCTCTGCACCTTCTCTACTTTTGTGCTCAATGTTTCACAATCTTCTACATCCAATTTGTAGAGGTACTTCACCCGAACCCTAATCCACATAACTTATCCTATGGCTATGTGATGAAGGAAAACCTTTCCTATGCTAAATATCACATTGTAGCCACAGTCCTCCAACGTAGCAATTGAAACTAAATTCTTCTTCAGACATGGAACATACAGGACACTTTTTAATGTGAGAGGAGAACTAGTCTCCCTCTAAAAAGTAACAGTACTAATGTCAGTCGTGCTATACCTTCCATCATATCCCATTTGGATGTGCATTTGGAGGTCCTTCTCCTTCAAGTCACTGAAAAATTGTTTGTTTTTGGTCATATGGAATGAGGCTCCACTATCCAGTACCACACACTACCCATCACCGATGTCACCATCCAATCAATGAGGGTGAAATCCAACTCAAATTATGAAGCAAGAGCTTCACCTTCCACTCCTCCTGAAGGCTTCTTGGTGACCTTCTTGTGCAAACGCTTTGTGGCATAGTGTCCCAGCTCATGACAATGAAAACATTTAATCTTCGACAAGTCCTTCTTCTTGCCACTGTGACTGGAATCTCCTTTGGATTGGAATTTCTTTCCTTTCCCTTTATTCACCTTTCCAACTACGTCATAATTCTCCTCATCATCATGCTTCGATGAAGTTCTATCTCTGGTGCGTTGCCTTATCTCTTCTTATTGTTGGCTTGGTTTGGGTTGACCCAGGTTCGATCTCTACTGCACACCAAGAAAACCCTCAACCACTGGTCGTTTCGGCAACGACCTACAAGCATATCACAGTCTCACCCGAAGTGACTATGGGAGGATATAGAACCATGTTTATGTAGCCTTGAAGGATTAGGAGTTGTGGTATTATTATTTTGTCTTATTCTTAGTACTTATAAATCACTTTGTTGCATTAGATTAATCACTTAAACAGACCATATAAACTATCATTGTGCTGAAGTAAGATGCAACTAAAATAACTTCTACTCTACAACATATAATAAGAAAATATACACATCAAACGCCAATTTACCGTGGTTCACCCCAGTGTAGGGCTACATCCACAAGAACTATCGCTCTATATAATAAATGTTTGAATCAACAAATAGTTTTTGGCCTGCGCATTGCAGTTGTAGGTTTTCTGCGCACTCATTGCAAACTTAGGCCTCTATGCACTCAGCTACAGATCCTCACCTTCTCTACCAAATTATAGATCACAATCATTCACCCATAACACTAATCTGGATCCATCGATGATTCTCTTCTTATTATTTTACCCTATATAGACTATTACATCGAAGAGTTACATCATCAAAATACCATGGTCAAAATCCCATGGACTCCCTAAAACAAGAAACTATGGTCCCAAAACCATTGATCCCATACAAAAATCACGCGCTTTTACAAAAAGGAGGGGCTTTGACCCACCCCGAAGCCCTCACACCACGCAGTATTTAATTCCTCAAACTACGCTCCACTACACAAAATGCGGAGTCTTTGCCAAAATCTAGGCCAAGTTGGGCTATGCCCAACAAGCCTCCGACACTCACATGTTACTCGACCTAAGTCACTCAGCTAATTTACCTCTGATCTTTATTGCAATGTTATTGTAGGCACTGTTGAATTGTTGCAGAATGTGTGTGACCTATTGCTCTTTGTTGTACACTTCCTCCAACAGTGCTTCTGTCACTAGTTTTGTAGCCTTCTACATTACTTTTCTCTCTCTGTCGAAGCTCTTGAAGCTTTTCATCCATTGCTTAGGACAGTTGGATGGCCTCATCTTTCGATGGCTAAGTTCTCTATGTTAGAGTCTTCTCTTCCTTCCTCAGCTCCTCTATCTTCTTCTGGAGGGCATTTCCCTCATTGATATTTGCGAGCTTCTATGAGATTGTTAAAATCATCACAATTTCCTGAATCTGCTCTAGCTGCTACTTCTTCTACCGAATATCCTCTTGCAGTTTCTACACATTTGGATCTTCCTACAGTGAAGTCCAAATCTGTAAGCTCTCATCCAATAGCTTCCCACAATCTTCCACTGTTGCGGAGATGCCAACCATTGCAGCCTTCAGGTCGGTCTCCCTCTACTATCACTCTTCTTGTGGTGTGGTTGGTTGTAAGTTCCTTTGTAGCTCATTGATCTTAATTTCATAAGTAAATTGCTCTTATACAATCTTATCCTTGTATCTTTTTAGTCCAAGGCCAAGCTTTGCGACCTTGTCCTCCACTAGTTCCTCTTCTCAGACCTTAATGTCCAGAATCTGGTGGCATGTTGCTTTGACCACCTCCTTTAGCTTTTGTTGTTTTTGTACTGCTTGATCCCTCTCTTGGATCACCTAATCAAGCTTCTGCTTCAGTGAAGATCGCTCTCTCTCTACCTGAATGTTTAACTGTGAAGTGTGTTGTTCGTGAAACTTTAGCTCATCTATGATCTCTAGATGTAGCTTGGGTGATCTCTAAATTGGTACTACTACGATGTTCATGTTCACATACCTCCACTCTTTATGCATGAATGCACTATATGTTATGCATGAATGCACTATATGTTGTGATGAATGATGGTTTTATAAAATAATGATGTATTCATGCGCGACTTGACTTAATCAGTATTATTATCTGAACGTAATTAATGTTAAGTGATTACGTGAAGATCATAACGCTTTCTATTAAATTTATCAAACACTTAAGTAGATATGAGTAAATAATGGTCTAAGAGTAATCTATGGTGCGCGTAAGTAGCTAATTCTCCTGTTCGGGGTCCACAAAAGTCAATCGTAGACCTTCACGGAGGTCTAGAGGCTGATCAAAGGAACTTACATCAATAGGCCACAGGAGCATAAAGGTCTACGTGAAGGCAGATCTAAGTCACCAAAAGGAAATCCCACTGATATCTGGGTGCGCAAACTTGGTTCCAGCATCCCCCCATACTACTTCGAGTGAGACTTCAGTCCGTGCATTGTGGATTGATACCGAAAGGGCCAGTAGTGTAGGGATTTGTTTGGCACAACTAACTCTGAACTTGGGTCAAGAACCCCTAAGCCAACAAATGGTTTCGTTGCCGAGACCCAGATCTGCATAAAGAGATGTGTGATGGCACATCATTGGAATCCGACCAAGAAGGAATTTGAGAAGTGGTTGGATAGAAAGATCCACAAATTCGCGGTGTAGGAAAACAAGAATCTGTGTCTGAAAAAACGACAATGGTTGGACAGATATTTATACACAGAAATACAAGAAATATTCTTCTACACCTTTCCGATAGAACTATACGTGTGGATCGCTAAATTGGCAGATGACCAAGGAAGGTGGAAGCTTGACGGTATGATAGTGCGGACCCCGGAGCTCATGCAAAAGTTGGAAGCTTCTGAAGATAAGATCACACAAACAATTTATCACTGGCTTGATCGAGTCATCAGAGGATTTGTTACAAAGTTTGCAGTTGATACGTCAGTCATTTATAGCGGAGCAGAGCGACGCTTCTTCAAGGGACCGCGAGTTAAGTATTTGAGATCTTTGAATACTTGGATTAAGATTCTCTTGTGTGAAAAGCGCGTTATGCCATTACCTTGATGTTTGGATCTATGCAAAGTGGACGAAGCTTTAGAAGTCAAGGAAAAATAGGTCCTGAATATAGTCCATTGATTGGACCTCCTTCAAGTGACGATGAGGGAACAACATAGGCTTCACTGTAGATCACTGTCCAGTTGATAAGGTAGGGTTTTCCGCAGATACCTCATCCGTCCACACTACCTCCACCTTCATCTCCACAACATACACCTTTACCCACACCGCCACCACCACTGCCGCTGGTCAACATGCTGAATACGATGAAGTTACCAGTTTTCAAAGGCTTAGGAAGTGTGGATCCGGATTAGTTTTGGTTTGTTGCGAAGGTTGTGTGGAGAGCACAACAAATTACGGATGATAATATAAAAAAGGCGCAGTTAGTCACCACTTTGTAGGACTGCACGCTGACATGGTATGTTAAGTATTGCACGGATAATCGTTGGTATCGTTGGCAGATACTCAAACCGCTTTGAACAAGGAATTCGGTAAGCCTAAATTTGCCTCGTAGTCGGTAATTGGATTTAAGGAAATCATGATGAGGCCCGGTGAAGCACCATGGGAGCTAGATCAAAGATTGAAGTGCGGGATCCACGAAGATAATATGAATCTCACAGATAGCCAACACCGCAATTGGTTTATAGCTGCGTTCCTGCCCCACTTAAGGATGGATTTGTCACAACAAAAGATTGGAACTCAGGTGGAAGCCCTGGAAATTGTGATGATATTGCATGAGACACGTATCTAAGATGCTTCTTTGGGAGTTCAACAGATTCATGCAAAGTTATAGAGGCTTGATCGGATGTGCGTGAAGAATTTTGGTGTCTCGAGTGTAAAAACCAAGGGCATGATAAAGATCATTGCCCTATCTTTGTGAATTACATCACAGGAGGGGGGCCTATGCCCCTAAGGTAGGAATCTCCAACAGGACCAAATGTGAGGCCCACGTTATGGTCCGCCATTTGTTAAGTAGTCAGAAAACATGTAACAAACAATTGTCATTTGCTGCAAAATTTTGTACAGGCACCATAACAATTGTTTGTGATTTCTACAAATCGGTGGGCCACGATGAGCGCCATTGTCAAAGCTATGAATTAATGATGGAGAGGACGCCTACATATTGAATGCAAGCAAAAACTCGGCCTCTGGATTAGGGCATTGAGGGAACACGCAGAGGATATCAGCAACGTGGATGAGGCCAAGGGGGAGGAGGACCTGGTAGGGTTCAGGGGCAGGTCATTTGTTACAATTGTGGGACGTCAAGATACTACGTGTAGGAGTGTACGAATCAAACACGCCCATCATCTCAATACACCACTCAGTTTGACCACACAATTAAAGAATGCCATATGCTAATGGCCAAGATGCAGGAGAAGAAGGGGCAGCCTCAGTATCCTACCCAGAACTTACAGATGATGAGGGTCGAGCCCCACGAAGAGGACCCAAATGTGAATATCGTACTGCAAAGCGGGATCACGACTGGTGACGATAAGGGAAAGCAACCTGAAGAAGGTGGATGGGTCCGCAAGGCTCCAAAAAAGGAGGTTAGTTTTTATCTGGAGCGTGCGAAGGAAAAGTTCATGGAAGTGAAGAAAATATTCGTTGAGGCCCCCACCTCAGGAAGTCAGGACAAGATATCTGCAGAAGTTGATCCCTCTTTGCTCGCCACCTTCTTGGAGACTTGTATGAAAAAACTGCGTGATAGAAAGGCTGTGAAAGGGCTACAAGAGGTGATATACAAATGTGTCGATAAGGATAATACCTCTGATGGACGCCGCGTAGTCAAAAATATCGGTAAGCATAAGGCAAGAATAGGGCGTGAGATGAGGCTTACTGCACAAATAGGAGACTATGAGATGGACCAGCTTATTTTGGATTTGCAGTATGACGCGAACGTATTCCCTAAACAAACCTGGGAGAGAATGGGGACACTTGTGCTGTAGTGGTCTCCGATTCAACTGAGGATGGCGAACCAGTAGAAGATTATCCCTATGGGATGATTGCAAGGAGTCACCATAGATATAGAAGGTGCAAGCCCACTGGCTGATTTTGAAGTAATAGAGATTGTTGATGATAGCAATCCATACCCCGCACTCCTGTAAATTGATTGGGCTATCGAAATGAATGGGGTCATCAATTTGAAAAAGTGGCTAATGCCGTTTGAAAGGAAATCGCTTCACGTTGTAGTACCGTTGGACCCTGGAGAAGGACCGCGCTATACTGAACCAGTCCACGACTATGAGGAAAGTGTTGATGACTTGGATAAGATCTATAAAATAACAGTGTGAGACCAAGTTTGGGTTAATTCGATAGCTGATGGACGAATTGCATGGGACCATGAAAGTTCCTGTACCTCGGATTCAAAGGAAGAGTTGGAACATTGGCAAAACAGGCTACACAAAGTATCCACATTGCGCTGCAACATGATGACCAAATCGTTGCGTTGTGTGTCTTTTGAGGTAAGAAAATTACCTTATTACGATGGTTTAATTGACGTAGATAATTTTTTGGATGCTTTTGAAAGAGAAGTTCCAGAGGATTACCGCTTTCAGGCGTTGGACTGGGCACTACGTGCTATGCCCGCTCGGTGGTGGGGCATGCACAAAGACAACTTTGATGAATGGCATGATTACAGAAGGATGATGTGAACACGATTTGGCTGGCCTAAGGTACTGTTAACTGAGAAGTATGATGGGAGGAATGATCTAGGCAATCATTTGGTCAAATGGACTAAGGTATATGGAAGGAAGCCACAGCCAGAATGGGTGCATTTATTCTGTCACACTCTAGACATAATCCCTATGAATTGGCATTTGGAAACAAAGCTCTGCCACGGCACCACAGAGTGTGATTTCTTAGGAGAAGAGTTTGTGAGGAAATTCAGCTTTGAAGATGGGTTTGAAAGTATTGGTGAGGCGCTGCAGGAGGTTAACGCAATGATCTTATGCATCCCGCAGGATCCTTTGGAATTGGTTCAACCGAACTAGAGCACCCAGCTGTGCCATGCACTGGAATGCTATAATATGAGTGTTGAAGCAAAGGATGAGGATCCAAGGAATATCAATATCCCAGAAGCCAAAGGCCACTGCGAGGTTGAAGGTCCACAGATAGAGAACCTGGATATCATTGCATTGTTGAAGACGAGGCAGGTAAACATTGGTACTGAAGCGGAGCCTAAATTCAAGACGATCAGAGATTATTGGGATGATGCCATAGTGAAAAAGGTTGTTGAGCTACTCCGCGAGTACCAGAATATTTTCCTACAAAATTTTTGAACTTGAAAGGCATCATAGGTGATTTGGGAGTGATGAAAATAACATTGAAACCGGACGTGAAGCCCGTTAAGCAGAGGCCATATTGCCTTAATCCCAAATACAAGGAAAAGGTCAGCTTGGAATTGAACAAGATGATTGAAGCAGGTATTATTGAACCAGTGGAGGAATCTGATTGGGTAAGCCCGATGGTAGTTCAGGAAAAGAAGAAGAAGGACGAAATAAGGATTTGCATAGATCTAAGAAAGCTTAATGATGCCTGTGTCCATGATCCTTTCTTGACACCATTTACTGACGAGGTCTTGGACAATGTTGGAGGACAGGAGGCCTATTCGTTTACTGATGGGTTCTCTGGATACCATCAGATCATGATTGCGCTAGAAGACAGGAGTAAGAAAACCTTTGCGATGGAATGGGGGTGTTTTAGCAACACAGTGATGCCCTTCAGATTCAAGAATGTGTCGGCGATATTATCTTGCATAGTCATCGCGACGTTCAAAGAATTTATTCACAAATTCTTGGAGGTATATTTTGATAACTAGACAGTGTTTGGACTAGTAAAGCACCATGTACCCAGTCTGCACTTAATGTTGGATACGTGCCAAAGGTATCAGATCGCATTGAACCTAAAGAAGTGCTTGTTCTGTGTCCCATTTTGGAATTTGTTGGGTCGTGTGGTATGCAGGAAAGGACTCATGGTGACCCTACCAAGATCGTGGTAATAATCAATTTGGAAGCCCTAAGAAGTGTTAAACAGTTGCACGCAACGTTGGGCCAAACTGGGTACTATCGAAAGTTTATTAAGGCTTATTCTTAGATTACCACACCCATGGAGAATTTTCTAAAGAAGGATGCTACATTATGTTGGAATGAAGAATGACAGCGTAGTCTGGATGTCTTGAAGGAGAAAATGGTTACCGCGCCGATCTTGATCTTCCCAGATTAGTAGAAAGAATTCCATGTGCACATTGATGCCTCGTTTATTGCGTTGGGAGCAGTGCTAACACAGACTGGAGAAGGAGAACTAGATCACCCTATAGCATTTTCAAGAAGAAAATTGTCAAAGGATGAAAAGATTGACTATGGTGTATGCGCTCAAAAAATTCAGACACTACCTGTTGGGCGGATATTTCAAGATGTACACAAACCATTCTGCATTGAAGTATCTAATCAATAAGCCTATGTTGGGGGGAAATATGCAGATGAATATTGTTATTCCAAGAATATGATTTTGAGGTAATTGTGAATCCAGGAAGGTTGAATTTAGGACCTGACCATCTGTCGCGCATTGAAACGGGAGAGGAGCCTGCTAATTTGGGAGAAGGGTTGCCCAACACGCAACTATTCGCAGTGCACGTAGTGGATAACCACTTTGCAGATATTATCCACTTTCTGACTACAGGGACGGCTCCAGAAGGATACACCAACCAACAGAAAAAAGAGTTGGTAGTTTACGTGGCAGATTTATCTGTAATTGTTGGACATTTGTATAAAATGGGATCAGATTAGATACTTCGATGATATGTGCCCGATTTTGAACGAAATAGTATCCTCGTTGAAGCTCATGGAGGAGATGCAGGAGGGCATTATGCATGACAGACAACAACGCAGAAAATTTTGCGCATTGGGTTATGGTGGCCGACGTTGCATAAATATTCTAAAGCATATTGTAGGGCATGCAATGCATGTCAGAGAATGGGCAGGTCATCGTGAAGGGATGAGTTGCCTCTGAATCTGCAGGTGTCATTGTAGCCATTTGAGAAATGGGCAATTGATTTTGTAGAACCGATTCAGCCCCTAGGTAAGAAAAAAGGTGCGCATTGTATCATCACCACGACTGAATATCTGACCAGATGCGCAGAGGCACAACTTATGAAGGACTTTACAAGGGCAACAACAACAAAGTTTTTGTTTGACTATGTGTTGACTAGGTTCGTTTGCCCGAAGGTATTAATGAGTGACCGTGGTACACATTTTCTCAATGAAACAATCAGCGCGCTGACAGAAGAGTTCCAGGTTTACCATCAAAAAAGTACACCATATCATCCTCATGCCAATGGAACAATTGAGGCTTTCAATAATATATTGGAAAATGCACTCATGAAGATTTGAAACGTGCAGCGGAATGATTGGGACGTGTGTGTACCATCAGTGTTATGGGCATACAAGACTGCTTGCAAAAATCTAACAGGTCAAACGCCTTTCCGATTGGTTTATGGTGTAGAGGCTGTAATGCCTATGGAATATATCGTGCCTAGTCTACGTATAGCATATTTCATAGGAATGGCGGACCGCGGAGCCTTAGAAGAATGACTCGCGTAGCTAATGGAGCTTGAAGAAGATAGATTTTTGGCTGGATTCCATCAACAGGTTCAAAAGGAATGTGAAAAATCTTGGCATGATTGGAACATCAAATTGTACACCTTCAAGGTAAATGACTTGGTTTTATTATATGATAGCAAGTTCAATAAGTTTCTGGGAAAGTTTTAGATGCAGTGGTTGGGGCCATATGTCGTCAAAGAAATTACAAATGGTGGCACAGTTCAACTCGCAAAGTTGAATGGAGAGCCATTTTCAGGAAGGGTAAATGGAAGCCAGTTGAAGCCATACACAGGGGATCCGGCTCAATGACTACATGATAGCGGGACAGTCTTAGCACTCTTGGCAGCTGCAAGGGAGTGCAGGACTATAAACAACACTACCCGTTGGTAGAACTATGTGACAGAGAGGCTGCACGAAAAAGGGCGATGTCACAATATCAGAAGGTGCGCGAAAGGAGCTGCGCTATGAGGGGAGATACTGCACAGCATTGCCAGAAAGTTACAGTCATTGTTCATGATTTGACAGCTACGAGATGGTTCAGAGGAGCAGGGGGGCAGCATTTAAGGCTGAAATCTTTTAAGATCTGCCGCAAAATTGGCATTTATGGGCGGATTTTGGGGGGAATGGTCGGATTTGAAGTCAAATTTGCCTATAAATTATGCGTGGCCATCCAACAGAGAACACTTTGCATCCTTAGAAATTTTGAGTTGTGATGTCCATCGTTTATGAATCCTCAGTTTTTTGCAGATTTGGTCATGGTGGCAGGGGTGCAAGCGTAAGTGACAATCGTTCAAATTCGGAAACTATTTCTTCAAGTTCAGGCGGAATTTATTCTTGGATTTCTTGCGGAGTATCAGTCATCTACCTCTAAAGTTATTTATTCTACTAAATTAGCAAAATTGCTTAATTTAGCCACAACTACGAGTACTTTACAAGTCCCTTAAACATCGCATATCGTAATCGCAATTTCTCCAGGAAGGGTTACTCACTCTTAAACCATGCGATGTGATATCAATCGGCGATCATTGTATCACATGTCGCATGTCACATTTCGCAAATCGCAACTCCTCTAGGCCAGTTCATTCACTCATGAACATGCGATGCGATATTAATTAGTGATCCAATGGTCAATAGTCAGCAGTGATCCGACGGTCACTGTGATATTGCATGAAGATCTGTGCGACGTTACCCCTCACGGAGCCGATAGATTTATAAACTTCAATTCATAAAAGTTCCGGTTCAGTTTTTTTTAGATTAGCACCCAATCGTCTTAAGACCCGATATCCTTTGAATAATAGTGGCCATTAGATCCTACAGCTTGCGGGACTTCTACTAACACATGGTTTAATAACAGGGCCAACTCCCGTTGTTGACTGTGTCATAAGGCGTCGAAAAGAAATCAAGGGTTAGGAGAGAGTACGGGACTTCGGCCACGATTTAGAAACTTGTACACTTCTAATCCCGCAGTCGCTAATACACAGCGAAAAGAGATTAAATGTGAACACACCATATCAAATAGAACTCTACGTTTTTAAGCCAAACTGGAAATTCAATGATACAAAGAGATACTTCGGAGGGATGCAACACCTCCTAGATTGACCAATTACACAACAAAAATACACAGAATTATGTTTTTTGCACCTTAATCATATATGGCCAAAACAAGCCAAATCAGGGAAAATCCCTTTACAATCATTCAGAACTTACATAAATACTATTCCATCCTAACTATCAAATCCTTAAAACATTGGATTGAATTTGCCGAATCTTAAACAATATCTAATCTGGTCAATATTCTCCTCGAGAATCTCAACTGGATCAAAACTGCATGAATTAATTACAAAACCATTCAATCCCTATATCCTAGCCCAAATCCTATCTAGGAATCTTGTAAATTGACAGTTAAAGGATCCCACTCTTTTGCTTGCAACTTTTTTTTCTATTTTTCAAATAAGTTCAAAGCCTTTTGCCTTCAAGCCTCATGCTCCTGCATCAGACTCCTGAGGAAAAATTCTTCATGGGCTCCTGTCCATGAGCTCTTCTACAGAACTGCCCAACTTTTGTAGTGTGGAATCTGTCACCCAATTAGCTTCACCAATTGTTTGATCCTTTCATTTGACCAAATACCAAAAATAATCTTGTCCTCTTGTCTTCTTCAACAATTTCTTGTCCAAAATACTCTCTGGCTTCAATTCCTTTGCTATAGGTAACTGTTTTAACCAATCAATCTCTTGTTCTTCTTGATCCTCTGTTGTGTCATCTGCATGTTCCTTTTCATACCTATATAAGTCAACAACAATAAAAATTGGAGATATTCCAATATCAGGGGGTAATTCAATTTCATATGCATTTTCAAAAAAAATTCTCAAGACTCTACATGGTCCAATTTTCTTGAACTTTAGTTTATTATACTCCCTTTTTGGAAATCTTTCCTTCCTCACGTGTGCTAAAACCAAGTCTCCAACTTCAAAATTAACTTCTCTTCTCTTCAAAACTGCTCTGCCCTTGTATTTGATGTTGATGTCCTGTAGTTGCTATTTTACCTATTCATGTATTGCTTGAACTTCTGTAGCAAATTCTTCTCCTTTAGCACTTCTCCTTTCAACTTTTCCCAAGTCTCTCAATTTAGAGACTCCTCTTGGGTGCATTCCATAAATTATATGGAATGGACTCTGTCCTGTACTCCTATTAGGAGAATCATTATATGTATATTCTACCTGTGCCAATACTTGATCCCACTGTTTTGGATGTTCACCTGCAAGACTTCTCAAAAGATTACCCAAGCTTCTATTTAAAACTTCAGTCTATCCATCAATCTGAGGACGATAAGCAGAACTGAAACTCAATCTAGTTCCAAGCTTCTTCCACAATGTCCTCCAGAAATGTCCAACAAATCTGGTGTCTCTGTCTGAAACAATGCTCTTAGGTAACCCATGTAATCTTACAATCTCCTTAAAAAACAAATTAGCAATATGAGTAGCATCACTGGTTTTATAACATGGAATAAAATGTGCCATTTTTGAAAATCTGTCAACTACTACATAAATTGAATCATTTCCTCTTTGAGTTTTTGGTAAACCCAAAACAAAATCCATACTTACCATATCCCAAGGCTTATCTAGAATAGATAATGGAACATACTTTACAATTTTTCACATACCTTTCCGCTTCAGACCTCATTTTCGACCAAAAATAAAACCTGTTCATAAGTTTTGTCTGCACCAAAATGCCCTCCAAGTCCTCCACTATGTTTCTCCTTGATCAAATTCTCCCTCATAGAACAACTTGGTATGCACAGTTGATTTCTTTTAAACAATAGTCCCTCTTGCAGGAAATAATCCAGCCACTTGCTTCTATCTAACACAATAGGATTCCTACAAGCTTCAAATGCCTCTTTAAAATCTAGATATTTCTCATATAAATCTTTAATAAAATCAAAACCCGACACTTGAATTTGACTTTCTTGAACAAAAATGCTTTTTCTACTTAAGGCATTTTCTACTTTGTTTGATTGACCAGTTATATGTTTTAATACAAAATTAAAACTTTGCAGGTATTCTACCCATTTTTCATGCTTCTGCTTTGGTTGTTGCATAATGTATTATAATGCATGATTATCTGAATACAGTATGAACTCCTTGGACATCAAGTAATGTCTCCACTTCTTCAAAGATTGCACCACTGCATAAAATTCTTTGTCATAAGAAGAATATTTCTTCTTTGTCTCATTCAGCTTTTCACTAAAATAAGCTACATGTTGTCCTCCTGACTCAAAACAACTCCAATGGCTTCTCCACTGGCATCACACTTCACTTGAAAAGGTTTATTAAAATCAGGTAAAATCAAAATAGGTTTCTTAGTAATCTTTTTCTTCAACAACTGGAAGTTCTTTTCTGCTTCGACAGTCCATTTAAATGGTTGTCTGTCCTTTTTTATTGTGTCAATAATTGAAGCATTAATCTTACTAAAATTCCTTATGAATTTAATGTAAAAACTAGCAAGACCGTGAAAAATTCTTACCTCAAAGACACTTTTGGTGAAGGCCACTCCATGATAGCCTTGATCTTCTCTGGATCCATCTTTAACCCCTCAACAGAAACAACGAAGTCCAAATACACCAAATCCTGCTTCATGAATGAACATTTTTTTAAATTTAATAGTAACTTTTCTTGTTTTAGCCTCTGTAAGACATAATTCAGATGTCTCACATATTCGTGCTTAGATCTGTTGTAAACTAATATATCGTCCAGATATACTATTACAAATTTACCAATAAATTCCTTCAGAAATTCATTCATAAGTCTCATAAATGTACTAGGGCCATTCCACAATCCAAAAGGCATTACCATCCACTCATATAATCCTTCATTGGTTTTAAAAGCAGTTTTCTACTCATCTCCCTCTCTAATTCTGATTTGATGATAACCACTTTTTAAATCTAACTTTGTAAAATATCTAGCTTCACTCAAACAATCCATCAAAACTTCGATTCTAGGTAAGGAAATTTATACCTGATTGTTATCTTATTGATTACTCTCGAGTCAATGCACATTCTCCAGCCTCCATCTTTCTTTGGGCTCAACATTGTTGGCACTGCGCAAGGACTCAAACTCTCTCTAACCAGTCCCTTGTCTAACAATTCCTAAACCTGTTTCCTGATCTCTTCATTCTCTATGGGAGTCATCCTGTAAGTTGCTTTATTAGGTAGATTTGCTCCTGGAATAAAATCTATGTGATGACTGATTTTTCTAATGGGTGGTAACTCATCAGGAAAATCATCTACAATGATATCACAATAGCTGTCTATCATCTCTTGAATTTCAATTGGTAAATTAGAAACTTTTGTGGAAGTAATTATTACCTTGGGTTTGCAAACCAACGCAAAACTTACCTCATCTTCCTCCATCTGTTGTAAGTACTCCTTTCCACTCAACAAAAGGGTCTTTGGATCAGGTTTCTTCGATGTATCCTCTTCCTCTAGTGGCAGCAATGTATGATTGACACCATCTTTGCTGAATTTGTATGTGTTCTTCTTTCCATCGTGCATAGCTCCTCTGTCATACTGCCATGGTCTACCCAACAATATATGACACACATCCATAGGCATCACATCGCATAGAATTTTGTCTCTGTATTTTCCCAACTGCAACTCCACTTCACATTTCTCATTCACTACCAACTGATATCCCTTTTGAAGCCATGACACCTTATAAGGTGTTAGATGTTTCTTTGTTTTCAATTTCAACTTCTCCACCACTTCCATGGAGACCAAATTATCTGTACTACCACTATCTATTATCATATGACAACACTTCCCTTGAACTTTGCACACAGTCCTGAACAAGGTTTTCCTTTGTGCTGGTTAAACTATTTCCTTAGCTGGTTTTAACAAAAAAAAATTGACTACCAAAGATTCTCCTTTCTCTGGTACATTCTCTTCATCTATTACCTTTGTTTCTTCCTCTTCAGTTTTTGCAACAGTTGCATTCCTCTGATTCATTCTTATATTTTTTGGCCACTCATAAGCTCTATGTCCCAGCTTGTTACGTCTGTAACATCTAACTTCTCTTCCTCTACTCTCCCTCTAGAAAAACTCCCTTTGCCACTTCCATCACCTCCTATGGGTGCATGTCTTCCCCTTCCTCGGAAAGGACCTCTATTTCTAGCAGACTGCTTCCTCATCAGTTTTTCTTTAGCCTTTAATACCATCTGATAAACCTCTTCTACCATTTTAGGAGATAGTACACTTATCTCATCTTGAATGTCCATTCTAAGACCATTCACATATATGGCAACCTTCTCATCTGTATCTTGGATTTTTCCTGCTCTTATACTCACTTTGTAGAATTCCTCTGTGTATTCCTTTACTGTCATAGACCTCTGTCTAAGATTCTGCATCTGTCTAAATAATGTTTGCTGATAGTCACTTGGCAGAAACTTACTTTTCAGTTTTTCCACCATCCTGTTCCAATTCTTAATTAGTTGTTTGCCAAGTCTTCTTCTTTCTACCTGCACTCCATCCCACCAAAGTGTTGCATGTCCTTTCAGTTTCGTGACAGCAAACTTCACCTTCTTTCCTTCATTTGTTTCTTCATAATCAAAGAATTTCTCCAATTCATTTATCCAGTCTATCAATTCCTCATGGCTTAAGCTTCCTGTGTATATTGAGACTTCAAGTCTAGGCTTAGATGTGGATCTCAATACTAACCTAAAGAATCTCATTTTAGGAGTTACATCTGCAGGTTCTTCATCTTCTGCAGCTTCAGCTTCAGGTTCACTAACATCCCTAGCATCTGCATTTCTTCCCATTTCCACTGCTTCCAGTCTAGCTTGCATCTGTTGCATAGCTTCCAACACTTCAGCATTTGCAACTCGTCGTCCTCTTCTTTGACCGCCACCTCTTCCTCCAACTCTGAAAGCCATGTTGGATTTCTTTTTCTAATCCTTGAGATCCTGTTCAATGTCAATAGGCTGCTCTGATACCACAAATGGTGGTTGGGGTGCAGGCGTAAGTGACAATCGTTAAAATACAGAAACTATTTCTTCGAGTTTAGGCGGAATTTCTACTTGGATTTCCTGTGGAGTATCAGTCATCTACCTCTAAAGTTATCTATTCTGCTAAATTAGCAGAATTTCTTAATTTAGCCGCAATGACAAGTTCTTTACAAGTCCCTTAAACATCGCATATTGAAATCACAATTTCTCCAGGAAGGGTTACTCACTCTTGAACCATGTGATGCGATATCAATCGGCGATCATCATATCGCACGTCGCATTTCGCAAATCGCAACTCCTACAGGCCAAGTTCATTCACTCATGAACATGCGATGCGATATTAATTAGTGATCCAACGGTCAACAGTGAACAATGATCTGACGATCGTTGTGATATCGCACAGAGATCTGTGCAATGTTACCCCTCACGGAGCCGATAGATTTATAAACCTCAATTTATAAAAGTTCGGGTCCGTGTTCTTTTTTAGATTAGCGCCCGATCGTCTTAAGACCTGATATCCTTTGAATAACAATGGCCATTAGATATTACGGCTCGCGGGACTTCTACTAACACATGGTTTAATAACAGGGCCAACCCCTGTTGTTGACTATGTCGTAAGGCATTGAAAATGAAATCAACGGTTAGGAGAGAGTACGAGACTTCAGCCACTATTTAGAAACTCGTACACTTCTACTCCCGCAGTCGCTAATACACAATGAAAAGAGATTAAATGCGAACACACCAGATCAAATAGAACTCTGAGTTTTTAAGCCAAACTGGAAATTCAATGATACACAAAGATACTTCAGAGGGACACAACACCTCCAGGATTGACCAATTACACAACACAAATACAAAGAATTATGTTTTCTGCAACTTAATCATATATGGCCAAAACAAGCCGAATCAGTCAAAATCCTTTTACAATCATTTAGAACTTACATAAATACTATTCCATCCTAACTATCAGATCCTTAAAACATTGGATCGAATTTTCCTATTCTTAAACAATATCTAATCTGGTCAATATTCTCCTCGAGAATCTCAACTGAATCAAAACTGCATGAATTAATTACAAAACCATTCAATCCCAAAATCCTAGCTCAAATCCTATCTAGAAATCTTGTAAATTGATAGCTAAAGAATCCCACTCCTTTGCTTGTAACTTTTCTTGTATTTTTGGAATAATTTCGAATCCTTTTGCCTTCAAGCCTCATGCTCCTACATCAGGTCGTAAGCTCTGTGTTTTATACTTTGCCTAAGGATACCCAACAACTTATTCTCAGCACTATGTCCAGACCATGTGAGACTGCAAGCACTGGAGGAACTGTTGCCTCTGAAGGAGCGACTCTAGAAGTTGTGAGCATGGATGCTCCGACTCCTATGCCTACGGCGTCGAGGTTGCCTAGGCCAAAGCCTACACCAGTGCATGAAAATCCCAAGCCCAAGAAAGATAATAAGAAGAGGCCAATGTCGGTGCATGAGTTGCTGACGAAGCACTCTGCTACCCAGGCCTAGAAGAAAGGTAAATAACCAACGAAGGATAAGGAGAAAGTTGTAGATTTGGAGGCCAAAGAGGGCGCGGAGGATATAGATGTCAAGGGCGTGGATCCCATCTTCAAATTGCTGAATTACATCCCTCCGCGTAACAAAAAGGTGAAGGTCACTAAGGACCTAGATGCGTCGAAATTCCTCATAAATATGCCCCTGCTACCAGAAGGCAACACCTTTGAAGGCCCGTGCCTGGCGCAGATTCCCCATTTAAAAATGGAAGGCTGGAATTTGGTGGACCATGAGAGGTTCCCTCACCTTGCAACAGAGAACTACATGAAGCGAGTGTACTATAAAGAATTCGGTGTCACCGCATTCGAGCCAGTTGAGTGGATTCACAGAGTGAATTAGTCGGGGCTGCTGAACCTGCTGTGGGTGCCCAACTACCACCACTCCAACATCAATATCATTTGTATCAAGGAATTGCTAACCCTAGTACATGATGGATGTTTTTGGTTGAGCTCACTGATCCCAATCATAGACATGTTGATCCATCAGATCACGCTCCTGCCACATTCAGGCTTGAATCCGGCAAAGGAGTTTGGTGGAAAAACCAGTGAGCGTGACCTGGCAAAAAATATGAAGAAGAAGTTTGATCTAGTTAATAAGTCACTTGGGTACTCCATCACGTCTATCACCGGCCTTGTGCTGAAAATTTCCACGCAGATCCTTGCTAGTAAGGTCATGAGGAAGTGTCGCACGGACGAGGTTCTAACGCCAGTAATCTCGTTGGCTACACAGTGCGCGGAAGGTGTGTAGTTTAACTGGTTGCAATACCTTTGCAGCGAGTTCCTTGTGAATTTTCGCGAGGCTCAGGACGAGAGCAAAACCTTCCACTACACATGGTTGTTGCTCTCCATCGTGCTAGTAGCTTGGGAGCTACCGGAGGATAGCCAATTTCCTCCCTTGGAGCAAGGATTTCCGGATGCTACACAGTTTGACTCCCTTTGGGCCACAAAAGAATCTGCGTGGGTCATGGAAACAAAAATTTTCTGGGTGTTGATGGAAGCGAGCCGTCGCATGGCCATCAACCAAAAGCCACAGTTGTCCCCGACTGTGTTTGAGCAGTTATTAGAGTACGCGGAGTTTAAGGCAGACTTCCACCGTGTGTATATCAAGGCACGGAAGGATCCACACCATAAGTGGTTTGATCTGCCTTATCTTGCTACAGAAGATGTCATTCAGGAGGTTATCAAGCATTGGCAGACAGATTGGCATTCTCCATCCGATCTGGCCACGGGCACTAGCAAAGGTGCGAGGAGTTCTGCGGAGAAAAAGAGGAAGGAGGCAGCAAAGCAGGCGGTCTAGCAGTTGGTCGAGAAGCGAAGGAAGGAGGCCGAGGAGATGGCCCAATTGGAAAAGGAGCGCACTGCGAAGTAGCAGGCTGAACAGGAACAATGGGACTCTGAGCAGAGCAGTAAATTCCCTTCGCCCTAGACCAAGGAAGAGGAGCAACCATAGCAGGGAGGTGGTGGAGATGAAGAACAAAGCACTCCATTCTAGGTGAAGAGGTATAGGGAACAACAGAAGGAGGGGCCTCAGAAGAATTCGAAAGTGACGAAGCCATTTCTGGATCCCATCACGCTCATAGAAGGTGATCTCGACGATATCAGAGATAAAGTGCGTGATACCACAGTGGAACTATTGAATTAGTTCGAACAACAACACTTGCAGTCATTGGGCATTATTCAAAAGGATCTGTGCGAGCTGCAGATCCAGACCAATAGGATACAGGTGGCCACAGGGCAGGTGAGCACCGCACAGATGAGCTTGGCACCAGGGACCAGTCAGGCTGTAGAGATGGTCAGATCATTGGATCTTTGAGTAGTCGCGCTACCCAAAGGGTCTTTAAGCGTGGAATTGGTCGATGACAATGTTATTGTGAGTACTCTAAAGAACATCGGCCTCAACCTCGTAGTGCTCCCTAATGAGTATCTTCACACACTGCAGACAAGTGCGATAATGGAGCTAAGAGCGCGGGAGTAGCGTGCTCTCAGCTTAATCAGTGAATACTGGATGAACAATGAGAAAATGTTTGCTAAGAAGACAGAGGCCTTGAAGGCAAAGGAAACAATCTAGGCGCAGAGCACCTAGCTCGCGACTGCGGTGGCACAGGCATGCATGACAATGCCGGAGTTGCACATACCTAAGGAGGCACCACTTGAGGCCAAGATCAGGAAGCTTGCAGTGGGTTTCTGCAATGCTAAGATAGAGGTGGCATGAGTTTAGTTCGACCTCAACTTGAAAATCACAGAACTGGAGCTCAGGTCATGACCTTCGACGCCGCCAAAAGTTAAGGAATAGCACGAAGCTGTTGTTAAGGATGCAATAGCCACTGCAGATGTTGCAGTTGTGGATTGCACAGTGTTGCTTGAGCAGGTCATGGAACTAGTGTCGACCCTACAGGAAGATCCCAACCTATAGAGATTAAAAACAGAGACCCGCGAGCTTCAGCAGTAGTACGATGGCGTGCAGAGTGGCTACAGCACAGTGCCTCGCCAAGTTACAGGAGAGGAAGAAACTCCTTACACAAGTGGAAGAGGTGCAGAAAAAGAGGAAGTCCTTAAGGCACAATTGGATCCTTGGTTGGAAGAATCGTACCAAGTCTCCACCAACATACAGGAAAAGTTTGCGAACCTGCAGCTTACACAGTAGAAGATCAAGCATGACAGAAAAGGACCAACCACAGAACAACTGGTCGAACAGGTGAAGCATGCATCTACAGGTGGTGTAGGTGGAGCTCGGGGATCTTCGCAGCAAGATCTTTGTGCCAGCTGAGTGATTCGAGGGCAAGTCATGATCTTTGTGTTGGGGGCCTATTGGGATGGGGTCCCCTGGGTAAGTTTTGGGGAAAAATTCCAAGTTTTGATGTAGAAAGATGTAAAGTCTCCGCAAATTGTGGTCATGGAGCACATAGCTAGTTAAGAGTCAAAAAGGGTTTTACCCTTCTTTTATGTAACTAGAGTCGGCTTTTGAAGATCTATCCATGGTCTGCAGACCATGGGATTGTATAAATAAGTGTGTCCTAGAGAGTCTAAGGAAAGTAAGTAAGAAGTATATGGGTACGAGCGAAGAATCTTAGCATAGAGGTAGAATTCTTAGAGGAGGGAAACGCTTTGCAACTGAGTGCACAGAGGCCTAGAGTAATGTCCGCAGCTAAGTGCGTGGACCCCTACAGTTGAGTGCGCAAGGAAGTTTTGAGTCTGTAAACCTTTGCTAAATATCAATAAAGAATATTGTTATAGAAATTCCTATGTTTAGTCCCATTACTTCTGTTATGCATGAATGCACTATATGTTGTGATGAATGATCGTTTTATAAGATAATGATGTATTGATGTGCGACTTTACTTAATTAATATTGTTATTTGAACGCAATTAATGTTAAGTGATTACGTGAAGATCATAATGCTTTCTGTTAAAGTTATCAAACACAAGTAGATATGAGCAAATAATGGTCTAATAGTAATCTATGGTGTGCGTAAGTAGCTAATTTCCCTATTCAGGGTCTACAAAAGCCAATCATAGACCTTCGCGGAGGTCTAGAGGCTGATCAAAGGAATTTATAGCAATAGGCCGCAAGAGAAAAGAGGTTTGCGAGAAGGCAGATCTAGGTCACCAAAAGGACATCCCACTGATCTCTGGGTGCAGAAACTTAGTCCCAGCATCCCCCCATACTGCTTCGGGTGAGACTTCAGTTTGCGCACCACAGATTGATGCTGAAAGGGCCAATAGTGTAGGGATTTGTTTGGCGCAACTAACTCTAAACCTGGGTTAGGACCCCCTAAGCCAACACATGCGTAATGAAATGGAGTACCTTTCTCCTAAGCCTCGCAACAGTCATCCAAAAACTCTTAGCAAAGATATGTGGCCTGGTTGTATTGAACCCCATTAGCGCACTGCTCAACTAATGAAACTACCGATGTAGGGACTTCATTAGCCCGAAACTTCCTCATGATTTTTCCAGCCAATATATGTTTTGCGAAGCAAACTCCCTGGTCATTGATTGAGTTGATATCATAACCTCACTTCCCTTTTGTCAGTCCAAACTTCTTCTTGATGTTTTATGCTATGGCTCTGTCCTGATCTTTCCCAACAAACTTCTCCTCAAGGTTCAACCTTTGATAAGGTGGTCTTGTGATTCTCCATATGGTTGATAGGGATCCTCTTCCCCATCCATAGGCATCCATAGTGCACCATCACGAGAAGTTGTCTTACTCAAGTTGTGCCTCCTGGACTTCTATCGAAGTGCGGCACATTCAACATATTCATCAAGCTTGACTACGCCAATCAAGTCACCCACTGCTATAGTTCTAACCTTGTCACACCACTCTCAAGGTAGTGTACTTTTTTTAAGTATATTTCTAGTGTGAACTATGGATATTTTTTTTATGTCATTGAAATCATAGTCTGCGAACATCAGCTACAGAATCTTCCCAAGAGTTTCTCCTGTAAATCACACTGACTCCAACAATAAAGGTCTGAAGGTGCCATACTTCGCATCCTTCAACTCTTTCACTAGTTTTCCATATGTTTTTCTTGGTGGAATATATGGTGGGAGAGGTGATAGAAATGCTACACCATCCGTTTCCATTTTCACTTGCTCTGCTCTTCTTCATTATCTCTCACTTGCTCAAGCTCTTTCTGAGGCTCGACAGGTCTCCTTTCCTGTTTCTTCTTCATTCTCTCCTCTTTGCTCATTTTGTTTCATGGGGATTTTCGTTGTATGTGTGATGATGCTAGTGCGGATGGTAATGCTTATGCTGGCATATTAGCTGATGTTGTTTCCATGACTCTAGCTAATACCTACTCACTAAATATACGAATAAATTCTTCAGTCGTCAGGATATTCATGTGAAAATTTATGCAACTTCTTCGCAATAGAAATATTCGAATTGTCAATTAGAAAAGTGCCAAATCTCAGTGGGACGTGGTTTTTTATAACAAAAATGAATTTATAACCCCACCATTAGCTCAGATTGTGTTCATTAATTGCATATCTATCGCTAGATCCGGTCAATATGTCTTCATAAATGAATATTTCCGCATGTTTTAATGACAACTTTCCTTTTTAACGGTCATATTTTCTCGGAGAACTTCGGTGCATCCCATATTGTAGAGAAGAAATCCCTCTTATGACGAAACTTTGACATAATCTAGAATGTAGCAAAGTAACTTCCTACGTCGAAGTTCTCTCTTAAACGTAGTTTATAGTCTAGTGTCCACTTTCAACTGCAGGTGGCACTAAGACTTTTCTTATTTCTTCAGAATGAAGCTATAGGGGAAGGGTTGTTCCTATACAGCTTCAACGTGCTACCATTTACTCTTCCTTGAACCAATTTTCCATTTAGCTTTTCTAATTGAACTATGCATCCAGAAGTAATATGCTTGATAATGTATGGCCCCAACCAATGCATCTTGAATTTTCTTGGAAATTTTACAAATTTACTGTCATAAAGAGAACAAGGTCTCCTACCTGGAACTTCTTCTGCTTAATATATATGTCATGCCAGGCATTTTCTCTTGATTTTTGTACCTGCTAATGGAATCCTGTTATAAATCTATCTTCCTCCAAAGCAAGCAACTACAACATTCTTTCCTCCATTATATTTGGATCTGCTATATCTGTAAAAGCTGCAATTCTCAAGCTAGGAAAGATGTACTCCATGGGTATCACAACTTCTTGCACCACCATAGGACTCACCCATTCTGATTCTTCTACTGGTTCAAGAATTCTTGCTGCTATCATCTTATCAAGTTGTACCTTCACTTTCTCCTTATACTTTGGGTTCAGCCTGTAAGGTCTTTGCTTGACCGACTTTGCATCAGGCTTAAGGGGAATCTTCATGACTCCTAGATCTCCTATTATACCCTTCATTTATGAAAACCTGCTGGGAAACAATTTTTGATATTCAAGAAGTAACTCTATAAATTTACTAATTGTCTCCTCATCCCAGTAGTCTCCTATTGTTACAAACTTGGGCTCCTTCTCTTATCCTATGTTTACCTTCTTAGTCTTCAGTGGCTTTGTTATGTCTTGTATTTCTAGCTCAGGTCCAATTAATTCATAGTATCCTTCTGACTTTGTTATGTCGATGGTGTGAGGATATTCTTCTTTATCTGCAGTGAGGTTATAGCACTCCAGTGCATCTTCTATCTGCATAGCCTAATCAGGTTGTTGCCATCTCGGTGGGATTACATTCTTAAAGATCCTCTTCTTGATTGTCTGAAAGGCCAAACCTATGTATGGACAATCATCCTCAAAGATGAATGTTAATATGAAGCCATCAACCATGTCTACCCATTTCATGGTATCATGTCGAAGCTCTGTTTCTAGGTACCAGTTCTTAGGGATTGTCTCTAATGTATGAATGAATCCATGTACCCATTCTTTTTGTGGAATCTCCTTCCACGTTGTAGTGCATAGCTGGATATACTTCCTAGGATTAGTTTCATCATCATATTTTATCTCCATCTTTGTATCTATCTGTCCAAACCTTATTCCCATCAATCTTGGACATTCATGCCAACCTTCTATATTCTTCTTGTGTGTAGTCCACCACCTAGAAGGGGTAGTTTTCAGGTCTATATCTAAGGTTGGAAACCTTTGATTTTATGGAACTTGTTATTCATAATCATTAAGGAAAGTATTTACATCACCTAAGCTATCATAATAAGGTAGGTTACATACTTCAGATATCATACAACGAACTGATTTTGTAATTCTTTCACAATGCCTTGTGGATACTTCATGTAGCCTATTCTACCAAATTTCCAATTCATCTTCTGAGTTAGAGGTACAAGAACTATCACACTCCCATATCAACTTGCCCTCTGTAGTAGGGTTAACACAATCTTGTTCCTTTGCTTTCATTTGATAGATATTGTCTATGTCAGCTACGCAGTATTCTTCTTTGACTGGTTCTGTATATCTTACTCCTTCTGATGGATCCAAGGGAACAATTACTCTCATATTATTTCCTTCAAATATCATTTGTCTCTTCTTCAGATTAATTATGGCCATATTTTCAAATGCCCAGTCAATTCCAAGAAATGCAGGATAAGGGTTACTGTCATTGACGATCTCTATTACTTCAAAATCAACAGTAATGCAAACTCCTTCAATGTCCACTGTGACACCTAGTGGTCTTCCAAGAGGGAATATCTTTTTTCTGATTTTCCATCCTTAACTGAATAGGTGACCACTGTAGCATCATCTTAACCATTAATTCCCATGTCTTCTTTGTCAAGACATTAACATCAGATCCTAGATCAAGAATAATTTGATCCATCTCATGCTCTCCTATCTGCGCACTAAGCCTCATCTCTCTTCTGGTTCTCTTTTGTTGATGCAAATTATTGACTGCACACATCTCACTTTGCAGTGTTTCTTTGAATGCACATGAATCTATCAACTCCTAAAGCCCTTCTATAGCCTTTTGATCTCTTAAAAATTTCATACAAGTTTGCAAAAAAGACTTTAAAATACCTACTTGATTTGGTGAATCTTGGTCTTGTGTTTGAAGCTTGATCATGTGTCAGAGCTCGGTCCTATGTTAAAGTTGATGACGTGTTGCAATTACTTTTCTGATTGGGATTTGGCTGTGCACTAGAGATCAAAGCTCCAACATCCATAAAACTTCACTTTGCTTCCATAAATACTTCTTTTTCTTTCTAAATATCAAAAACAAGAACTTTCTCAACAACCTTTCTAACCCAGACACCTTCAGATTCTTTCTTTTCATCTACTTTATCACTACCAGTCACAACTCCACTTCTAGTGACAATACTAATTCAAGGTTCATCAGTCCTCCTTTCAGTAGTCGTCATTTGAATATTCTATGTCACTTGCTGATTCCTTTTTTCTTGCATCTTCGCCATAAGTACATTGAATTCTTTAATTACATGGTCAAAGGATTCACAATACTTACATGTTGTTGTGGGATTTTGGTAGTCTATCACACAATGACCTGGCTAGCTGCAGTTTTTGATGGGCCTCTAAATTAGACATAAATTAAGGCTCATACCTCTAAATTAAACAATAATTTAAGACCCATGACCATCCTTCAGCACATTAAACCTCTCTTTTTGCATTAAATAATTTATTTTTAACTTTAATATATTCATTATGAAGGTTTATGAATAATTGGATATTTGTGCCTAATATTATTTATTTTTGTGGAATATTATGAGAATATTGGGCAAATTATGAATATTTTGAGGAGGAGATAATTTAGGGACTTGTTACCTACTACAAGAGGATCAATAATAAATAATAAATCAACAAGATATTATGAAATTATGGCACAGATTGTGGAACTCCAATGATTGAAAAAATCTAGGAATGTGTTCCCTACCATTTAATGCAGATTCCTAGTATTGAGGACCAGATCCACTAATCAAGGGATTTTGGTGGGAAAAGCTTCCTCCATTCATAGGCAATTATTCCTATCATTTTGTATAAGTACCAAGTCGAATTTTCCTCTAGGGATAGATTTTCATTAGTGTTATTGTGGAGAGAACTTGTATTTTTGCAGTTCCATTGTATTTTCTTGCAGGGATGTAATTGTATTGATCAAAATAATGAAGATTGGTGTCATGTTCAACTTCTAAATCTTGTTCTCCTCCATAGGTTTCTGATTTTCTTTGGGCTTGGCCATCCCAGGAGCCTCAAAGCCCTTTTGTATCATGTTCTTTCCTTCTTTTCATTGCTTATTCACATGCATCTCTTGTTTTTATTTCTTTCTATTTCTGCATTTAGTATTAATGATTTCTTGTTGTAAGATCGAGTTAAATGGTTGATGTAAGTTATTTTGTAGGATCACAAGCATTATTTCATCCTTGGAAAAGCTTTGGAAGTTCATAGTAATCATTGAGCTGCTTGGATTAGTCTTATTCCCAAATCTATATTTTTGGAACTCTTTTGTGGCAAAGAACAGTAAATTTCTGCTATTTTTTAGAGCATGCTAATGAGCTTCAATCAAGTTGGTTCCACTTGCATTATATCACACAAAAAATTGTAGTTCATAACATAAATTACCCCACTGCATTTTCACTTGATTTGGTTAGGCATTTTTTAGATTTACTAGCTCACTAGTTCTTGAATTTCTAGATTTTCAACTAGTAATGTTTTTCTATTTTTTAGCATGGGTTAACAGAGGTCTTTTTGAGTGATTCCACTTGGAATGGGGACCTAAGAAATCCTAGTTAATAACAAAATTTGTCTTGTCCAATTTGGATTTGATTTACTTGGTCATTCGATAAATTATAATTTCGTATAGTAAATCTGTAACATCCTGTAGTAAATCAGGGGATCCTATAGGAAATCACTGTAGCATCCTATAGGAAAGCCTATTTTGAGCTCGAATTGAGAAAAATCATCATTGAAGCTGAGATTAGGCCTCTACTTGACCTCCATCCCATCAAGGCCATTTTAACCCTCTTGTTCCACACTTGTCTCCTCTGCTAAAGATCAAGGAAAGACTACCATTTGCATTCATAAAGCAAAAATATTTAAAAAATGAGTTCTTTTATATTTACACATGCACACAGCAATTAGTACTCTCTAGATCAGATTTCATGCTCAGTTATTTTAAATCATCACATGTGATAAATAGGGTTAATCTAGGTTTCTTTTACATTTAGTTCATGATCTTTATGCAATTAGAATATGTTTCTTTCCTTGTACTTTCTTTCTTGCAATAGGTTAAGGTTCCATTTCGAACATTTCATTTTCTGCAATTAGTTTAGGATTTGGCTTTGATACATGCACTCCATTACATCATGATAGCAAAGGAAGGACACATTTTATGCCGCACATATAGTGTCGATACCTCTTAAGTTTTTATGAACCCCGGGTTGATAATTAAAGTCGGTAGCCTTGGGAGTTGCAACATTATTGTTGCAATACCGAGGCTCATCAATTATAGCAAATGATCTGTCCACATCCTCAACCAGATCCACCACCTCGACCACCATGATTTCAATTGTGCTAATGTCCATGCTATTCTTCTTGCATTCTATAAGTGTCAACATTGCGCTCCATCATTGGTTTGTAAGCCCGAAAATTATTCTCATCATGTCCTATTGATTTAAAAAATTTGCAATATAGATTCATCGAAGTCTGTACATATTTCTGTAACAAGTAAAGACTTATGAGAGATGTTGGCCTCTATTCTTACATATTTCATACCACTGGCTAGATCCTGCATTCAAGCGATTCAATGCCCCACTAGCCATGTAATTTATGAAGTTAGGGAACTGTTCTTTAGAATGGGCCTCGATCTGCACTTTGCACACCATACTTCTTCTCTAACATCTTTGTCTTTATTGATGTATTGTATCTGTAGGGTTAGGTTCACCAGTTGATTCCGAATTTGTTGCATACCTACATTAGTATCTCCTATAGACGAAGCTTCCAATTTCATTTCAATTTGTATAGCTTCGGCTTGACTTTCTATCTTTTGTTGCGTCAATGGAAATGTGATATGCAGTAGCAACGCCGCTATAAGCCATTCTTGATGTTTTTGTGGAGATATGTCGAAGCTTACTTGATCCAATAACGCTTTAAATCTCTGACCAAATTCCCAAACAAACTCAGTAGGTTTCTGTTTGACCTTTTTCAACTCGGTGATGCACTGCAACTTAGACTTTGGTTTCTTAAACTCTCTTATGAGTGTTGTTTTAATATCTACAAACGTTTTGCTCTGATTATTTGAATACTTCATATACCATGTCAATTCTCTATCTCAGAACTTCATAATGAGTTGCGCTTTCTTTATATTCTCATCGTTGATCTGCTTCAATGTCCATACAGCTTCACATAAAAACCAAAATTGTTTCAGATCCTCTAATCCAGTTCCTTTGAAAATGGGTAGCTTAATATCGTCAACCATACTTCATCTTGGGGGAGGAGGGGGAGGGGGAAGGGGAGGAGTAAGGCGAGGGGGATGGGGGGTAGGAGGGGTAGGGGGAGTAAGGGGAGAGGGAGTAGGGGGAGGGGGAGGAGGAAAGCCAAAAATACACTGGTTATTACTGGATTCTATCTTTTGCGAACTCTCAGACTGGAAGGGTGAATACTACGACGCTACCTAGGGGTTATCAGGTTTGATCTCTTCTTTTTCACTTTTAGATTCACTTAAAAGAGGACTATAATCAATTTCTATGAAGGTCTTCGAGTCTTTTCCATGAGATCTCTTTTTGGTATCTACTATATATCTCTTTCCACTTAGCGTTACTCTGATCTCTTACTCAAATTTATTCTCTCTTCTTCTAAACATAAGTAAACTAGCAATCTGGATGCATCTATAAAACTCCTTTTTCACATTGAAGCATCTTAATCCAAAGTTTCATATATTTTAAATACTTACCTCGTGGTCCTTTAAAGAGTCGTCATTTCGCTTCGTTGTAGGACACGACTGAGTCTATGACAAACTCAGTAATGAATCCTCCCACGATGCTATTAATCCATAAATTGATAGCCCTTGAAATCATATTGTCAGTGCTCTTGAGTTGTTGTATCTGTTCAGGTTTCCACACCGTAGGTTCTTCACCCTTAAAACAGTTCTTCCTTTCAGTCAACCTCGATATCCACTCATATAGCTCAACAGGAAAAGAATCGAAGAAAATCCCGTGTTGATCCATAAAAATATAATTTTGTAACCAAGCGTTGGATGTCAGATGAGGGTTTCTATTTTCTTGATCCACAGATTCTCACTCTTTCAGTTCTATCCAGTCTTGTATTTCTTTCTTCGACGGGTACCACATCCACATATCCTTCAAACAGATCCTAATCCTGGCAACATAACCATTTATTGGCTTGGTTTGGGCTGACCTAGGTTCGATCTATATTGCACACTAACAAAACCCTCAATCACTGGCCCTTTCGGCAATGACCTACAAGTGGATCGCAGTCTAACCCGAAGCGACTATGGGAGGATGCAAAACCAAGTTTTTGCAGCCTTGACGAATTAGGAGATGTGGTATTATTATGTTTTCTTATTCTTAATACTTATAAATCACTTCACTGCATTAGATTAATCACTTGAACATGCCATATAAACCATCATTGTGCTGAAGTAAGATGCAAATGTAATAACTACTACTCTACAACAGATAATAAGCAAATATACACATCAAACACCAATTTACGGTGGTTCACCCCAGTGTAGGGCTACGTTCACAAGAACTGTTACTTAATATAATAACTCTTTGAATCAACAAATAGTTCTTGGCTTGCGCACTAAGTTGTAGGATTTCTGCGCACTCAGTTGTAAACTTAGGCCTCTGCGCAATCATCTGCGAAGCCTCACCTTCTCTACCAAATTACATATCATAATCATTCACCCATAACACTGATCTGGATAGATTGATGATTCTCTTCTTATTATTTTACCCTATATATACTATTACATCGAAGGGTTACATCATCAAAATACCATGGTCCAAATACCATGCACTCCATAAAACAAGAAAATATGGTCCCAAAACCATTTATCCCTTACAAAAATTGTGCGCTTTTACAAAAAGGAGGGGCTTTGACCCACCCCAAAGCCCTTACACCGCACGGTATTTAATTCCTCAAACTGCACTCCGCTACTCCACTTTGCACTCCACTGCATAAAATGCAGAGTCTTTGCCAAAATCTAGGCCAAGTTGGGTTGCACCCAACACTTTCACTAAGTCGGACCACAAACACTCCCACTTTAGTAGATGCTCCCTCCCCTTTACCGAATACTGGTAGTTGTGCCAGCTCTTGGGAAGGCCTAGCAGTGCTAGGCTGACCAGATCATCTTCAACAACTGTAATACCGACACTCCCAAGATCATCCTGACATTGGGTGAACCTGCTCAAGTATTGTGGTATTGTGTCGCCCTTCTCCTTCTTGATCTTTTGAAGCTTGTTCTTCAGTGCCAAATTTGAGTGGTCACTATTGCTCTGAAACATGTCAATCAAGGCTTTCCACATTGCATATGGTGTATCCTTCCCATGGAGGTTCAAGACAATATCATCTCAAACTCCTATTATGATCATGTTGTCGAGCCAAAATGTACCGCCAACGACTATGGGGTCTCCCCAGTGTGAAGTCCCAATTACACCTCACACCGTTTGGGATAAGATCCCCATCTGGTATGTGGGCCTAGCTACCACCATGAATGTTTTATGCTCTTGGTTATCAAATGGGAAGATGCTAGAGTGGGGCAAGAATGAAGTGCCCGGGCAGCGAAACAAAATCAGCCTAAGATTAACAAATTGCAGAAAGAGGTGAAAACAAGACACAACAACTATAAGAAGAGATAAACGATTAGAGGGATTAGTGAGCTAAAACACCATCAGACATAATAAACAAGAACATGCCGAAGGTCAATTGAAAAGTAGTTCAAAATAGGTTACCGACATGGCAAGGGACAAGTAAACACGGATTCAGAAGCGAAACATACATGCAACCACTATGTATCAGTACATAACATTTCGTGTATATGAAAGCACAAATACAAATATGGTGAGGTACCAGACAACTAATACAACCACCATGAGTAAGCATGGGAATCAATGCAAAAGGTGAAAGAAAACTTATTATTAATATGTATGCAACTTCCAATACATATCATCCAATTGGTCAACACCCAATAGTAGAACATGGGTTGTTCACACCGTCGCCCGATGCCACCACCCTAAACCCACTCCAGATCCACTCTACTAGCTACCAAGAGCTGAGTGACCCTAGCTCTCAAGCATAAATCAACTATCTATCTATGCCTCAACTCAAGTGCTAAAATTCCACATCAATGAGGCATGAGGGCACATTTATAGAGATGAGGTGATTGTTCACCTACCATGACCCTTTACTTGACCTCATGACTCTTCAACTTCCTCACTGCTCCCTCAAGCATATTTCTTAGTACATGCTGAATTAATCTCAACATAATTGTTGACACCATGATGAGAACATTTTCATACTGATAAAGGAGAGAATTTGAGGAGGAAAGAAGTCTTGAGAAACCCTAGAATTGGTTCTGGTTGCCAACATTGATGTGAAACCATGGAGACTTGCATGAAAAATTTAACTTTTTGCTATTGTGTCTCACGCGAATCCAATCATCTTTTGTCATTGTGTTCTTGACATTGCCACCGTATTTCAAGGGCTTGAATGGATCTAGTTTCGATCTTTTTGAAACCCTAGTTGTAGCTTCTGTGGAAACCACAACTCTTTCCATGCAAACTTTCCATCTGCAAACAAATGGAATTGGTCATATTTACTTTTCAACAAAGAATAATACCAGAAATACAATCAATTAATTGAAAGAATGACATTAATAAGTAATTAATTTAGACCCCTGTGTGGTCAATTCCTGTGCCACAGTGTTATCAATGCATGCAAACTCCATCGGGTGTCCTTGGGCTTCAAAGTGTTTACAACAATTCCTAAAAGAGATGTCCACCACTCTCTTTTTGCTTGAATCAATCATCGAGCAATGTTTAGGGTGAAGGATCCAGAGATTTGTTATCTCCTATGGAGGAATCATAGTAAAAAGAGGCATATAGCTTCATGGGATTTGGGATTTAACACTCTAATGTATGTGGCCCACTTCCTTGAGTCCGTTGTTGGGAAACCATGCAGGTTTCTTCTTAATTCCATAGATGTTCAATCCTTGTTTTCCTGTGGTGTGACCTTGACTTCCTACAACACCTAGAAATACGAGAGTGCTCTATATTTCCTTCACGGAACCTTTTATTTCTGGACATGATATAATGGTGGTCACTTATAATAGTTGGCATGCAGGGAAAGTCCTTGTTGTTAGGATATTGAGGATGTCTCCCTCTATCATCGGTAGTGCTATCCAAAATTTAGTTTGAAACCAGTGCACCGCACATTTATCATTTTGTCAGTGCATTTATTAGTCATATAAACAAACATGTGTATAAATTTCATCTGCTTCATGTTCTCAAAGTTTCTTCAACAAATCCCTTTCTTGTTACTAGATGTAGGACTTAACACAGTGATCGTGGAAAATTTGCAATCATTGGACCAATCACATTTAGAAGTGTGACTCAAAGACACTTAATGAAAATACAACCCATTGAATACATCACGACCTTTGAGAGAAATAACGACCTGCGGGGTAGTTTGTGACTTCTGGAGGTTGCAAAGTCGCGTTATAATATAGTCACATCCTTTGGCTACCTTCCCTGAGATATAAGAACGTGATGACGTGACCTGGGTGGAACTGCAACTCATTGGAGGTCTCACAGTTGCATGCTACTTAGGTCGCACGTTCTGTAAGCTTGCCTGGGGCATTGACATCCGACCGTGCGACTTGGGTGGAGCTGCGACTCATTAGAGGTTGCCCAGTCGCAATATAAATAAGTCGAACCTTTAGATGGTTTGTTGGGGCTTAACTGTGACTAAGTGACTTAGGGAGATGCGACTAAGGCAAAGGTGGGGAACGCAATCTGGAGAAGATCACACTCAACAAAGTCGCATCATGAGTAGGTCGCACTCCCCGGGCATTTTTATGTGATCCTGTAATGTGATTTTTGAGATCTGAGTAATGGTCGTGAGAAAGAGATACGACCTTGGTAAGTTGCAGAGTTTCCCTCCAAAGCAATTCACACTTCCCCACATATTTGTTAGAGTTAGAACTGTGTTTATGCGACCTGTGGGGTAGTCATGAGTCTGGTAGGATGATGTTTCGACTACGATTCCAATCACTTCTGGAGGCATGACTAATACCAAGTCACATCCATTCACGAAATCAAAACAGTGTACGCAATCATCCCTCAGAGGGATCCATTATCATTCGACCCATCCTTAGCATTGGGAAGTCAATGTTCTACATTTCTTTCAATCACGATATCTAGAGAATATTTATTCAAACTGGTAGTGCCAGTCAACATATGGATCTAGCATCATACGAAGTGGCTGCTATCTGTTGTGGCACTAAAGTCGTTGATATACATTAATCACTTTTCCCTTTGACCCAATCAAACCCCTTGCCTCGAGATAAACACAGATCATATCCCTGCATTAGATGATATCTCCTGATGTTGAGTGATGTATGGCACAACGAATTTCATCCTTGGGGTGATGGTACAATGATCTCTTATCAGTTTGTATGACTCTTCTTCAACATACAATGCATATTCGTTGGCTCCTTCAGTAATGTATGCATGTTTTTGTTGTGTCGCACTATCTCCCTGACCCCTCAGAGCACGACTACTAGAGGTACTCAAGCTTTGTTAGGGGTGGTATATTTGTTGGTGATTAAACAACTCCCTCCAGGTGGCATGCACATCCCATATTCTTATTACTCTATCCACACTACCTTGTGATACCAGTCAACAGAGATTTTGCAGTGAATAGTCAATGTAATCCTTGTCATGTATTTTCATAACCCCCATCATTGTTTTTTGATTCCAAATGATACATATGTGCATAGGACCAGCTCACTGGAACGAGACACCAACTCCCCTTCGACGTTGTCTCATGCATAGATATCGCCAAACATGGTTTGTTTTCGCTATTTACATAATGTGAGGCTTCAGACCCTATCTTTTACTCTTTACCTGTATATGGTAATATCCAAAGCGATGCTTAAACCATAGTGTGGTCGAGACCTTAGTTTATTGTTAAACTGTTGGAATTTAGGCTTGAGTGGGATCCTCTTGTTGCATGACTTGCGATCGGTGGCTATAGTGTATTCTTGTGTTCAACACGCTCTAGAAAATCAGTCTCATTATCAAGCATCGGTCAACTCACATGGTTGAGTGTTTTCATGCACTATTATGCGTATATGGGATTTTTGTTTTAATTACTTCATGGTCTTGTATCATTCTAACACTGCAACCTTCGTGATGTCATTAGGTATATTCCTGATTTTTCACCATATGCCCACTTTTGATGTTATTCCATTGGTGTGATTGACCGGTTCCTAGAGCTTGTATGGAACTATCTTTCCAATCCACAACTTATGTTAGAAACCCTAGCTCCCTCCATATGTTCAACCTTTTGTGTTCCTCCTTTTAACACATGCTCCATAATCCTCACATGCTTGAATCATCTTCCAGTTGGTAGTGAATCTATTTGTGTCAGACATTCATGCCCCATCATCCTGTGATGACCATATAATACCCCTTATGCTCCATGCATCACTTTGGGATGTGTGCTATATTTATGGTGGTTGTTTGGCTCTTAATTATTCTTGGCAACTATTCCCTTAGAACATAAAAGCATCCACCATGTCGTGTATCAAGAATATGCATTGTCCTATGAAATTTTGTCCTTAAAAAAGCCTCATGAAGTCAATATTTATATCATTAGACAATTTTTTTCCATAAGTGGTGTATTTCCAAACTATTATTCAATTTCATCCTTCTTCATTAAATATGTGCCCAATGCAACTCCATTTAAATCCCTGCAAAGAAAATGGGATAAATAATTAAAACCATGAAAATAATTTCATTTGGAGGTGATAGTAAAATTGCAACTAAATTATACGAGTAAAACAAGAGATGCTCGAATATGAAATTCAACACAACATTTAGGCATCTTCATGGACTTATGAATTGCAAGCAATTTATGTGATGCCAAAAGCAATGGTGCGGTTATAGATTCAAGGGCATTGAGTAAGACGGCAATTTGAGGAATCTTAATGCACTCGAGGGGACGAGGACCAAGACAAAGCAGGGTTACTGTCATGAGGTATTATCACAAACCCTTATGCATATGTGTGATCATGCTTCAGGGTGAGTCAAGAAGAGCTTAAAATGACATGCGTACTTCGATCACATATGTCTAGAGTTACAAGGATGCAAGGGTAGTATATAATATTTGCAAGCCCTAATGCACATGTTGAGGTGTAGGACCAATCAAGAACCTAGGGGAATATGACATGCAACAATCTCTCCCATGATGCTCGACAATGTCAATGGAAACACACTCTCAACGGGAGGTGAGTTAGGTCAAAACAGGAGGGGAATCACCTTTTCCCATTTAGGGTTTTGCCCAAACCTCAATACTGTCAATCGTAAGGAAAGCCAAATTGCATGTACGTTTGCTCAAATATAGGACATCTACTGATCGCGATGCGAATCATGCGAAGATGAGCTTCAAAATCATGAGGGACTCTTGATGCATTAATAAAGCCATTAACCTGCGACACCCTAATGCGATCCTAAGGCATATGTCTGAGACAAAACATGATGTGTGGATGCAATGTACGAAATGTGAGTGGGCGCACCAAAGGGGTTGGATAGGCAAGTTTGCGGGGAGAGCAACCAGTTGGGGGTCCTATCAAAACCCTAGAAGCTTGGGGCAAGTGGTGGGGTACCCAAAATTTTGAATATGCCCAAAAATTTGGGTGGTGTTTTAGCAGATACAACAATCGATGAACCACTAATAGAATCTAGTATCTCTATCAACACCCTTGTAGTAGTCCGAGCGCACACAATGCTACAAGGAAATATCAAACAGATGTTATGGGCACCTCTTGCGTTACCTTGACCTTTGCAGATATGTCTTCCCTTCATGTCTCAGTTGGGTCTTTCTAGTTGGTAAACACCCAATTAAATTTCATACGTGCCGGTATTTGATGATGATGCAAAGAACATGGTAGAGGGCTTATTGGTTCAAAATTTTAAAAGTAAGCTTCTGGTGTTGCTCCACTGCCAGCGGGCCTGGACAGTACCCTGGTGGAGTCACTCCAAGAAATCACAAACATTGCTCCGTTGCCAGCGAGCCTGGTCAGTACCCCGACAGAGTCATTGCATTACCTCTCTGCGCAGGAAGCCTTTCTCTATCCTTTACCCTTTATTTAGTTTTACTTTCTTTTGCGTGTGCATTTGCACTTATTTCTGGGCATTTATTGCGCCAGGGCAGATGAAGGATCTCGACTTATTTTGCGAGCAAGAGAGGTTGTTTCTTGTTTGACAGAAACTAAAATATACCCTGATTTAGGTTTTCCCTTATGCCAAGCTTCAACATCTCATTTCCCGTCAGCAAGTGAACAAAGAACACAAGTCATTGAAACAATAAGACCACACTGAGAACTAGGTTCAGGTTATGGGTATAGGTCATTCAAACTGATTAGGGCTCCCCATGAGCAATCTGTTCTTATTTTCCTTGTTAATGAATAAGACTCGTAGGAGAGATATCCAGGATGCAACTTTGATGACTGGTTCCAAGAGAGGCTACTCATTGGTGTAATCATCACAACTTCACACCATCATTAGGGCTAGGGTTTTAGTTCGAGGGTTATCGAACAAGTGCGAAGAGGTCGAAGCAATGCACTTTGAGGCTGGAGCAAGAGAAAAAGGTGTGAGAAAGCTATTCACAGCACCACGGGTTTGAAAACTTCAGGTTCATGAAGGCTCATGTAGCGGCATGCAACATAGGGGAAATTTCCATGCTAGGTCAAAGTTGGGTGTGTGTCGGGCGAGAAGGAAAGCGTATGATGCAATGCAGCAGACATATCTAATGAAAAAATGTAATGTTATGTGCAAAAGAGATCGACTAATTGCAATTAAAGGACCAATGCAATGCATATGCATAGATTTCATGAATGGCATGCAACAATAAACAAATGCACGAACATGAGTGAAAACATAAATATGCAGGAAACTAAACTACCTATGGCAAGGAAAATGAACATAACAAATTTAAACTATAAAGAAAATTCTAATCAAAAAATGAATAAGCAAAACCCTAAACCTAACTAGTCTAAAACCCTAAATCCTAACTTAACTAAAGCATAGGTCGGGTTATGTGAAATCAAACTTCCAATGCAACCACCGCAACAATTCCTGACTTGCCAAAACCATGATGACAACGATCAAAATTTGTGAAAAGAGTTGTGCAAAAAATAAAATGTTTACCTCTAAAGCATGCACAACGAAAGAAAATCTCGTCTACTTCCACGGAAAAGTGCCAAAAAAGACCTTTCAAGGCAAACTGCAACTCAATCCTCGCGAACTGAATCATAAGCGTGAAATTTATAGTCACCCAGCCATGACATACATTTGTTCATACTTAACCCTAAATCCAATGCAAGTAAGGAAAGATGACGTCGGCCAACAAAGGGATCCGCTAGATTAACTCGATCAACAACCCGATCATGATGTAGAGGCCGATCAAATTGATGACTCCGAAAAGAGGGGTTTATGCCGAGTGTAATTTAGATCCCTGAGGATTTGAACACAAAAACCCTAATTTTAGAAACCTGAGTTTGAAATTGTTCATAGACTTCGTCTAGGGCGTGAGGATCTAACATAGCCATCAACAGAAGCTGAAGTGCCTCACCGTCCTGACATAACTCTGAACCTTCAAACGACACGCCATCAAATATTGGTAGCTTCGCAAGCTTTGTAGATGGATGTATATGGTTATCGTTGGTTGTGAGCAGACAATTATCAGTGAAAATATTTTGGATTGGATCCATTGTTTGAATATTGATAGATTGGTAGCTTGACAAATGACATTCTTTAGACTCCTAAGAATGAACCAAATCAACCAAAAGAGTGCCAGACAGAGGGGAGATCAGGTGATTGGCATCTTCCCATATAGGAGATTGTAATACATCATTCAATAATGTATGTTGATAGACTGTACCGACTAGGCAATAATAAAAAAGGTTTGGGACAATGGCCAGAGCACTCCCTTCAACAAACAAATTAGGATATAGAGGTTGACGCACATCACCTGTAAGGTGATGGAAAGGTTTGCTCAAAGCAACATCACCCAAATCAAAGGATTTTCAAAATGAGCTCGCATCCGGCAAGATGATGTTGAGAGGAGCGTGATGTGTAGAAACCTTATTTTCAAAAACCCTAATTCGACTTGGTTCAGGGGTCTCATCAGGAACGCGAGAACCTAACATAACCATCAGTGGAAGCTGAAGTGCCTCAACTTCCTGATGATTCCCTAAACATTTGAATGGTGGGTCATCAAGTTCTGGTGGCTTCATAGGATCAACAAATGAATACGTAGGATAATCACCAGAGGTGTGAGCGAATATATTTCCGTTAAAATGAGAATCGTTGAAACCACCAGTTTGATCATGTTGGATATCTAATACATAAGGCTCTCCTTGGCTTGGGAGTGAAGAGGGATTAATGAGAGAACCATCTTGAGCTCGGCGAGATTCATGGCCCTCTTCTCCACCTATTAAATACTGCAAGTGGAGAAGGTCAAGCATAAGATATTCAAAATCCGCATCCCTTAACTGTGAAACATCACCCCCATGTACAAGATTACAATCAATGCGAGCAAGATAAATATGTGAATGATTTGAAGCAATCGAAGGTGCAATAGACCCATGGACCAAATCAGGGTAGAATAGACACACAGGGTTAGATGAAGGGGCACCGATTGGACCTAGACTCAAATCCTGCCCATTTATGTTCGCCAAAGAGAAAGACGGATTTTTAGGCTTGATGTGGTCCGTGGGTTTCATAGGATAGTCAACTTGAGACAAGACCAAAGCCAACCTATGTATGTGAATGAGATCCTGGGGTATAATAAGACGTATGTTGAATGGACTCAATCGGGGTTCCATCAGCAGGAATATATGTTATGTAATATTCAGATTCAAGATCAAAAAGATGTACGAGGGATTTAGAGGTGAGACCATCAGATCCATTTCCCAAAAAGCATTGTTCATCATTTAAACCATTTACAGCCACAATATTATTATGTAACAAGTCAAGAGGAGGATGAGAAATCCCACAAACAATAATCTCTTCCTCAAGGGGTTGAGGTTGTTCTAGATTCAGAGAGAGAGGAAAAACAAAATTATGGGTAGAATCTTGGCACTTTGTAATCTGTAAATTATGATGATACTCATGCGAAACATGACTTGTTTCTAATTGAAAATGTTGTAAAGAAACAAGAACCAATCGTTGAAAATTTATATTGAAATACACCCAGTCGACATCACTTTCAGGAAATTCAAAACAAAGATGCACATATTTGAAAGCAAAATCCTCTAAAGATTCTTCAGGTTTCATCCTAAGTTCATTTATCCTCTTTAACACATCTTAAAAATTGTACTTGTCAAATGCTTGTTGGAGCTTACCGACAAGTTGCTCAAATGAATGAATGGACGTCGCCAAAAACATGCGGCACCATTGCTTGGCACAACCTTCAAGGGTGAGGGAGAAGACCACACAAGCAAAATATTCATCGTCGATCTCAAAAGATTCACAAAACTCGAGAAAATCATAAATGTGCTTGTTTATGGGTGTTCCATCCTCACCATCAAACTTTAACTGAGACAAGTGATGCAGCTACTCCTGGGGGATGGAAAATCGAAAAATAGACAAACCAGATAAACACCTCGGGAGCAAGATTCTAGTCAGAGCCATTAACAAATATGAGACTAAACTACAGGCTCCAAGGGTTGAACTTTTCATCAGGCCCTCCTTCTAGCGCCAATTTGTTGACGTGCCAAAATGTACTACCAACGACTAAGGGGTCTCCACGGTGTGAAGTCCCAATTAGACCTCACACCGTTTGGGATAGAAGCCCCATCCGGTATGTGGGCCTGACTACCACCATGATTTTTTTCTTCTCTTGGTTATCAAATGAGAAGATGCCAGAGTGGGGAAAGAATTAAGTGCTCGGGCAACGAAACAATATCAACCCAAGATTGACAAATTACAAAAATAGGTGCAAACAAGTCACAACAATGATAAGAAGAGATAAATGATGAGATGGATTAGTGAGCTAAACCCCATCAGACATAATAAATAGGAACATGCCCGAGGTCAATTGCATAGTAGTTCATAATAGGTTACCGACATGGAAAGGGACAAGTAAACACAGATTTGAAAGTGAAACATACATGCAACCACTATGTATCAGTACATAACATCTTGCATATATTAAAGCACACATACAAATATGGTAAGGTACCAGACAACGAATAAAACCATCATGAGTAAGCATGGGAATCAATGAAAAAGGTGAAAGAAAACATCTTATTAATATTGTTTCAACTTCAAATACATATCATGCAATTGGTCAATACCCAATAGTATAACATGGGTTGTTCATACCGTCGCCCGATGCCACCACCCTAAACCCACTCCATATCCACTATACTAGCTACCAAGAGCTGAGTGACCCTAGATCTCAAGCATAAATCAGCTATCTATCTCTGCCTCAACTCAAGTGCTAAAATTTCACATCAATGAGGCATGATGGCACATTTATAGAGACGAGGTGATTGTTCACCTACCATGACCCTTGACCTGTCCTCATGACTCTTGAACTTCCTCACTGCTCCCTCATGCATATTTCTTAGTACATGTTGAATTAATCTCAACATGACTATTGACACCATGAGGAGAACATTTACATACTAATAGAGGAGATAATTTGAGGAGGAAAGAACTCTTGAGAAACCCTAGAGTTGGTTCTGGTTGCCAACAATGATGTGAAACCATGGAGACTTGCATGAAAAATTGAACTTCTTTCTATTGTGTCTCGCACGAATCCAATCATCTTTTGTCATTGTGTTCTTGACATTGCCACCATATTTCAAGGGCTTGAATGGATCCAATTTCAATCTTTTTGAAACCCTAGATGTAGCTTTTGTGGAAAACACAACTCTTTCCATGCAAAATTTCCAGCTACAAACAAATTAAATTGGTCATATTTACTTTTCAACAAAGAATAATACCGGAAATACAATCAAGTAATTGAAAGAATGACATTAATAAGCAATTAATTTAAATCCCTGTGTGGTCAAATCCTATGCTACAGTGTTATCAATGTATGCAAACTCCATCAGCTGTCATTGGGCTTCAAAGTGTTTATAGCAATTCCTAAAAGAGATGTCCACCACTCTCTTTTTGCTTGAATCAATCATTGAGCAATGTTTAGGGTGAATAATCCAGAGATTCGTTATCTCCAATGGAGGAAGCATAGTGAAAAGACGCATATAGCTTCATGGGATTCAAGATTTAACACTCTAATGCATGTGGCCCACTTTCTTGAATTTGTTGTTGGGAAACCATGCAGGATTCTTCTTAATTCCATAAATGTTCAATCCTTGTTTTCCTGTGGCGTGACCTTGACTTCCTACAACACCTGGAAATACGAGAGTGCTCTATATTTCCTTCACGAAACCCTTTATCTGTGGACATGATATAACGGTGGTCATCTATAATAGTTGGCATAAAGGGAAAGGCCTTGTTGTTAGGATATTGAGGATGTCTCCCTCTACCATCGGTAGTGCTATCCGAAAGTTAGTTTGCAACCAGTGCACCATGAATTTATCATTTTGTCAGTGCATTTATCAGTCATATAAACAAACATGTGTATAAATTTCATCTTCTTCATGTTCTCAAATTTTCTTCAACGGATCCCTTTCTTGTTACTGGATGTAGGACTTAACATAGTGATTGTGGAAAATTTTCAATCATTGGACCAATCATGTTTAGAAGTGTGACTCAAAGGCACTTAATTCAACCCATTGAATACATCGCAACCTTCGAGAGAAATATCAACCCGTGGGGTAGTTTGCGACTTCCGGAAGTCGCAAAGTCATGCTATAACAGAGTCGCATCCTTTGGCTGCTTTCCCTGAGATATAAGAACGCGATGACGTGACCTGGGTGGAACTGCAACTCATTGGAGGTCGCACATTCGCACGTTACTCAGGTCGCACTTTCTGGGGCATTGAAATGCAACCATGTGACTTGGGTGGAACTACAACTCATTGGAGGTCGCCCATTCTCAATATAAATAAGTCGAACCTTTAGATGGTTTGTTGGGGCTTAACTGTGACCGAGCGACTTAGGGAGATGAAACTGAGGCAAAGGCGAGGAATGCAATCTAGAGAAGATCACACTCAACAAAGTCTCATCATAAGTAGGTCGCACTCCCTAGGCATTTGTATGTGATCCTATAGTGTGATTTTTGAGATCTGGGGAATGGTCACGAGCAAGAGATACAATCCTGGTAAGTTGCATAGTTTCCCTCCAAAGCAAGTCGCACTTCCCTGCATATTTGTTAGAGTTAGAACTATGTTTATGCGACTTGTGAGGTAGTCACAAGTCTGGTAGGATGATGTTGCGACTACGATTCCAATCACAACTAGAGGCATGACTAAGACCAAGTCACATCCATTCACGAAATAGAAATGGTGTACGCACTCATCCCTCAGGGCAATCCATTGTAATTCGAGTCATCCTCAGCATTGGGAAGCTAGTGTTCTACCTTTCTTTCAGTCATGATATCTAGAGAATATTTATTCAAACTGGTAGTGCTAGTCAACATATGGATCTGGCATTATACGTAGTGGTTGCTATCTGTTGTGGCACTACAGTCGTTGATATACATTAATCACTTTTCCCTTTGACCCAATCAAACCCCTTGCATCGAGATAAACACAGAGCATATCCCTGCATTAGATGCCTTCTCCTAATGTTGAGTGATGTATGGCACAACGCACGTCATCCTTGGGGTGATGGTGCAATGATATCTTACCAATTTGTATGACTCTTCTTAAACATACAGTGCATATTCATTGGCTCCTTCAGTACAGTATGCATGCATTTGTTGTGTCGCACTATCTCCCTGATCCCTCAGAGCACGACTACCGGAGGTACTCAAGCTTTGTTGGGGGTGGTATAAGAAGGATTTGTTGGTGATTAAACAACTCCCTTCTAGGTGGCACACACATCCCATCTTCCTATTACTTTATGCGCGCTACCTTGTGATACCATTCAACAGAGATTTTGTAGGGAATGGTCAATGTAATCCTTGTCATGTATTTCCATAACCCCCATTGTTGTTATTTGATTCGAAATGATATATATGTGCATAGGACTAGCTCACTGGAACGAGACACTAGTTCCCCTTCAACGTTGTATCATGCATAGATGTTGCCAAACATGGTTTTTTTTTCGTTATTTACATAATGGGAGGCTTCATACCCTAACTTTTACTCTTTACCTGTAAATGGTAATATCCAAAGTGATGCTTAAACCATAGTGTGGTCGAGACCTTAGTTTATTGTCAAACTGTTGGAATTTAGGCGTGAGTGGGACCCTCTTGTTGCATGACTTGCGATTGGTGGCTATAGTGTATTCTTGTGTTCAACGTGCTCTAGAAAATCAGTCTCATTATCAAGCATCAGTCAACTCACATGGTTGTTTTCATGCACTATTATGCGTATATGGGAGCTTTGTTTTAATTACTGCATGGTCTTGTATTATTCTAACACTACAACCTTCATGATGTCATTAAGTACATTCCTGATTGTTCACCATATGCCCACTTTTGATGTTGTTCCATTGGTGTGATTGAATGGTTCCTAGAGCTTGTATGGGACTATCTTTCCAATCCGCAACTTATGTTAGAAACCCTAGCTCCCTATGAATGTTCAAACTTTGCGTTCCTCCTTTTGACACATGCTCCATAATCCTCATAAGCTTGAATCGTCTTCCCATTGGTAGTGAATCTATTTGTGTCAGACATTCATGCCCCATCATCTTGTGATGTCCATATAATATCCCTTATTCTCCATGCATCACTTTGGGATGCGTGCTAGCTTTATGGTGGCTACTTGGCTCTTAATTATTCTTGGCAACTATTCCCTTAAAACATAAAATCATCCACCATGTCGTGTATCAAGAATATGCCTTGTCCTATGAAATGTTGTCCTTAACAAAGCCTCATGAAGTCAATATTTATATCATTAGACAATTTTTTCCATAAGTGGCGTATTTCCAAACTATTATTCAATTTCATCCTTCTTCATTAAATATGTGCCCAATGCAGCTCCATTTAAATCCCTGCAAAGAAAATGGGATAAATAATTAAAACCATGAAAATAATTTCATCTAGAGGTGATAGTAAAATTGCAACTAAATTATATGAGTAAAACAAGAGATGCTCGAATCTGAAAATCAACACAACATTTAGGCACCTTAATGGACTTATGAATTGCAAGCAATTTATGTGATGCCAAAAGCAATGGTGCAGTTATAGATTCAAGGGCGTCGAGTAAGATGGCAATTTGAGGAATCTTAATGCACTCGAGGGGATGAGGACCAAGACAAAGCAAGGTTACTGTCATGAGGTATTATCACAAACCCTTATGCATATGTGTGATCATGCTTCAAGGTGAGTCAAGAAGTACTTCGATCACATATGTCTAGAGTTACAAGGATGCAAGGGTAGTATATAATCTTTGCAAGCCCTAATGAACATGTTGAGGTGTAGTACCAATCAAGAACCTAGGGGAATATGACATGCAACAATATCTCTCATGATGCCCAACAATGTCGATGGAAACGCACTCTCAGCGGCAGGCAAGTTAGGTCAAAACAGGAAGGGAATCACCTTTTCCCATTTAGGGTTTTTCCCAAACCTTAATATTTTCAATCGTAAGGAAAGCCAAATTGCATGTACGTTTTCCCAAATAGAGGACATCTATTGATCACGATGTGAACCATGCGAAGATGAGATTCAAAATTATGAGGGAATCTTGACGTATTAATAAAGCCATTAACATGCGACACCATAATGTGATCCTAAGGCATATTTCTGATACAAAACATGATAAGTAGATGCAATGTACGAAATGTGAGTGGGCCCACCAAAGGGGTTGGATAGGCAAGTTCGCGGGGAGAGAAACCGGTTGCGGGTCCTATCAAAACCCCAGAAGCTTGGGGCAATTGGTGGGGTACCCAAAATTTTGAATATGCCCAAAAATTTGGGTGGTGTTGTAGTAGCTACAACAGATCCTTCTCGCCTTCGCAACACATTTCTTCCACTCTGCCAGATATTGAGCATTTGTTGTTGGAGGCTTAGGAATATCATTGTTTATGAATTCCTTCAGCCTGTTGTCTTCCAACACTGCCTCCATCCTGTCCTTCCAAGCAATATAGTTTGAACTACCCTCAAGGGAATATTCAAGTCTCAAGCTATAGAATGAAATCATGTTGGTTGTGAAGAATGCTACTGAAAATTCAATTTAACTTGTAAAAGACAAACTCACATTCTCCTCTTCTAGAGTGATTTCTGCTCTGATACCTTGTAGAAATTCCTTGTAGATTCAAACTTCTAATTGTAATTTACTAAAACAATAGAATTTAATCTACTCTACTCATCAATGGAAATAATTAAACGATCAAGAAATCATGAAGCATACAAGATAAAGAATTCAATAAACACATTACACAATGATTTCCTAGGGAAATCCACAACTAAAAAGCTATGTTATCTATATATTGCATTAGTTAGAAAATATGAGAAGATTACAATGATTTTCTCAAGCCTGAGCAACCTCTGCACTATCTATATCTATCTCATTGATTCCTAGACAAGCCTAGGCCAATCCTTAACCAAATTTTGGCTTACCCAAGTCCCTATTTCCTTGCGTTGTTTCCTTGGGAATTAACCCCCTATTAATTAAGGAAATTCCTCAATATGAATTGTGCAATCCTCATAGGCCTTCCTTTGACTGCATGCACCACCTGTACAATTCAGATGATTATACAACTGATAGTACACTTCCCTTGAACTCCAATCTCAACTGGGTAACTCTCAAATATGACATGCATGAGTTACGTATGAGTGAATCATCAGTTAAATGGTTGAACACATGAAGCAACACCCCATTTTCTGACCTCCTACTAGTTCCTCCATCACTTGGAACTAGTTTAAATTACTTTAACTTAATTAAACTGAATTAATTAATTATAACTCAAAATAAACTCAACCGGGGCCCCTAATGTAGGAGACACTCTACATGACTCTAGTTAGACCCTCAAATTGAATTAACTGAACAAACCAAGTCAAATTAACTTAGTTAACTCATACAAGTTGTCTTGTGATGTGGAATTGCAATTTTATTCCTAATTTACTTCAAGGACAAAATTAAATCATAATTTTCTTGTTGCATTTTCAACTTTTTTTTTCCCTCGAAGGCAACCCTCGGTTTATATGAGGGAATTGTATTACGGTTGTGTATTATTATTTTGAGCGAGAGAGAGAGAGGAGGTTGTGTAGAGGAAAGAGGAAATTACAGTGGATATGTTGTAGGTTGTATCTCTTCATTTTGCTAGATAATACAAAAGGCCGTGGACGTAGCCCAATTTGGGGGAACCACATATATATGTGTCTCTCTTGTTTTTTGTGTTTTTTGTGTTTCTATTTCTGTGATATTTTATGTGTTACATTACTCTGTAATATGTAATTTTATAACAATATATATGCTATCACAGAAATAGAGAGATCTCAGAATCTCATATATGTAGTTTTTATTGTAGTTTTGAATTCATGGAGTGGGGAAAATAATCTAGAATTTTTCTTTTCAATGAATTCTTCTTTCAAATGATCTTGATAGTTGTCTGCCTGCAGCCTTGACCTTCCCTCCAACATTTTGACTACTTTTTTTCGGCCCTTTTTGCTACTGGACGTGTGATAAAAATATGGTAAGGAATGACTCTAATTTTCTTTGCTTGGGAAACAAGTCTCCCTTCAAGATCTTGGCTTGATTGTTAATGCTTCTCTTATCCCTTTTGTAGCTCCTTGATCTGGCTGTTACTCGGTCTTGCTGTAGGTGAAGTGATGCTCTACATGTATGCATGTTGTTATGGAATATAGCCCAATCTTTTGTTCCATCTTGTAGTTAAAAAGGTCTTTGAAGATTGCCTTTATAATGGATCTAGTCAAGAAATAGAGCCTAGGATTTGATCAAGTCTGTTTTGGAGATGTTCTTGAACTCAGCTCTTGAGTAGCTCTTTTTGAGGGTTCAATGTTCTTCTTGATGTATTGTCCTCTCTTTGATTCTTCTTTCATTGCTCCAATCCTTGAGTGTCCTTTACTAAGTTGCATTTCATTTCCTTGACTTGTTACCTTAGCTCTGATACCATGTTGAGAAATCTAGGGGAAGAAAGATGAGTGATTTCTCTTTGATGATAATTGTTTGTGATTACTTGTTACTTCTGTTAGTTAGATTCTTATTCAACTTGATTATTATTGTGTTCTTTTCATCAAACAATTAAAAAACATAAAGGACAATGAGACAAGAGGACACAAGATATATGCGATCAACCAGGCCAAAACCTCTCCAATTTGATAGGAAAACACGCAATAATTTTTCTTCTTATAGAATTTCAATTGAAAAATTCCAAGACCTACACCCTTGACCAAATGACCCTCCAAGACCACACCACAAAACTTATTTCGATTAGAACTTCTTACATAAAGTCAACATTGGTAAAACTGAGTGCACCACATCAGACTTCGACTCTTCTTCAATTTTTGGGCACTTGTCACAGGTTTATTATTTCGGTCTACTTGTGATCTTCTGAAATTCTTCACGTGTGGACTGAATATGACATATTTACAAGGCTTCCCTTCTTTGCTGTGAATGATCTTCCTTTTATAATAACTCAACTCTATTGATCCATGACACTTTACTTTCTCGGCTTCCTAAGATGACTGTAACTTTGACTTTTGTTGCCACAGGAGGTAGCCCTAACTAGACTTGTACGAGTGAGATGAATAACCCAAAAGACAGTCCTTCCAATCTTTGTTCATTTCCTTCTTCGCTTGGTTTACACGAGCTTTTGTGCTATACAAAACAAACTGAATTGATGCCTCACAAATGAAGTCGAGATTTCAATATATAGCCTTCATGTCATTGCTTATGGGCCGACTTGTCATAGTTTGGTAGGCCGACTTGATGCTTGAGTTTAGACATGGTCTTGGAGGGTTCCTTTACTCCTTTTGACTCAAATAAAATTTCTTTTATGATATGTAACTTCCCCAAAATGGTTCCCTCATACATGACAATGACTTGATGACTCAACAACAAACCATAAGAGCTCACTATGGGAGCTTGACCTAAAAATAAATTTCCTTGAGCATGCAACCAATGCCTCAAGAACAACAATAAATTTATTTTTCTCATTACATCAAATACATAAAATCATGATTGCAGATGTCATTATGATGATCGAACCTAGTTACGTATTTCAACATGAACAACCAACACTATGAAGGAATCCCTCACCCAGATATATTTTTCACACAACCTTGAAATAGCAAGATGACCCTTGGCTTGACAATTAAATGTGAGATTTTATAGTTGTCTTCGAAAGACAATTGTAGAATTCAATAGAGAATTCAAAAGTTAAAGGATTTGGAAAAGGAACAAGATATGGAACAACTTAATCCACTTCCAATGAAATAAGAAACCAATTGTAGAAATATCTAGGTGGGATTAGATACATGACAAGCTTATTCAATATCTTGATAATTACCAATAAAAAAGAAGAATCTATTTCTCTCGAGGAATGCCAAATCTTGGATATTTCTTCAATTTACTTGGTTGATACAGATTGTTGTGATCTAGATCTCATGGATATCCCAATTTTAGTGAATGATGATCGTATATCTTTAATCTAATTCATCCTAAACAAATAAACATCAAAAATTTGTGAAGGAAGTGTTGAAGAATGTAACTAGCTTTGTTCTTCATAATTGCACTTTTCAAAAGAAAATTTTATTATTAAAGAAAATGACTTATTAAAGCATGGGTTTCATGCTTGGGTCAATGTTTCCTAGGTCAAATTCCTCATTGAGGACTTGTAGGTTTTGTCTTGAGTCATTAGAGTCATTTTCATTATTATTAGACCCTTCTTAGGCTTTTGTATCATGTAAAAAAATTTATTTTTGAGTCAAAAGGGTAATTTGTCACCTCCACACCAACTCGGCCCAACCCTCAATAAGTCGGTCTGGATTAGGGAAATTTGACCTCACAAGAAGCATATATATTGAGCAACTCGACTTCATTTGGGGAGTATCATCAACAAATTCGATATCTAAGAAGCAATAGTTGGAAAAGAGTGTGAAGTTCCTATAGAAGAAGGATAGTAGCTCGGAAGAAGAAAAACGAGTTTTTGGGCTACCTTTCTCTCACACATGCGAATATTTTGAGTTGAAGTTGGGGCTGAAATTTGTTGCAGGGGTCGAAATTTTGATCTGAAGTTGCACCTTAAAGCATTGACACTTGGAAGGTTGAGAAAAGGACATCTACAAGGAGGAAGGGTCGACTTCGTGGTTGGAGGAGGTGTTTATCTAGGTCTAGAAGTCTGGAAGTGTCTCATCTTGATTTGAATCTACTGAAGGAAGAGTTCTTGACTGGATTTTGCCTTTATAGGGTTTTTTCCCTAGCTGTGTGCCTACATATTGTGTCTCTTGTTATTGTGATCTTAATACACATATAATTTGGTAATTTCTTCATGAAAGATAAACCATATAAGTAAAAGAATCCAACATAATTCACAAGTAATTATCAAGAAAGAGGAATCAAATCCTAAATGCTACTAGCATTGATTTCTCAACAGGAAGGTCATTAAGGTCATTATAGCTATATGAAGGGATAATAGATAGAAAATTAGTAATAATAAGAAAATGGAAAATAAAAAGAGGGTGGGGGGCGAGGGACTTGAGGATTTACAAAGTTGGTTTTTATTCCATCTGAGACCACGTAAGAGTAAATTTCATTTATTGGTTCATTTGGATGCTCCAAATTGAAAAATATTCTTAACAAAATAACCATTTCGTCATCTTATGGCATCAAACATTCTAATGAGAGTGAAATAATTGAGGAATCCATCATTTTATTAAAATCATTTATTTTTTCTTTAAGTTAATCTTTATAGTGGGGTAACATGGTTATGGATATCATATGATATACTATTAGCACATTGAATCATATCTACTAGATATCTAGTGTGGAGATGGATTGACATTTTTATTAGAAAATGGGGGGTTGTAAGTTCATGAGATACTTATAACTTCTTATGTTGTAATTGATATCTTATTAGGTTCATCTACCATACCTATTCAAGAGCCACAAACGATTTTTACTGATGGTCAAAATTTTGTCGAATATATTCTCAAACTTGTCTGGGAACTTAACGAGAACTCAGATTTGGAAGGAAGAATATTGTCCATTGGTTCCCTTTATTTGAACAATGTTTCTATTTATCTTTGTTTTTAACTAGGAAAATGCTCTTCTTCTTTGGGAAATTCTAAAATAACCTCACAGGGAGTTAGCTGCATGTATAAATTATATTAATTCTACAACTACTCTAGCTTCTCTTACGTTAGTAACATATTTCTATGTAGGTATTATAAAGAAGGGTTTAGGTTATTTTGGTAAATATATTCAACTAACAAACTTGATACTTTTACAAATTAACATCTTTATCACTTAGTTTTCTACTTTCTAAAAAATATATTAGTTGAAGAATTGGTAGTTGCAGTAACCATTTCTCTAATATCTATGGTACTTCCTATACCTATAATGTTCCTAGGATTATTTATGAGTAATATTTAAGCTTTGATCTTTGCAACTCTCGCTGCAACTTTTATGGGTGAATCCATGGAGGGTCATCATTAAATCACTAAAACACTGTCCAAAACTCATGACTTGGTATGTATGGTAGAAGCAAATTAGAATTCTTAGTAATAAGAACTTGGTAACAAGATTTAAGATTAGTTAGTTACTATTTTTTTGTCCATTATATATTTAGATAGAGTGGATTAGATTGGTCCATTAGTATATAGACATGAGAGGCAATATGAATGAGTAGGTTCACTAATCAGAGCTGGTTGAATTAAGGATGTACCCCTATGTAGAACGATGAAATTTTTATTCCTAGTACGGGGAAGATTTTTTAACTTTTTTACTTTGTATATACTTCATTTTATACATTAATCCATCTATATTGATTATAATCCTTATAGATTATATGGATTAATATATCATCTATAGATGTTATATATAGTTACCTATAGGCTCTTATGTCGTCTATTCTATCTCTATGATAAGAATTCATATGTCCAATATGATGGAATATGTATTTCAAATGTTATTAAGAAGAAATATTTAAATAGGGGATAATAGGCTTCCTTATTGATTGATATACTACTTTGATTCCATCAAGAAATCTTTTGGGTTCTTAGTTTTTCAAAAGAAATCATTGCATAAATTTACCATTGGTGAAGGCTCAATAAATGAAATTGTCATATTATCAACTATTGTCCAAACTTACTAAGAATATATTACAATGGATCCTTCATTTTCTATTGCTTTAGTTATTGCAGCTAGATTAATTATAAGGATTGATTTCATTTGGATCCGATGTTGGCCAGGGCACTGCTATGGGCTAAGATATAGAAAGTATTGTGAGACAACTATAAGTAGAAGGTAAACTATGAAGTACCTTACTACTAAATATAACTTATATGGAAGCTTTATATATTTATGGACTAGTTGTGGCCTTATCATTTCTACTTGTTAATCCTTTTGTTTGATCCCAAGAAAGATCCCTACACCTCATTATTACATTATATTTCTCTAAGAATTTCCTTGTTCAACTGTGGGTTTAAATAATTAGAAAATGAATTATTGTATTTCTTCTACACAAATTCCTTGGTCAGAAATATTCATAACACATGTGGGAAGGGAGTGGATAGGGAAAGAAAAAAAACATCCTTATATAAGATCTGAGACTAAGTTAGGTATCCCAAATATTCTTATCCAGAACTAGATAGGATGAAATAAGAAAGGAATTTCTTTTTGTAGAACATATCCTTATCTATGAGGGGAGAGTGTTTGAAAATGTAATTGAGCCTTTCATTTCCTCGAGTTATTTGCCTTCCGTTGGTGTTTTGGGTCAATTACTAATATTTTAAAAACAAATATCATAAATCCAAGTGTGGTGGTTAATGTACTAATCTATTTTAGAAAGGGAGCATGTGCAAGTTGTATATTTGAATAATATAGCTAGGCTCAACTAGTTTCACTTTGGTGATAGAAAAGTGCACGATCTTAACAAATTACTTGTAAATAGGGAATAACAAAGAACTATAGCATTTTTTAGTTGATTGGGAAATTAAATCTTAGTATATGTCAATCAATAAGGGAGAACTATTATAATGGTTAAAGCTGAATTGTTTGAAGTTTAAGCACAACTAACTAGGTACTCTTTCCACCATTGTGTCAAGATGAGATGTATTCAAATGCATAGTTGGAGATTGATATTGTATATAACATTAAGATCAATGGAATAACTTGATCTATTACTAGAAAATGGTCCCAATGTGCCATCCAATTTTAGTTCCAATATTGAACTATTGACCTAAACATAAGGGAAATTATTCGATAACACAAAAAGAAGAACACATGAATTGATTGAATGAAACATATTGATTCAAGTTTCATGGTGGAAGAAGAGGAGAAAAAAGGGGAAATGGAAACAAACAACTATAGTAATAATTGCAAATCCCTTTTGCTGCAAGATACCTTCAAAGATCTTGGTATTTTATAGTTTGAAGGTAGTCTTTTGTAAATGGAATGGAAAGGGAAATCTTGGTGTTGATGAAGGAAGGGAACATATATGTTCTCGGGGAATAAACAAAGAACTGAGCAGGAGAGTCAAATGAATTGAAAGAATTTTGTTTAGGTTGGAAAGAGATTATGAATTCGTGAACTATGTGAATAGATCATTTATTTTCATTAATTATTCTATTAGATAATTGTAAACATAAAATATTGAATATTGTTTAGAATTTGGAAGAACTATGTCAAGGAGCTATCAATTAACTCAAGAAAGCTTGATCTCACTTAAGGCAAGTGGAAATGATAGTGGGAGGAATTTGGGTAAATGCAAACTCCCAAATAGAATGAGAGAAATAGGATTTCATCAATGTTGCTTCTTCGAATTTGGAAAAATTAGAGGATCCCAGGAATGAGATGGTATATTCTGAACAACAAAGAGAAATTGACCATACGTGACAACAATTCTCACCAACTTTTATGAATAATAATAGAAACTTTGAATAGCTGTTTGAATATTGAGTTATATTTACATGTGATTGATCACAATATTGAATTGCTTAAAACCATGATGAACACAAATGATTAGTTATTATAGGTCTTATTTCTCAACAATTAATGAGTGTTAATGGGAAATATTCAACTCAACAAAATTATTATTATTGTTCAGAAATAGATTGAACAATATAAAAATGAAGTAAGAGTTAGTAATATTTGCACCGTATTTCAAGTGGGAGATGACAATTATTGTATTCATGGTCTTGATGAAGTGATGGTAGGGGAATTAATGAAATATGGAGATGGTACAATAGGAATTTCCTTAAATTTGAGATTGGATAATGTTGGAGCTATATTAATGGACGATGGATTGATTATGCAAAAAGATAGTACCATGAGAGAAATGAGTGAAATAGCTCAAATACCAATAAGTGGTGTGTAAGGGTCAAATTTCAGCTTCTGAATTGCGATTAATTAAATGTCCCACTCTAGATATTTTAGCAAGACGTTCTACCCATATAAAAATGCATCCAATCAAACCACCGAACAAAGGAAATAAAGGATTAAGGTAACATAGTGCAAAGTATGTAGTATAAATGTTGCCCAAAATCATATAATAATGAAATACCATTATATAAACTCTATAGACTCAATCTAAACATGTGTTTTATAAATAATTCCCAGTATGATGCAAATAAAAATCTACATAGACGTCCATCAAAAAGGTCCAAATATATATAGAACCATAAGGTCTTACCTTGCCATTCCCTGATAATGGAAACCTAAGCAGAGAAGTCACCTTGTTGAATAAGCGACCAGAAAGGAGCTAACCTAAGCATCCTATTTTATTTTCCTTGATTCATTACAAACACAAGTATTATTGCTTGATTGAAAACCACAAATTATGCAAACACTATTAGAATGTATATAATAAAATTTACTAATTTTTGCATTTAGAATAGAAAAATATAACAAAGCCACTTATAAAATCATGGTAGAAAATAGATTAAATTTGCATTATTCATTGGATGGAAAATAATATCCAGGGGAGAATCTTCTCGTACATACATTCATTATTAAATAAACCCACTTTAGCAATAGTTTTTAAACATATCAACCAAAAAAAAATTGGCATCAAGGGAAACCCTCAAAGTTCAAATGAAAGAATGAGTTCCAACCAATATCAACCCACCTTATCCAAACCCAAAAGTAGAACATGGTAGCCTAAGCTTGAGTAAGCGAGTAAAACAACAAACTATGGGTTGTTGTTATGTTGATAATCAACAACTACACGTTAATTCACCCTATAGAGGCATGCAAAACATGTGGGAAAAAGGTTGTTGTAAGGCTATCAAACTTATGTTTTCTAAAACATTTGTTACAAGCTTTAACCAATGCAAAGTTATGGAATCCCGCTACATGTATTTTGTGTTGCATGGGAATGGGAGAACATTATTTCATATTATTACAAATATCCTTGATGTTTTCATGCCAAATGCATGTGTAATGATAAAGTATAAACAACTTGGAAAGAGTTAGCACACAATACATGGTAATTACTGAAGAACAATATCCACTACTTGGTTATGTAGCATTGAATGTTGTGATAGATGATTTATATATTGTTGGATTTGAATAGTTGATGTATTTGATAACTTATTACAATGATTTATAAATCAACCATCACAACATTCAATTCAATACCATGTAGCCAAATAGATAATGTTTACCATGTTGAGTGTGTTGGAAGATTGCTTTGTGTGTGTGTGTGTGTGTTGTCATTGATACCAAAGTTAGGAAGCATGATGTAAAACATGTTGAGTCATTAATGTCAATAGTGATATGAATGTTGTCATTAACATTATCTAGTTTGATGTCAAACATGAAGTTGCAGTTTGGGTAGCCTATCTTTACAGGCATTTTTCTGCTATAGTTTCTTAGTCCGAGTATATGGAACTTTTTATGACTCCCAAAGAATAAGGATAAACATGTGTTTATTTGAAGTAGTTAAGGAATAGTTCTATCCTAGTCAAGGTTCCAGAATCTAGGCATCTGGGTCATCCAGGGTGTATGAAATTGTGCTTTCGCCAAAAGAGATGGATAACAAATACATTCATATGTTTCTCTGCATATGGGAATCTGGGCATCCAAGGGTGCAATGAAGAAACACAACCAAATATCCAAATACCTGATACAACTCAAGTTTTTCCTTGCATCCAGGCATTTGGGCATTCAAGGATGCATAAAGACAACCACTTAACAAAAGACTCGAATCTGACTTTCTTCATATAAGTCTACAAGTGGACCCTTGATGGGTGGATATGTGAAGTCACAATATGGGTGGCGATAGGTGGTAAAGTGGTGATGTTGCAACATGAGAAGTTGACTTGTGGCACTCATTTTTTGAGTTTTTGAGTGGCCAATTGGGAAGATGGTAGGCGACAAGTAGTAGGTACCCAAACATATGGTAGAATTAAGGAACACCATGTGGCAACGTGCTAATGTGGAAGATGGAATGGTCGACTACTTGGAAGCCTATGTGGTAGTCTTAGGATTTGAGCCAAGGGAGTCGTTTGGTAAAGGTTTTTCAGTATATTGCAGTTTAATCAAAATAGCACTAAACCGGGCCAATATGCCAAAATAATAGATTAGCTCCAATGGAACCCTTACCTAGTTATCTAACTATTAGGGAGTGAGTAGAGTTATCCAGGCATTTGGTTATCCATGGGTGAAGCAAGTTTGCATGTTAGCTAATGGACTATATCCAAATTCAATTCAAGTGAAGCGGCATGCAAGTAAAAGTTCAAGCAACGAGGTTCCACGTGGAGAAAAACAAAAGTATCTGATCATATGAGCATGAAGCATGTTTTCTCATTTGCAAAGTCATGGATGTGAATTCAAGTGAAGAGACATCTTAGGTCAAATTTATGTTTGGGTCATGGTTCCACACAAACAAAAGTATTTGACCATCTGGGGGTGAGAAAATTTAAGTTGCAATGCCTTAAGCCCATATTCATGATACATTGGAGAGGTTGTTTAAGACCAAGGTCCAAACCCTAGGTCACAAGGAGATTATTGCTCAGCACTAGGAGCTAAAATTAATTAAAGGGAAATTCAAGCATCCTGGTATCCACTGTGTTAGAAAATTGGTCATGACTAGAAAGTCCCAGATGCTAGATATATTGTAAGAGTTGTTTTAAGCTAGTGGTAATAATGTTTATTGATGTGGAAGAGTGTTGAAGGTAAGGTAAGGCACAAATTCAAGAAATAGGTGCTAAAATCCTCCCTTGTTCCATTTATAAATATGAACCCACAGTTAAATAAAATTAGGGATGAAAAAAATGCGCAAGTACAGTCTTGAAGTGTGAGATAAGAACTAGTGTGGGACCAAATGTAAAAAAACTCTCAAATCCTGAATGTGAGATGTTGAGTGTGTATGATAGTTCAAGTGTATAAGACCTGAGAGTACAGTGTAAGTTGTGTGTGAAAATAGGGTTTGGAATCAAGGAGATTAGAAACAGTAAATGAACATAAGGCAGTGTGTTGAAATAATAACAAAGATACATGATACCATAGATAAAATCCATGGCTTAATACCCTTGGTAATAGATATTGCGAGCTATAAATACAAGAGTTAAAATTTTGCAGTGGAAGTTGAGCCTATGCTAATTAAAAGATCAAGAAATTTGTAGTAGACCAAGAGAAAAAGGGCAAGCTATCTAATGCATAGGATACCTGAGCATATCATATGGTGAAGAGAAGAATGGAAGTAGTGCTAAGAGAGATGAAGTAGAGCCCAAAACAGATCTGAGTGGTGTTAAGGATACAGTTGAGGATATTTTGCCTACATCTAAGGCTTGAGATTATCTGACCCTTGATTCCAGGAATGTTTATATATAGTTTCTAATTCTCCTCTAATCGATTTGTAATTATCCTGTCATTTGATATTATAAATAAAATACAGTCACCACGATTGCATGCACGGTGGTTTTGATACATCCTTCTCATGGTATCAGAGCATTGAATTGAAGCACAGCAGCGGGCATGGGTATCAGAGGCTAAGCTTATGGTTGGTTTCGTCCGTGACGAGAGGCAAGAATTGGTTTGAATTGAGCAAAGCAGAGCACGCGTTGTGTTAAGAACGACACCTGCCATTGGAACTGCTCCATCGGATTAAACATCCTCTCCTTGATCCTGTGAGACACTCATGGCCACCGAAACCTCCTCTAATTCTCGATCCTGTGAGACACCCATGGCCACCAAACCCTCCTCCAATCTTCTTCCTTTCAATACCTTAATCCACATGATCACAATCAAGCTTTCCTCCACCAACTATCTCCTCTAGAAGAGTCAATTGCTTCCCCTTCTTGAGAGTCAAAATCTGCTTGGTCATGTCGACGGCACCATCATTCCTCCCCCTCAATTTGATTCTGCCACTCCTCAGACACCCAGTGACAAACACTTGGCGTGGAAAGTTGCTGATCAGAAAATCCTCTGCCTCCTTCATTCCTCTCTCACCGAAGAAGCCATGGCAGAGGTTGTTGGGCTTACCACAGCACGAGAGGTCTGGCTTACCTTGGAGAATACCTTCAATCACCGATCGAAGGCTCGAGAAATTCATCTCAAAGATGAACTTCAATTGATGAAACGCGGTACCAGACCTGTTGCTGAATATGCCCGCTCTTTCAAGGCTCTCTGTGACCAACTTCATGCGATTGGTCGGCCTGTGGATGACACTGACAAAATCCACTAGTTTCTCCGTGGTCTTGGCACCGATTTCTCGGGTTTCTCCACTGCGTAGATGGCGCTCACCCCTCTTCCTTGCTTTGCCGATCTGGTTTCCAAGGTTGAGAGTTTTGAACTCTTTCAGAAATCTCTTGAACCCACTGCCCCTCTCGCTGCAGCCTTCACTGTCACAAACCGAGGTTCTGGACGATTCTCTGCAACTCATGGCCGTAACTCCGAGGGCCGTCGCACTGGCCATGGCCGCACCTCCTCTGCAACTCATGGCCGCTTCTTCTCTGGTTCAGGTCGCCGTCCTCCTCGCTGCCAGATATGCCGTCTAGATGGTCACTATGCCGATCGGTGCAACCAGAGGTATGCCCGAACTGAGAATAGCGCCCATCTTGCCGAAGCTTTTGCAAGCTCTTGTTCTCTCAACGACTCAGCGGACCTTAATTGGTTCTTGGACACTGGAGCTTCAGCCCACATGTCTACAAAACCATCTATTTTGGATCAGCCAACTCAGTACACTGGTAAGGATTTTGTAATTGTGGGCAATGGTGCCTCTTTACCCATTACTCATACCCGTACAGTCTCTCCTACTCCAAATATTCATTTATTGGATGTTTTAGTTGTTCCCCATCTCACCAAAAATCTCCTCTCAATTAGTAAATTAACGTCTCATTTTCCTTTATCTATTACATTTACTAATAACCTTTTCTCTATTCAGAACCATCAAACGGGAAGGGTGGTGGAAACCGGTAAGCGTGATGGCGGCTTATACATGCTGAAGCGTGCCAACTCTGCTCTTATTTCTGTCCTTAAAAATAAGAATTTACATGCTTCCTATGATTTATGGCATGCTCACCTTGGACATGTAAATCACTCTTTTATTTCTTATTTTATCTTACATCTTTATTGCCTTCTCCTGCACTGTGTAGTACATGTCAACTTGCGAAAAATCATCGTTTACCCTATTCACGTAATGAACGTAGATCATCACATGTATTAGATCTTATTCATTGCGATCTATGGGGTCCTTCCCCGGTCAAATCAAATTCGGGATTTACCTACTATGTTATCTTCATTGATGATTACTCACAATTCACTTGGCTTTATCCTTTGAAATTCAAATCTGATTTTTATGGTGTTTTCACTAATTTTCAAAAATTTGTGGAAAATCAATATTCTGCTCGTATAAAGATTTTTCAAAGTGATGGCGGAGGTGAATTCACTAGCACTTGCTTTCAAGCTCATCTTCGTACTTCCGGCATTCACCATCAGCTTTCCTGCCCCTATACACCTGCCCAGAATGGTCGCGCTGAACACAAACACTGTCATGTGACTGAAACTGGCCTTGCTCTTCTTTTTCATTCTCACCTTCCTCCTCGTTTTTGGGTTGACGCTTTCAGCACTGCAACTTACATCATCAATCGTTTGCCCACACCACTTCTTGGAGGTAAGTCCCCTTTTGAGCTTTTGTATGATTCTTCTCCAAATTATGAAAATTTTCATCCCTTTGGCTGTCGTGTTTATCCCTGTTTGCGTGATTATATGCCTAACAAACTTTCTCCACACAGTATTCCCTGCATTTTTTTGGGTTACAGTCCCTCTTATAAAGGGTTCTGTTGCTTTGACCCCATCACCTCTCGCCTCTACATCACACGACATGCTCAGTTTGATGAAAACCATTTCCCTTTTCTCGACTCCTCTCAGGCTCAGCCCCTTTCTTCTCTAACCTTTTCCAATTTTCTGGAACCCGGTCCATTACATACCAACCCTCCTTCCCCATCCCCTGCACCATCTTCTCCACATATTATTCAATCTGATCCATGTGCTAAGAGAGATGAATACCTGAGCATATCATATGGTGAAGAGAAGAATGGAAGTAGTGCCAAGAGAGATGAAGTAGAGCCCAAAACAGATCTAAGTTACAGGTGAGTTGTAGTTGATCTCAGAGCAGAAGAGAGTGGGAGATGTGAATGAGTAGTCTGAGATTAGAATCATTAAGGAGGATAATAAATAAAATCATATTTTAGATCTCAGATATAGTTGTACTAGAGAAAGTCTAAGAAAATTTCAAAGTGAAGTGTGATGATAGTTATAGAGACCATAACATCTAAGCGCAAATTTGAGTGGTAAGCTTTTCAAAGCAGAGACTAGACCATATATGAATGATGAGATTAAATTTGGGCCAAAGATGAAGAGTTGCAGAACAAAGATAGAGGTTGACTACAAAACTAAGGGTAAAGAATTGACGTGTGTTGTTCAAATATGAATTGTTGACATAACTTTGAAGAACTAATAAAGAACTAGTGTCTAATGCAGATTTGAGAAGTAGCACAAGAAATTATGTGGAAGATCAAATCAAAGTAGAGACGAAGAAGTTTGTATGAGCAAGATTAGTGGAAATCATGTGGATCTAAGTTTGAAAGGCAGCACAATGCTTAGACATGCAAGCCGAATTGCTAAGGTATAAATTCAAAATTCATTTGCAAGGTTGTAAAAAAGTTGAATTGCCCAAGATTGTGATTCTAGCAATGAGAGGGAGCAACTGCAACTCAGATTTTCGCTGGATAGATTTCTGGTTAGACAAAAATGGTTTTTGCAGTTGCAGAATCAACGTCGGGTGGAAGAGCAATAACACACAAATTGTCCTTCCTATGACCATGGACAAAATTGGCATTTAGGAGGCTTCAGACTTGTCTTCTAGGTTGGAGGATGAATTTGTTTGTTTGTCAGGATCAACTTCACAAGGTGTCTGGTATATAGATAGTGGAGTATCAACTCATATGACAGGGCTTAGAGAATATTTCTCTAGCTACAAGGAAGAGCAAATGGAATTCCAGATTACTATGGGAAACATAACAAAGTGTACTCCAGTATGGAGAGGTACCAACGATTTTCAGAGGGAGTCAAGAGCAAGCACCAGTGCTACAAATGTATTGCATGTGCCAAGATTGGGTATGAACCTGATTTCAGTATCCCAGTTACAAGATAAGGGATATGATATCCACTTCGTAGGGAAGAAAGTGTTTGTCAAACACTCAAGTTGGAAGAAGGTAAGAAAAATTGGAGTTTGAAGCAACAAATTGTACAAGTTGCAGCCCAACTCTTCAATGACACTAATAGGAAGTGACAGTAGCAGTGGGAAGGAGTTGAATGAGTTATGGCATAGGAGAATGGGACATCTACACCATGGATCACTCAAGATTCTCAAGGAAATAATTACAGGGGTTCCAGAACTTGGCACAAAACACAATGATGTGTGCAGAGGATGTGTACTTGGGAAGTATGCTAAGGCAACATTCCCAAGAAGTGACAACAGAGCAGATGGCGTGTTAGGACTTATACATTCAGATATTTGTGGTCCGATGTCCACTAGAGCTCTTAGTGGTGCCGAATACTTTGTCACCTTTATTGATGACCATTCCAGGAAAACTTGGATCTACTTCTTGAAGACCAAAGATGAGGTTTTTGATCGTTTTAATGAGTTTAAGGCCCTTATGGAGAATGCGACAAGGAATAATATCAAGGTGCTTTGCTCAGATAATGATGGAGAATATATTGATAAAAAATTCACAATTTTTTGTGCAAAGGAAGGTATCAGAAGAGAATGGATAACTCCATATAATCCACAACAAAATGGGGTAATGGAGTGGAAAAACAAAACCGTAGTTGGGGCTACAAAAATAATGTTATATGACTAGGATCTGCCTAGGTTTCTATGGGCAGAAGCATGTAACACGACGATATACATTCAAAACCCAACTCGTCATAGAGAATTGGGGAAGAAAATGCCATAAGGGATCTTCACAAGGAAGAAGCCTTAAGTTAGTCACTTCAAGATTTTTGGCAGCGTTGCTTATTTCCACGTGCCATATGAGAAACACACCAAATTGGATCAGATTACAGAGAAGGGGTTTCTCTTTGGGTATAGTGAGACCTCTAAGGCATGTTGGATCTACATTCCTAGTGACAGGAAGATTGTAATAAGACAGGACGTAAAGTTCATGGAAGATCGAGCTTTCAAGAGATCTCGTGAGATGCCTGCAACTGATCAAGATCAACCAGTGGGAGCTCCATTTGTCCAGCAATAGGGACAATCACAAGGATCCAGTGCAGTAACCAGTACTAGTATTTCCTCCGAAGTTGTGAATCCAGTGATTTCTCAGGAGATGGAGCAACAGGAGCAGGATAAGGAGGAGATGGTAGAACCTCCCACTACTAGTGGTCAAGCCAATAGAGAGGTTCGTCAGACATTAAGAGACGTAGAGGAGTTTGTAGGAGCTTCTAGAACAAACAAAAGACAACACAAGAACCCTGACAAATATCAAGCATTGGTAGCTCAGTTGTGGAACCTTCCAGCTTTCAGGAAGTCCAAAACATCAGGTGTGGGTAGATGCCATGGTAGAAGAGTACAGTTCTATCACAACGAATGATGTTTGGGAGGTGGTGCTGAGACCTGAGGCCATGTCAGTTGTAGGTTCTCAATGGATCTACAAGATCAAGTATGTTGCAGATGGCAGTGTAGAGAAATACAAGGCTAGGTTCATGGCAAAGGGGTATGCACAGTAAGAAGGGATAGATTATGAGGAGACCGTCACCCCAGTTTCTAGATACACCTTTATTCAGTCAGTTATATCCCTAGCAACTCAGATGGGATGGAAGATTCACCAAATGGACATCAAGGCAACGTTCTTGAATGAGGTGATAGATGAAGAAGTGTACATTGAACAACCAGAGGCCTTCGAAACTCATGAGATACGCACTCATGTGTGTAGATTGAAGAAATATTTATATGGGCTCAAACAAGCTCCTAGGGCATGGTATGGTTGGATTAATAACTACTTGCAACAGATGAGATTTATCAAGAGTGACGCAGATCCCAACCTTTACTATTTGATGGTAGAGAGTGAGCCACTCATCCTAGTATTGTATTTGGATGATCTCTTCTTGACAGGATCATTAGGGCTCATAGAAGATTACAAGAGGAACCTAGCAACATGGTTTGATATGAAGGATTTGGGGTTGAAGCACTATTTCCCTCTGGGATTGCCACATGTCACCTCTGACCTTCCTTTTTCCTTATTTTCATAAAACTTCTGAACACAATAACTTTCTCAAACGAAGTTTGTTTTTGCCCATTCATATTGCATTGGAAAGGTCTTGTCGAGCTCTTTGACATGGCGACATTTTCATTTCGATTTGCAACTATTGAATTTTGAGGCATCTTGGATCCTTCCATATCAGAGAGAGAGAGAGAGAGCATTAGTGGACCTTGAGGACTAAAATCCTCTCCCAATATTCATATGCAATGATATGATTTTCTATCAACTGTAAAACATCTTTAGAAAGAGTATCAACTTGAATATTGATCTCCCTGTAGACATGCTTGAAAGATGCTTATTGGAACTACCATGGAATCTCCTTCAAATGCTTATCCAATGGGGATACACTGATATTGTGGACCTAAAATTCATCCTCCATATAAATTATGGTGAGAGTTGAATCCCTAAAAATCTGTGTAACAATCTCTTTGTTAAGTGCATATTTCATAAAGAAAAGTAAAGCCTTAGATCCCCCAAAATTATTTGTTCCTTTTCTTAGATCAACCTTTACAATGAAGAAATAAGAATTTTATACAAATAAAACAAAATGCAAACTGCGTGTTTTCTTGGGCCTTTGATAGGCCCCATCGAAGAAAATCCAAGCATAAGACCCATTGACTGAAAGTGCTCCCAATACTCTCTGCTCCTTTATACCCACATTAGGTTTATAAATTGATAACATGACCAATACTTAGGTAAAGGTTTCAAAATATGAAATTGATTTATCTTCAAATAAACCGAAGTTACGGGCTAACCGTATTTCCATATGACTAAAAAAAATATACCCTAAGAAACCTTCAACTCTCTTTTTATAAACCACTTTTAAAAATTTATATCCACAATGTCTTTATGCCACACATCTAAAAAACCCAACATAATCCCAAATCCATTTATAAAAATAAATAGATAAATAAATAAATAAAAATAAAAATAATATATTAATAAATTAATATTATAATTTAAACAAAATTGTTCAAATATAGCAGTTATGTCTCTATATTGCTCTCTATTTAAGCCTTTGCCACGGTTAGTCTCTTCATCTGTCCTGATGATGAACCACACTTGTTGGTTCGAAACGCATCGCCAAAAAATTCTCTCATGTAATTTCTACCGAAAAACTTTGTTTAAAAATAAATAAATAAAAATAAAAATAAAATAATCTTATCATTTACTTTACAAAATAATAATTTTCCAAAACCATCTTATTCCTCTTTTAAAACATTTTTCAAATAAATACTTTATATTTAAAATCATCCACTTAAACAATACACAATTAAATAAAACTTTAACCACAAAATAATTATTTTACTCGCAAGTTCCTTTATTCTATACATTATTTATATATTTACCATTTATTTTTCAACCTTTGTACTCATCTAATAACTATAAAGCTCCTAATTAAAAAAAATAATTGAAAAAAACAAAACACTTTAAAACACCACAATAAAAGGACATAAAATAAAACGAACACAAACTACAAACCATATTATATAATACTCTTAAACATAAACTACAAACCATATTATATAATACTCTTAAACATAAACTACAAACCATATTATATAATACTCTATCATAATTTTCTTTTATTGGATTCATATACAAAAACAAAACACTTTAAAACACCAAAATAAAGGAACATAAATAAAACGAACATAAACTACCAACCATATTATATAATACTCTTAAACACAAACTACAAACCATATATATATATTTAGTGTGGTTCACGAACACCCTGCTAAGTGAGTGGTCGCTACGTCCTCGAAAAAATCTAGGCTAATCGCCCCTCAGCCTACTGGCAAGACCTAACCCCAAAGGCTTCAGGCGGATTCGACCCTGTGACCTCTCGATAGCGAAGCACGGTTTTTGACCGATTGAGCTAACCCTGGGGCTAGCTACAAACCATATTATATAATACTCTTATCATAATTTTCTTTTATTGGACTCGTATAAATATTTAAATTTATTCATCACTTTTTTGAGCTTTGCTTTTCACTTTAAAGTTGTTTTGATAGAAATTTTCTATTATATTTTTATTTAATATAAAGTTGTTTTGATAGAAATTTCTATTATATTTTTATTTAATATATATTTTATTTATTTATTTAAATTATAATACTTTATATTTTAATTTTATTTATTTATTTAAGTAATAATACTTTTTATATATTTTTTGGAAAAATTGTAAATTTCATTAATATATAATGAAAAATACATGTCGTAGATGCTAAAAGGCATATCCATAAATAAAATCTCTATAAAAATTGAGTTAAGTGGAAAAGCTTCTACAAATAAGAAAAGAAACACAAATACCAAGACTATACTTCATAATAGATTGACATTAAGATGCCCAATAACACCAAAAATTGTCATGCCTAAACCATGCTATTTAAACGACTATTTTGATGAAACTATTTAGCCACCCGACTCATTATAAACATCGATCATGTATATATAACAAAAAATTGATCTGCCATACAATAAGGACCTAAACGAGCTCAAAAATCTGTCAACGAATGATCAACAAAAATCCCTGCTAATCATTTTGTGGAAGTCCTTCAATAAAGGGATGATAAAAATAGTCAGTTGAGACCCCATCTAGTTGCTCCCGAACTTGACATGTACTCCAAACCTGTTGCGTGCCTTCTTTGGATAGAGCATCAACCACATAATTTCACTCCCTGTAAATATGATGAATAAAGATAAAATCAAAAGATCACTTATAAGAACTTTATTTAAGATAGGCCTATGAGTATGCACATGACATGTAGAAGCTTCATTGAACCAGTTTATAATCACACAAGAGTCCCCAAATACTTGAAGCTATCGATGCCCCTTTTCTAGAGAAAAAATGAGAAAGAATTTGAGACTAAAGAACTCAACAAAATTATTTGAACCATAACCCAAGCCACTCTTTAGACTGAAAGAGTGAAAACCTAATAGAAAAAAATAGCTCCACCAAAACACAAACCATTCATATTAAAAGATCCATCAAAATAAGCCCATAAGAAAGACCTGCCAATCTGATAATACACGACCTTGACGATTCCTCTTCCGTAATCAACTCATTCTATATTTTAATCTTTATAATTTAGATAAATTATAAACTATATTATAATACTTTAATAAAAAATCTTCGTTTGGAGTTTGATTCATATACATTTTTAAGTGTACTCCTCAATTTTCAGCTCTTAACTTTATGGTGGTTTCAAATTTTTCAAATATGTTAAAATAAAATTTCATTACCGTTCCTTTCATACATATACAAAATTATGATATTTTATATTTTAATCTTTATAAATTATAAATTAATTTAGAATTAAATATTTTATGTTTCATTTTTTATAATTAAAGGAATTGATAATTGGGGCAGTCTTATACTTGCATAATACTATCATTATATCTTTGGGGCCTATGACTGGGTTACAAGAGGGTACAAGAGGGTATCTTAATCTCGGATCTCTTAATTTTCACAATTACATATCATTTCAATTACCAATTAAGTTGCCCCAAATATTTTCCCAAATATTTTATATTTCATTTTATTAAAGGTTAAAATTTTAATTTTAAAATTTGTAATTTAAAATTTATATATTAATTTTGTTATTTTATATAATTTATTTGTTTAAAGATTATTTAGTAAGGAAATGTTTATTAATGTAATGATCTTTTTTCTTTCAAATTAAGGAAAAATTTAATTTTACACTAATTATGAAGAATTATTTAGTAAGGAATATGTTTATTAATGAGATGGTTATTTTTCTTTTAAATTATAATTTGTACCTAACATTTTTTTAATAATATTGATTATATATATATATATATATTAGTTTAATTAATTTTTTCCCTTAATTGAAATTTTTGAATATAAATCTTATTTATCATATAATCAAATTTTAATAGCAACACATTTGATCATTGTTGGATTTTTTAATATCACTAATTGTAATGTGCTTTTCGCGTAAATATCACATTTCCCAATTTGAGTTGTCCAGTCCAAACTTTGTTTTATCTAGTCACTTATAGTAATAATTTTGATTCCCTTTTTTATTTGAAATAGCTATTTTTTGTTATTCTTATGAATAAAAAAAAATACATTTTGTTTGTTGCAGTCTCATATTTCCTCTTTGAATTGAGGGCAACATGGTATTTTGCATGTATCTACGTAAATAGAGTTTTGTCTGTGAGCTTCATATCATAAACCTCTTATCAATGCTTCTTATACTTATCCCTGTGAAATGCATTTACCGTGAAAATTGTCCTACTTAGGCGAGAATATTACATAGGACTTTTTCAAAAATGCATTGAAAATTGAAGTTTGCAATTCTTAAATTCTTCAAATCTATTAAAAAGATTTGTCTTTGATCTTGAAAAACTGAAGGATGAAGCTGTATTTTCACTTGTTGGGAGATTGAGCTAATCCAAATGTTTTAAGTGGTAGGAACATTGGATCAGACTGCCCACAAGTTCTTCAATTAAATATGCCTGGGGTCCAGCGATAGTGCACTTTTTGATAATCTGTCAACATATTTGTTAAAATCCCTGTAGATGTGTTGAAATTCTACAATTCTGAATTTCCAGGCTATCAGGTTTAATACTTCTAATTGAGATGCACCTGTTAACCAGTCAATTACACATTTTGAGTCACCAAGGATCATAATGTTTTTCTACTTTTCCATATCCAAGAGAGTCCATGTTGCTATAAGTTCTGATTTGGTATTTGTCTTGGGTCCAATACCAATTCTATAGCGGATTGTTTTGTTATCTTGCAGTTTGATCAGCCCCCCTCCTCCACTAAGGTCCCCTTGTGAAACCCCATCAGAGAAACCAATAGGAGCATCAAGAGGTATCACAAGAAGATTATGTCTTCTAGGGGAATTTTTCGGGTTGCATAGGGATATGTTCTCTGAATTGAGCAACGGTCTATGAAGATTGAGCAAGGATACAAGCTCTCTCCTTTTTAAAGTTGATCATGTTCCTAAGTAGCCAAATTCCCTATGCCACGAAGATGGGAAGAGTACCGAGGTGATTGGATTTCTTAGCCCAGAAGAAAAGTGATTCCTCAAAAGAGGACCATCTTAGAATTGTGCGAATGCCCCGAGCTTATAAAACTGTGAACCAGATTTACTATGCAACATAACAATTTGTGAATATATGATCCACAATTTCTTGTTGCTATCTACACAAGCTACAATATTTTGGTTCTACAAAACCTCTTTTTTAGAGATTCTCCCAGGTCAAAAAAATTTTGTGGAGGGCTAGCTAGGTGAAGCATTTTAATTTGGCTGGGATGTACCATTTCCAAATATAATAGTTCCACCATCTCTGATTTGAGTCCACCTCTGAATGTATAATTGCTTCATATGCTAGACATGCTTTTACCTCACGGATGACGTATCCTAGGTCCAAGTGAGATGGTCCTTTGAACTACTTAGTCTAACTTAATTTAGATTTATCTCTGATATAAAATTCATCCATTCCTCTGCTAGGTTACCATCTAGTCCCAACTCTGATGAGGTCAACCAGTAGTTTCTGGAGGACATAGATGAATCTCCTGTTTTGATATTATGTAAGTGAACAAGTCCTTTGGAATTAACACAGTTAATTAATTCAGGAGAAAACTTGTAGACATGGGCACTTTCGATGCAAGTATCCTTACCCAGGACTACCTGTTTGCCATCCCCAACTTTCTAGGTGAGTCAATTAAAGAGAAGGGAAAAGATGCACTGAGTGCTTTACATACGATAAAGCCAACTTTAACCATTTTGTTTGCATATCCTCTGATCCCCTCCGCTACCGACTTAAGTTTTAAATATTTTCCTTTATATTCTGATTCCATAGTCCCCCACCGAACAATGATCTCCACATGTTTTTTAGAAATAAGCCTTTTGCAAACCAGGGTAGGTTAAATCCCCATCCTCCAAGATGTTTGGGGATAGATAATGTTAACTAGTTGAAAGGATGGATTCCTTACTGTTTTTACCAGTCCACAAAAATTTGAACATCAGTTTTTCGATGACGTTGAGAGTGGCAGAGGGAATCTTGGCTAGAGACAGCCAGTAGACAGGGATATTTTCGAGCACTGCTTTAACAAGAATCACTCTGCCCCCTAGTGACAACCAATTGTAGCACCAAACATTAATCTTCTGCTCTACCTTTCTGATCAACCATTTCCAGTCCCCTTTATGATAATGGTTTGGTTTTAAAAAGTATCCAAGATGTTTGATACCAGTTTCAAGGGAGATATTATGCAGGAGCAGAAAGGTCTGAATAGCCGATAGAATTTCCGTACTGACTGAGTAATGGTGGAAGGAGCATTTTTTTAGATTTATCTCCATTCTTGTTGCATTGTAAAAAATGTTAATTACCCTATGAAAAAACTGCCATTCTGTTATAGTTCCCATCCTCAGAAGAAGGACATCATCCACGAACAGAGGATGCGTGATATATTGGTTATGAGAGATTTTATGCCTTTTATTTTACTATCCTATTTTTCTTTTAGTAGAAGGCGGCTCAATCCTTCCATCACCAGTAGAAACATCAGTGGTGACAACAAACATCCTTTCCTTAGGCCTCTAATGCTGGAGATTTTACTGGAGGGAAAACCATTGATTAATATGGAGAAATTTGCCAAAGTCACGCAACCCATTATCCAGTGCGTGACTTCCAGTCCTAGACATATCCGAAGAAGGATAAGTCTAAGATAAGTCTGGTTAATTTTGTCAAAAGCTTTGTTCAAATCCATCTTAAGAACAAGAGCTTTGTTCTTTTCTGTTTTAATAGAATGAAGGGCCTACTATGCTATGCCAATGACATCATGAATATGCCTGTCAACTAAGAACCCAAATTGGTTTGGTGACATTTTCTCTGCAAGATATAGCTTGATTCTGTTTGACCACCTTTGTGATAATTTTGTAAACTAGAATGCATAGGGATATGGGAATGTAGTCAAGAAAGGATTTAGGTTTAGAATGCTTAGCGATCAAAACTATATATGTGGCATTGATGGTCGCATCAAAATTTCCCTAAATTTCTAGACTCTTCCACCATTAATTGGAGATCTAGCCCCGTAAGCTCAAAAAGGAGGAGAAAAATTTCGACCATCCAACCATCAGGTCCTGGACTTTTGTCTTTTGAGAAGTGTTTTAGGACCTCTTTAATTTTCTCAAGGGAGACAGGGCAACCAATCTGGGCAGATTCCTCTTGGCTGAAAAAGCGAGGATAATGTTGGATGAGTTGAAGTTGGGTACTAATATTAGAGGACCTGAGATCTCTAAAAAGCTTGAAAAAATAGGATGAAGTTGCCGCCTTTAGCTCTTTTGAGCTTGAGACCTTCTTCTCGTCTTCAGTTTTGAGCTCCCAAATGGATTTTATGTTTCTTCTATGATTTGCGTATTTATGATTTTTTTTTGTATTGGCATCTCCCTTCTTAATCCAAGTCACCCTACTCTTTAATCACCAAGTTTCCCACTCCATTTTTAGTTATTGATTTTTCTCGGTTTCCAACAAGCTCAAATTTTGCGCAAGTTCTAACAGAAAGGCTGAGATGGGGAAGTTCTGAGGGGTGTGCTCATATTCTAATTCAATAGTTAGCAATTCTTCTTGCAGCTCCAATTTCCCATTCTTTTCCCAGGTCATTACTGCCTTCCTGAGCTCTGAAAGTTTCCTAGTCAAGGAAACCTTGGTAGAGGAGCTATTTTCAATCCTGAAATTCTGCCAAGTGTCCCTCACCATCTTTCTAAATGACTCATCATCCAACCATGAATGGTTGAATTTCAAGGGATATTTGCCTTTATGGGAGTTGAAATCCAGCTTAAGGAAGATAGGGAGATGATATGATAATTTACCTTGTGCAATCCAAGATCTCAGTCTCCCCAAAACTAGCTGATATGTCATCAAAAATCTGTCAAGCTTCTTTGTGATACTGTCCACTCCTATTCTACCATTTCTCCAAGTGGGAGCTAAAGGAAAGGGAACTATGTCACGAAGGGAATGATCTTGCAACATCACTGAGAAGTAATGGATCAATGGATCTAGGGGAGTTCTCCAACCCCATGATCCCCCTTCCGCAACAATAAAGTTTAGGTATGCTGCTAGGAGAAATGAATGATTCGTGAGAAGCCAACTTGCTTGGACCAAATCGCAAAATGATTCTATGTCATTGTACAACCCATAGCAATTTACTACAGTGATGGGAAGTAGGAAGCCTTTGAAGAAGCCTTCAAGGATGATGCCAACAGTAGATGAGAATGCTTTGAAGGAAGCTTTCCTAGGGTCCCATAGAGATAGAAGACCACTAGACAGACCATTTGAGTCCATAACACATGAATGCCAGCCTCAGCAGAACTTTTTGAAGGTCTCCCTAGGCTTTTCATTGGATACCATTGTCTCTTCTAGCGGGAGAATGGAGGGGCAATGTAGGTCAATTAATCTCGAGGGAAAAAATTTTGAGGGCCCCCGTACCCATCAGATGTTCAAAGATAAGATAATCATTATATGGAGGGTGTGGCAGGCTTCTGTGCTCTAAGGGCCCTTGAAGCAGTGGCAGATTCAGGAGGCGACGAAAGACTTAATCAACCCCAAATCGGTTTAGGAGTATTCCCTTCTTTGGCGACGACTTCTTTATTTTTTTTCCTCTTTCTTATAGTGACATTTTGAAAAGAAAAAGAGGGTATAATTTTGTTGTGTTCTATAGGGGAGTTCTCTAAGAACGTACTGCAATGTTGCTTGGGAGCGAGAGCGGGAGCAGGGAGCGGGAGCGAAAACGGGAGCGGGAGCGACCATTTTCAGAAGCTCCCGGTTTGGGAGCAAATCCGGGAGCGATTTTTTAAAAATATATATATATATTTTATATTTTTTAATTTTTGATACATATATGTCAACAAAAACATGTAAAATGATGAATTACACATAAAAAACATAAAAAAAACACAGATTGATCATTGAACCATATCACATCAATCATCTAGAAATTATAATCGTCATCAACCATGTCCACAAGTTAGTAAAATACATATTACAACTGCAACATATTGAGTCTCATCATCATGAATCATGATTCATCAAATTCAATCTTAAAGTTTCAACTTCAAGCTTTCAAAATTGAAAATTCAATAACATTTATCATCATTGATCACCAAAGTTGTATTTGTAAGCTAAGTTTAACCATTACAAGAAGTAATATCTAAGATATTTCTAAATCCTAACTTCTAATTGTTAACATGATATGAAATGTTATAAATTTATAAAATGAAACATGAATAATGAAATGAAATGAAACAACTTTAGTCTTTCACGAAGCATCATATTCATAATTCACATCATTACCAATGAGTTATAATTGCCAAGGCCCAAATTCAAACTTCAAATTTTCATTGTCACAGTGATATATTGTTTACAAAAAATATCATTATGATATGAAAGAGTCAAGAGTCAAGAGTCAAGGACTCAAAACTCAATAGTTATGAAAACTAAAGTCTAATAGAAACTAAAAAAGACAAGTAAACTGTAAATCAGAATCTACATGTGGCCCTTGCCACGAGAGTCTCCAAGAGTATAAGCAAGTCGTGGTGGTCTTCTAGGAGTCTCCCGCACAGACCGACGACCAGAACTAGAACCTCCACGTGAGGGTGTAGATGGAGGTGGCGACGGCAAAGGAACAAGACTCGGACCTCGAGCACTGCTACTGGATGGTGGAGGTGGAGGTGGAGGTGGCATGGCTGTTGCAGCTGCTTCATATTCATCCCTTACAAGTTCCTCTTCCAGTTCTTCAATATGTACAATGCCATCCTCCACATTGTCATCCTCTGGGTGATTGTCCCAAATTTTATATGTGGGATCCTCATAAGCCCGATCACAGTAATGACTCAACAACCTCAAGTTGTAGTGCACATAAACCAGGCTTTCTGCTCGGTTTTCATTGAGTCTGTTTCTTTTCACATTATGTATGTAGCTGTAGGTGCTCCAACACCTCTCTGCAGAAGAAGTATTTACAACCTGTGAAAGAACTTTTTTTGCCAATTTTGGCAAAAGTCCATGCCCGCCATATGTTTCCCACCATGTGAGAGTATCAAATCTATCTCTGTCGTCCATTGCATGGAAGTTACCATACAAACCAGTGCCACTGAAGTATCTGCCTATTTCAAGGCGCACAGCTACACATTCCTCCCTGTCAGGTACCAACTTTTCTAATGCTTCCAAATATCCTTTAGTTACCTCTAGATCTAAATGGGGTTTGATCCTAACCCCACCCCCTGCTGCAGGTTGGCCCAACCAAGATGTAGAGTAGTATTTTGACGTAAGGATATACACCAAGCAATGTAGTGGAAGATTAAGCCTATTCCACCGCTCACACACACAATCATGAATCAGTTTGTACAAGTTGGGATCTCTATTATGAACAATGTCTTTTATTTCCCCCAACATGGTATCCATTTGCTCATACACCTCGCCAATCACTGGTTTGTCTGTATCTGCAAACCGAATCATGTGATAAATTGGCTTGGTGAAATCCAATACCTGCCTCACAGTTGTCCAAAACTGCCCATCAAGAGCGGCCTCCTCCACCATTTCAAAACCTGCCATGTCAGCTACATTTGTAGCCCTTTCTTTTAATACCTGCCAATGTGGACTTGATACCATGCTAGCTAATGCCTCTCTTACCTTCAAAAGGCGCCTGAAGGTGAGGTAATAGCTACCAAATCTGGTCTTCGCAATCTTCAACAACTCCAATCTCGAGTGACTGCGGAAAAGGCCATGGGTATTGCTATGATTTGTAATAAATTTTATCATTTGTTTGCCTTTCTTGTACAAATCACCAATCCATTGGTATTGTTCATTTTTGTTCTTGACAATATCATGCAACAGAAGGTTCAATGTGTGAACCAAACATCCAGACCAAAATATGTTCGGATATTTATCCTCAATAATTGCTCCCGCTGCCTTACAATTAGGAGCATTATCAGTGATGACTTGGATGACATTGTATGGGTCAATACGCTCAATTGTTTCAAGTAATGCTTCTGCAATGTTGATGGCGGTCTTGAACTTGTCTGAGTAATCATGTGCAGCTAGAAAGATGGGACCACTAACTGACACAGCAAGAACACTTATCAATGGCTTGCCTTTTACATTTGTCCATCCATCAAATACAATGGACACCCCATGGTCAGTCCAAGAACTTGTCATTCTATTCAAAGAATGTGATATTTTTGCTTTTTCATGATCAAGGCCAACGGTTCTTGCCTTGTCATACCCAGGGCTCTTGTATCCTTTAGGGGCATCATTTATGGCAGAAACCATTTCGTGCCAATAAGGTGAGCGAAGAACATTGAATGGTATCCCACATGCATAGAGAAACCTGTAAACCTTTGAATCCACATCATTCCTACACCCCTCATCAAGGAAATCTGATATGGTTCTACGCCTTAAAGATGATGACCCTGTGCCTCCATATCCACTGCCTTGGGAGGACGATGAAGGAGTTCTTTGTGAGTGTGAGCTTGGTTCAAAGAAACCCCTTGATTTTTTAGATCTGTATTGGGCTTCCTCCTCTTCTCTTATGTATTTGGCTCTATCCGCCGCTGACACCGCTGTACAAGTTTTGATTCCTATTTGTTTGTCTCCATCCATGGCCTTTTCCCGCAGAGGTGTCTTCTAGCACGGGTGTATGAACCTGTGTAATCAGTGTTGCAATGGGGGCAATGAAATTTAGTGGTTCCACCCCCTCTCCCTGTTTCAGCCCTGTTAACATATTTCCACAATGGAGTTTGGTCTTGTTTAGTTTTTTGAGGGTCATGTTCACCCTCCTCCAGCTCCTCCTCACCGGGGTTTTCACCAATTTGACTTTCTCCAGCTTCTTCATCCCCCTCTTCAGTTTGGCCCCTCCGTTTCCTACTCTCCAGCACCATAATAACCATAAAAGGGACCAGGAAGAGGAAAATGCCAAGAAATATAGCCAGGTCCATGGTGTTTGATATTTGTAGGGTTTTGATTCCTGAATCTGCAAATTAATTTAATTTATTGGGATTAATTAATTTAATTTTAATTTATGATTTTTAAACTCAATAAACTAAATTAAATTAACTAAATCACTACCTAACTAACTAAACTAACTAATTACTAAGTTACTTACCTCTGCAGCCTTGCTCCTCGCTCCTTGGCACTTGCTCCTCGCTCCTCAGCGCTTGCTCCTTGCTCCTTTGCTCTTGCTCTTGCTCCAAACTCTTGCTCAATGAAGTCACAATGAAATTTTTTTATGCCCATTGGGCTTTTAAAACCAAAAAAAAAAAAAATTAAAATTTGATTTTTTTTTGCGTCCGCAGATTTTTTTTTCCCCGGATCGCTCCCGACCTGAGTCAAAACGCTCCCGGGCGTTAAAAATCGCTCCGGGAGCGACGGAGCGATCGCTCCCTGAAACGATTCCGAACAGGGTGGGGAGCGTAATTCTTTTGGGAGCGATTTTGGGAGCGCGCTCCCGAGCCGCTCCGGCACGGAGCACGATTCGGGAGCAGGTTCGAAGGGGGGGGCGCTCCCCCGCAACTATGGAACGTAGGGATTGGGGAAAGTTTTAATGCATCCTTATAAGAGGTTGGACGTGCAAATAAACAAGGGGCAGGTGTGTCTGCAAAGGGATGAGCGGAACTCGATGACGAATGTTACACCAGTCCCGAAGAGGCTAGGGAGGATTTAAATAACGTTGTAATTGGTTGACCCTTATGTTTAAGGATTGGGTTATGACAGGTTTTAGGGGTATTTGGTTTAGTTCTATCAAGACCAGGGTTGTGTGATGAGTCAATATTCAGAGCAGCATTTGCATATTGCATATTTGGTCAGGGAGGATAGCTCGCAGAAAAATTAAGTGCATTCAGTTCAATTCTTTCAATAAGTAAAGAATATTCAACAAATAGTTCTTCAATAAGTATGGTTGGATCAGAAATAGACTTACAGGACACTTCCTCACTGCCGACCGAGAGGTTCGATGATAAGGTACAACCATGACCCAATATTGCTTCGTATTCCTGACTAGAGTTGTCTTTGTCAGGCTGATTTTGCAATGTCCCCTTCGACTGAAACTCCAACAGAAGGCCAGTCCACCATTGTCAATGTTTGGTCTACAGATTGAGAAAGAACACCAACTCCGGTCTTGTTCTCCAATTCCGAGGGTTTCTGGCTCGGGATATAGGAAACTACCTCACTGGGATGAGTCTGATTATATTTAACAGGAGCGGCTTGAGGTTGTCTGTGTTTTTGGAAACCCGACCGCGCAAGAGGCCTAACCAGACCAAGGTAATTTATGCCATATCCTTACGTGAAGGAGTTACGCAGGAGTTTATTAAGTCACTGACTCCTCTGTAGTTTAAAGATCTGAAGGGCACTTTCCAGTAGTCGAGGGGTTGTAACATTACTTTGTCCCCGCATGAAATTTTTAGCGTTTCAGGCAGTCTCTCCGAGGTGTCCATTTCCACGAGGGCCCACGCCATTTTCTTGTCCGCAACAAGTAATGTGGCTTATACAAGAAAATAAGCCTGCCAAAAGAATTTGGCACCTTCATAAGAATATTATTTGGACCAGATTTCGAGAGGTAACACTCGGAGCAAAACCCACAAGTGCTTATGAGGTTGTGGTTCTGTCCTTGAATAGAAAGATGAGTGCCACCGCTAAAGCCATAACGAGCCTCTACCTATGACCCATGTTCTGCTGAGTATGAGCTCCAAGTCTGCCTCTGATATAAAATGAAAGTGTAACCATTTGTTGACCAGGATATTAACTATCAACCTGTAGTCTTCTAGTGGCTTCCAGTTTGCCTTGATCCAGGACAACAATTGTTCTTAATACATCTTAATGTAGCTTAGTTTTCCAACTAAGGTTCTCTTGGATTGGGATTCTACAATGTGCTATTGACATCTAGACCTAGGGTTAGCTCCTTCATAGCTGTCAACGCCTTTGCGTTTTTTTGGCCACATTTTTGTTTGTCTTTACCCCTCTTAAATTTGGCACAATTCCTTCTCTTCTCGCTCCATAATCCTAAAAAATTGCCTGGGAAGACTGCTCCTGCCAAAAATGTTCAATAATTTTCTGCTTTTCTGATGACAACTGCAGATTCCTAAGTTCCAGTTGGAAAGGTCCCGCACTGACATTTGGACTGAACCGACCCCAATCTTGTGGCATTTGCGGGTGCAAATTTGATTTTCCTTTTGGGTTTTCACCCGAAGACCAGTCTTCTAGAGATAGAGGCATAGTAACTTCCGGCTAGAAGCTTCAGATAACCGAGAAAGACTCTTTTACAGACAGGACAAACTAGGTGCCAGAGGCTGGAAAATTGCAGATTAGAACAAACCTTTGACTTTTTGGGATATTGTGCCATCTTTCCAGCATCCGATCATGGTTCAGTATCTAAGACGAGAAGGTCTGTGTCAGAAAAGTTTCAGGATCGCCATTAGGGTTTCAGAATCACGATTAGTGTTCGAGATCGCCATCAGGGTTTCATTATCCCCATTAGGTAAAGTTTGATTCCTTACTCATATTGATATTAATGTTTACTCTTCCCATCTCATTGGATTAAGGGAGATCATTTAATGAAGCTCGAGCCATGAATGCCTTTTGAAATGGAGGTGGGTCACCCACTCATTAATTTGGCTCCCATTTCAGAGGAAAGCTTTCAAACATATCACTAATATGTATTTAGTTTCAAAGTAAATCCTGCAATAAAACATTTTATGTTTATAGTAAAAAAACCTATCTTCAATTGTTATTCTTACAGTTTAACATGATTTATTTGATAAACCATTGCTTCAATCTGCATAAATGCAATTTCACTTTGTAATGGTGGTAGACTTTTTTGGTTTTTTTTTTTTTTTTTTTTGTTATTTCTATGAATGATAATTAATTTGTATAAAGTGTTATTAATAAGTAAAGGTATTTTTATTTGGTATTTAAATGAAAATTTAGACATTTTTTGTGAATGATTGTTTTGAGAGGCTCATTCTACAATCCATTATAAGGGGGATGTGTGATTTCGTTTGTGCTCAACTTGGAGTTTGACACATGTTCCATTTAAAATAAAAATAAAATATATAATAAATAAAAATATCACTCACTCTGGAAGCCATAAATAAAATATTTCTACGTCTATCTTAAGTAACATAATTTAAAAAGATATATATTTCAATACGTGACTTAAACAAACTATTTGAATATCCCTTTTATCTAATATATTTCAATATTAACCTTGAATGTGTAACTCATTCAATTTTTAATATAAAATTGATATATAACATTTAAAAAAGAGAATGTAAAAAAGTACAAATTCAATGTGCCTCATAAATAAAATATTCCACATTAAATAATAACAAAAAACACATTTTAATGTAAACAAGTGTGTTTATAAATAAAATATTTAAGTGTCCATATTAAATAAATTATTTCAATGTGAATTATTTATATATGTATATATTGTATAAAGCAATTATTTATTTTTATTTTATTTTATTTTATTTTTTATTTTTATTTTTATTTTTATTTTTTTAATTTACTTTTATTTTATTTATTTTTTTATGGCAAAAACATTTCAAGTAGACTTACTATTTTATATTTTGGCTATTTTTAGGTATAGTTTTTAGTCAATTTTGATTGAAAAGATAGAATTCAAGTTTAAGTTGTGTAGTCTACACAAGCATCAAATGAGACTTTCAAGGCATTGTATCCATTTACGCATTCAAAAATGCAATTTAAATAATGAGCAATTACACATGGTGTGTCTAATGGATTGATCACACTCCGAGAGAAATTAAATATGTTGAAGTGCAAATCCTTTTTCGAATTTTCCACTTTAAAAGTGGTTTACATATCAAGAGATTTGATCCCTCCCAACCCTTAGTAAATTCATGATTAAAATGAAATGATTGAATCCAAAACATTATAACTTTAGAAACATCTATATAAAACAGAGGTTCTTACTAATAATGTGTTTTGACCGGTTATGAGTGAAAAGTTAAAGATAAGATTTGAAAATCTCTATATTTAGAGATATTATGTACTTAAAAAAAAACATTGAAAAATATAAATCCACAATTTTATTTTTATAAATAAGATAAAAATAAGATGACATTGTCACTTAAAACAACCTTTGTTGAGGTTAACACAAGTTAGTGAATTTTTTTAAAACGATGGTGGGTCTTCGAGTATCTAGGGTTTCAGAAGGATCGTTCTATGCCGTCGCCGTCCCCAGAGATCAGCTATGTTCCGGATCTGCTTGGCGCCTGGCTGCTGGGATCTCAGAATTTGACTCATCAGTTTGGTTTTTTCCCGATTCCTTTGCTGGAAAGGAGCCACATGAATCGAATCAAAGTATTCAGGGGCAGGAGGAAATATCTCCCTTTCTGGCGCAGGTCGGCTTTCTCACGGCGGATCTGGGCTCCATTCCTCAAAACCCTGGGCGTTTCGCTTCAAATCAACTTGATCCTACCCTGTTCTGGGTATCTGCGTTATCCTGCGCGGGTGTTCCAGCCTGGCTAGGCAGCGATGTCTACGCCTTTTGGAAAGAGATGCGGCTGACGTTTCCTCTGCACCCCTTCAGTCTGCTAAGGGAAGTCCAAATCACCGCTATATGGATTTCTTTTACAGGTATGGTTGACGCTAAAGCATGGGGAGGGAGATTGGGACCGGGTTCTGTGCGGACTGAGGCTCCCCTGTTCACATCCGGGCAGATGTGGATGGCTGACATCTCGGCAGAGAAGACAATTATGCCCTGGACATCCCTCTCGGATACGGAGTTGGATGGCTCAGATCTGACAAGAACCGAGCCACCCCAGATAGCCAGGTCCGGTTTCCAAATTTTTGTAAAGACGCCAAAAGGAAACACAGTTGTGATCTGGACTCATGACAGCGACAGGGTTTCAGTTTTGAAGAACAATATCGCCGATCAGACTGGCTACCCGGCTGAGGAACAACACCTGTTAAATGAGGGCAGATCACTGCAGGAATGCAGAACCATGCAAGAATACAACATCAAGCCAGGCTCTACAATCATTCTCAATATGAGATTACGAGGAGGAGCCGAAAACGCTGGAACTAGCTCGCAAAGCAAAGGGTCTTTTAAGGAAGCAGTGAAGGGCAAAGGGAAAAACCCCACAACTGTCACTGAACCTCCGGGGCAGTACATTGTAGATCAAATGCCGGAGAGCCCATCTATCTCCATCGAAATACCAGAGGTAAATAATATATACTCAGATCTACAAAAAAATGCAGTTATTTGTAGATTTAATGGCTTTTGGCCTAGAACTGATGCATTGTACCAATGGATCCACTCGGTTTGGACAAAAAATTGCCAAATTTACCTATACCCTAAGGGGTTTTTTATAGTATGTTTTCACACAGAAGAAGAAAAGGAAACAGTTCTCAACCAAGGGCCATGGTTCTGGGGCAGTGCTGGACTTTTTATCACCCCATGGTTTCCTGATTTTGATGCCAACACCATGGTGGTATCAAGGATGCCAGTATGGGTTAGAATGCATAATCTTCCGTTACATTTTTGGCATTCAAAGGCACTAATAGCAATTGGAAATACCTTGGGGAGAATGGTAAAGATAGACGCGGAGAGACATATAAAAGGAATATTTACTTTTGCCAGAATATGTGTCGAGGTAGATCTCAGCCGAGGACTACCTGAAAGCATCATCCTGAATTTCAATAATACATAGTGGAAACAACCTTTGGACTATGAGAATACAGCTTTCAGATGTCGGGGATGTCAACAAACAGGTCATCTGTACAATGCATGTCCAAGCCTCAACAAGAGCAAGCAACAACAAAGGAAGCCGAAAGGATGGCAGAACATAGACGCTGCATATAAGAAGGCAACTACAGCAAAGAAAGAAGAACAAAAGACAGCAAAGGATAAAGCTTAGGAAAATAAGGATAAGGAGAATAATGAGGAAAAGGAACAAGAGCTCCAGCTGGAAATAAGTGGTAATAAACGCAGTCACAGTCCAGAAGGATCAGATTCAGATAAGGAGCAACCAATGAATACAATGGAAAACCAGCTAGCCGTTATTGACTCCACTCCCAACAAGGATGGTTGGCGAAAAGTGGAGAAGAAGAAGGGCAGGAAGACTTAGGTCAGTTGGGGTTCTTTTTTGGGCGGCACTCCGGATAATAGGAGCAACACTTTCTTTTTCTACTTTTAGGCAGGGCTGTATACTGTGGGTTGTATGATCATCTTTCACACAGCCAAATTGAATGCTTAATGTATATACTATGTAACTTTTTATTGTAATAAAAAGTTCGATTTTTTCTTTGGGAAAAAAAACACAAGTTAGTGAGTTATGTAGATTCACATCAAAAACAATATTTTATCTCTTTGCATTACATATATAAACATACTTCTAATTCACGCTGGGACATTAAAATCATATTAAAATTTACTTTCAATAAACCTAATCAAAATCAACCACCTAAAAACAATATAAAATTATATCTTAAAACTAAAGACAATTTTATTGTAGGTAAAATTTAAATACTTAAAAAATATTTCAAAGATTTTGATAAACTACTATCCCCTCATATTATTATTACTAGCAATTGCCCCAAAAGGTGCAAAGAGACCCTGATAGGTTTGTTAAATTGGAAAAATTATAAGAGAAATGTATTTGTAGACATTTATGGCATATGTTTTTGCATTTTGAATTTGGGGATTATAGTGTATCATGTTGGGGCATATCACAGATTGTAAATATAAGGATAACTACCTATTAAAAACATATAGAGCATTAAAAAATGGGATTCATTGCATCATATTTCATTATAATATAAATCCATACCATCATAGATGATTATGCAATAATATTTTGAAATTAACATTTAGCAAGAAACTTCAATTAATCCACGAGAAGAATGCAAGGGGTTTTTTCAACATGTCATTCCAATATTTGGTTCTGTCTAGAATTTTGCCTTAGAACTTGTATTTGATGACAATACAAGAATTTGTTTTTTCAATTTGATATAATAGAAATATTTTGGACTTGTGCTTGAGAGGCTCCATAATCTTTGCCTTAGAACTTGTGTTTGACGACAATATAAGAATTTGTTTTTTGAGTTTGATATAATAGAAATATTTTGGACTTGTGCTTGAGAGGCTCCATAATCTTAATGACAAAGTTGATGTTGATTGATTGCAAATCAAACTATGATTTACATATAAATATAAACAACTTAATAGCTCAAATGCAATTTTAACAACATAAAATGAGATATACAAAGCAAACATGGATAATATCTACAAAGAGAGATACAAATGCTGATATGCAGGCTATCAGTAGGCTATATGAATTTTGAAGGGGTAAGCATACATATTTTAGAGTTATTGAACAAGAGTCTTGTCAAAATATACATTATTTTAGCGTCAAATATCTATAGAAATAGAGTAAGATAATCAAATTTCAAGGTTTTTTTTCAAGCGTCATTGAATGATAGCATGAATAGATAAACAAGTAAACGTTCAATTTATAAACATATGAACGACAAAGGGAAAAAAATGAATTGAAGTTCCTACAACAGACCCTTGAACATGCCCTACTTCCCCAAAGAAAGCACTAAAAGGGCACTTCTAGCTATAGTTACCAAATACAAGAAGAAGAAAGAGGAGTGGAAAAAATTACTCATAATTAGAATTATACTTGTGATAGTGAATGAGTCTACAAGCGAGACGCCTTAAGTGGTCTAAAGGGTTTTGATATTCACATCAAAGCCATCATGGAAATGCAATTTAATTTCATAGGATATCCGACATAACCATATGTTCAATGGTCATTTCCCCTTACATTATCTTAAATTCAATTTCAATGATTGTTTTTCCTGGAAGAGTGTCTCTCTTTCCACTTTTGGAAGAGCATCACTCTACTCCAGTTCCATCTCCTATGTTTCCATTTCTCTTGCTCCGACATTGAACTGTACGAAAGGAATTAACAATGACGTCTTTCTGAATACTAAAAATGCCTTCTTCATTCTTAATATCAGCCTAATTCTGCTCATCAATCGTTAAAATCTAACAGGTGGAGTCCTCTTAAGATATTTGTATTCCCCTTTCTAATGTATCTGAGTGGCTTTAAATATATGTTATCTACATATTCTGATCGAGAAGAAATTTTTTTGCCCTCGTATAAACGATTAACAATACTTGCATTGGAGTGAGTGGCAAGATAATCTTCCCAAATATTATATTCCTTTAGCGTACCTTTGCACCTTTGCACCTTTAGGGACAATTGCTAATTTATATAACTGCTATAATATTTTTATATAACAAAATTTATGATTTAAAGGTACTATTTACTATTTTGCAAATAAAATTAAATTAAATCATCCATCTTGAGGTACTATTTACTATTTTGCAAATTAAATTAAATTAAATCATCCATCTTGCCAACAAATTCGGAAGCAGAAGTGAGGGAAAATAGGTAACGATTTTATAATAATTTAAAAAACTAAAATGATTAGCCGGAAATCAATCAAAAGTAATTTTAGTGTGAGTTGTAGAGAAGTATTCATAAAATTAAAAAGTAATTTAAACCAATCTATTAAAGGTAAAACATGAACAAATATGTTTTCATGGTTTGGGCACATGTTTTAAGTTTTTAAAATATGTTAAAAGTTTCTTCTTTCAAAAATCAGCAGAATCAATATTATCATTGTCAAATTTTATATTAAAAAAAAAATTATATATAATTATTTTTTATTTTAATATTAATATTTAAAAAATGACTAAAACTAAAATTAAAAAAGAGAAAAATAAAAAATATAGATTATAAAATAATTTAATTCTCTAACAAAATTAATACCAAAATATAACTCAAAACTTATAAGAATAAGACTCCTTTTTACTTTCTTTAACATTAATTTTTAAAAACCAATAAAAAAAATACGACTTTATGACAACTACTATTTTATTGAAAAAAAATCAATACTTCTGGGATGAGTACTTTAATATTTAACTAAAATACTACTTTAATATTTTACTAAAATACCTACCAAACACTTTTCATTTCCATCAAAATACATATGCAAACTTTTACAATAAAAAATATAAAATAGTATTGCAATAAATTTTCATATAGTTGACTCTCAACACATTTACATGGCTCTTTATACTTTGTTGTATTTTTAACAAGGATACATCCTCTTTCTACCACGTCATCAACATTATCGATGATCAATAAACATAAAAGTGCATCACATAACATATCTAAGATTATAGCCCCATGGGTTAGCTCAATTAGTCACGCCGGGGCTTCGCCAATGGGAAGTCACAGGGTCGAAATCCGAAAGCTCTTGGGGTTAGGGCAGTCAATAAGCTGAGGAGTGTGACCCCCTTCGGGTGGGATCCACCCTAGCATTGTTCGATCGGTCCACCCTAGCATTGTTCGATCCTGGACGTAACAGACCTACTGACCATAGATATCCGTGAACCAGTAGTGAAAAAAAAAAAAATACAAAATTAAATTATGTAGAATACGACGATAGGTTGCCCTGCTTATTTGCCCTGCTTAGTGTTCATTTATAATTTCAATTTTTCCGATAATAATTTTGGGAATTGTTCGCTGCGAACTTTAAATATAATGATGGAGAGATGAGATTGTTACATGCATTAAATAAATTATAATAAAATAAAGTTTAGGCTTTCTTAATTCGAATTGGTTAAATTAATTGACGTTAAAAACGTAAATAGAAACATTATTTTTTAGATATATAATTTTATGGAAAGAGCTTTGAAAATCTTGAAAACCTACCGGTGTGACTAACGCGTTGAAAATGTTAAAATAATTTATAATAAAATAAAGTTAAGGCTTAATAAAATAAAGTTCAGGTTTTGTTAATTGAATTGGTTGAATTAATTGATGTTAAAAAAGTAAATAGACATATTATTTTTTAGATATATAATCTAATGAAAAGGTCTTGAAAATCTTGAAAAGCTACCGGTATGACTAACAACTTGAAAATGTTAAAATAATTTATAATAAAATAAAGTTCAAGGCTTGTTAATTCAAATTGTTTGAATTAATTGATGTTAAAAAAAGTAAATTGATACTTAAAAAATATATAATCTTATGGAAAGAGCTTTGAAAATTTTGAAAAGCTACCGGTGTGACTAATACCTTGAAAATATTAAAACTAGATGTAGGATGAACACTTTCTAAATCTAGATTATAAATAAGATTAAAAAATGACTCAAAACTAAACAATAATGACAATATCAGTATTCCATCCCTATCATTTATGGTTAAGGTGTGGATAATTTCATATTCTAGCCTTATCTTTCATGCCTTGATTGGATAACACTTTTGTCCAGCCAATATTATTGTTTGCTTCTGTATGTCCACGAAGTTCGTTCACATTTAAAACATAAAAGTATTTAAGAAAATAAATAAGTTAAAACGTGTAAACAGAATTTCCTTACCATCCTCATACATTAATAGACTTATTTTGTTTAATATAACAAAAAATTACGTTATTGGACATGGAAAAGGGAGAATTACGGAGAAGCCTGTGAAGATGGTAGAAACTATAACCGTCGGCAGAGGACGAAGACAGTCCACCTTGCGTAGACATTAAAGCGGAATTTAATTTGCTAGAGAAAACACTCGCCGAGATACATATGAACTTGTCTACCCGCACAGGCCAAAGTTCTTTACAAGATACAGATACCAAACGTCTCAAAGAATTGGGCTTAGAGACGTTCGTCACTGTGAGAAGTCATTTACTCATACTTTGCATAGATGTCGTATAATTTTGAAAATCGAAGTTAGATTCATTCATGGACATTGAACAGGGCAAGAAGATTTGGGTGGCCGAATACGTACTCATTTACCAAAGTTACGGGAGACATGCTAGTGGAGAATCTGAGGCGAAATCTTCCAGTGGTGGTTCTCCGACTGAGCATTATTGAAAGCACTTTGGCAAAGCTTTTCCCTGGCTGGATGGAAGGCACCAGGTCTTCGTAATCAACCATATTTTGCAATCTAGAAAAATTAATATGTTTTGTGATATTGTTATCTGTTAGTATAGATTTGAATGGATTGAATAACCATAAATTGAGCATAGGGTTTCAACTGACATACATGACCTCTTCATGGCAAAATAATATTCACAATATAGATTAGTAATGATTTCTTTTTGTGAATGGGCTAAAGCATGTAAAGGTGACTGGAATCATCACACTTTCACAATCTCAACTCACTGATGCCTGGTTTTATCCAATTTTCAGTAGCAATCATTACAAGTATGTATAGTGATTAAGGATTGCCATATTTCTACATTAGTGGGACAACATCTATTATTAGTGTTAATTTCTTCTTGAAATAGGTAAAGATAGGTTGAAACCATAACTCTTTCTCAATTTCAATTTAGGGATACATGATTCCACCATTTTAAAGAGGATTGCTGCTTAAAAATGGACCCAGTTGTACACAGCTAAGTTGAACCATCACCCTTTCACAATTCCAACATAGGAATACCGGTTGGAGGCCACATAGCTTTTGTATCCAATTAATATCATATCGTTATTAATATTTGGAATACTTTTATCAAATTTGAAAATTCATGCCTTCATTTACAAAGGGTTGTGAAAGTCCTAGGTAATTCAGGCGGAATAGCTACTTCCTTGAAAACCAGGACAAAAGAAAGCCACTCTTTGTAGTTTAACCACAACGTTTGGGTGTCTGCGGGCTTGTTTCTAAAAGCATATTAGAAAAATTAAATAACAAGGTAAATTAAAAATTGAAAAATGAAATTGATGCAACCCTGTCTTACTTACCATGCGACAGATGAAATGTTATCGCTGATAATCTTTCTTGCCGAAAATAGCAGCTATATTCAATAGCTTTGTAACAACCGTCGCAACTCCTCTGAAGAATATAGGCCTGGACACTCCACAGAGCGGTTTATCAAGCCTCTCTGCCCTAATCCACGTCTGGTGCCCATTCTCACTGTCTGCCTCAAGGCAGGACACAGTTCTTCGAGCCCCACTGCATTCTTCCCTGAATGTTTTTCCATCTCCTCGCACATAAATATCGTGGGGATTGTACTCGCCTACCTTCACTAGTCTTCGTGGGCGGGCTATGAGATTTTGACTTGGGTCGTTCATACTGTACGTTTATGTTTATAGAACAGGTTACTGATAATTCAAAAAAACAAACATCTAACTGAACGAGGGATAATGGTCATTGGTGTGTGCGGGAAATACTAAGTTCTTGGTAGTGTACCACAAAAATCGACATCTTGCGTGCATGGAATACTAAGCGATTGGTCGTGCACCACAAAAATTGACAATATGAACACCGTCCGAAAGTGCAGCTAGTGAAACAGCAGGTGTATCGACAGTTGCGGAAAAGGAGAGGCGAGTACTAACGATTTGTCTTATCGCACCATCACAAGGGGGAGACAGGTGTCAAGTTATTGTGAAAAACAGGTGTCAAATTACAATGAAATGGGTAGACGAAATTTGGAGGTTGATTGACTCAAAAAGAAGGCCTATTGCCCTAATTATTTAAAAATTTTAATCAATTTTTGTATTCTATTTACAAATATATAAAATACTTCCAACTCATGCTATGATTGACTTGGACACCAATATCTTATTAAAATTTACTTTCTATAAACCTAACCAAAATCAAGCACCTAAAAATAACAGAAAATCATATTTTAAAACTAAAAAACAATGCTTATGACATGGGTCAATACCAACCCCTATCACTATAACCTATGTCACTTTCAACCACTACTACTATAACCCCAGGTACCTACATATGCCCTTCCTTAACACACAGATAATTGGGCATGTGAACCTTGAATTACTTAGTACATGACACTTCATTTTCAAGCATTTGCCAATTACACTACTCAAAAGTAACCCATCATATTATTATCTTTAAGCTACCAAAAAATAGCCCATCATATTATAATATTAAAAAAAAACTTTGCAATAAATCTTACCTTTTAATAATTTATAAAAAAATTATATCATTATAGAATTGTATATCATATTTAAAAAAGTCGCATGCAATAAGCTTTTTCCATTTTAATGTTTTATAAAGAATTTCTATCATTTTAAAATTGTATATCATATTTTTAAGGAGAGTATTGCAATAATTTTTTTTTTTTTTCAAAATTTAATGATCCATAGATGATTTTTACAATTTTAAATTTGCAATGGTTTTCAAATAGTTTAAATAAACTCAAAATTAGAAAATAAATACAACATTATTTTATTAATAATAATTTTAAATTTGAATATATATATATATTTTAGGATTAATAAGAAATATGAAAAATAGTCAAAATGCAAAAAATTATTGGCCTTTTTTTCAAAAAAATATGATAATAAAAGTATTTGAATTGTGTGTTCCGATGATAAATTTTAATTCAACGCAATAAAAAATTCCGAAAACTTAACCACGGTAACCTTAACATCTTAAAGCTTACCGACTGTACCCTCAATTTCCAAAATATTTAATCGTGCCAAAATTTCCATTATTATCTAAACAAAATCAATAACGAATTACATTGCTGCACAAAAATTACACTAATTAATTTTTTTCATACATCCCATATAATAAGCCAATTACAACATCAACCTATATAACATATGCAATTAAAAAAACAAATTAGCTTTAGATACCTAAACTCTAATAAATTTATTATATAAATAATCATTTTTTTGCGAGACGACCCAGCTCATCAGGTTTTGACATCTCTCCACGACATCAAGTTCATGTCCAAATGAGTGTAATCATACCCATTTCATTTTAGAATGTGAGGCCTTCAAAGACAACAGGGAAAATTATGCAGATACGCTGGCAGCTAGCTGTTGGGATAATCTATTTAACGAGGGGTTTGTCGAGAAGACGGGAGCATTTATTGTGAAGCTTCAAAAAAAAGGGCCGAATACATCAACCAGATGAAAAAGCAATCTGTCCCATAGGCTATCTTTAGCCTCGTGGACGTTAAAATAATTTCTTTCTTCTTTCTTTCCAGTGACAGGAGGTCTTTCCAGTGACAGGAGGTAGAAATACTTGGCCACTGGTATACGTTTAGCAACGATACGCTGATTTTCATTTCATCGGCGTTTGAATATGGCTCAGAAGCAGAGGAACGAAGAAGGACCAATTGATCCGATGCTCTCGCCTGACCTCATAGACGATAGTTCTCCAGAATCTTTAGGAGTAAAATGGCTTCAGGTTATGGGTGCAGATTCGTCTCTGCCTTCTATATTTCAGGGAAGCGGTTTTAAAGAGGCCTTAATTCTCCGCCATTTGAAGGTCGATCGAATGGAGCCCGGCCTTGTGATTTTTACCCTCACTGTCAAGTCTCCCATCACGGTAATCTCCATTATCACTGTTTGTTTTCCATGAACATTCTTGCATAATTCGCTCTGCATTTGAGTTGCCTTCCTCCTCTTCGTTAAGATCATGGATTTCAGCAATTTGGTTAATGGAGATACTGTGATAGATATATTGAATACGGGCTTTTATCGATTGGTCCTAATAATGTTTTGGATGGAAATTGCATTATGACAGAATAGATATCGTACATTGCATGGAGGGGCGGTGGCAACTGTTGCAGGCATTGTGGCCATGGCTGCTGTAAAGACAATTAGCGGAGATAAAACATATTCACTATCTGAAATGTCTATATCTTACGTCTCTGCAGCACGTATTAATGTGAGTGGTTTCAACGTAATTTCCCTGTGTTCCCCTTTTTCTCTGTTTCCCTCGTTTCCCAGAGATGAGTCTGCTAGTAAACCCTGTTTTGATTTTAACGGATATGTGTAAGTCATTCTTTTGAATGGACCAGTGGACCTGGGGATTGGACCAGAACTTTGTTTTTTTTTTCTGAATGCGACTAATTCTATTATCATACAAAACAGAGATACAAAATAGAGTACATTGGGCAAGGCTAAGAAGTTTTGCCTATCAGCCTTTGCCTTGCCTTGCTTTCAGTTCCAAAATTGAGAAGATTTTTGCTTGACCACTGCCGACACATTTACATAACAGATGATAACTGAATAGACTCCAGGGCCATGGACTGACCCGGACAAAGACAAACAAACACCTGGACCATTACATCCGACACATGAACAATTACATCTGACACCTGAACCATTACAGCTGACACATTGACAGAGATAGAGCCGCCGCTTGGCAGAGTTATACATTGAAATCCCAAGAAAAATAGCAGAGATTACCGGGAGCGAGTTCATTCATCATCAGTGGTCTGGGGCGCCTCTTCAATTCGGCACCCGAAACGGAGAGAATCCTCGGAGTCTGAGAGCTGGATGACCGCGTCAGGGCTGCCTTCTTGTGCTGGCCTGCTTGGACCAGCAAGCGTTGAACCAACAAGCGTTGAAGGGCCGGCAGCCGGGTCGCAATTTGAAGCTGGGCGCGCTAGATCCGGTCCAAGTTCACATCCAGGGGCCAACCAACCAGTTCCAGCCTCAACCGGAAGGCACGCAATAGGTGAATCCTCTCTGCTGGAGCGCTGCCCATCCGGCAAAGGCTCTGCCTCCATGTTCTGTGTAACGCCAGGCTCAATCATTATAGAAACAACCAGTGTAGAATTAACTTGAGGGCAGGGGAGCCGATACCTAAGCATTGGGAGCTCCATCTGTCCTTCTTCAGAATTTGGGCTTCTGCCATCATGCCCACCCTCCTCCTCATTGCTTCCCTGAAATCTCTGAGGCAGCGACGTTACTTCGATGGAGGAGGAGGGCGAATTGTAATCATGCTGCTGCGGGAGGGCCCTGCCTCTGGTTCCCCCTCGTCGGCTGCCCATCCGCGGCCTTTCCCTCGGCATTGCTGAACTTCTCCCTCTATGAAAACCAACACAAGCACCCTGAGCTCCTACCGCTACGAAAACCAACACAATCACCGCACTGTTGCAGGTGGTGCTCCTTCCAGGCCCAGAAACCGGCGGAACGCACCTCAAATCCTTACTCCCATTTCCGTCTGAGCGGAGCAGGGCCTCACCACAATGATCGCTCATATCCCTCTGCAAATCGAGCCCTCTCTGCTTTAAACACTCTGCTGCATCGAACGCCATCCTCCTCCCTCGAGCCGAGAAGACAGGCATTAATGCCTTCGTCCGTCTGCTTTCAAGCGGATTAATATCCCGCTGCGCGTGGTACCACCTGACGTCGTAGGCCTGCCACCTGCCCACGTGATGGCTCATGCCATTACCACGTCTCCAATGCACCCGCATCCGGGATGGACCAGAACTTTGTTATAGATGTAGACGGTTAAGGTTTAGCTGAGTGGATTTTAGCCAGCTTGTTTTGAGCCAGCAGCAGGTTCCACAAAATAGGCACTATTTGTCAACTCCCTTGGGTGGTACTATGTATGACTGACTTGGTTGAGTTCTGTATGATAGTACTGGCAAATCCCCATGTAATTCTATTTTTATTTCTTAGAAAGATCAAACCACTTTTTCCATTAAAAGTAGTAACGTTGGTTACAATATTTGTAGTGCCCCAGCCATACTTGAATGCAATTTGTTAATTTATGGTATGTTCTATGCTTAGTGTAGTTTACTTCAATTTCTTCTTATTAGCCACGGTTTAGCAATCACATAAACATAAAGTAAAATGCTGATAGAACATTAATAGATCGATAGAAAACAAGCCAAGACAAGAGACACAAGATGTGGCGGCTAGCCAGAAACAAACCCCAATGCAGGGAAACCCTTTGATCAATTCTTCTTTAATCTTCAATAGTTCAGCAGAGAGAAATAGTACAATTCAGAAATCTGTAATTTTATAACAGCAACAAACTCTAAATCAGCAAAGTCAAACTTAGTCAAACAACCCTGGATTGACCTCTAGTCAACCTTGAAGAACTCGGTCTTTAACAACAAATTTCGGCAGCCCAAAATAGCCCTTGGTCAACGGTCAAAACAACAATCAAAGATCAGCAGTCTGCAGTCAGCCCTAACCAGTCAATGTAGCACTCAAACAGCATGCACATATCAGCCCTTGGTCAACGCTTCACAAAATAGCCCTTCACTTGGCCAACGCAGCCCTAGAAAAGTCAACGCTACCCAGAAAGTCAATGCTGCCCTAAATAGAAAATGCATCCTTCTTCTTGCATGTGTGAGAGAAGCTGCTCTTTCACTGGGCCAATGAGATGAAGAGAGAGAAGATGAGTTGAGATGAGATGAGTTTATAATGACTCAACTTCACTTGTACTTATATGATGTGCCGGGTGTTATCACTGAAAATTCTGTTGCCAAAATTTTTTAGCCTAGCTTAAAGACAGGGTGTTTTCGCAGCGCATGAATTCTTTTTAGCAGTTTCGCAGCGCTACCTGTTTAGGTGGTTTCGTAGCGTGCTACGAAACTGGGGTTTTGTTCGAATCCATAGCAATTGTCATGCAAAATAGCTCTGGGGTGGATGCATTTTACAGGTGGCATGTTCTCAAGCTCCTGCATGTGTGCTTGTCATCAGTTCTAAATTTGAAGGGAAAAGTTTGAAGTGATTGCACTACCGAGTTCCTTAGTGTAGCGTTCTGTTTTTCAATGCAAAGTGATGTACTTTGAACAGGTACTTGAACTTCTTAAAAAGAATCCTGAATGTCTATCAGATTTGGAATCATCTAAAGAAGGCCGTGATGAAGCTGATATAAATGAGGAAGTGCACTACCTGATTCGAGATCTGGTAATGCATATGCATGAAAAGGAGCAAGACCTAAAGAATAGCATTTTGGTTTTCCTACCAACATATCGGTCCCTGGAGCAACAGTGGCTGTTTGTAAGACATTCTAGGAGGTGTTTCAAGGTCCTTGAATCTGGAACACTTACTCTGAACAAGCTAAGCGTTGATAAAAATCTTATTGAGGTATTTGTGAAAGATGTGGACAAAGACCATGTGGTTTTGCTTGCAGCTAGAGCCTCCAGAACTGAAGATCAAGATGCCATTGATGCTAATGGATCAGCTGGTTCTTCGTATCATACAAAGACACTTATAGCAAATTTTTGTGCAATTCTGTTTTGGCAACGGATTTTGAAGGACTTAACATCAGCAGAGGATTTGAGTAAACAGCTAGGGTAGCTTTTCAGTGAAGAGCAGATTTATTGGATTGATCATTGCCTTGGAAAGGAATTAGTGCAGAATCTGTTAGTAGTTCGGTGCGCAAACCCCTTTGGAATCGAGATAACATTGATAACGTTCAGATTGTCTTTAGGGAAGATTTTGGAACAGAGAGGTGTTATGGTCGCAGTTGCATCTGCTGATGATGTGGCGCAAGGGCTGAAGTTATATTGACAGATGTCATTAAAGATGAGTTTGCATTAAATAAAAAAACAAATGGAGGCGGGTTCTAAGCCGGTGCCTCCCATTGCAAAGAAGGTGAAGCGCCTTTTGGTTTCATAACTCAATAATTCAGTTACGACAGCTCTTCCAACATGTAATTTTCGCATCTCCAGCAAGAAACCGACACAGAAAAGGCAGAGGGTTTTGAGATCGATTCACCTTACTTGCACTGCAAAAGTGATCAGGAAGACTATGAGGTTGTGCGAAAAGGGGGCAAGTACAGCGAGGTTTTTAAGGGTGTTAAAATATCATGAAACTTCATAAAACCAAAAAATGACGAGAAAAACCTCATGCTTTATGCATATTCATTCTCTCATTCTACCGTTCGCGCTACAAACTTTCGAAAGAGCCATCTAGCTCTATGATACTCCCGAGTCCCGACGGATTTGAACTTCGAAACTACTGCAGTGATGGAAGGCGAAAGCAAGCGGCAGGATGTGATTCTACAGACAGTATCTCAGGCTTTCGCTCATAGGTTTGTGCTCTATGCAACTTCTCCAACTCTGTTGGCTTTTCCTCGAGAGAATGGCTTCTGTGATAGTGCCGAGGAATTGGGCTCCGTGGAATCGGAATACAATGGGCCATGTTTGTTTCTGCTGCGGAATTGTAGAGTACCACCTCAAGAATTTGAACAACATATTTTATGTACTTTTCTTCGAGGGTATATTATGAGGATGTACTGGTGCCAATATGTTGTCTCTAGTAAAGTTCAGATGGTATCACACATCAGGTCATTGATAGAACTTCTGAGTCCGAGTTCTAAACCTTGGGCATGCAATAAAAATGATGAAGAAGTGTAGGAAAATGTCTTTTCTGGATCTGGTGGTGCATTTGATTCTCAGGATTCAACTTTATTGGATTGCAAAGCATTATTAAAACTAAAATTCAGATTACAGACCCATCCTAGAGCACTTGCAGAATCTTTATTGGATGAGCTGCCAGAACTTGAGTGCAGTCTTCATGGGTTTACACATACTATATATGTGGTCGAGATTGATGGAACCCTTCACTATGGATTAGGCATTGGCTCAAACATGTATCTACCAGGATCCAATAGGGAGGCTCTTTCAAAAGGCTGTGTATCCAGAGCTTCAACGAAAATAGAGGAGGCAATGCATGTTGCTGACTTGAAGTTACACCGAAGCATGCTTGTGCTTGATGTCGGGTTGCATCAGGGGTTTCACAGTCAATAAGATATGTATGCAGGGCCTCACGAAAGGGTAGGTGCAATTTGCATGAGTCAAGTACAGTGAGAAAATAGAAATAACAGCACTTTTGAGCCGAAAGAGTTCAAGGAATGATTCAGACTTGTGTGTATGGCAACAGAAGAAATTGATAAAGTCTTCTTGTTGATTGTATTGGATGGGCAGACCAGCATCATAATATACAACTTTTATGCCTTTGGATAAGACAGAAAATTACATTAATTGTAAGAAATAGCAGCAAAAGGAGATGTAGGGTCATGATGTTTCTGTGCATACATCGGTTTTGGGAAAACCACATATTCTATATGATTATAATGACAGATCTCAGAAGGTTGATTAAGACACTCAGGCTCTCAGAGTTATAGCCAAAGTTATATTGGACTGCCTTGTTTATATACCTTCAGAATTCCGCACCTTTGCTGCAAATATATTTTGGTCAGGGTTGAGTACTTTAACAGCAAATGCATCTCAAGTACTGTTACAGGAATGTGCTGGCTATCATGAATGTGTTATGCTACATGAACTCGGTTTTTCCATGGGTACTATTAATTGGATAAAGGATTATCAACTTTGTTCACTTGATGCAGAATATTCTAGCATGTCTGAAGAATGCCGTGAACTAAACAGTACACAAGCAAAGATTACAGCAGAAACTGAAGAATGGCAACAGCAGCTATTCAATTTTGTGAGGAGTTTAGAGGAAGACTGTGTTTTTTAAATCACACAGCAGTTTCGTAGCGCGCTACGAAACTGCTGTAGGTGATGTTTTCAATGCAGAATAAACAGTTTGACCGGGAATGTTAGAAGAGAGACACCTGTACATCAATACAGCCTACAGCTCATCTGGAGACATGGTATTTGGTAGCAGCGTTCAATACTTTGAGTTATTAAAGATTTGGGAACATGCTGCTACATTTTCGGAGAATGTTGGGAGACAGAGACCGTAAAAACAGAGCACATCTTTTGATCAATTAATGAGCCATCAGCGCTTTCAAGCATCCAAGGTTAGCTGGTTTATTGCATCTTTAGCTCAGCCATCTCAGCCTAACTGAAGGAGGACAACTGTCAAGGATCCGAGAAGAATCATGTTACAAGGAGAATGGAATTAGTGTTTAAGTTTGATTAGGATTTTGTGTAATTACAGCTCAGCACTTTTGTAATTAATGAATTAGTTAAATAGCATATAGGAGTAGTTAATAGAGCCCTTGAGCTCGCTCTAGAGAGGGAAGAATGTATTCCTATAAAGGGATCAGACTAGGATGTAATAGGGGTTGGAGATTTATGAAAAAATAGAGTTTTTATCAGCTTATGTAAAAAGACTTTTTGACAGTAATATAAGGATTACTTTTTCTTCCCAAGATTCATCATGTGTTCAATGCTCAGAATATGTGTGGTTTTGTCATTATCCTTTATATATTTTACAGCTCACTAAATATGCAATCACTCTGAATTCACCTAGTGCTCAGACTTCCTGTGTATATTTATGAGTTGAGGTTCTTTTTGAGAGATGTTTTGAGTGTTAAACATTATATGCCTTGGCTTCTATGATTGAGTGGTTTATAGTTTACTGCAGAAGTATTTGACTCCATGAGCCCAATGGAAGAGATGTTATTTTGTTGTTCCAACCAGCTTTATTTTCATGAACTGTATGAAGAGTTAGCCATCTTTTCTTATCATTAATCCATATCAAAAATCTGTGAGAGAGCCCTCTCTGACTAAGGAGGCTAAGCCTTAGTCTAAAGCCTGGTTTGAAATAGTTGCATGAAATCTTGCTAAGTAGCAGCCCTTAGTACACGATTTTGTGATAACACCGGGCATGTGTGGCACACATTTAGCTGCTGGCCGACCTTGACAATTTGTCAAGTAAATACAAATAATTTCATATCTCCATAAATACTTGTTGGAATCGGATGATCATTAGATCAATCTTACACCTCTCGACAAGAGGAATTAAGGAAAAATATCAGCTGCCATAAATAAGATGACCCACATGGAGTTTGGCCCTAGTTGCCAATTTTAACACTCCCTCTCAACTAGGGAGAACTCCATCTGCTACTCTGTTTGATTGTCGATACTATCACTGCCATCAAATGCACTGCCCTTCACTACTTGGCTCTGCTCTGCTGAACTATGAAGAAGAAGAAATGATCGAGGATGTATCATACCATCCTCCACTGACCCGAAGTCAGTCTCAGAGTGTGTCATACCACTCTCATTGATCCCAGATCAGTATCATTGATCCCAGATCAATAGAGGTCATCCTAGCATAGGGAGTACAATAGATACAATGATGCGTCCATCGATAGTACTACTAATGGTCCCTAACCCCATTTCCCTACTCATTAATTAGATGAGTGGTATTTCCCATGAGTCCCAGACTGCATGGGTAGGATGCCTCGATAGGAGAACTAATCATCTTGTCCCAAAGTCGCCACGGGGTATCACAGGGGAAGGTTGAACCTTTCACCCTGAACATAGCACACCACTAAGGGAGGGTGAGTAGCCCTGTGGTTGTATGTCACTCCAAGAAGTACCCCAAGCCCCCCGGAGCTCCCAGAGCTCAATGTATGCATCATACACGACCCTCATAAGAGGGTCTCTCAATGACACCAAGTCGTTCTCGGAAAGTCAAGAATTTGACCTTTCTCAGGGGCTTTGTCAAAATGTTGGCGACCTGCTCATCTGTATCGATATGTTGGAGCCTTATTGCTCCCCGCTGTACCATATCTCGGATATAGTGGTACCTGATATTGATATGCTTGGAGCGATTATGAAATATGGGATTCTCTGATAAACGACTCCCGCTCTGGTTGTCACACATGATCATGGTAGTATCCAATGTAAATCCAAACAACTTACTGAAGAGCTTCCACAACCAGACCGCTTCACAAGAGGCCATACTCACAACAATGTACTCTGCCTCAGCGGTGCTCAAAGCCACCGACTTCTGCTTCCTGCTCATCCAAGATATCGAGGCAGATACCAAAGAGAAACAGCACTTGGAAGTGCTCTTTCGGTCCACCACACTGCATGCCCAATCAGCGTTGGTATATCCATGTAACCTCACATCTCCGACAGTGTATCTTAACCCATGAGTGATTGTGCCACGTAGGTATCTCAACAGATTCTTGGCACCAATCCAATGTGTGTGGTGAGGCTCAACCATATGTTGACTCAACGTGTTGACTGCAAAACATATATTCGGACGGGAGTTCACCAAGAACATCAATGCTCCGATGAGTTGATGATACTCAATAGAATTTTGTAAAACAGGTCCGGCAGCACTACCGCTTAACTTCTTGAAGTCAATCTCCATCGGGGTAGTCACGGGCTTGCAGTCCACCATACCGAATCTCTCCAATATCTTCACCACATATTTTCTTTGAGATATGAAAATCTCCCTTGGCTTCTGCCAGACTTCTAGTCCTAGGAAATAGTGCATCAATCCTAGGTCCTTCATCTCAAACTTAGAAGCCAACTCCCTCTTACATTTGTGAATGAGAGGGTCTGCACCTGTCAAAAAGAGGTCGTCAACGTACAACACCAGTATGAGAGGTTTGTCATCTTCAACCTTAAAGTAAAGGTTAGGGTCGGCTTCACTCCTAGTGAATCCCAGCTTCATCAAGTAGCTATCGATCCTCTCATACCACGCTTGGGGTGCTTGCTTCAGCCCATAGAGGGCTTTCTTCAACCTGCACACATGAGATTCCCGATCATGAATCTCAAATCCTTCGGGTTGTTCCACATAGACTTCCTCTTTGATTGAACCATGCAAGAATGCGGTCTTGACATCCATCTGATGTAGGTTCCATCCTTGCGAAGCAGCAAGGGCTATGATCGAGCGGATGGTGGTATATCGGGCGACAGGTGCAAATATCTCATCATAGTCTATACCTTCCTTCTGAGAGAAGCCACGAGCGACAAAACGAGCCTTATACTTTTCAGCACTTCCATCAGCTCCATGCTTTATTTTGTAAAGCCATTTCGAAGTGACAACGACTTTGTCTTGGGTTTGGGCACCACATCCCAGACATCGTTCTTCATGATGGACTCATATTCCTTAGTCATAGCATCCTTCCATACTTGATGCTTGACAGCGTCTACGAACGACAAAGGCTCATTTTGAATGATCGTGCTCATGATGGTCAAGTATCCCTGATACCTGGCCGGCTTCTTACTTTCACAGAAAGTTCCTCTGGGTGCAATGTGTCCTTCGACATCATCAAGTGTCCCCCTGAGCCATGAAGGCCTCTTCCTAGAAGACGAAGGCTCTTGCGGAGGGGGATCAATAGGATCTATAGGTTCTTCCACATCGGGCATCATCTCATCTTCCTTTTCCTCCGGTTTCCTGGTGTTAGCTTCTTTAGATTCCCTTAGAGTATGAAGATTGTCAACTTTGCTAGGAGCCATATCTTCGTCAAAGGTGACATTATGGCTAATCTCGTCTTCCCTTTGACCAACCACATAGATTTTATAGCCCTTAGTATTTTCACTATAGCCCACGAAGATTCCTTTCTTTCCAGATGCACCAAATTTATTCCTTTTCTCTTTCGGCACATGAAAATATATAGGACTTCCAAAAATTCTAAAATGAGATACGTCAGGTTTCTTACCAGTGAACATTTCTTCGGGAGTCTTGGAACCCAATGCTTGATGAGGGCATCGGTTTTGCACACATACGGTGGTATTTGCAGCTTCGACCCATAGAAATGTTGGAAGCCTTTGATCATGGAGCATAGCACGTATAGCTTCCATAATTGTATGATTCTTCCTTTTCGCCGCATCATTCTGCTCAAGATTATATGGTGTTGTAGTCTCCCTCTTAATGCCAGCTTCTTTGCAAAAGTCATGGAACTCATTCGATTCATACTCAGTCCCCTTGATCTTCTCTTCGTTTGATTCTCAATCAAGGCTTTGAAGTGATGAAACCAAGAGAACGCTTCATCCTTCTTTTTCAAGAAGTATATCCAAGTCTTGCGAGAATAATCATCTGTGAAGGTGAGGTAATATATATATCCTCCTAGGGAGTTCATAGGCATCATACCAGATGTGTCTAAGTGAACCAACTGCAATATATTGGAGGCCTTGCTATGGCTTGAGGGGATCTTTTGAGCTTTCCTTCGGCACATCCCGGACATACACCTTCTTGCTCTACTTTGAACTTGGGCATCCCTGTCACCATTTGTCTCACATTGGGTACAACTTTATAATGAAGGTTAGCAAACCTCTGATGCCATAGTTCGGACTAAAGAGATGTGTCACAAGACATGACACCCAACGGACTTCCTCCGACCTGATATAATGAATCAACTTGAAACCCAAGAGTGAAAGCATCTTTAAAATTCTTTTTCCATACACGTACCTTGCAATCGATGAAGGCCACCTTGTAGCCTTTGTCTTCCATTGCCGAAATGGACATCAAGTTCTTTTTGAGATCAGGTACATATAGGACTTCTTGCAAATGGATTGTATTACCCTGATTCAATTGAAGAGTGACATTCTCTATGCCTTTGACCGGATATTTTGAGTTGTCCCCAAGAACAATTTTCAAGTTGGTCTCCTTCTCTACCAGATTAGAGAGTGCTTCTTTGTAACCAGTGAAGTGCCATGAGGCACCACTATCAATAAGCCAATTTCCCAGCGAGTCCGAGGGAGCCGTAGTAGAGAGGGCCATTGGTAGATAATATTCGTCTTGCTTATTGTTAACAACGTTAGATTCATACCTGGAGTTTCTTGCCTTCTTAGAGGGTTGATCACTTCCTTGATTTCCAGCATTCCTCTTTCCTTTGCCATTGAACCTGCAATTCCTTTGATTGCCTAGTGTTAAATTATGGTATGTTCTATGCTTAGAGTAGTTTACTTATTTTTCTTCTTATTACCCATAGATTAGCAATCACATATACATAAAGTAAAGTGCAGATAGAACATTAAATGATCGATAGAAAACAAGCCAAGACAAGAGACACAAGATGTGGCGGCTAGCCAGGGACAAACCCCAATGCGGGGAAACCCTTTGATCAAATCTTCTTTTATCTTTAATAGTTCAGCAGAGAGAAATAGTGCAAAATCAGAATTCTGTAATTTTATATCAGCAACAACAAACCCTAGATTAGCAAAGTCAAACTTGGTCAAATGAGGGGAAATTGACCTCCAATATGTTTGGTCAATTTCTGGTCAGCTAACCCTCGAACAACCTGAAGAAACAGCCCTGAAAATGTAGTCACACTGCAGTTGACTGAAGTCAACTTGCTGCCCCACACTGGTCAAACCAGAGGTCAGATCACCTCGGTTTTCATGCCAAAATCTGCGGCCTGCCTAGGAGAGGCAGCCACACCAAATCCGCACTCCTAGATGGTCAACGCTGGTCAAAGAGATGACCTGCAGCCCCTGTGTCCTTCTTCCTACGTCTGCCTTGCCCTATTGCGTCTTCTTTTCCAGCCACACGTGTGTGAGAGAGAGAGGCTTCTTAGATGCGTAGGAGAGAGAGAAGATGAGTGATGAGATGAGTTGCAAATGACTCAACCTCTCTTCTATTTATATGAAACGCTGGGCATGTGTGCCACACACTTCGCTGCTGGCCGACCTTGACAATTTGTCAAGTAATTAGAAGTAAATTCATATCTCCATAAATACTTGTCGGAATCAGATTATCTTTAGATCAATCCTACACCTCTCGACGAGAGGAATCTAGGAAAAATATCAGCAGCTATAAATAAGGTGACCTACATGGATTTTGGCCCTAGTTTCCAATTTTAACGCTCCCTCTCAACTAGTGAGAACTCCATCTGCAATTCGTCTGATCGTCGCTACTAACCCAGCCATCAAATGCACTGCTCTGCATAGATGGTCCTACTTTGCTCTGCTCTGCTTGAACTATGAAGAAGAAGAGATGATTGAGGATGTATCATACCATCCTCCACTGACCCGAAGTCAGTCTCAGAGTGTGTCATAACACTCTCATTGATCCCAAATCAGTATCATTGATCCCAGATCAATGGAGGTCATCCTAGCATAGGGAGTACGGTAGATACAGCGATGCGTCCATCGATAGTACTATTATGGTCCCTAACCTCATTTCCCTGCTCATTGATAAGATGAGAGGTACTTCCCATGAGTCCCTGACTGCATGGGTAGGATGCTTCGACAGGAGAACTAATCATCCTGTCCACAAGAGAACGAATCATCTTGTCCATAGGAGAACGAATCATCCTTTCCAACACATGCCACAGAGAACTAATCATCTTGGCCCATAGGAGAACTAATCATCCTGGCCCACAAGAGAACTAATCATCCTGTTCCACAATCGCCACGGAGAACTAATCATCCTGGCCCACAGGAGAACTGATCATTTTGTTCCACAGTTGCCACGGGTTGTCATAGAGGAAGGTTGAACCTTTCCCCTATACATAGTGCACCACCAGGGGATGGTGAATCGTCCTGTGGTTGCATGTCGCTCCAAGAAGTACTCCGCGCCCCCCTGGAGCTCCCAGAGCTCAATACATCATACTTGACCCTCATAAGAGGGTCTCTGAATGACACCAAGTCGTTCTCGGAAAGTCAAAAATTTGACGTTTCCTAGGGGCTTTGTCAAAATGTCGGCGACCTGTTCATCTGTGCCGATATGTTGGAGCCTTATTGCTTCCCATTGCACCATATCTCGAATATAGTGGTACCTGATATTGATATAATTGGAGCGATCATGGAATACGAGATTCTCTGATAAACGAATCCCGCTCTGGTTGTCACACAGGATCACGGTGCTATTCAATGTAAATCCAAACAGCGCACTGAAGAGCTTTCGCAACCAGAATACCTCATAGGAGGCCATACTAGTAGCAATGTACTCTGCCTCGGCGGTGCTCAAAGCCATCGACTTCTGCTTCCTGCTCATCCAGGCTATCAAGGCAGGTTCCAAAGAGAAACAACACCTTGAAGTGCTCTTTCGGTCCACCACATTGCCTGCCTAGTCAGCGTCAGTATATCCAATTAGTCTCACATCTCTGGCAGTGTATCTCAACCCATGAGTGATCGTGCCACAAAGATATCTCAACATATTCTTGGCACCAATCCAATGTGAGTGGTGAGGCTCAACCATATGTTGACTCAATGTGTTGACTGCAAAGCATATATCCGGACGGGTTCACCAAGAACATCAGTGCTCCGACGAGTTGACGATACTCAGTAGCATTTCGTAAAACAGGTCCGTCAGCACTACCGCTTAACTTCTTGAAGTCAAGCTCCATCGGGGTAGTTACGGGCTTGTAGTCCACCATGCCGAATCTCTCCAATATTTTCACCACGTATTTTCCTTGAGATAGGAAAATCTCCCTTGGTTTTTACCAGACTTCCAGTCCTAGGAAATAGTGCATAAGTCCTAGGTTTTTCATCTCGAACTCAGAAGCCAACTCCCTCTTACATTTGTGAATGAGAGGGTCTGCACTTGTTAGAAAGAGGTCATCAACATATAGCACTAGTATGAGAGGCTTGTCATCTACAACCTTAAAGTAAAGGTTAGGGTCGGCTTCACTCCTAGTGAATCCCAACTTCATCAAGTAGCTATCGATCCTCTCATACCACGCTCGGGGTGCTTGCTTTAGCCCATAGAGGGCCTTCTTCGACGTGCACACATGAGATTCTTGATCATAAATCTCAAATCCTTCGTGTTGCTCCACATAGACCTCCTCTTTGATCGAACCATGTAAGAACGCAGTCTTGACATCCATCTGATGTAGGTTCCATCCTTGTGAAGCAGCAAGGGCTATGATTAAGTGGGTGGTGGTATATCGGGCAACAGGTGCAAATATCTCGTCATAGTCTATACCTTCCTTCTGGGAGAAGCCACGAGTGACAAAACGAGGGTTATACTTTTCTGCACTTCTATCAACTGCATGCTTTATCTTGTAAAGCCATTTCGAAGTGACAACTACTTTGTCCTGGGGTCCGTGGACCACATCCCAAACATCGTTTTTGATGATGGACTCATATTCCTCGGTCATAGCATCCTTCCATACTTGATGCTTGATAGCATCTGTGAATTACGAAGGCTCATTTTGGATGATCGTGCTCATGATGGTCAGGTATTCCTGATACCTGTTCGGCTTCTTACTTTCACGGAAGGTTCCTCTGGGTGCAATGTGTCCCTTCAACATCATCAAGTGTCCCTCTAAGCCATGAAGGCCTCTTTCTAAAAGAGGAAGGCTCTTGCGGAGTAGGATCAATAGGATCCATAGGTTCTTCCACATCGGGCATCGTCTCATCTTCCTTTTCCTTTGGTTCCCTGGTGTCAGCTTCTTTAGATCCTCTTAGAGTAGGAAGATTGTCAACTTTGCTAAGAGCCATATCTTCATCAAAGGTGACATCATGGCTAATTCGACTTCCCTTTGACCAACCACATAGATTCTAAAGCCCTTAGTGTTTTCGCTATGGCCCACAAAGATTCCTTTCTTTCCAGATGCATCCAGTTTATTCCTTTTCTCCTTCGGCACATGAAAATAAACAGGACTTCCAAAAATTCTAAGATGAGATACGTCAGGTTTCTTACCAGTGAACATTTCTCGGGAGTCTTGGAACCCAATGCTTGATGAGGGCATCGGTTTTGTACATATACAACGATATTTGCAGCTTCGGCCCATAGAAACTTCGGAAGTCTTTGATCATGGAGCATAGCATGGACAACTTCCACAATAGTACAGTTCTTCCTTTCCGCCACACTATTCTGCTCAGGAGTATATGGTGTAGTAGTCTCCCTCTTAATGCCATCCTCTTTGCAAATGTCATGAAACTCATTGGATTCATATTCAGTCCCATTATCAGTCCTTAAGATCTTGATCTTCTTTTTGGTCCGATTCTCGATCAAGGCTTTGAAGTGCCGAAACCAGGAGAACACTTCATCCTTCTTTTTCAAGAAGTATATCCAAGTCTTGTGAGAATAATCATCTGTAAAAGTGAGGTAATATAAATATCCTCCCAAGGAGTTCACAGGCATCATACTAGATATGTTTGAGTGAACCAACTGCAATATATCAAAGGTCTTGCTTTGGCTTGAGGGGAATGGTCCCCTTTTGAGCTTTCCTTCGGCACATCCTGGACATACACCTTCTTGCTCTAATCTGAACTCGGGCATCCCGGTCACCATTTTTCTCACATCTGGTAGAGCTTTATAATGAAAGTGAGGAAACCTCCCATGCCATAGTTCAGACTGAAGAGATGTGTCACAAGACATGACACCCAACAGACTTCCTCCAACCTGATATAATGAATTAACTCGAAATTCAAGAGTAAAAGCATCTTTAAAGTTCTTTTTCCATACACGTACCTTGCCATCGCTAAAGGCCACGTTGTAGCCTTTGTCTTCCATTGCTGAAATGGACACCAGGTTTTTTTTGAGATCAAGTACATATAATACATCTTGTAAATGCATTGCATTCCCCTGATTCAATTGAAAAGTGACATTCCCTACGCCTTTCACGGGATATTTTGAATTGTCCCCAAGAACAATTTCCAGGTTGGTCTCCTTCTCTACAAGTTTAGAGAGAGCTTCTTTGTAACCAATGAAGTGCCTTGAAGCACCACTATCAATAAGCCAATTTCCCAGCGAGTCCGGGGGAGCAGTAGTAGAGAGAGCTGTTGGTAGATAATATTCATCTTGCTTATTGTTAACAGTGTTAGATTCATACCTGGAGTTTCTTGCTTTCTTGAAGGGTTGTCCTCTTCCTTGATTTCCGACATTTCTTTTACCTCTGCCATTTGACCTACCATTCCTTTGATTGCCTTGAGAGTGATTTTGATCATCGTCCTTGTGTGAGTCCCTTTTATCAGGGCACTCCCTTGCATAGTGGCCTGTTTTATTGCAGTTGTAACATCATCCTTTTCTTCCACCCTTCGGTCCAGCCTTTCATTTGAATTTAGACCCGGAATTGTTTCTTCTTTTAGCATGAGAAGAAAAGGCAGAGGGATGACCTTTAAGTACAGGCACTTCTTGCTCTTCCATCCTTGTTTCTTCTTGAATGCATCTCGCCATCAATTCCTCAAATCCAGGAATTATGTTATTGTTGAGAAGAGTAGTTCTGAATATATACCATTCAAGCGGTAGTCCTCCAAGAGTTGTGAGTGTCATTTCCTTGTCAGGAATTACTTCCCCAATAGATAGGAGATTGTTCTTGATCTTGGTGATCCTTAAGAAATATGCTTGCATACTCTCATCTTTGCTCTTCTTAATTTCCTTTAGCTTATTTCTAAGGAACAAAACTTGATTTGCATCGTTAACTTTAAATAATCTCACCAGTCTATTGTAGATTTCCTTGGAGGTAGTCAGCTCGGAAACATAGGCCACCAGGGGCTTGTTGATAGAGTCTCGGATGATCTTCCTTGCTTTGACTTCTCCCTTTGTCCACTTGTTTCTAGCAGCTGCAGATGCATATGATGGAGGCTCAACAATTCTTCCTCTCACATGGTCCAACACTTCCTGCTCTTCTAACATTAAATCGAGAGACATCTTCCATCCGTGATAGTTAGACTTCTCACGGAGTTTGTTTTCAGCAGGAAGTGTGTAGAGGACCGCATGATTTCTCTAAGATAGCCTTGCCAATCTTCTATTCGGTGATTTCTCTTGCTCTTGCTTGGACTTTGTCTTCAACTCAGCGCTGATACCATGTTAAATTATGGTATGTTCTATGCTTAGAGCAGTTTACTTATTTTTCTTCTTATTACCCACAGATTAGCAATCACATATACATAAAGTAAAGTGCAGATAGAGCATTAAATGATCGACAGAAAACAAGCCAAGACAAGAGACAGAAGATGTGGCGGCTAATCAGGGACAAACCCCAATGCGGGGAGACCCTTTGATCAAATCTTATTTTATCTTCAATAGTTCAGCAGAGAGAAATAGTACAAAATCAGAATTCTGTAATTTTATATCAGCAGCAACAAACCCTAGATCAACAAAGTCAAACTTGGTCAAATGAGTGGAAATTGACCTCCAATATGTTTGGTCAATTTCTAGTCAACTAACCCTCGAACAACCTGAAGAAACAACCCTTGAACAGCCCTGAAAACGTAGTCAAACTGCAGTTGACTGAAGTCAACTTGCTGCCCCAAACTAGGGCAGTCAACACTGGTCAAACCAGAGGTCAGATCACCTCGATTTTCGTGCCAAAATCTGCGGCCTGCCTAGGAGAGGCAGCCACACCAAATCCGCACTCCTAGATGGTCAACGCTGGTCAAAGAGATGACCTGCAGCCCCTGCGTCCTTCTTCTTGCGTCTGCCTTGCCCTACTGCGTCTTCTTTTCTAGCCACACATGTGAGAGAGAGAGAGGCTTCTTTGATGCGTAGGAGAGAGAGAAGATGAGTGATGAGATGAGTTGCAAATGACTCAACCTCTCTTCTATTTATATGAAACGTTGGGCATGTGTGCCACACACTTAGTTGCTGGCCAACCTTGACAATTTGTCAAGTAATTAGAAATAAATTCATATCTCCATAAATACTTGTCGGAATCGGATGATCTTTAGATCAATCCTACACCTCTCGACGAGAGGAATCTAAGAAAAATATTAGCAGCCATAAATAAGGTGACCCACATGGAGTTTGGCCCTAGTTGCCAATTTTAACACCTCAGGAGTGATTTTGATCGTCGTCATGATGTGAGTCCTTTTTATCAGGGCACTCCCTTGCATAGTGACCCATTTTGTTGCAATTGTAACATCTTCCTTTTCTTCCACTCTTCGGTCCGACCTTTCCTTTAGATTTAGCCCCAGAATTGTTTCTCCTTTTAGCATGAGAGAAGAATGTAGCGAGATTGCCTCTAAGTGTAGGCATTTCTTGCTCTTCCATCCTTGTTTCTTCTTGAATGCATCTCGCCATCAGTTCCTCAAATCCTGGGATTACATTATTGTTGAGAAGAGTGGTTCTGAATATATATCATTCAGATGGGAGCCCTTCGAGAGTTGTGATAGTCATTTCCCTGTCAGGAACGACTTCCCCAATTGATAGGAGATCATTCTTGATCTCGAAGATCCTTAAGAAGTATGCTTGCATACTCTCATCTTTTCCCTTCTTAATTTCCTTCAGCTTATTTCTAAGGAACAAAACTTGATTTGCATCATTAACTTTAAATAAGCTTACCAGTCTATGGTAGATTTCCTTGGAGGTGGTCAGCTCCGAAACATAGGCCACTAGGCGCTTGTCGATAGAGTCTCGGATGATCTTTTTTGCTTTGACTTCTCCCTTGGTCCACTTGTTCGAGCAGCTGGAGATGCATTTGATGGAGGCTCAACAATTCTGCGTCTCACATGGTCCAACACTTCCTGCTCTTCTAATGTCAGATCAAGAAACATCTTCCATCTGTGATAGTCAGGCTTCTCATGGAGCTAGTCTTCAACAGGGAAGTGTGATGAGGACCCTATGAAGTCTTTGAGATTGCTTTAACAACCTTCGGTGATTGCTCTTGCTCTTGCTCTTGCTTGGGCTTTGTCTTCACCTCAGCTCTGATACCATGTTAATTTATGGTATATTATATGCTTTGTGCAGTTTACTTCAATTTCTTCTTATTAGCCACTGTTTAGCGATCATCTAAACATAAAGTAAAATGCTGATAGAACATTAATAGATCGACAAAAACAAACAAAGACAAGAGACACAAGATGTGGCAGCTAGCCAGGGACAAACCCCAATGTGGGGAAACCCTTTGATCAATTCTTCTTTAATCTTCAATAGTTCAGCAGAGAGAAATAGTACAATTCAGAAATCTGTAATTTTATAACAGCAGCAGCAAACCCTAAATCAACAAAGTCAAACTTAGTCAAACAGCCTCGGATTGACCTCTAGTCAACCTTGAAGAACTCGGTCTTCAACAACAAACTTCGGCAGCCCAAAACAACCCTTGGTCAATGGTCAAAACAACAGTCAAAGATCAGCAGTCTGCGGTCAGCCCTAACCAGTCAACGCTGGTCAACGCTTTGGTCAACGCTGGTCAATGCAGCACCCAAACAGCATGCGCAGATCAGCCCTTGGTCAACGCTCCACCAAATAGCCCTTCACTTGGTCAACGCAACCGTAGAAAAGTCAACACTGCTCAGAAAGTCAACGCTGCCCTAAACAGAAAATGCGTCCTTCTTCTTGCACGTGTGAGAGAAGCTGCTCCTTCGCTGGCCCAATGAGATGAGGAGAGAGAAGATGAGTTGATAATGACTCAACCTCACTTGTACTTATATGATGTGTTGGGCATGTGTGCCACACATTTAGCTACTGGCCAACCTTGACAATTTGTCAAGTAAATACAAATAAATTCATATCTCCATAAATACTTGTCGGAATCGGAGGATTGTTAGATCAATCCTACACCTCTCGACGAGAGGAATCAAGGAAAAATATCAGCTGCCATAAATAAGATGACCCACATGGAGTTTGGCCCTAGTTGCCAATTTTAACACAATTAAACCAAAGAACTCAGCCAACAATCAGAGAAAGAGGCCGAGCACTATTAAGGTATGACTGTTCTCAATTCCTTAGATTATCCATAGTTGGATGGACTGATTACCTCATGCTCTACAGAGGAAGATTTGCCAAGCGATTTGAGATGCAAGGTTTTGGAATGAGATTATCTTATTTTTTTCATTTTTCTTCTTGACTGTCATCCAAGTCTCATTTGAGGGAATAGGATTCTCTCCATGAGACTCCTGCATATGCAATGAAGATGGGCCTACTGCAGATATTCCCCACCTTCCCCCAATTGAGACTATAGCATTTGACACAACATCCTTCCCTTTTTGATGTGGAAGAGGTCCAGTCTCCGACCGAGACTTGAAATCTGCATCAGACATATCTTTCAGGTTTGGTTCCTCCCAATGGTGCTCTGAGCTGGAGCCCATCCAGCCCATCCACCAAGTGGGTTTATTGGTTGTGCCCTTCTTTGTTTGAGAGGCAGTCAGAGCATTTTCCTTTTAGATAGTTAACAACCAAGTGACCATGATAAAAAAAAGGTTGTTAAATAATGCAGTGTGTTTGTTGTCTAACATTTGTCTCCAGATGTGACCATTACATTCAAGAATGATCTCTTTAAGAAGGCCCTTCCCTGATCAGGCTCAATGCAGATTCAAGTGCATGTGAAGCCAGAAGATCCATCTGTTCAGCTGTCAAAGCAAGAAACTTACCAAGAGCATTTGCAATGGCAGAAAGGGAATTGGAATGCCAATATTCTAGAGGCAGGTTAGGCATCCACACCCATGTAGGAACTGAAGAGAGTTTCTCAGTGCAAGGGTGGAAGCTTGGTGCCAAGGCCTTATAAAAATGCCATCCTTGCCAGTGAACCAGGCCCATCACAAAGGACAGGATGTCTATCTGGTAGAGAGTTAAATTTCTGAATGAAAAACCACTTGACATAGGGGTGAATCAACACAAATTTCTTTCAAAAAGGAATCCCAAACCTTAGATCCAAGTCTGCAGCTCATCAAGCTTTGACCAAACATTGTTAAATATGTTAATCAGTGTGCGGCAAAAAACATGGTCTTCTACCAAGCATTAAGATCAACATTAATATGGCTCGTTGATGTAGAAGGATTGGGAGGAGGGTCTAGGTTCAACAACTTATCTTTAAAGGAGATACTCATTCCTAGGTGAGGCCCTCTAGGAAATGAGGCAGCCACCACTTATGGGGAGCCATCGAACAACTCAACGACATCAAAACCAATAGGAGGCACTACATTCCTTGAGGGTTCCATCATTTGATGACTAAGTTGCATGAAATGTCCTATCTTCATGTGTACTTATGCCCTGGAACATTTTGGGGATAGCTACATGTGCAAAATGCAGCTGAAATGTTTTGGGCCATGTTTCACTACTTAGAAACATGGCTGAAATGTTTTAGCACATTTTGGGCACATAGCACTCTAGTAGCAATGAGTTTTGGACTCCGCAAAGCGCAATTTGGTCTGCATGGGACCACATAGCCCATAAAAATTAGATAAACCCCATTTTTAATGATAAATAAACCAATGTTACTATTACTGCAAAATCTATACCCTAGTGCAAAGCCTCACTAGGCAATCTATGTTGAGAGCAAAAATGGGATAGCTACCATTGTCACCTTAGCAATTACTCCCCATGTTTCTATGGTCAGATGCAATCTCAACAAGGTAGTATTCCCCAGTAGACCTTAAGGATCAAGTAACCCAAATAGACTTAATCTAAATGCCTCCTAAGGGTTCTACAATAATATTCACCTAAGGGAAATTGGATCCGCAGTTTGGCAATCTGAAACTGCGGAACTGCGGATTGGGCCAACACGGTTCCGAAATTCCAGGAACTGTGTTTTGCAGCCCGATCCACGGTTCCGGATTTCTGAACCGTGGATATGGTGGCAGATCCCCCGCAGATCCGTACAGGACGCGGATCCTGGTTTAGATCTGGGGGGGTGCGTTTCCTGGAACACTGGTCAAGATAGTAGGGCAGCGTACAGGGCAAAATGAAATCAGCGAGCTGGTCAAGCAAAGGGGGCCATACACCCAGGAGTTTCCTGGGCCGTACATGTCGAAATTTGTTGGGTGCAGAGGCGGAGTTGTGGGCCGTACAATGCTGCGTAGGGGTCAATTTGACTTAGATTTGCTGGGACAAATTGCTGTAGCAATTTTCTGTTGTAAATATTTGCTGCAAACTAAATTTCTGAAGCTGAATCAAGGTCCACCGTTTGCTAGTCTTTCCCACATTGGGGTTTCAGGGTATTATTTCTGTCATTCATTTATGTGAGTTTTGCTTCTGCTGTTTATGCTAGTTAAGAACCCAGAGTATTTGCTGTTACAAATCAGTTTAGAAAGCATCTTTCATTTCTGTTCTGTGAATATTTGTTGAACATCAAATCTGTAGCTGGGTTTTCAAGAATTAACAAAAGAGAAACACCATGCTCAGAGCATAAATAGAATTTCATACATGAATCAAAAGGCATTGTCACTTTCAAGGCCCTGATTGACCTATCATATTCCAAAAATTGATGTCTTCAAGGATTCCAAACTTCCATATATCAAAGTAAATATTAGATCCTTATAGGAAAATTCAAATTGGTTTAAAAGACATCAAGATTCAAGAGTAGCCTGCCTAATTACAGCATATGGACGATCATGTCGTTCAGAAAGAGCAAAATGACTTTCCATTCGTTTCAGTCCTCCATAGAGAGTTTGTCAGCAACTTGATTCCGTTCTCTAAATATATGAGTGTAACAGATGTTCTGCAAGTTTCCAGCAATGAGTTTAAGGTGTTTTGCAACAACATATAATCCAATGTTCTGAATCTGTGTCTGACCTTTTATCCACTTTATAACTAGCAGAGAATCTCCAAATACCTGTAGAGTACTAATGCCCAATCCAAGGAAAATTTTAGTAAATAAAAAGGTGCCATTAGTTATCCCAATTTGTTAGAACCTCTGCTTAGCTTAGCTTTGAAATGAAAAAAGTGTGTTTCAAAAAGAGAGTAAGTGAAAACAAGTCCAACAGTCCTATTTTCACCCTGATATGCTCCATCAAAATGTCCCTACGGATGAGATTTGTCCACTTGCAATTCTTCTAACCTCCTAGGAACAGATTGTTTAGGAGTCTCCTTGTAGTAAGGTAGCAACCCCATCACCTAGGCCAAAACTGTAGAAGAGGGAAGCTATATTCTTCAAACAAAGAGACATTCATTGCAAGCCATATACCCCATTGGACCAAGTAAGGGACTGCACGAAGTATCTTCTATTCCTTTCATGAGAACCAAGAGAGAAAACAAGCTTCAATATTAAATCCATCCCACAGTGATCTAAACCTAAGAGATTCTTCAATCTCTTTCCAGACCTGGATAGGGAAAGTGCAATTCAAAAAAGATGGGAGTTTATTTCTTCTTGGTTATTTCATAAAGGGCACTTGCTAGGCCCCACCTTACCCCTGCCTTTTGATTCATATATGAGATTCTATTTATGCTCATAGCATAAAGTTTATTTCCTCTTCGTTATTTCATAAAGGGCACTTGCTAGGCCCCACCATATCCCAAGTCAAAACCCTGTCTGAGAGTGCAAGCCACATGAGCAATGTAGTTTTGGCTGAGCCTTTACCTTCCGCGGAAGTTTACACCACTAGCAGATTGCCACCTCACCAATTGAAAATAAAGCCTGATACCCCAGCTTCACTGAATAGTAATCTTCAACCTTATTGTAGCTTTGGATAAGTTCATTAGGATTCTCACATAATGTAATATGCGACCGATGAAATTTTGACACAAAGAGCTCCAAATACCTCACAAATTCAACATTTAGCTCTAGATTCCCTGAATTCAACCAGCCTTGTCTCCACAGGGCTGTTTCCATAGGTTTATTAATTAAATTAATGGACATTCTCCTAGTTTCTCTTAGATGAAGAACCAAGTCCTTGGGAAGAATCACAGTTATCAGAACTGGAGTGGTCATTGAACCGGTAGACCCCGACTAGGAACCGTTCAAAACCGGATGGAAATCGGTAAAAAAACCGGACCAAAAAACCAGTCAACCAAAAACACATAAAATATTCAAATTTTAAAGAAAAACATATATATTCATGTGCATCCATATGAATCCAAACCATTTATACACAAATAAGCAAAAGTTCTTATTTATATAGCATGTAAAGGTGCACATAACAAAAATAGCACCGAGTGCAATCTATCTCTAAATCGAAAGTACATCAGCGAACAAGCTCCACATGGCGTCTAGCATCCAAAAAAATTATGATACAACAAATACTTATATATCATCAAAATCATTGCCTATATTGGGATCTTCGTCATCAATATCACCCTCTAGGCATTAAAATAAGATAGAAAAAACATATAGCATGTCAAGTCAAGATTTTGTTTGAGTGATGGGTACTTTTTTTAGTAGGCTCATGATAGAGGAGTTTGAAAACCAATGCCACTAACATCAAGGTACATAGAGGGCTTGGTGCTCTTGATTAAATATTAGTTCCATACCCTCATAAATGACAAAATCCAATGTAGCGTTGCAATCCCCCCAATCTCGAAATCTTGGAAAATTGTTAAGTCTATTGGATTTTGAGTGAGATTTAAAATTCTACTTTCTCCATATGAAATCCAATGAGGTTAGAACCATTCTCAAATATCTTGAGCCATTTCATGGTAATGTTAAAAATTTAAGTAAAAGGATGAAAATGAAAGATAAAGGAGAATGTCACTTTTATTTTAAGAATTTAACATTACCATGAATTGCATTGAATTAGTAGGGCAATATAGTCAAATACTAGGCTTCCCTTGTCACAAATCATTGCTTTTTTGAAAAAAAAATTCGTTCAAAGGTCCTTGGCAGCAATGTACAAAACCTTCTAGTTCAATAGTGAACCAGCCGGTTCAGTACCGAACCGACCAAAAATGGTTCAGGTCACTGGTCTGAATTGATTTTGGCCTCAAACCGGGCGGACTTGCCGCTTCAGACTTGTTCAGTTCAGCCCTGATAACACTGGGAAGAATACTATCCCAATTGCAACCCATAATAACATCCACTCCAATCCTTGCTTGAGTCCCATCACCCACCTTCCAAGCTAGATGAGATCTTGTAATGGGAAAGAACAAAGTGAAAGCCTTCCATTGGTTGGATACATTCTGAATAGATTTCTTCCTTTTCGTAATCCAATCAACTTGTGTGCTTGGAGCCATATACTTCTGAATCACGATCCTTCTCCAAAGGCTCTCCTTTGTGAGGATTGACCATAAGGATTTTGTATCCAAGGAGAGACCAAACAGGTGGAGATGCTTAAGGCCTCATTCTCCCAATGCCTTAGGACTAGCCAACTTTTGCCACCTCACCCAATGTGACCCTTTAAACTCACTGTAACCTTGTTGGAGGAAGTTGTAGCATAACTTCTGAATTTTCTCTAGTATTCCTTTTGGAATGTGAGCTAAAGTATGCTAGTAAACAGGTATGATCTCTAGGATTGATTTGACTAGAACCAACTTGCCCCCACGTGACCGGCAACCACTGTTGATTGTGTTGAATTTTGTAGCTATGGTTGGTCTTCATAATTAATATTTTATCCCCTGAATTATATAAGACATGTTCTTCACATCATTTTATTTTAGCCCTTGAAAATATATAATGTAAGACATGTTCTTCATGTTGACTTCAAAAGAGAAGAAATTTTGAATTTATAAAATTAAAATTTCGATTCCAAAACATAAAATTTGCCCTCCAAGAAGTCAGGTCGGGTTGCCCCTTTGGTCACACCCATTCGGCCTCCTAGACAAGTATAAATAAAGGCTTCAACCTCCTCCAAACAGTAACTTGATCATCTTCTATATAGAGAGCAATTCGGATCAGCTAAGTTAGAGAGAAAGGCCAGATTTGAGGCAGACAAAAGGGTGGATTTGATGCACAATGAAAGGGCAGATCTAAGGTAGAACAAAGGGCAGATCTAAGGCAAAGTTTCTATGCATTGCAAAGTAGCAGGATCGAGATTCTTGGGCATAATAAGAGTTCGCAATTCTGCCCTAGAAAATATGACCAGGCTGAGTTCATTGGACATCGGTTTGACTTGTCTAAAGGGTAGTTTGACTAGGTGTGACTAGCGATGTATTTGATTTTATGTTTGACTTGATGTATCTTTGTTGAAGTTAATGATTTATTTAAGAAAAGGCTGCTGGGTTTTTCCCCCACGTGGGTTTTCCCAGGTAAATTCTTGTGTCTCTTGTTTGGTTGTCTCTTTATGATCCTCTTGGCATTTTCTTGAGATATTCTGTGTAATTACTCTATGATGAAAATGAAAACAAGAAAAGATTAATCTAAGAAACCATAAGAACTAGAAGTAATTATCAGTTTATGAGATCCTTGAAAAATCAACGTGGTATCAGAGCATGGTTGAAAGAGCATTTCAAGTTAATCTTTAGGGTTTGTTCTAGTCCTAGTCCAACTTTGGTTGTAAGGAGGACGTAAAATATTCCTAAAGGAAACCAAGATCTATTTCATTTGTTTGTGCCCTAGAAGATCCATTTTACGTATATTATCTATGCTTTTAAATCAAGTCAAAATCCTAAGCTTGTGACAGAACCAAAGGACCTCTGTGATGGTTAAGTAGAAGGGTCGAAGTCTATAGATTGCAATGCGAATTGTAGAGTGCCAAAAGGCCTCAATGCGAATTGCGGAAAGTCGACAAGTCTTAGGAATGACAGGTCTGTAACAGAGGTCCAAGAAACCTTAGGACTGGTTGCAAGGAAGGCCAAAAATCTCGGGTGAAATCTCAAGAAAATAAAAAATCTCTGGTGTAATCTCAGGAAGGTCGAAAACCTCATGTGTAATCTCAAGAAAGCTAAAAACCTTAGGTGTAATCAAATCTAAGTTCATCCATGACCCAAGCTTGTTGATGAGAACCAAGGTGGATATCAAAAAGGCCATGTCAAATTCGCTAGCTTGGCAAAGAACTTCAATATTGGTTGATCCATTTTTGAGTTGTGACTCAAGGGTTGACAACAATGGCAACCTTGCTCAAATTTCTGTGATTGTTCAAATAAAGCAAGTTTCCAACGTTGATTGTACATCTTATAGATTTGTGGAAAGGTTGATCACATATATGATCATTAGTATGATGCAAAGCATTTATACTTTGAGACATGTTTGAATCCTATGATGGTGAAATCCGTGGTTGATTCCAAGCATGCACCTTATAGGAATAATGATGAGTACTATAAGGATTGCCGAATTCTCTTAGGGACAGGGAGTTCACTATCTCGACTGAAATGAAGACCCCTTGTTGAGATTTTTGCTCCAATTGTCGAAAGTTTTGAATTGTATGAGAGTTATTCTCAATCTCACAACTTGAACATATGTCTTTGCAAGTTAAGATATATGTATAGTTTATCTCATGCTTTTTATGGATTTAATCCACATATCCTAGTTGTGTTAGAAAATGCGATTATTTTTGCATAATGTTCTTAATGTAGTGCCAAGAGATGTTGACCAATGAGGATGAATTTAAGGATGTTGGAGTTTAACAATATTGTTGCTGCTGATCCTTGATGTTCCCAGATGACACTTTTCTTGAACAATTACACAAACCTTTATCTCATGCACGTTAGAAAGATGTTGTTAGAATCCGCTATCCTGTAGTATGAAGTTTTTGGATTATGGCTCAAAGGTATAATAAGTCTTGAACCAAGTAATCCTATACTGAGAACTTTGGCATACTGAAATCATATTGGATTATATTTCCTTTGGTTATATGTTTAATGGCAGAAGTGTTGAAGCTGTTGAGCCTCTAATATCTTGTATAACTAAAAGAGAGAGAAAGTGCAAGAGTTTGACCAAGATGAAGTAATCTCTAAATGACTGATGACATGAGGGTAAATAGAGTTGCAGGGCCAAGTTTAAAATGAGAACTCACATTTAAGCCCTGTTTGGGTAGCCTCATAAAATCATGTTGAATTTTGTATAACATAAAACCGTGTTGAATTTTGTATAAGGTTAGATAAGACCTGAAAGAAGAATGTCGTTATTAGAGAAATGCAGTCCTTGACAAGTACATCTTGCATTCATTGCTCGAAAGATCCAGAGGGAGCTGTGATTCTTGGAATACCTAAGGTTTTGTAAAACCCTAGAGGACTTGAAAGGTATGACTAAGGAAAATATGCCTTGCACAGGTTGTTAGTATTGTACTATCGAAGTCACGATTGAATTGATTGAGATGTGTTGCTGGATACTATTACTTGAGTCTAGCTTTTGCTATAACATATTTCTCTTTCAAGTATCTGAGACGATCAATTTGAATCTAATTCAAGAAAGTTGCTCCAGAAGTAGAGGGAGTTGAGAAAAGAAATTAGAACTCTTGTGCCATAGCCCTAGGGTTTGTAAATCATAAATTAATCTTGAAGGATAAGGAAGCGCTAGGGTTTGAGGATAAAACCTTAGAGCTAGACCTAGATAAATGTTTCTGCTGAAAGAAGAAACCCTAGCTTATGCAAGGAAGGAGTGACATCATGCTGATAATGAGGACGAGGTTGATAAATTTACAAGATGGATGCAAGAAGGCCAAGATCAAGAGGGAGCTGACATTTCCTTATAATCCTCAAAAGATAAGTATTTTATATCTCTCTTCCTTGATTATTATTGTTGATTTTGTTTGTACTATTAGTTAACCTCTTGTCTTTGTTTTTCTTTTGCTGCGTTGTAATCGTTCTTCCATGGCCTCCTAGGATTGGAGGTACATACTGATGGTTGCCAAAGCTCTGGCAACAAATGGAAGTAGTGGAAGAACGAAGCAAAGTTTGTGACAAGAGGACTCTCCTAAAATCAGTGATTTGTTTTGAGAGATATTGTACCAGATGAGATCCGAGCTTAGAGTGAGCAGGTAGATCAACAAGTTTGAAGTATACCTTGATTGTGTCGAAGAGAAGTCAATGATGACTTCCAAATAGATCTACAAGATCTAGCGTGCAACAAATGGAAGCATAGAAGCAAAATTTGAGAAGGTTCTCCTAGAAAGAGGGAAAGGATCATGAAAAGATATTTGCTCTAGTTGCGAGGTACACTTCTATTAGAATTATTGTTGCTTCTGTTATGAAATTACATCAAATGGATATAGAATTTGTTTTCCTCCATGAAGAATTTGAGGAAGAAGTGTACATGAACCATCTCAAGGCTCTGAGGGTCATGAAGAAGTCTCTTGCTTGCAAATAGAAGATTGCACCTATGATTTGGATGGATGGATCAAGGTTAATCCTATATAATTTGTTTTGACGAAAGCATAAGGATTCATGTGTCAGAGGGAGTAGCTATGGCAGAAAGATTTTCTTTCGTGATAGAGGGAGTAGTTAGGGAGCCTTGTTTTAGCTTCAGAGGGAGTTGACCTCTAAGTTCGAAATGATAGACTGTCATTGATCTTGTTAGGTTAGGTAGCTGAGATGTTAGCAATGGCAGAGGGAGCAACTAGGATTGCCGCAACATTAGTTGTTTTAGAAAGAGCTCCTAATTAGGGTAACTAGAAAGTAGCTGATCAGTTTATAGCTGAGCTAAGACATGGGGCTCAACATATGTTGAAGTACCGACATGGTTCAATTGATTATGGCACAACCATTTATGGTTTGAGATATGACTCAAACAATGAAGTACAATTGCATGGATACAAAAATCTAGATTGGGCAGAGAGTGCAAAAGACAAGAAAAGTAAGGTTACTTGGAAGCGGAAAGTGGGAGTGGGGAGCGACAATTTTCAAAAGCTTCTGGGTTAGGAGCGAATTGAGAGTGAATATAATATAATATATATTTTGATGCATATATGTTAACCAAAACATGTAGAATGATGAATTAGTTATAAAAAGCATAACAACATGGATTAAATGATATAACATCAATAATCTAATAGTTATAATCGTCATCAACCGCATGTCCACAAATTACAAGTTCTCATTTATATAGCATGTAAGGGTGCACATAACCGAAATAGCATCAAGTGCAATCCATCTCTGCACCAAAAATACATCAACAAACAAGCTCTAGATGGCCTCCAACATCCAAAAATATCATGCTACAACAAATACCTACATATCATCAAAGTCATTGCCTATCTTTAGATCTTTGTCATTAATATCCCCCTCTAAGCATTAACATACGTTGGAAAAAATGTAGCATGTCAAGTCCAGATTTTGTTTGAGTGATGCGTACATTTTTAGTAGGGTCATGATAGAGGAGTATAACCAATGTCACTAACATCAAGGTACATAGAGGGCTTGGTGCTCTTGATTAAATATGAGTTCCATACCCTAGCTCAAGACAAAATCCAATGGAAACATTGCAATCCCACCTATCCTGAAATCCTGAAAAATTGACAAGTTTGTTGGATTTTGAGTGAGATCTAAAATTCTACTCTCTCCATATGAGATCCAATGAGGTCGGAACCATTGTCAAACATCCCGATTCATTTCATGGTAATTTTAAAAATTTAAGTAAAAGGATTTTGCTTCAAGAATTTAACATTACCATGAATTCCATATCAATACTAGGGCCATAGGCTTGAATATTAGGCTGCCACACACAAAATATCTTGTTTCTTTGAAAAGAATTTGCGTTTGGAACGTCTTTGCATTTTTTTTTTTTGCGGAGAAAAGCTAGGGAGTGATTTTTTTTTTTGTGGGAGCGTGCTCTCGAAAATCGCTCCCAAATGGGAGCGCGCTCCCAGGGTTAATCCCTGAGTGCTTCCGTATGGAGCGCACTTCAAGAGCAGGAGCAAGGTGGGGTGGCGCTCCCTTGCAACATTGAGAAAGAGTTCATCAGGATATTGCTTCAGTTTGGGCTCTGTTATGATTTCTTAGATGAACAGGGAGCGGATATTTGTTGCACTCAGTATTGCTGAGGCCGAGTATAATACAAATTTACAACTTGGTTGGCAAGTTGAGAAGCAGTATGGCTTCAGAGGATACTTGCAAGATTGTCTTGATTAGGTGTAGGTGACGACCATGATGACAGGTCGAAGCACAGTGAGATCTAGAACCAAGACATGGTATAGAAGGAAGCAGTGTAGCTTCAAGAATCAATACTATTCTACAGTCAAGCAGATTTCTAACAAAGCCTCTATCCCAAGATGAAGTCTATATACTTTGAGGACAAGTTTGGAGTGATTGAGCATGTCTCTCAACAAGAGGGAGTGATGAAATTGCAGCATCAAGGACAGTCATTCTCCCTGGGTCAGGTTGACCAGGATTAGGGAAAATGGTCCAGAGTGTTGATGAGATAGAATTAGGGATAGACATTCTCCCTGTGTCAAGAATGTTGATCGAAATTAGGGAGAATGGTCTAGCAGAGGACAGTCATTTTTCCTATGTCAAGTATGTTTACCAGAATTAGGAAGAATGGTCCCAGAGGCACAAAATCACTTAGTTGAGTGCGTGCCTTGCAACATTAGGCTCAACCTCTCCAGATAGGTTGAGTGAGCACATTTAGCATTAGGCCCGAAATTACTCATGAATAGTGAGGCCTTTAGAGATTCACCATGAGTCAAAGATATTGACTGGAATGATGGTGAACTAAGACTAGTTTGTATACCATGTGTCAGAGGGACCGAAATTATGGTGACTAGTTGATGCTAATGTTGTACCATGTGTCAGGAGTACCGACCAGGATTATGGTGATGATGCACCATAGGTCAGAGGTACCGGCCGAAATTATGGTTACTAGTTGATGCTATTGATTTACCATGTGCCAAAGTTGCTGACTAGGTAATTAAATGATGCTGATGCCGGTGATAAATTGTTATAACCCTTAGAGAAATTTGTCAACAAGAGAACATCTGATAGTCATTATGAATACCTCCCTAGCTAAGGGAGTATTGAATTTGGTAGCTATGGTCAGTCTTCATAACTAATATTTTAGCCCTTGAATTATATAAGACATGTTATGCGTGTCATATTTTAGCCCTTTGAAAATATATAATGCAAGGCATGTTCTTTATGTTGGCTTCAAAAGAGAAGAAATTTTGAATTTCTAAAATTAATTTTTTGGCTCCAGAACATAAAGTTGGCCCTCCAAGAAGTCAGGTTGTCTAGCCCCTTTGGTCACACCCATTTGGCCTCCTAGACAATAATAAATAAAGGCTTCGACCTCCCCCAAAAGGCAACTTGTTCATCTTCTATACAGAGAGCAATTCAGATCACCTGAGGTAGAGAGAAAGGGCAGATCTGAGGCAGAACAGAGGGTGGATCTGAGGCAGAGTTTCTATGCATTACAGAACAGCAGGATTGAGATTCCTGGGCACAGTAAGAGGCCAAAAATCTGCCCTAGAAAATCAGACCAGGCCGAGTTCATTGGGCAGTAGTTTGACTTGTCTAAAGGGCAGTTTGACCAGGTGTGACCAGGGCTGTCTGGCTTTATGTTTAACATGATGTATCTTGGTTGAACTTAATGATTTCTCTAAGAAAAGGTTGCTGGGTTTTTCCCCCATGTGGGTTTTCCCAAGATAAATTCTTGTGTTTGTCTCTTTATGATCCTACGGATATTCTGTTGAGATCTTCTGTGTAATTACCTTGTGATGAAAATGAATACAAGAAAAGGTTAATCTAAAAAATCATAAGAAGTAATTATCAGTTTAGGAGATCCTTGAAAAATCAACGGATTGCACTAGGGTTTAATATTTTTCTTGACGTTAGAGACCAACCACCATCAATCGGCCTTCCCATAACAATCTGGTTCGAGACTAAAACCAAAATATTCAAGTCCCTCATTCAAATCTAGGTGTTTGTATGGAAAATACATGCCAAATTTGAGAACCTGCTCCTCACCCAAATCTATAGTAAACAGAGCAGACTTTGCACCATTAACCTACATCCATGTAGCCATGGTGAATAAATGAAAAATCTCTTGGACCTGTAAATCTTCTCTACAGGACCTGAAAAATAACGGGAAAATTTTAAGGCTGAAATTTATCTCAAGTGTAGAAACCTTAGGAAATCTTACGAGTCCCTAATATCAAACTATAAAATGTTTGGCAATATTTTTGTAAAAATATTCAAATTTCTAATGATTTTATAGCCTTCGTAAAATTTTTGTAATTTTTTAGGTAAAGTAATTTTGTCATATAAAATTTGGTCAAATAATTTTTTGAAAAAATGGAAATGGCGAAAAAAGACATGGAAAATTAGCCCATCTGCGAAATGTAACCACTAAAATTTCACCTACAGCACATCATCCACAAAGAGCAGATGGGACAGAGCTTCCCTTCCTATCCATATACCTTGTGTCAATCTCAGCCTCCTAGCCTCCAGTATAGATCTGCTCGGACCTTTTGCCATGAGAAGGAAGAGGTAAGGTGATAGAGGGTATCCATGTCAAATCACATTAGAAGGATTGTAGAACCTGGAAGTGACACCATTGATCAACTGCAAAAGTAGTTGTAGTTACATATCACATGATCCAATTTACAACAGACAATGCGAACCTAAGATGTAATAGGAAAAGCCTCAAATACAACCAAGAAACCTTATCATATGTCTTTGAGAGATCAAGTTTAATTACTGTTGCTGGCATGCGGGATCATTTTATAGAATGTAACCCCTCTTGTGCTGTGCTGATAGCCTCATGAAAATCTCTCCCTTGGAGAAAACCAAACCGTTATGTAGAAATGTAATCAGATAGAATTGGCTTCAGTTGAATTGCTATTACTTTTCCAATTATCTTATATAGACATTTGCATAAGGAAATTGGTTGAAATCCATCAAAGGACTTTGGAGAATCCTACTTCGGGATCAATGCGATGAAGGTGGCATTTAAACTATTTGCCATTCTTCCTTAAGTTCTTATCTCCTCCACAATTCTCAGTAGATCATCCACCCAAGAACTTAAATGAATTCTAAATAGAACTGACCAACCATCCATTAGGTCTAGGGCTCTTGTCTTTTCTAAGAGACTGTAGTACAACAAGAAGCTCCTCCTTATTTACAGGCTTGCACAAGTCCTCATTAACCATCTTTGGAAAATAGGATATAATTTTTAATGTTTCGGCTAAATTCACCCTCTCTGGTTCCTTAAGGCTTAAACAGCCCTTCGAAATGATTGATTCCCAGTTCTACCAAGCCTTGAAAACCTCTGATCATCCTGCCAATTTGATGATGCAGCTCGCAAATAGTTTTATCTTTCATCGATGATTGGCAAAGGAGTGAAAAATCTTATTGTTATTATCCCCCAATTTGATCCAAGTAGCTTGGCTCTTAATGTGTGAGTCTCCCTCTTTGCCCGCTTTGCTCCAAGTTCATTATACCTACCAGATCCTCTCTGGGGGATTCTTCACCAATTCCTATTGTTACCTCTTCCACATCTCTTTCCACTTCTACCATCTTGATGTCTGGAGTTTGGCATCTCTCCCTTTCCCAAGTTACTCCTTCCTTCTTCACATTTTTTAAAGCCAGTACAAATTGTTCACTTGCACAAAGGTCCAATGTGGGGTCGAAATCCTTCCAATTCTCCTTTGCAACTTGATAAAAGCCTCCTTCTTCACCCATCCAGGATTAAACTTGAAAGGAGTACCAGGCCTAGCCTGGTCGAGGTCAATTTCAAGGAAAATAGGGAAGTGATCCAAGCATCAGTTCAAATCAATCCAGGATCTATATTGAGGCACCTTGAGCAATAAAAAGTTATGTACCACAAATCTGTTCAACCTTTTGAAGATCCCCACCCTCCCATTTCTGTTGTTACTCTAGGGAGGATTAAGTTTAATTGGTGCCACATCAACGAGGCCATAAGCTTCCAATCTATTGGAAAAGAAGTCTGCAAGATGATCAACCCTCACACTGTTCCCCTAGACATCTCTCCTACTCATGTACCCCCCCAACCAAAAAATGAAGAGGTTATCAGTCAATCCATTGAAAATTGAAAACCTTGTCCCAATATTGTTGTCTTTCCTCATATGGCCGATGACTGTTGACCACTGTGTCAGCCCCACACTTTTACTGCAAACTCCAGTACACAAACCTGAGGCAAATGCAAAGGAATTCATCAGAGTAATATTACAGTTCCACCCAGTTATCAGACCCCTGGAAAAGCCATCAGAATCAACAGCAAGAAAATCCCAACTGAACAAAATTTTCCTCAACTCAACAGTCATCGTATCCCCCCTATCCAGAGTCTCTTCAATGATTCAATCATTATCATATCAGGTCTATTGAGTTCCACCAGTTCCTCTAGAAGGAATGTGGTTGCGATGACCCATGGTGATATTAGCACTCTTGCTCCTTGATTGGAAGGCAAATGGGACATTGATTTCTTTGCTATCTACAGATATTCCATTTACAACACTAGTTGTGAGAGCTTGATGATTAGCCTTTTAGAAAATTTTGAAATTATTTCCCCTCCTTTTGGACAGTGAAAGGATGTTGATGCATGTAGTGCATTTGCTTCTATTTTTGATGATCAACATCCATACACTTCCAGCAGGGAAGCAGATTTATTATATTATGGAGTGAATGATCATCATGAGATCTTCGGATATGAAGAAAAATCCAGCCAATGAATCTTGCAGCCAACACTCATACCATATATGTAAAATCAACAAGAGAGCATTTTTGGGGCAGCCACATGCATGGACCAGCAGCATAGACATGTATTGACATGTGGTTGTGATTTGTCAGTGATAAAAAAGGCAGCAACAAACCCTAACCTATGATCTGATATAGTTTTCAGTTCTGATTCTTCCAGGCATATGACACATGGAGGGTTGATAGATGGCAATGAAAGAGAATTGATTTATTGTGGGATTTTCTTTGACCAGCCCACTCATTTCTTGTTGCTTGATGTGATATTTATATATTTTTACAGTTGCAAAGGATCAGGATTGTTAGAAGATGAAAAGCAACCTTTGGGGAAGTCTTTTGCTGGAATAGTGATGGTTCGTGGTATGATAATAGACTTCACATTCAGGAGGTGGTACTTATTTCCGCCCTCTCTAGCAATGGATAGATATGCATCTAGCATAGAAAATCAACCTTGATGTGGCACATCATGTGGCCTTGTTTTATTTTATTACTATTGACAAGGGAAGATGTTATGCTTTTGATGAGATAATGCGGTGGCTACATTGGCTCTCTAATTTTCCTTAATATTACATTCTTATTGTTGTCGAGTAGTTAGATGAACATTCTCAAGTTTTTTGTAGTAAATTGGGATTGAAGACATGCTATAGCATATGACGGGGATGTGAAGTTTCGTTCCATCCCAAAAAAAATCCATCCCTTTGATTCATGTTGTACAAATTCATCAGGGTGCAATGTGAAGGCATGTATCACTACTAGGTTGCATTTTGGATGGAGTGTTGTGGATGTGAATGAATGGTATGAGCTTGAAGGGACCTAGATGAAGAATGCCCTACCCTGGGAAATGTCCAATGGCATGGTAAGGGTCAAACAAGGTCCAATAGTGAAAATTCCCTAGTGGGAAAGGTGCATGTGGCACTAAATTGCACTTGGCATGGTGAAAGGCCGACTTAATGTTGAATTCCCTCTTTAGGGAGGAGGCTAGGGCATGTTGAAGCTAAGAAGGGGTGAGAAATACCCTAATGGAGGAACTTGCATGTATTTGGAGGTGATATTCACCTTTGGGTTAAAGACTGTTAAATTTCAGTATGTTCTATGCTTAGAGCAATTTACTTGAATTTTTCACATTAGCTCAATGACAATATTCAGATTAGCAATCACATCAGCATGATAGTAAAGTGCGGATAGAACATAAACATAAACGTTAGAAGACAGGGCAAGACAAGAGGACACAAGATGTGGCACCAGCCAGGAACAAACCCCAATGTGGCGAAACCATTGATCAATTCTTCTTATATTCTTCAATAGTTCAATAGAGAGAGATAGTACAAATACATTTGAAGTCAACACTTTGACTTGTCAAGATAAGAGATCTTCTTGATGAAGATGACACATGAGGTTGTAGATCCGATGACAAGGACTGCAAGTCTAAACTCAGGTGAAGGCATACTTCTTCAATCGATTCTCCAAGGTGATTTCATCACCATGCTGCATCCAACACCATGCTACATCCAATCATGTTGCATCAATCATCACGTTGCATCATCCAGAATGTTATCCTCCTCCTGCAGTACTAGTAGTCACTATTTCATCAACTCATTAACTCATCTTTTACGTAGACAACAATGTAGGCCTTCTAAGACTACAATGTATCAAGGTGGGACACCACCTCTGCCATGCTGTCAAGACTGATACAACAACCTTAGCTGCTGGCTATGGCCTACGGCCTAGCCCAACAACAAGTTAAGCAACAATAAAAAATTTTAATGAAGCAGTATTTACAAGGGCTTGACTTTGCTGTCAGCACTGTGATTTACCAACCATGTAAACAGTCCTAGGAACAACCTTCTAACATAGTGTTATCATCATACTTCTTTTACCATGTTGCCACAAATTCCACGTTGTCCTTTCAGGCCTTGATATATTGATAAGGCTTCTTCTAATCTATGGATAGTAGCCTTCTTGTTTGACTGCAACTAGGGCAGGTTGTGACAACGAATTAGGTCACCTTCTAGTCTGTGATTAGGGCCTCTTCTAGGCCTCCTTACTGCGGCTTAGGGCACCCTCAAATGCTACGTATAGAAGCCTCCCCTTTGCTGCGTGTGAGTGCCTTTTCTTGTTGCATATAAAACCTCTTTGATTGCGGCAGATCTCCTCAGACAACGTATAGTTTAGGTGACTTTTAGACCTGCGGCAAGTGCTCTTTTAGAGCTTCCCTTGACAACGAATGGAAGGTCCCATAGACTGCGGATTAAGACTTCTCCTTGCTACGTAGATAGGTCTCCTCTTGCTGCATATAAAAGCTCCCTTTTACAGCGGCTAGGTATCTTCTTCCTCTGCGGCTAGGAGTCTCCTATAGAACAATGTATAAGGCTTCTCTATTAGACCAACGTTTAGGCCTTCCTTTGCTACGATATGGAAGCCTCCTTCACTGCATTAAAGCCTCTCCTTCATGATAGTGTTAGGCACTCCTAGAAGACCCTTTCTCCTCCATGTCTAGGGCTTCTCCCTGAATGTAATTAGGGCTCTCCATGGCAGTGTATAAGAAGCTGTGTATAGGACTCCTCCATGACAACGTTAGGGTCTAGTTGTAATGTTCTTAAACATGAATTTAAGTGATAAACCAATCAAACAAACAGTGCATCAATGGAAAATTAAAAACATTTAGCAAACACCCATGAAACATTGTAATACTGGAACTGCCTGAGCCATATATTATGAAATATGAGAGCATGAGTACAATATATAAATGGACTAGTGCACTTGGGCTTGTCTCGAGGACAAGCTGGACCAAACCCAGGTGGTAGAATAGCTGGAAAGATGGCTGTTCAGCTACTGCTCTACTATGCTCTGCGCTGTCCCAGTAAACTGCTGATCTTTTGACTTCGGGTCGCTAGAAAGTGCCCAAAAACTGCCTAGGAAATTCTGCCCTTTTATCCTTAAACTCCTTGGACAAAACCCAAAAAAACCCAGAAGGGAATTTCTCTGATTTTGACTTTGGATTTTTGGCCTCTTGGGAGCTGCGCTCCGGCTCAATGTGGAAAAATTCGAAGTCGGGATTAAATCGGCAAGGGTCCAAAAGTTGAAAAACTCGTTAAAGTTGGGAGTTTTTTGAAAAAGTCGGCAAAATTAAGAAACACAAAAATATTCATTTATTTTTATTTTTTTTAACATCTAGAGTATCCATAGTCCATTAGGGCTTGTAGTCTACAACATCAGATCTGCAATCTAACCAATGAGAAATAGACAAGAACAAACATATAGCTTACTTGTTGAAGTAGCCCATCTAGATCAACCCTTTCTGCATTTTTTGTCCTTGACACCTGGCAGGTCCTTTGCCTCATTTGCCATCAATTGCTCACTGAGTATTTGCTGCTCCAAAATACACAATATACTCAGCCCTAACCAGATCTACTTCTCAAGTGGATTTGACCACCAAATCACTGTACAATCAGCATCAAAGTATATCATCAACTCACAATGGTTTGGCCCTTCCAAGACACTGAATACTAGTTGTCCAAAACCCTTATTGTTCAGCCTCCTCACAGCAAATTTGCCTTGTCAAATTCATTGTATAACAGCTCTAACAGTAGTGGCAACTCATAGTAATTTTGCTTATCAAATCACTATATGATAGCCCTTAAACACCACTGTCATATCCCACATTCAGCAGAGATGGCCGACTTTTTCGGTCGACTCCCGATAAAATCGGGCATATAACGAATAAATCGTGATTTTTTTGTTTCTGAAAAAGTCTGCAAAAAATCGGAGGATTAAATCATTTTGTTGAAAAAATCGCAATTTTAGGATTTAATCCCGATTTTTTGCAGACTTTTTCCACACTGCTCCGACTACATCTGCTGACTTTCGGCCTGCTGGAAAGTGGCCAAAAGCTGCCCAGAAAATTCTTGCCTTTTTAGCCTTAGACTTCTTGGACAAAACCTAGAAAAACCCAGAAGGGAATTTCTCTGATTTTGACTTGGGATTTTCGGCCTTTTAGGACTCTGGCGCTGTTCTCCGGCTACATCGGCCGACTCTCAGCCTGCTGGAAAGTGACTAAAAAATGCCCAGAAGATTCTTCACTTTTAGCCTTAGGCTCCTTGGACAAAACCCAGAAAAACCCAAAAGGGAATTTCTCTGATTTTGAATTTGGATTTTCGGCCTCTTGGGCGCTGCTCCTCGCCTACATCTGCTGACTTTTGGCCTGTTGGAAAGTTCCCAAAAACTATCTAGAAAATTCTGCCCTTTTCGCCTTAGACTCCTTGGACAAAACCTAGAAAAATCCAAAAGGGAATTTCTCTGATTTTGACTTTGGATTTTCGGCCTCTTGGGTGGCTAAATCAACCTCTGCGTATTTCTGGCTGCCCAGAAAACACGCAGTCCCTTCCTCTGCGTGGCTGGCTGAGCTGTGAATCGCTGCTAGAAACTCCTACAATCTCTGTGGAACAACCTCCCTAGGGCAGGCACAGATGGTCCCCCGAAGTAGAGGTTGAATCTTCCCTGCAGAAGACTCGTGGCTAAATAGCCGGTAGACTCGCTAAGCAGCAGAGCGTACAAGAGTGAGTTTGTTTGTCAAATATTCAGAATGAAAACAAAATGAGAGCTGATCTCTCTTTATAACTCCTTGGGCCCCCTTAGCCTCATGTGGGCCCCTCCATCCACCCATTCGATTTTCCCTCCAAGCATATCGAATGGCTAATTCGAACTCCTATGTGGGTGGCCCCCACATTCCACTAGCAGCTAAATAAAGTCCATTTGGCCCCTAAGTCCCTAAGTTGAAAGTGTGGGGCCCTCTTCCTTAGTAAAAAATGTGCAAAATTGTGTAGCACCACCCTGTTCCTAATGTGTTTGAGAAGGGACATGACAGTCCTCCCCTCCCAAATGTCGCTTGCCCTCAAGCAACCTCAAAGCTGGGTGCTCCAAAATACGCTCACCCTCCCAGGTGGCGTCCTCATCTGGCAAGTTCTTCCAATGCACCAAACATCGCTTATCCTCAAGCAATTCCCGTACAAGCACCCTCTCTGACTGTGGACCCCCACTATCACTGTAAACTTCACCAGTATCCCAAATGTGCCATTCTATCATCCCTGATCGTTGTACTATCCTATAGTGAAGGAGTCCCTCGATACCAGGATCCCAAGCCAACCTGATCAACATGAAACCCCCTTTGCTCCACTCACTATCTTGCCAGATATGGGCATTAGAACCTCTGTCTCTATCACCAATAAGTAGAGCATCCTGACGCTGTAAAACTCTGCTCAAATCCTCATGAAGCTGCTTTATCGAATAGTCCATCTCATGTGCTACAAGAGTAAACTCCTAAAGATGCAATCCAATCCTGGTGAAATTGAACCCTCGTCTATCGGGCCTCCCCTGATCTCCTCCTGTCGATCACCCTGCCACACCGGTGAAGTTCCCCACTCCATCAATGAATCAATAAGCCTAATGGAAGATCTGCATGACCCTCCCCTGTAGAAACCAGCTCACCTCTACGGGTAGTTGAACTGCTCAGCCTTGTTATGCCAGAATCCCCTGCCCATCGCAGAAGGAACCTATCTTGCTGACATCGTGACACTCTGGTCATGAATGACTGCCTAGCATGCTCGTACTAGAACCTCCTCTCCCATAACTCTCGACCATAATCTATGCAATGATCGAGGCTAGGCCAATCTTGCCAAAGTGACTCAACAGTGCTAGCGCCTATCACTCCATGGCTAGCCCAAATCCTGAGCAACAATTTGCCTTGTCCTATAGTGAGGACTTCGGTGATCGCTCACGTGTCTACCTCTGAACGAATCAATCCGCTTGTTATCCCGACCGTGCTCATTGAGGAGTAGAGTATCTCGCCAATTCATTGGATCCCTGGATCCCATAACCATACTGGAGGTCCACAAACCCCAATCCTCTCTATCTGTCGCTGTGATATGCTGCTAGTTGTTGGGACCCCTTTGTGCCTCGTCTCTGCCTCCTGTAGGTATCCAATAGGTAGGCACTGAGCATCAAGAACCCGTGCTGCAAATATCCAGTTGTTCTATGCCTGCCAAATCACACAACGAGATCTGCTATCCTAGCTCTTGATGATGTGCTCGGGTACTGCCAGAAGCCTAGGCATCATCCTGCCAACAAGGACTACGGTCCTCCGCTCCTCATGCTGCCCTAACGCCTCAATCTGTCCAACTAAAAAAGCACCATGTAACTCCCTCTCGGTCACCTCCCCAAGTGTGAACCTAGGGGTGGAACATATGCTACCTCGACAATCAACCATGCCATCCCTAAGTCTGTAATCATCAACTTGTACACCTACCAAGTGTCTCAACTGGAGAGTCTCCTCTTGGCCCATGACACGTGGTGTCTCATCCGAGTGCCTAGGGTGAGTCCCCCATGCCTTGTTGCCTGAATGGAGAGTGTCAAAGTGAAACAACCAAATTCTCTGCGATTGTAAGCAACACTGGAGGATGATGGGTGGGTATGTCCCAAAGAGTATGATCAAGAGTTTGCTGGAATGCTCATGAGTAATCCTACAAACGACCCTCTGTCCGCCTCGGAACTGCTGATAACTCCCTTGAGGCCCTACCTCCACTAAACATGGTGTCCCTAAATGCTCGACAATGTCCTCATTGATCTTAGGTGAGTTGCGTCCAATGGTACACCTACTATCCCTGTCCATAAGTCTCCTTGGAGGCAAAGCTGCAAGAGGCTCTTGCACTGCATCATGTGTCACTGCATACCACCAAGTACCACCACACTCCATGAAATGCCACTGTACGTCGCAACCTATCCTTGTACACCATTGGATACCCCTGACTAGGGTTATACCATCCTGTACCCTCCTGTTTCCTGCCTGTGTCACTGCACCTGTCACTCCCCGCACGTCCTTAATGTGATGCGAGTCACTCCTCCTACCCCACAGTGTAAACCGACATGCTATGGTATACCACCATGTATCTCCATGCTCCTCTGCAGACCATTGCTCCTCGCTGCATAGCCCTGCACACCATTGGGTGCTATGGCCTAGAATTGGGTCTGTATGCATCAGGCCACATCCCTCTATATAACACTGAATGCTACGACCTGACTTTGTGTAGTCTTGTGTACCACTACCTACTATCATACCACCCTATAACATATGGTATCTTGCATGTGCCAAATTGTTCGCCACTCTGATAGTGACACCACCATGACACGCGTCATGTCCCCTCGTCCATTCTGGTAGACCTGAGCACCCTAACTCCACTCCTGCTAAGGGGGATATCTCTGCTATTCCGATCACCTGTGAACCCTGAGTCCTAAACCTCAATGGGAGAACATCGTCTCCATACAATATCTGGTTTGGTGGCCTACCCATGCCACCTCCTCGAACTAGCTCCTGCCAGAGAATGTTAATCATCTTGCGCCCCCATGCGCAACCAACATGCCAAAACAACCAATGGATTTTGCTCACAAACCACTTGGCCACTAGTGTCAACTGGAGCTCCCCTAAGGAATGCATGCTCTCAAGCATGGGGTTGACTACCTCATCAATGCCATAGCCATCCCGCATCTCTGATATCGGATAGGAAGCCTCGCCTGGATCTCAATGCCAACTTGGGCCTCCAACACCCTCAATGTCTCAAAGCTCCCACTGAGCTTTACTTCGAACTACGACCATCTCCATGAGTCTAGCCCACTCCACCGGGTACCAACTCAGAATCTCTCGCCATCCAACCCGAAGAGAGGGATCGAATGCACAAATTCTAGCACATAGAACAAGGCCGACATGCAGATGTTTCATCTTGTGAAACTCTGACCATCTCATCCCACTACTCAGGTCAACACATGAGATCTGACTAGGTAGCTCTGTCTCTCTCTCTCCAATGGGCAAAGGTGGCCCAACAGTGCTGCTAACCTGGTCATCCTCTTTGGTATGTCTAGACAACTCGACCCCTCTCAATCCAATGCGTGAGGATGGGTTGATAATGCTGTAGATCCTGTCAGTGTGCATTTGAAGCGAATTGTGCTGAAATCCCAACGTGTGGTCTCTATGCTGCCCCTCATCACTGGCTAGCCCAAAGGATGGTTGCACATCCTCCTCCATCATGGGCTCGACATGAGCCTTCAACTGCTCCTACCTAGACAACCCATTATGCAAGACATGCTCATCAGTCAGTTGTAGGTGACTATCGTCCGATAATTGTGTTATAGATCTGGATGCCTTTGTATCTATTGGCTCCTCATCAACAGTGGGGATGTTTCTTGACACTTCATCAATGGATGGTCCTATGGGTGTATGCTCTACTTTCTCCCCTAACGTGTCAACTGGTGCTATCAAAGAGGCCTCGAACAATGGTGACTCTTGTGCCACACTGGGTATACCAATGTGATCCTCACACTCTTGCGTGTCCTCTACCTCATATTCAATCTCCTCCTCAGGCCCCTGATGTCTAAGACCAAGTCTCCACTAGCAAAATTGTCTCCTTGACTCATCTTCTAACTGTCTTTGGCCTACTTGCTCCTTTCCAGGAGATCTAGTGCCCTGATTCTATCGGCTTTTCCCACATAGTGTAGATGGTTGTACTCCCACGGCTTGTGCACCTCTAGTGTCTATGTTGTAAGGACAAGGATGGATCTGGTCTGACACCTTCCTCAACTGAGCCAACCTCTCATCACTCCAGCGAATTCCACCCCAGAATCCTTGCATATTGAATCTCTCTTGAGCCATGGGTAGTGTAATGTGTAACTTGTCACTGTGCATATATGCCCAAATCTTCCATGATCTTATTGGTTACCCACAGTTGGGCCAAGATCATGCTCTGATGCCACTGTAATGTTCCTAAACATGAATTTAAGTGATAAACCAATTAAACAAACAGTGCAACAGTGGAAAATTAAAAACATTTAGCAAACACCCATGAAACACTGTAATACTGGAACTGCTAAGCCATATATTATGAAATATGAGAGCATGAGTACAATATATAAATGGAGTAGTGCACCTGGGCTTGTCTCAAGGACAAGCTGGACCAAACCCAGGTGGTAGAATAGCTGCAAAGATGGCTTTTCAAGTGTTGCTCTACTATGCACTGTGCTGTGCTAGTAAATCACTGATTTGCTGACTTCGACCTGTTGGAAAGTGCCAAAGAACTGCCCAAAAAATTCTGCCCTTTTAGCCTTGTGGACAAAACCCAAAAATCCCAGAAGGGAATTTCTCTGATTTTGACTTTGGATTTTCGGCCTCTTGGGAGCTGCTCTCCAGCTACATCTGCTGACTTTCGGCCTGCTAGAAAGTGCCCAAAAACTGCCCAGAAAATTCTACCCTTTTAGCCTTAGACTCCTTGGACAAAACCTAGAAAAATCCAGAAGGGAATTTCTCTGATTTTGACTTTGGATTTTCGACCTTTTGGGAGCTGCTCTCGGCTACATCTACTAACTTTCGGCCTACTAGAAAGTGCCCAAAAACTGCCCAGAAATTCTGCCCTTTTAGCCTTAGACTACTTGGACAAAACCCAGAAAAACCCAGAAGGGAATTTATCTGATTTTGACTTTGGATTTTCGGCCTCTTGGGTGACTAAATCAACCTTTGCGTATTTCTGGCTGCCTAGAAAACACACAGTCCCTTCCTTTGCGTGGTTGCTTGAGCAATGAATTGCTACTGGAAACTCCTACAATCTCTGTGGAACAGCCTCCCTAGGGCGGGCACGGATGGTCCCCTGAAGTAGAGGTTGAATCTTCCCTGCGGAAGACTCGTGGCTAAATAGCCAGTAGACTCGCTAAGCAACAGAGCATACAAGAATAAGTTTGTTTGTCAAATATTCATAATGAAAACAAAATGAGAGCTGATCTCTCTTTATAACTCCTTGGGCCCCCTTTGCCTCATGTGGGCCCCTCCATCCACCCATTCGAGTTTCCCTCCAAGCATATCGAATGGCTAATTCGAACTCCTATGTGGGTGGCCCCTACATTCCACTAGCAGCTAAATAAAGTCAATTTGGCCCCTAAGTCCCTAAGTCGAAAGTGTGGGGCCCTCTTCCTTAGTAAAAAATGTGCAAAATTGTGTAGCAACACCCTGTTACTAATGTGTTTGAGAAGGGACATGACACTAGGGCATCTCTTCTAGGGCAGCATATCCTCTTTAGATCTCTCCTACCACCAAAACCCAAAGACAAGTGGAGAGGAAGAGATCACAAGAGGTGTATTTAAAATGACTTGCAAGCCACCTCTATTTATAGTGCAACGTTGAGGATAGGTGGGGGTAATTTGGTTGCTGGCCGACCTTGACGAATTGTCACATAACACAAATAAATTCATATCTCCATGAATACATGTCGGAATCGGATGATCTTTAGATCAATCCTACACCTCTTGACGAGAGGAATCCAAGAAAAATATCAGCTGCCATGAATAAGAAGATCCACATGGAGTTTGGCCCTAGTTTCCAATTTTAACAAAGACCCATCGTTTAGGCATGACTCACATATTTGGAAGTGTATTGCACCTTTTATGCACTTATACATATTTGGAGGTGTGTTTCGCTTTTGATAAGTGTTTTGGGGTGCGAGCATTTTGTTTGAGCCATTTTCTACATATTTGGTGGAAAGCTCTTTGCACGAGGAGATGCCATGAGGCATTGTAGACATGGTCAATCACTTAATTGAAGAACAATTGCATGCTTTAAGAGGATCTCATGAAATAGAAATATAACAAGTGGCAATGTGGACCTATTCAAAGCATTTTATCGAATAAAAAAGAAAAATAGTTAGGGAGCACTCCATGTTAGGAGGATTCTAGGGCCTTCGAAGGAAGTAATATTTTATGGGAGAGTGGTTTGGAGTGAACACTATAAAAGGAGATGATTCTCATTTGTCAAAGGCATGGTTGGAAGATAGGGATTTCGCCTCCAAGCACTTTGTTGAATACCTTTGGGGGGATTAGAAGAATGGTATTGGTTCAAATTATGGTTTCTTCTTCTCTCTATATTTTCATGGATCTTTAGGGATTTTGCAAGAATTGCCACTAATTTGTTGCTGGAGTAATCTTTGTAGGACAATTTTGTCTCAAGAAAGGAGATTAGGGTTGAGGTTGTTAAGGTTGTTAAACCATCTCTAATGCTTGATGTAATCTTAAACCATTGAAGGATGTTGCTGTTTGTCATCTCTATTGTTTGAAGAGGCTGTTGTTGCCTTCTTTATTTATTGTTTGTGTTGCATGTGATCTTGTATGAGTTTCCATGTGATTTGCATCACGTTTGATGGATATTTGCAGTGAGTTCCTTGGAGATCTTGGATTGGCTTGGGGAGATACACCTTCATTGAGCCTCCTTCTCCTTAGCATTGGTGATCTTTGGTTTGGGGGAGTCTCACTTCTCTTGGATGGATGTGCTTGCTAGTTTGTGGTCTTCTTACATGTTTCCTTGTTGATCACCCCTTGTATGCATATTTGATGGTTGTGGAGCATGCTATTTCATCATGGTATCATTGATATGCTTATCTTGGATATGGATGATGTTTCTATCCCCCCCCCAAGGGGTTAGACAATGATGGTGTTAGGAAATAGATGTTTCATGATTTTGGGGGTTTGTTGGTGACTTTTGCATGGGGATGTGGTATTGTTAGTGTTAGTAGGAGAGGGTGACCAGGAGGGGATGTTCTACATGGTCCTCTTGTTTGATGGGTGGTGGGGACATACTTGATGATTCGATGGGTTAGCATTCATGTTGTCCTCTTCTTTTATAATGTTGATGTGGTTAGGTGATGGATGTGTTTTGGTGGCATACTTTTACTTGGTGGGATTTCCCTAGGTACTGACTTAACAATCTAACCTATATTATAGGGGAGCGCTCCCCCCAAAGTGCTTTTCTCTTGAAGCATGTTCCTAGATGAATTTTTTTGGAAGTTCCCTTGGGAGCGTGCCTCTTGAATGCTCACTTAAAAAATTGCTCCCTCCTCATTTTGGGAGTGCTTAGGGAGCATTGCTTCCATAACACTCCTTGAGCAATCCCAAAATGCTCTCAGGATGCTACTAAGAGCAAAAAATTGCTCCTGCAAGGTGAGGCGCACTTGGATTTTTTTTGGTGTTTGGGAACCAAATCAAGGTTCCAAATGCTTCTAAATGGCATGGATTCTTTTAGGATTAAAACACTCGTTCACTCCTATTTTTGTCATTTGACTATCTTTGCTAGGAGGGTTTTGAGTGGGGTTCTTGCTAGTTCTTGAGGAGATTGAAGGTTGACATAGGGAGATTGAAGAGCTTGGAAGGAAGATTGAAGGCTGACATAGGTAGATTGAAGAGCTTGGAAGGAAGATTGAAGGCTTACATTTGTGAGAGTTTGGAAGGGAATTTGAAGGTGTCTATAGTCATATTCAACCACCATTGGAGAGCAAAAGAGGTAGGATTTAAAGCTCACTCCTATTTTTTTAATATTTTTTGCATGTGTTGTAAACTAGTATATTACATTGTTGAATACTTGAATGCTCTCTTCCCCTTTCCCATTTCTCCTTCATCATTTTTCTGAAGACAAAATGTTATTCTCAACTTCAAGATTCAATAAGCATGACGGGTATGTCAATGTGATATATCCTTTTGATTCCTTTTTTTTATTGTGAAAAAGTGAAAAAGTGATGATTGAAACTAGTCTCGTCAGACTCGCTTTTTTACGAGGATAAAAAATATCCAATCATTTTTGTCACGCAAGCCCTAGATCTTTGGATATTGGAAAAATATGAAACTACAAAAACTAGTAAAGGAATTTGATGAAAATGAGTTTGGGAGGGACCTTGATCAATGGTAATTCCTAGACGCATTTTAAATGAGACCAATGTGATGGAATATTGCAAGATCTTAAGCCTCTAGTTCCACAAGTGTTACTAGGGGCTAACAATGCACCAAGGTTGAAATGTTTCACTATTATAATATCCATCAATCCTTTGAAAGAGAGCTTATAATAGAGCACAAGTTGTGGAAGTGCTCTCCATTCTCTCCCTGTTCTTCCTTTACTTCTCTCCATTCACCTAACTTGCAATTCCTTACTGATCATGTAATGGTCAAATAGGTACAACATAAGAGATGCCTCCATTTATGTTTGGTGTGTCCAATCAAAATGCACACTGCAACATAGCAATACCTCCCATCCCTTCAAACTTTGTTAGATGATTATCAGGATGTGTTTGAGGAGCCTCAAGATTTTGTGTTGTAGTAGAAGACTGAACATACATTTCTATGGGATTGCTTCCCAATGCATCTACTTTCTTGAAATTGAAGAATTTTAGAAACAACTGAAGTAACTTTTGGAAGTTGGACACATTCAACAAAGCTCTTCCCACGCTGCTCTCTTGCCTTCATTACTCCAAAGGAGGAGTAGGATGAATGGTGGTTGGTTGTGGATTACATTGCTCTCAACAAAATCATGGTTGAGAATAGTTATCCTCTTCCAATAATTGATAATTTGTTGGATAATTTTGTGGGGGCACACTATTTTACTAAATTGGACCTCTATGCATGCTATCATCAAGTTCGCGTGAAGACTAGTGCCACTTGTAAAACCACTTTTAAAACTAAATTTGATTTGATGGTTATGCCATTCGACGTTAACAAATGCTCAAACATTGTTTATGAGGCTCATCGATGATATATTTGGGTCCCATTTGGGATGTTGTGCTATCATATATAGATGACATCTAAATCTTCAAATAGACTTGGGACAAGCACCTCAACCATGTCCACATCATTTTGGATCTGTTATGTATCACATATTATAGTTGAAAAGTAAGAAATTTTGTTTGGGAAAATTGTTGTTCATTATTTGTGATTTCTTATATCCCAAATTGAGAATAAAGTTTTTTTTTCAACATTTTTTAAACATGGTAGTAAAAACTTTTTTTTTTTTGGTTCTCGGGGTACATTTCAACCTTTTTTCGCAATGATGTTAAGGATAAAATGTTATGAATTAGAAAACCCTTAAAATTTTCACAATTTTTCAACCATGGAATTTAAACTAAAGATCATGACTACAAAAAAGCTTAAGTTTTTAACATAATTCAACCATGGCATTATGAAAATTTTCTGTGAATATTTTTTTTTAAATGAATACTTGAATGAAAGAGTCATTATACGAAGAATAATTTTTTTTTTCAAATGCTAAAAGTACAACAACTTCAAAATCTTACCCTAAGACAACTTGACACATTGCAACAAAAATTTAAAAATAAACCATCAAATTGACAAGCAGTATAGGCGAACTAACCCATTCTAATAAAAGCTTAAAGACCAACCATTAAATTGACACATTGTGGGGTTGGACTTGATAAACTATAATGAAAACTTTAACGAAAGACATCTAGATCCAGGGAATAGCACTCAAAAGTTCAAGAATGGAACTTTACAAGGAGATCTACAGTGTATTCATTTAAGAAATTCTATAGACCTAGAGCCTGCTGAACAAATCAAAATGAAAAACTATTCAAATTATCAATCAGTTTGTCTATCTCAGAACCTTGATGATATTGCTAAAGATGTTCTTGAATTAAAAGAGCATATCAAAAGGTTGCATCAGACAACAGATAGTTTGCAAGAAGGATATGATAAGAAACTAATTGAAATCTCGACTCAGTTAGATACCATTAGCCGTGCTGTAACAAATTTTCATAATGCTCTTCCTAGACCACACTCTCCTCCAGATTTCGAGGCAGTAGAACAAGGACCAAAATTCACTTATCATAGACATAAATCTGATTCATTGTTTCTTAAGACAATTATGAAAGAAGAAGAGGAAACAATAGAAAAAATCAGAAAAGGTTCAGATTTAGCAAGAGAGAAATTTGCACTAGTAAGTGATAAATTATCTAGTTTGGTTCTAGATATAAAAGGAAAAGAAACTGCCCACAGAGAATCAGGTGAAGGACCTTCTAAGTCCAAAAGAGAAGAGTCTTTTCAATTTTCAAATAAAAATGCCAAGTTTACAGAAGGAGATGTATCATCTCAGAATCAATCCAATCCTTTCACTAGATGGACACAACATCTAGCAGAAACTGATGAGAAATCAGATCCAGAATCTTTCCATAGTATTGGGAATGCTCTATTTATAAACTTTGATTGTTTAAATAGAGATCAAACATTGATCCTCCTACAAAGAATCAATACTTGGGCATCACAGAAAAAGGCTGAATCCAAACAGCCTTGGAAAGATGTAGTCATCCAAATCACTTGGGCACTAACAGGAAATGCTCGCCTGTGGTGGGAGCATCTAGATAAATCAGAACAGATGGATATCTTAAATAAAGATGATCCTTTAGAAGCCATACTCTTAGCACTGTCGCATGAATTCCTTGGAATTATACCTTCAGATGAGTCTCATTATGCTTAGTTATTCATGAGTCAAAGATTGTGTGATCTTGACTTTCTCACTAAATATTATTGCATTATGCAAGGACTTTATTATAAGATTCAAGACCATGAGAATGTGGCATATTTGTGACACTATATTGCTTCTATGCCAAGAAGAATTCCGAAGCTAGTTACGCAAGAATTAGCTAAGCAAAAGATTTCTATTGATTCTCTTTCCCTAGCAGCCTTTCATCAGCTTATCCTCACCATTCTTAGAAATGAATGCACAACATACAAGAACAAAAGAAATCTAAAAAGCCAATTAGCCTTTAGTCCTCAGCTTTGTGATTTGTTTTCAGAAACATATAGATTTGGGTGTTATAAAACTCCGAAAAGAAAGCCTTAGCAGAAATTCCAAAATTGCAACTGCTCTAAACCCAAATGGAAAGGTAAGAAGAAACAATTTGTGCCATAATATGAAAACAATAGAAGATCCAGATATATTTTCAGAAAGAAAAGGAAACCTACTACTACTGATAAAAGAAAATGTTTTATATGCGGACAAAAAGGCCATTGGGCTAATAAATGTCCATCCAGGAAGAAAAAGACACAAGTCAAACTTTTCAACTTGTTTTCTTCATCATACAATCCAACCGAATGGGAACTAGTTTCAGAGTATGATTCTTCAGCATAATGTTTTTCAGTATATAGTTCCAGTTCAAATGATGAATATTTAACACAACATTTTCAGAGATTAGATGTAAATATTAGTGATGATGATAACAATGATGATTGTACATTCATATCAGATTGTAAAATGTTCTCAGGATATAATATTTCAAAAGAAATTAGTCATCTTCAACAACAGATTGATAAATTGTCTCCTAACCTGGTTGTCCCAAGAAGCAGGATTCAGGAAAGGATAAATGAATTACAAAAGAGTGTTCCTCTTGTCAGAACCCTTTTACCAATTGAAGAAAGAGAAGATTTACCTCCTAATTATACTTCTCTTAGAGGAACTCTAGAAGACTAAATCAGTCAGGTTGAGAGTAGAATCAAGAAAAAAGTAAATTTAATAGCCACAGCGGCCAATGGCATTAAGCAAGACATCCAATTGCTTGATGAACTGAAATCTCAGTTTGTCACTATGATGACTAAAGCAACAGATCTTCCACTTAAACCCAATTATGAAATTGAATATCTGAAAACCTCAGATTCAGAAAAAGGATTTGAAGAAGCTGAATTAAAAGACATCAGTGGAATTGGAGATAGATTAGTCATCCAAATTGGCATCAAAATATCAGGCTATAAACGTTATCATCTAGATGCTCAAATTGACACAGGTGCAATGAGCAATTGCTGCAAATACAAAGCAATTCCATCATACTATTGGCAGCCAACACAAATCCAATTCAGAGTGGTCACCCAAAAGATCATGAAGGTCTATTTTGTTGCTCCAGATTTTCCTATCCTTTTGAATAATCTGGTAACATATGTTACATTATACAATTATCATGCAGGTGTTGATATTTTGTTAGGACAGGATTTTGTATAGAAATATATGCCAATTATTGTAGATAAGAAAAGTTTAACTTTCACAGTCCAGCGTTCAAAAGTTCAGGTTGCAGCTAAAGCAGTTTTATCATAAAAATTGATCCTGACAAAAAACAAAAGATATGGAAATTTCTCTCAAAGATCTCACAAAAATTCAGAAAATTATCAAAAATGCAGATCTCCATGCACCGGAAATCTTGAAAGAAGTGCTTGAGAAACTCAAGCAAAATTGCATGTCAGAACACCCTGATGCATTTTGGTTAAGAGAAAAATATTTCATCACACTTCCATATAAAGAAGGTATGAAACAAACCCCACAAAAGGCATCAACAAATCACATGAGCCCTTCTAAGCAAGAGCTATGTAGACAAGAAATTCAACAGTTTCTTGACAGAGGTCTCATTGAACCATCAAAAAGCCCATGGGCATGCCCAACCTTTTATGTGAACAAGCATTCAAAACAAAAATATTCTGTCATAAACAACCAGAAGAAAGGAGGAAAAGTTTTGCCTTAACCAATGAGGAAAATGATCATAAAGGCCAACATCCTAACTGTAAAGATTGCATACAAATCTTTGTACCTCTCAAATATTTTAAGATGTACAGTGTCCCCAAAGGAAAAACAGATCACAAAGCTGAGGACTAAAGGCTAACTGGTTTTTTAGATTTCTTTTGTTCTTGTATGCTACGCATTCATTTCTAAGAATGGTGAGGGTATGTTGATGAAGGGTTGCCAGGGAAAGAGAATCAATAGAAATCTTTTGCTTAGCTAATTCTTGCGTAACTAGCTCTGGAATTCTTCCTGGCAGGAGGTGTTAAGGTCTGGTCTGACTAATGGATTGATTCCAAATTGAACTATGCCCAGATGAACATATTTAAATCCATTTTCTATTTCCCATTCAATGTCTTCTTTACTCAGCAGTGGTACTTGATAAATAGATTGTCCTACTGAAATTGGAACATTTACAGAAGTAAATCGAAACAAACTTGCAACTTTAAATTTGAACATAGGAAGTTCATAGATTTTTTTGACATCTATATTGGGTAGTGATAAATTTGTTGAGGATCAAATTCCCGTGAGGTTATTCTTGCATTATAAATAGGATCTGATTCTTTCTTATTGAAATATTTCAAGAAAGCCCAACATTTTTCATGAGCAGCTTTACGCTCTGGATTGTTTGATAAACTATAAGAATTATTAGCCATTATGAGAACAAAATAACTTATACACCTGGAAAATTCTTGTCGCAGAATAACTTGATTAAGCGTAACTCTTCACGCCCTATCAGCGCACTCCACGCCTTCCTCGGCTTAACCAACGCTTCAACAAGATGGACTTATCACAAATTACGACAACAAGAGATTTCACGAATTTCTTTCCCAATGCACATGTAAATTCTTCTTCACGAAATACAGAATTTGCTTCGATACCAAGTATTCAAAAGAACATAGGAGCAGAAGAACACGAGAGCACAAGAGTAAACACAAGAGTAATGAAATTCTATTCCAAAAACTGCCTCCCCGATCTCTTCGAGGGTATACATATTTATAGTTTCTAGATTAGGTCCCATCCAATCACTCTATCTTCAGAGATAAGATTTGGTGATTATACTAAAGATTTCGGATCTTTGGTACACAGACCTTACAAAGACCATTATTGTCCTTAAAGTTTTACATAGTGGAGATTCTTTATGGAGAGAACCCACTAAACACCAAAAGTAAAGATCATTATTGTCCTTAAAGTTCTTACATAGTGGAGATTCTTTTATGGAGAGAACCCACTAAACACCGAAAGTAAAGATCATTATTGTCCTTAAAGTTATTACATAGTGGAGATTCTTTTATGGAGAGAACCCACTAAACACCGAAAGTAAAATTTGTACAAGAGAAAAGAGATATGCTCTTAATAATATCCTTTCGGACTACGGTCAGAGTCATATCCACTTGGAGGAGAATAATCTTCTTTTTCTGAAGAGTCTTCATGGAGGGCTGGCTGGGCCCCAGGAATAACCTGATCAAGCCAGTGAGGGGCAAATTGTCCAAGACAAGCGTAGAAAGGACTGTACATGAAATGATGATCTAGCTAATAAGCTGGAAGACAGGTATCTCCAAAAAATTCTACAGCCAAACGGAACTCATTCTGAGCAGTGAGGTTGACTGTTGTAACTCGGTGAGATAAACTAAATGCAAAGATGTTGTAAGCCAATGCTCCTTCCTGCAATTCAATTCTGAGAAGATTAATCATAGCTTTTGCAGAAAGATTTTTGATCTCAGAAGTTCTGGGAGAAAACGTATAGAACAAAACTTCTAGCCAAGGGCTCCAAGTCCTGTAATTGCTCATTATATCTTCACAATACATATAAACATGGATTTCCTTGTGTGTCTGAGCAAACTGGAGTATGCCATAATATTCATGCCACGTGAGAGCAGGGTCATAAATATAAGCAATGTGTAAATTTCCAGTATGGCCAAAATAAATATGGATATTATTTATTAAGTTCCAGTTGATGTCATATGCAATTCTTCCATTCTGAGAATTATACCATTTGAACAAAATCATTTGTTGAACTTCAATGGGAAGTAATTTGATCTTAGTGACTAGACATTCCCAACATAATTCATGCCTGCAATTTGAACAAAGTTCAATCTAGAATCTTTGTTTCCTGGATTTAGAGCTTTCTCTTGTTTCAAAAACTTTGATTTCTTGGGTAGGATTACTACCTTCTCTAGTAAGCATGTCTGCAAGGTAGTTTTCTTTATCAGATTTGTATATGATTTCAAAATCAAATCCATCAAACCATAATGCCCATCTCAAAATTCTCAAATTTCCTTGCTCTAACAGACATTTGTTGGCAAGCATTCCTTTCATATGCTTGAGATCTGTTTTTACTGTAAAATGGACACTTTTCAAGAAAAGATGGAATCTCTTGATGCCTCTCTTAACTGCTAAAATTTCTTTGTGTGAGGAAGGATATTTTAATTTAGTATTTGAAAATGTCCCTGATGTGTAGGCACATACTTCTTCCTTTTTATGTTGTCTTTGTAGCAATACTGCAACCCATACATGATTAGAAGCATCTGTTCCTAAAATGAAGGGAAAATTATCTTGGGCTAATGCAAGAGGAAGAAGAGATTTGATTTTGTCCTTGATAGCTCTGATTGCTTTTGTCATGGTTTCTGTCCATATTGCATTCTGCTTGAGCCTTTGTTGTATGACCTTTGTAATTGCTCACTGTTTTGCATAGAAATTTCTGATATAGTTTAAACATCCAAGAAACCATTGAGTAGTCTTGATATTTGGAAATTGGTCTGGAAATTTTAACAAATTTTGCAAAACATGATCCTGTAACATGATCTTTCCCTGTGAAATGACAAGACCAAGATAGTTTATCTTGGTTTGGGCAATGACGAATTTGTCTGGTCCGGAGGACAATACTAAACCATGCTTATATACAAGATTATAGAAGCTTCAAGATGAAGTTTATGTTCTTGGAGATCTCTACTGAAAATAATAAATCATCTATATATACAATGAAAAAATTTAAATGTATGAATATATCTTCCATTCTTTTATGAAATTCAGACGGTGCATTCTTTAAGCCAAAAGGTAGAACTGTCCACTGATGTTGTCCGTTTGGGACAACAAATGCCGTTTTGAACCTGTCACTTGGAACAATTCCTATGTGCCAAAATCCACTCTTCAGATCAAATTTGCTAAAAATGTTAGCTTGGGAGATTTTTGTTAGCAAGATTTCTTTGTTTGGAAGAGGATATCTGATAGAACAAAGAGCATCATTGAGAGCTTTATAATTGATGACTAACCTCTTCTTTCCGCGTTTTAGTTCTGAATGCTTGTTCACATAAAAGGTTGGGCATGCCCATGGGCTTTTTGATGGTTCAATGAGACCTTTGTCAAGCAACTGTTGAATTTCTTGTCTTCATAGCTCTTGCTCAGAAGGGCTCATGTGATTTGTTGATGCCTTTTGTGGGGTTTGTTTCATACCTTCTTTATATGGAAGTGTGATGAAATATTTTTCTCTGAACCAGAATGCATCAGGGTGTTCTGACATGCAATTCTGCTTGAGTTTCTCAAGCACTTCTTTCAAGATTTCTGGTGCATGGAGATCTACATTTTTGATAATTTTCTGAATTTTTGTGAGATCTTTGAGAGAAACTTCCATATCTTCTAATTTTTTGTCAGGATCAATTTTTATGATAAAACTGCTTTTAGCTGCAACCTAAACTTTTGAAAGCTGGACTTTGAAAGTTATACTTTTCTTATCTACAATAATTGGCATATATGTCTGTACAAAATCCTGTCCTAACAAAATATCAACACCTGCATGATAATTGTATAATGTAACATATGTTACCAGATTATTCAAAAGGATAGGAAAATCTATAGCAACAAAATAGACCTTCATGATTTGTTGGTTGACCGCTCTGAATTGGATTTGTGTTGGCTGCCAATAGTATGATGGAATTGCTTTGTATTTGCAGCAACGTCTCATTGCATCTGTGTCGATTTGAGCATCTAGATGATAAAGTTTATAGCCTGGTATTTTGATGCCAATTTGGATGACTAATCTATCTCGAATTCCACTAATGTCTTTTAATTTAGATTCTTCAAATTCTTTTTTCTGAATCTGAGGTTTTTAGATATTCAATTTCATAATTGGGTTTAAGTGGAAGATCTGCTGCTTTAGTCATCATAAGTGACAAACTGAGAGTTCAGTTCATCAAGCAATTGGATGTCTTGCTTAATGTCATTGGCTGCTGTGGCTATTAAATTTTTGTTTTCCTTGATTCTACTCTCAACCTGACTAATTTGGTCTACTAGAGTTCCTCTAAGAGAAGTATAATTAGGAGGTAAATCTTCTCTTTCTTCAACTGGTAGAAGGGTTTTGACAGAAGGAACACTATTTTGTAATTCATTTATCCTTTTCTGAAGCCTGCTTCTTGGGACAATGAGGTTAGGAGATAATTTATTAATCTGTTGCTGAAGATGACTAATTTTTTTTGAAATTTTATATCCTGAGAACATTTTACACTCTGATATGAATGTACAATCATTACTGTTATCATCATCATTGATATTTACATCTAATCTCTGAAAATGTTGTGTTAAATCTTCATCATCTGAACTGGAACTATATACTGAAAAACATTCTGCTGAAGAATCATAGTCTGAAACTAGTTCCCATTCGGCTGGATTGTATGATGAAGAAAACAAGTTGAAAAGTTTGACCTGTGTCTTTTGCTTCTTGGATGGACATTTATTAGCCCAATGGCCTTTCTGCCTGCATATAAAACATTTGCTTTTATCAGCAGTAGCAGGTTTCCTTTTCTTTCTGAAAATATATCTGGATCTTCTATTGTTTTCAGATGATGGCACAAATTGTTTCTTCTTACCTTTCCATTTGGGTTTAGAGCAGTTGCAATTTTGGGATTTCTGCTGAGGCTTTCTTTTCGGAGTTTTATAACACCCAAATCTATATGTTTCTGAAAACAGATCACAAAGTTGAGGACTAAAGGCTAACTGCTTTTTTAGATTTCTTTTGTTCTTGTATGCTGCGCATTCATTTCTAAGAATGGTGAGGATATGCTGATGAAGGGCTGCTAGGGAAAGAGAATCAATAGAAATCTTTTGCTTAGCTAATTCTTGCGTAACTAGCTTTGGAATTCTTCCTGCATAAAAGCAATATAGTGTCGCAAATATGCCACATTCTCATGGTCTGGAATCTCATAATAAAGTCCTTGCATAATGCAATAATATTCAGTAAGTCAAGGTCACACAATCTTTGACTCATGAATAACTAAGCATAGTGAGACTCATCTGAAGGTATAATTCCAAGGAATTCATGCAATAGTGCTAAGAGTATGGCTTCTAAAGGATCATCTTGATTTAAGATATCCATCTGTTCTGATTTATCTAGATGCTCCCACCACAGGCGAGCATTTCCTGTTAGTGCCCAAGTGATTTGGATGACTACATCTTTCCAAGGCTGTTTGGTTTCAGCCTTTTTCTGTGATGCCCAAGTATTGATTCTTTGTAGGAGGATCAATGCTTTTCAAAATCAACATGAAAATCATTAACATTTTTAAAAAAATGTTCATAAGAAAATTTAAAGTGTCTAAAATATGCTCCAAATAAAAAAAGGTGTATTTTGAATCAACACTTTTCAAAATCGAATGATTTTTTTGCTACCTCAAAAAAACAAGTAATCGTATCAGTTCCCGTTTCAAAGTTTATGTTGTTGTCCTTTGCATAATCTTTCAACCAACCGGAGTTTGCTTGGACTACATAAGACTAATGCAACCTATAAGCATCTAAAACAAATATTTTGTTTTGTTCCTTTTCTTCAATTTCCAATCCTATAGCAACCTTTTGAGATTAGAGTCATATGCCTCCCACTACGATATTGGGACCTTCCTCAAACAAGAGGGTCATTGGGTTGCTTATCATTGCGAAAGTTTGTTTGATGCTAGGATTCAATACATTACCTATAATAAATAATTGTATGTCCTTGTCAAGGCTCTCAATTATTGACATCTTTATTTGCTCGCTGAGGAGATCGATGGTCATCCTTTGATTTTCTTGAACAGTTAACTACAGGAGCAGTGGCACATCAAATAGGCATATTACATTCAACCATTTCATTTGGTAATAAAATACAAGAAGGGCAACACCAACCAAATAGCTAATTTGCTTAGGCCCTCATATTTGCACACTTTCAATCCTTAACATCAACATTCTTGCATATGATCATTGGAAGCAACAATAATCTTTGTTTTTGTATTTTGGTCCCATACTGCACACCCTCCAATACCTGACAAAGGTAAATCAAACACCTATTTTAGATTTCCACATTAAGGATGGATGATAGTATAAATTGTAGTAGCTGTGTGCTAGAAAGTGAAGATAGAGTTCTTCTCATCAAGGAGGTCCATGCATCTACTTAAGGGGGGCACTTTGGCATCAACAAAATTTTGCATCACTTATAACATTATTTTTTCTTGCATACCATGAAGAAGCAAGTTAGTGTTTTTATTCGGAGTTGTACTCTTTGCAGTACCTCAAAACTTTCCAAGCACAAGACGAGACTTTCCTAGTGATTGAGCATTCTTACATGCTCATGGGAATCCATCTCTCTTGATTTTGTCAGTGGCTTTCTTATGACCACCCAACACAATAATACCATCTTCGTCATTCTATTGTTTTTTTTAATGTCTATTTTCATTCCCTACGCTAAGGAACTTGTTGTGCAACAAGTTGCCCATATGTTTTTACTCATATTCAGGCACATTTTGGCCTCCCTCTCTATTATATCTGATAAAGGCTCTAGGTTGCTTAGCCATTTTTGGAAAACGTTTTATGGCATTTTTTGGGTTACAAACACCAATTTCCAACTACCTTTCATTCTTAGACAAATGACCAAATAGAGATGTTCAATTGCACCCTCATTTACGCCCTTCACATGTTCTATCATACGCATAAGCAGTGGGACAATTATCTGTACATTCTTTAGCACAATTATAATTAGAGTTTCATAGCTTTGTAGGCTATTCCTATTTTGAGGTCTACTGTGGTTTTTAATTTGTTGCGCCCCATGAGCTCTTGGTTCTTTTGCCCCTTTCCAGTTCGTGCAAGTGGTAGAAGAAACAACAAAATAGTTTGTTGTTCTGTGACACATTGGCTCAGATACACACTCAAGTGGAATAGTGTGGTCGAATGCCATCGTTCCCCCTCAACTTATGTTGTAACAATTCTTCCCAAAGGCTGTGGCAACCAATCAACACGATGGAAAATCATACACCAACACAGATTGTGTTGGGACCTTCTGTCGGAGTTTGCGTATTTGATGGTTGTGGAGCATGCTATTTTATCATAGTATCATTGATTTGCTAATTTGGGATATGTATGATGTTTCTATCCCCCCAAGGGGTTAGATGATGATGGTGTTAGGAGATAGATGTTTCATGATTGTTGGGGTTTCTTGGTGACTTTTGCATGGGGATGTGGTATTGTTAGTGTCGTTAAGAGGGGGTGTTCTACATGGTCCTCTTATTTGATGGGTGGTGGGGACATACTTGATGATTTGATGGGTTAGCATTCATGTTGTCCTCTTCTTTTATGATGTTGATGTGGTTATATGATGGATGTGTTTTGGTGGCACACTGTTACTTGGTGGGATTTCCCTAGGTAATATGACTTAACAATCTAACCTATACTATAGGGGAGCACTTCCCCCAAAACTGCTTTTCTCTTAAGTGTGTTCCCAGAGGGAGTTTTTTGGAAGCACCCTCGAAAGCATGCTTCTTCAATGATCACTTCAAAAAATTGCCCCCTCATTTTGGGAGTGCTTGGGGAGCATTGCTTCTATAACACTCCTTGAGCAATCCCAGAATGCTCTCGGGATGCCCTAAGAAAAAGAAAATGCTCCCTGAGTGCTCCTGCAAGGTGAGGTGCGCTTGGATTTTGTTTGGTGTTTGGGAACCAAATAAAGGTTCCAAATGTTTCTAAAATAAATGGCTAGGGTTCTTTTAGGATTAAAACACTCATTCTCTCCATTTTTTGTCATTCTATTTGTCGTTTTACTCATCTTTGCTAGGATAGTTTTGAGTGGGGTTCTTGCTAGTTCTTGAGGCTGTCATAGGGAGATTGAAGAGCTTGGAAGGAAGATTGAAGGTTGTCGTAGGGAGATTGGAGAGCTTGGAAGGGAGATTGAAGGCTGCCATTTGTGAGAGTTTGGAAGGGAGATTGAAGGCTGCCATTTGTGAGAGTTTGGAAGGGAGATTGAAGGCTTCTATAGTCATATTCAACCACCATTGGAAAGCTAAAGAGGTAGGATTTAAAGCCCATTCCTATGTTTTTTTTAATATTGTTTCCATGTGTTGTAAACTAGTATGTTACATTGTTGAATACTTGAATTCTCTCTTCACCTACTCTTTCCCATTTCTCCTTCATCATTTTTTTGTTGGCAAAAAGTTATTCTCAACTTCAAGATGCAATAAGCAGTATGGGTATGCCAATGTGATATATCCTTTTGATTCCACTTTTTTATTATGAGAAGTGATGAGCAAACCTAGTCTCATCAGACTCACTTTTTTACATGGATCAAAAATGTGTAATCATCTTTGTCATGCAAGCCCTAGATCTCTGGATATTGGAAAAAAATGAAATTGCTAAAACTAGTAAATGAATTCGATGAAAGTGAGTTTGGGAGGGACATTGATCAACGATAAGTCCTAGATGCATTTGAAATGAGACCAATGTGATGGAATATTGCTAGATCCAAAGCCTGTAGTTGCACAAGTGTTGCTAGTCATTTACAATGCACCAGGGTTGAATTGTTTCATTGTTATAATATCAATCAATCCTTTGAAATAGAGCTTTTAATAGAGCACAAGTTGTGGAAGCGCTCTCCATTCTCTCCTCAATCTTCCTTTACTTCTCTCCATTCATCTAACCCACAACTCCTTACTAATCATGTAATGGTCAAATAGGTACAACATAAGAGATGCCTCCATTTATGTATGGTATGTCCAATCAAAATGGACACTACAACATAGTAATACCTTGCATCACTTCAGACTTTGTTAGATAATTATCAGGATGTGTTTGAGGAGCCTCAAGATTTTGCGCTATAGTAGAAGACCAAATATACATTTCTACAAGATTGCTTCCCAATGCATGTACTTCCTTGAAACTGAAGAATTTTAGAAACAACTGAAGTAACTTTTGGAAGTTGGACACATTCAACAGAGCTCTTCCCCATGTGGATCTCTTGCCTTCATTACTCCAAAGGAGCAGGATGAATGGTGATTGGTTGTGGATTACATAGCTCACAAGAAAATCATGGTCAAGAATAGGAATTCTCTTCCAAACAATTGAGATATTGTTGGATAATTTTGTGGGGCCACACTATTTTATTAAATTGGACCTCCATGCAATGTTCTATTGGCATAAAGTTCGTGTGAAGACTGGTGACACTTGGAAAACCATTTTAAAACTAAATTTAGTCCTTTTCAAATGGATGGTTGTTACAAATGCTCCAACATTGTTGATGAGGCTCATCAATGATATAGTTGGGTCACATTTGGGATGTTGTGCTATCATATATATTAACAACATCTAGGTATTCAAAAAGACTTAGGACAAGCACCTCTGCCTTGCCCACATCATTTTGGATCTATTATGTATCACAAGCTATAGGTGAAAAGTAAGAAAATTTTGTTTAGGAAAATTGTTGTTCATTATTTGTGATTTCTTATATCCCACAATGGTATTAAGGTTGATATATCTGGTGTTAAAATCTCTTTTGGATTGGCTTGTCCCTTGCTCTACCAAATTGTTGTAAAATGTAACTAGGTTCAGTCTTCATAATGACATGTAATTGTGAATTTTGTAAATAATGGAAAGAAGAGAATAAAATTATTTTTATAATGCCTTGCTTCATGGGTTTCATGAGCAAGAGGTTTATTTTAGATGGCTCCCATTGAGAGCCTTAGGATTTGTCAAAGAGTCAATGTCATGTCAAATGTAATCTAGTAAAATAGCCCTCCAACAACAAGCACACAATCCTCTTCCTATGTCGGCCTCAAGATGAATGAAGGAACTCATGGAGACACATTAGTTCAGAAACTTATGTTGGCTTATATATACAAACAAACCACTATATATACCCATCTCGGCCTATTCCACAGTAAGAAGATTTCGCATCTATCTCTGAGTTTTTCGGTTGGGTAAAAACAAAGAATTTCGGATCTTCAGCACAGTGAAAACTTTGGATACCTTTGAGATTTCACAGAGTTCGATGTGAGAAAAGGCACTGGGCCTAAGGCACAGGAATGGAGATTGGGTAGGGATTTCAGATCCCTCTTATGTTCAGATCACAGTGACAACAAGGAGTATTGAAGGGCCAACGAAATATTGTCTAGGATAACACAGTTTAGATCTCTCTGAAGCTTGGTACGCAGTGGAAGCTAGACATATTTGAAGTTCAGATAAGTTTCTGAAGGAAGTTGAAAGGACAACGAGACTCTACCTACAACGAAGAGTCTCTCTGTCTAGTTGTCACATCAAGTGCAGAGAAGCAGTATTGAAGACATGATAGTTTGGTATGACCATAAATCTTTGTTGATGACAGTACGTAGGTCTCACGAGAAGAGATCTAGATGAGATTTTAGTGATGTTAATGTCTCAATGCTTAGAGGATCAAAGAGGAAGAGGAGTCAACAGGAAGAGAAGATAGTCTAGAGGACTTGTGGCTTGGTCTTGGAGTAGCTAATAGGTCAAGTGTCTTGGTCTTGGTATTCGTCAATTGGAAACTCTATAAGAAGAATTTGTGTAGGTTTTCCTCTCAAAGAGAGAGGTTTTGGCCCTGGCTTATAGCCTACATGCTGTGTCTCTTGTCTATTTATGTTCATGCATTGGTTATTGTTTGATGAAGAAGAACACTAATAATATAACATGAAGAAGATCTTAATCTAAATAAGTAAAAAGCATTCACAAGCAATCACTAATGGAAGAGAAATCACCTAATGCTAATGCCCTAGATTTCTCAACATGGTATCAGAGCTAAGGTGCTGAAGTCAAAGGAAGGGCATCTAATTAAAGAGACACTCAAGGATCGAGTTTCAAGAAAGGAATCTAAGCAAGTTGAAGGTTATCAAAGAAAAAGATCAAGATCTACATTGAAGAATAAAACCCTAGATCGAAGAAGCAGTCTACAACAACAAAAGTTTTGGATCCTCTAGTCATCATCAAAAAGACCACAAAGACCCTCATCAAGTTATCTACAAAGAAAGGTAGTTTGAAGGACTTTAAAGACAAAGTTCACATCATCATGGAGAAAGTCAAAACCCTAGAAGCAATTCTAATCTGCACTCATTCAATACCAAAGTAGTTGAAGTATCTTGAAAGCGAGAAGGCATTATCATCATCTTCAAAGTTATAAGGCAAGTTCCCTCTCACTGAAGCAAGGATCCTCTCCTTGTCCTTGAAGAAGATCATCCAAGGAAGCAACAAAACATCCTCATTAATCACCATCATAAAAGGAGCTAGATCAAAAGGTGTTGTCATCATAAAAGGAGCAATCTCCTTTATTGAAGAAAGGCTTTTTCATTTGGAAGAAGATCATCCAAAAGGGAGCACTAATACATCTTCTTCAACCATCATCAAAGTGATCAAGTTGAAGATTTCATCTTCACTTATCAAGTAAATATCTTTCATCCTTTAATCAAATTTGGTAAAATTACTTCATGTTTGCAAGGAGGTCTATAAGCTGATTGGGTCATCGAAATTCCTTGCATGAAAAAAAGGAGGATAGACATAGTCCTCGAAGAAAGTGAAGTCATTGAATACATCAATGAAAAGGGTCTCCTCTGAATATATGGAAAGGAATTCTTATGAATGTTCCCCTCATATAGCAGTATTGGAGACATCAAAGAGATAGTATATGATAAGCTGGTAGAACTATTCTTTGAAGTTGCGATAAAGAAAGGTCACATCACTTAGATTTGATCTACATAAATTGAAGGTATCAAAGAATGAAGGGATATCTTCATAAGATCTCAATTGCGAGATCTGGGAAAGATAATAAGAAGATAATCATCATTGTTCTAAATACACTAATTAATGAACAAGGTAACAATACCTATGAGGATAAGAAGGCTATCCCATTCAACAACTTGCGGTTTCTATGCAAGATAGAGGAAGACAGGTTGAGGGCAAAAGTGTTGAAAGATCAAGTGAAAAGATTCAAACATTTTGTTGAAAGGAAAGAAGAACATAGCTAAGATTCAATGCTATGAACATTACAGGAAAGATTGTCGTTAGCTTAAGAAGGGCAATAACAAGAAGAATAGAGAAGAAGTCCATTTCACCGAAGAAGTGGAGGAAGCTGAAAGAAGGAAGTCTAAGGAAGAGGAAAGCCATTAGAAATAAGAGCTCGTGATGTTACCATAAGAAATATGAAGGATATCTGATAATCAACTTTGAAGGATATAGCTCTTAGTGACCTCATTGAAAGATCAAGGGGAGAAGTCATCCAGGACTAGTCTCATCATACATCAGTTAAAAGGGAAAGAACTGTTGAATAAGGATATGCGAGATCCTCAAGATTCTCTAATGGAATCCTCATCAGAGGATTCACTGATCTAGAGTGGAGGATTCACTGATCTAGAGTGGAAACAAGTGTTTCATTAGGAGCTCCAACTTGTGGAGTTCATGGGATGATGGTATGATGACATAAGAGATGAAGGAGATCAAAAGGTTGAAGATCTTTTCAATGAAGGAAGCTGTTGAAAGAAGCCTAGATGACTTAAAGGTAAATGATGTATGTATGCTTGTACTCAATACTATAATGTCATGTTGTATGGTTGCAGGTAACATGGATCACTACTTCTATCTTGAGAAACATGATCAAAGGAAAAAGGATCTCATCCTCTGGAAGGACGCAGGAAGGCATAGGTCACACTAGATGAAATCAACATAATATGTCCTCATATGAAGTATGAGGTGATTGACTACAATGAAGGAACTCTTATTGAAAGCTCTTGGAATGAAATGCGTGAAAGGAAGGAAGAGACCCTGGGATATGCAACCATAGTAAAGGAAATCAATATCCAGAAGACCAAGAAAGATTTGACTAGGAAATCTCCTGGAAAGCTATGAAGACTCTGATGGAAGTTTAAAAAATATGGAGACCCTTGACAACGGATATCTTTGGGAGATGCGTGAACATGTAGGATGCTGATGCACACTGGAAGATGTCATGATGAAAGACCATCACAAAGGTAATTTTGATTTAAGTGTTCATTTCTTATTTTTGAACAAATATCTGGATGGGCTTATGCAGGATTGCCAAAGGGAAGAACTATGGGTGACTTCCAAGAGGACCATATAGAAGGATGTAAGATCCTTCTGGAAAATATGGCATGAAGAAGGCGACATGACATGAAACAAGGCCAGATGAAGACTGATGGATCACCTTCTAATGAAAGGAATGATGATCTGACTGACTCGTGGATGAAAGTGATGGATGGTCTGTGCCCTATGAAGAAGCCATAATATATAAAGACTCATGGACAAGAAATTCATGACATCGAAGGAAGGAGCTCTTTAAGTAGCTGGTCGAGGAGCTGTTGTAGGTCCCTAATTAAGAGGGAGTCTGAAAGCAAGTTTCTTACTTGGAAGAAACTTGGAAATTCCTAGGCCAAGAGGGAGCTTAGGTACATTCCTTCAATAGGAATGAGTACAATCCATTATTGGAATTGATATGTCCTCCCTAATTGAGAGGGAGAGATAGACACATCATTCTGGTCTTCACCTGGGAAGACAGAATGGAGGATTGGGTAATCATCTGGCATCTGATACTCTTTGAGGATGAGATAGGGCATCCAAGATAAGAGTAGTCGTGGACTAATATTCTTTGAGGATTGGCTATCCAAGATAAGAATAGTCCAAATAAGGTCATACTCTGTGAACACCTGGGTGGAGTATGTACCTTGAGAGACAATGATTTTGGTGTCTATGAATCATTGGTCTCGCCAACATTGTGCTCTGATCATGTGGATAGAGTTGTTAGTCAAGGCCTTGCTATGTGACAATGCTAGTTGATATGATGCTAGACAGATGGGTTACCAATCCGATTCTTCTTATGAGAAATTCTTCAGATTGAGAATGGCCAAGTACCAATATGAGTACCTCCCTAGTTAAGAAGGAGCGTTGTAAAATGTAACTAGGTTCGGTCTTCATAATGACATGTAATTGTGACTTTTGTAAATAATGAAAAGAAGAGAATAAAATTATTTTTATAATGCCTTGCTTCATGGGTTTCATGAGCAAGAGGTTTATTTTAGATGGCTTCCATTGAGAGCTTTAGGATTTATCAAAGAGTCAATGTCATGTCAAATGTAATCTAGTAAAATAGCCCTCCAATGACAAGCACATAGTCCTCTTCCTATGGCAGCTTCAAGATGAATGAAGGAACTCATGGAGACACATCGATTTAGAAACTCATGTCGGTGTATATATACGAACAGACCACTATATATACCCATCTCGGCCTATTCCACAGTAAGAAGATTTTACATCTATCTCTGAGTTTTTCGGTTGGGCAAAAATAGAGAATTTTGGATCTCTAGCACAACGAAAATTTCAGATACCTTTGAGATTTCACAGAGTTTGATGTGAGTAAAGGAGCTCGGTCTAAGGCACAGGAATGGAGATTGGGTAGGCAATTTGGGTCCCTCTTATGTTCAGATCACAGTGACAACAACGAGTATTGAAGGGCCAACGAAATATTGTCTATGATAGCATAGTTCGGATCTCTCTGAAGCTCGATACACAGTGGCAGTAAGACATATTCGAAGTTCAGATGAGTTTTTGAAGGAAGTTGAAGGGACAGCGAGATGCTACCTACAACGAAGAGTCTCTCTGTCTAGGTATCACATCAAGTGCAAAGAAGTAGTCTTGAAGACATGACAGTTTGGTATAACCACAGATCATTGTTGATGATAGTAAGTAGGTCTCACGAGAAGAGATCTAGATGAGATCTCAGTGATGTCAATGCTTAGAGGATCAAAGAGGAAGAGGAGTCAACAAGAACAGAAGACAGTCTAGAGGACTTGTGGCTTGTGGCTTGGTCTTGGAGTAGCTAATAGGTCAAGGGTCTTGGTCTTGGTATTCGTCAGTTGAAATCTCTATAAGAAGAATTTGTGCGAGTTTTCTTCTCATAGAGTGAGAGGTTTTGGCCCTGGCTTATACCCTACATGCTGCGTCTCTTGTCTATTTATGTTCATGCATTGGTTACTATTTGATGAAGAAGAACACTAATAATCTAACATGAAGAAGATCCTAATATAAACAAGTAAAAAGCATTCACAAGCAGTCAGTAATGGAAGAGAAATCATTTAATGCTAATGCCCTAGATTTATCAATAACTCAAAAGTTCTTGGAAATACATAATTTCTACTGCAAATTTATACTTCATTTCGCAGACAAAACATGTTCTCTGCATAATCTTCCAACCAACCAAAGTTTGCTTGGACTACATAGACTAATTCAACCTATAAGCATCCAAAACAAATGTTTTGTTTTGTTCCCATTCTTCATTTTCCAAACCTATAGCAGCCTTTTGAGATTAGAGTCAGATGCGTCCCACTACAGTTTTGGGACCTTTCTCAAACAAGAGGGTCATTGGGTTGCATATCATTGTGGAATTTTGTTTGATTCCAAGATTCAATACATTACCTATGATAAATAATTCTATGCCCTTGTCAAGGCTCTCAAATATTGGCATCATTATTCGCTAGGCAAGGAGATAGTCTTGCAGATCAATAATCATCCTTTGATTTTCTTTAACACTTAAACAAAACTACAAGAGCAACGTGTTGAGAATTCTAGGGTACCTAGATTAGGGATGATTTCTCTTAGTTTGATAACTGCTTGTGATTTTCTTTCCTCCAATTTGTAGTATTTATAATTAACTTCTTGTTCTCTTGATTATTATGGTGTTCTTATCATCAAACAACTACCAAAACATGAATATCAATAGAACAAATGGACACAAGATGTAGGCTGCTAGCCAGGGCCAAAACCTCTCTTAGAGAGGAAAACCCACGAGAAATTCTTCTCTTCTTATAGAATCTTCAAATGATGAATTCCAAGATCTTTAGACCCAAGACAAAGACTCCTCCAAGACAAAGTCAACCTCCTTTTAGATGAGCTTCTTTTCTACAAAGTCAACACTAGTCAAACAACTTCAAACTTCAAATTTCGGTCTCTATTTTAGAATTTCGGCTTCTGTTTTAGGTCTACAACTTTTTGGCATTCCAACAGCCGCTGCAACTTCGCACATGTGGGTGCTAGAGGCTAAATTAGGCCTTCTTTCTCCTTTGCCTAGTTTTATTTTCTTTCCTTAGATATTTGACCTTAAGAATTGATCTTTTAGCAATAATATTTCGACTTCTTGATGGAGAACTTCAATGTGATCTTGTGATTGCAGAAACCCTAGCTGCAACTTGCACGCGTGGTGTAATAGAGATAGAAATTTTGATTGTAGACTTCATTCTTCCACCCTTTATATCCCTCCTCTTCTTCGCTTAGTCTTCTTGTCGTTCTTTTGATCTTCAACGAACTTGCTTGGATGATATCTCAAATGAGTTCGAGTGTCTTCTTATATATAGTTGTCCTTGGAGTACGAATTTCCCTTATGAGGCCGACTTCATCCTCTTGCAGGCCGACTTGATGTTTGCTAGGCTGACTTGGTCTTGGAGGGATTTTTGACATAATTTTGACTCAAATAAATTCTTTTGACTTGATACAAAATGCCCAATAGGGTCTATTACATATAACAATGACTCAAACTCCTAGAGCCTATGAAAAAAACCCTAGAAGCACACAATGGGTGCTTGACCTACAAATAAATTTACCTTGAGCTTCAAACCCATGCTATAAAATAATGATTATACATTTTTATTTCTCTTTTACATCATATACATAAAATCAATAGTACATAGAATATTATGAAGATCGAACCTAGTTACAAATTTCAGCACTCCCTCTTAACTAGGTAGGTATTCGTAATGCATAGAAGGTACATGGTCATTCTCATACTGAAGAATTCTCATAAGAAGAGTTAGATTGGTAAGCCGTCTCATAAGCTATCTTTTCAGCTTATATTAGTGCATCTCATCATATCAACTAACATTGTCGTATAGCAATGCCTTGACTAACAACTCTATCTCTCCACTAGATTAAAGCACAATGTTGGGGAGACAATGATTTATAGACACCTTCATTATTGTTTCTCAAGGCACATACTCCATCTGGATGTTCACAAGGTATGTCCTTTTAGGATCATTCCCTTCTTGGATTTACACATCTTCAAGGAATTTCCTCTTCGACTACTCTTGCCTATTGGATTCCCTACCTCATCCTCAAAGAGTATCGATATTAGTCTCAGATGCTTATGCAATCCTCCATTCTTTCTTCATGATATGAAGACAAGAATGATGTGTCTATCTTTCCTTCTCAAGTGGGGAGGATCTACTCATTCCTTTGCATGAAAGGAATATTGTTAATTTTAGATAACAATGGTATGTTCTATGCTTAAGAGCAATTTACTTCAATTTTTCTTATTAGCAGAAGACAAGCCAAGACAAGAGGACAAAATATTTGGCGGATGCCAGGGAAAAACCCCAATGTGGGGAAAACCCTTTGATCAAGTCTTCTTATTATTCTTCAAAAGTTTAGTAGAGAGAGAGAGTACAATATACAAAACTCACTTGCCCAAACACTATCAAAACAGTGCAGTGAACAGGATGCCCTAACCAGAAAGTCAACACCAGTGAAACTGACATAATTTCTCCTCCAATTCAGCTCGGTCAAACCCAGACAACTCGGCCTTCAGGGATAGTCCAAATCAGCTCAAAACAGTCTACAATTTCTCGGTCCAAGTTGGTTAACGTTGCGGTCAAACTTGTTGCAGTCAATGTTGGTCAGACATCCCAGAAAATCTTGGTTTTTGTGCCAAAATATGCGTCCTTCCCAAACAAAGATATTCCCACAAAAACAGATTCAAACAAAGTCAAATACTGCTCAGTCAACGCTGGTCAAAGCAAGATGCAACTTGGTCAACGCAGAGAACAAAATAATCCAGTTAACCCTTCGCATGTGTGGAGAGGAATAGGCTGCCCTGTAATTTGTATGACCCAATCAGATGAAGAGAGAGAAAGATGTGATGGGTGATGAGTGACCAAATGAGGAAAATGACTCCTCTATATATACACAATGTTGAGGGTGAAGAGACACGTCTGTTGGGCTTCATGAGCCTGCATTAGACTTTTGGCTGACCTTGACAATTTGTCCATAGAAGAAATAAATTCATAATTGCAGTTATACTTGTCAGAATGAGATGATCTTTAGATCAATCCTACACCTCTTGGAAAGAGGAATACAATAAAAATATCATCTCCATCATATGAGTTATCCAAGGTGGAGTTTGGCCCTAGTTGCCAATTTTAACACTCCCTCTCGACTAGGGAGAACTCGACCTGCCAAACCATCTATCAATTTGTACCATCCCGTCATCCCTCTCTGCTGAACCATGAAGAAATAATGAAGAAGAAATGATCGAGAGTGTATCATACCACTATCCACTGACCCGAAGTTAGTTTCCATTGATCCCAGATCAATATCAAACATCCTAGCATAGGGAATACGGTAGTACACGATGCATCCATTGGTAGTACTATGGTCCCTATTCTCATTTCCCTACTCATTGGCCAGATGAGAGGTACTTCCCATGAGTCCTGGACGGCATGGGTAGGATGTATCGGCAGGAGAAGCTAAACCACTCATCCTGCTCATATGCCATAGGAGAAGGTGAACCACTCATCATATGCATATATCAACCATCATGGGGTATCACAGGGGAAGGTGAGCCACTCACCCTGTACACAACGCACCACTAGGGGAAGGTGAACCACTCACCGTATGGTTGCTCATAGCTCCAAGAAGTACCCCCAATCCCCTTGGAGCTCCAAGAGCTCAATATCCAACTCAAATGGGACACTCATAAGAGGGTCTCTGAACGACTCCAAGTCGTTCACGAAAGGTTAAGAATTTGACCCTCCCTAGGGGCTTCATAAAAATATCTGCGACCTGATCATCACTCCTTATGTGATGGAGCCTTATTGCTCCTCGTTGTACCATATCTTGGATAAAGTGGTACCTGATATCAATATGCTTGGAGTGGTCATGAAACACGGGATTCTCAGAAAGATGAATCCCACTTTGGTTGTCGCAGTAGATCACGGTGGTATCCAACACATGCCCAAACAACTCACTAAAGAGCTTCCTCAACCAAACAACTTCACAGGAGGCCATACTAGCAACAATATATTTGGTCTCAGCGGAGCTTAAAGCAACCTATTTCTGCTTCCTGCTCATCTAGGATATCAAAGTAGAACCTAGTGAGAAGCAACATCCAGATGTGCTCTTACGATCCACCACACTGCCAGCCCATTCAGCATCAGAATAACCATGGAGCCTCAAAGTCTCCATAGCCTATCTCAGTCCATAGGTAACTGTGCCCCAGAGATATCTCAAGAGATTCTTGGTAGCAATCTAATGTATGTGATGAGGCTCGACCATGAATTGCCTCAATGTATTCACTGCAAAACATATGTCCGAACGGGAATTCACCAAGAACATCAGGGCCCCTACGAGTTGACGATACTCGGAAATATTTCCCAAATTGGGCCCAACAACACTTCCGCATATCTTCTTGAAGTCAAGTTCCATTGGAGTAGTCACGAACTTGCAATCCCCCATCCCAAATATTTCAAGTAACTTCACAATATATTTTCCTTGGGCTAGGAAAACCTCCCCTGGCTTTTGCCAAACCTCCGAGCCTAGGAAGTAGTGCATCAATCCTAGGTCCTTCATCTCGAATTCGGAAGCCAACTCCCTCTTGCATTGATAAATAAGAGGGTCTGCACCTGTCAAAAAGAGATTGTCCACATAAAGTACAAAGATGAGAGGTTTATTATTTTCAACCTTAAAGTAAAGGTTCAGATCAACTTCTCTTCTTGTAAAACCTAGCTTCATCAGATAACTGTCGATCCTCTCATACCAAGCTTGGGGAGCTTGCTTCAACCCATAGAGGGCTTTCTTCAACTTGCATACATGTGTCTTTCGATCTAGAACTTCGAACCCCTTAGGTTGTTCTACATCGACTTCCTCCTTAAGTGAACCATGCAAGAAGGCGATCTTGACATCCATTTGATGTAAATTCCATGCTTGAGAGGCAACAAGGGCAATGATCGAACAGATGGTGGTATATCGGGCAACTAGTGCAAATACCTTATCATAGTCCTGTTGACGGTGTTGGACCCGCCAACATGTCAAGGGGATCCCCCCAAGTAAGAAGTCCCAATTAGACCTCAGATCGTTTGGTGTAGGAGTCCCAACAGTGGGTCGTATAGCAATGCCTTGATTGCAATTTCGCACAGAGGCAAGTAAGATAACTTTGTTAGTAGCAAGGGTGTGACTGCTGCGGTGAGTCAAGGAAGGTGCATGAGAGGTTCTAAAACATGTGGGTTGAGATGAGTGCACCCCTTGGCAACCTATAGTAGTACTCGGATGGAAAGGGAACACACGAGCGAAGATGCATCACAAGCTGGAAAGCAAGTCAGCTGGCAATCCAAAGTGATGGTTAAACCAATCAACACATTTCAGAAAGATTCATACATGCTCATACAGAACAGTCCATACATGCGTGCGTAAGAAAGCAAATACATATGTCATTTAGAGTAAACAAGACAGCTGGAATACAATACAACATATGCATGAAACGTGTTGGCTCTTATTATATAAAGAAGTGTAAGTTCTAGTCATACAATACATCCATGTACACCCGCTAGCCCCAACAGTGGAACGTTATAGCCACATCCACCTGCTCCTCCAAAGAGATGTACTAGCTCCATGCAGTGGAGAAGCCAAGGCGCGTTACAATATTGTCCAAGCTCTCTCCAAGATAGTCTTATCGAAAGCTTGGATGACCAAAAGCCTATACAATGAGTTATGAGGGACTATTTATAGCAAAGGGTGGGTGGCCCTTGGCATTCCCCTTTGTGACCGTTCAACTACCCTCATGACTCTTCACCTACTCTATGATTGTTACATCCAACTATTGACACTTGACTTAAACTTGACATGACTTAACATTACAATGCACATGTAGCCATGTGAACAAAAATGGCTTGAGCAAGCCAAGCTACACATCACTTTGACTTAGACAACCATGGAAGTCCAACTCCTCAACATCTTCTGTTGATTTGTGGTAGCATCGAATGTGCTCTAGCCACGAAATTTGGTGGAGAGGTTGGGGCACATCAGATCTCCAATACTCAGAAAGGGTTTGGGCAGATTATCAACAGTTTAGGAGATATTAAAATAATTAATATTTTTAATGGAGTCCCTAAGTCTAAACTTAGGGAAATTAAAATATTAATGTGGATTAATATAAAACTGTGTTAGAATGGTCCAAAAGACATGGATCAAGCTAGATCTAATCTTAGTCGTCGATTAGGGACTTAATCTCGGCCGTTGATATGTCAACGAGAAAAGTATAAGAGGAGGCTTGAGGGTCACTTGGAGAGTACACCAGATGATCAGTCATTCTATTCTCTAGAGCGAGGTTTGCTAAGAGAGATAGAATCAGTGATCGGAGTTGCAGCTGAGGGGCAGTGAGTACAGAGAGACAGAGAGGTAGAGATAGTGCCGGGAGATCAACGCAGGAGCCAGAGAGAGTGACGCAGTAGCAGCCAGGGCTCACGCAGGGCCACACAGAGGCAGCCAGGAGCTACGCAGTGCTTTAGAGAGGCCAGCATTGTTGACGCAGAGGGCTAGAAGGTTGACACAGGGCCTCCTGAGGCTAACGCAAACCCATTCAAGGTGACACAGGGCCAGTGCTGGGCTGAGAGAGGCTGACGCAGTCCCAAAAGGCTGACGCTAGGGTTTCTGGGGCAGATTGGAGCTGAGGAACTGCCAGAGGGTTTATCCGAGGTTTCAACCGGGACATTTGTCTCAGAATGAGAGGTACTACTGCCAAGGGCATTCTCTGTTGGGTAAGTCGGATTTGGCACCCAGATTGTACTCTGAAATTGCTTAATAAGAAAACCCTCTGGGCAGAAATGCACATTTATGGAGAGGAAGACAGAGCCTTCCTTCCCCAGATTGCACGATGTTGTCTCAGTGAAGGTAGAGTTCGGGCTGAGGTTGGCCCGACTCGCCGATGGGAAATTGAAAGCAAATATGACAGTGAATGCACTGCGACACTAAGTGATAGCAGAAGTGATTGACAATGCATGCAAACATCAATGAAAGATTCAACAAACTGATCAACATGCATGTGGGTGAAGCGATTCGCGGAATCGACGACCATTCGTGCAAAACAGTTTCATGCATGCGACAGCAGTGATATAGCAACTAAAACTGAAACAGAGCGAGGACAAGCTAGTATACATGTAAACGACAACAAGCGTTCAAAGAAATCAAGAAAACAACACTTACACAAGCGAATACACAAAAAGCGACTGAAATGCTGAAAAAGACAAGTTGAGGCCACTTACCTGTGAATAGTTGAGTCGGATGTGTCGAAAAGTCCTGGATGTGCTGTGGGATGTCGGAGCTCCAAGATTGATGTGAAAGAATGAACTCTGATGCGTCAAATAAATAAGTTATGGCTCATGACGCGCATTCCACAAATCTAGGAAAATGCGACACTTGGAGGAAGTTTCTAAAACAACTTTGCATGTAACCTCCAGCTACTAAAAATAGCTCCTTGAATCATGGGATGCCTTTTGTGATTCTAGGAAAAAGCAAGCCATGTATGGAAGTCAAGTTTCCTTGGTCTCAGGTGGAACTGTTCAACCAGACTGCTCATGCATGAAGCTGCTCAACTGCTTGAGAAAAATGTGCATTTTTGGCTGGGAGTTCGGCTGGTTACCCAGGAGATTTGCGCAATTTCTGGGTAGAGCAGTTCACTGCTGCCCAGATTTGTGCAAATTCTACGCTGAACAACCCTGCTGGGGAAAATTGTGCAATTTTCATTGGGAGTGCTGACTGGCAGAATTGCGCAATTCTGGAGCCCAGTAGACTACTAGACAGGATTGCGCAATTTCTGGAGGGAAGGCTGGTTGCCTTCCAGAAATGCGCAATTCCTTGGGGGAGCTTCTTAGCGTGTAGCTGGGCCAAGTCCGGGTTATCAGCTTGTGAGGGGAATGCATCAAGCTGTGATCGACAGATTGTCTTTGTGCAAGCAAAACACTGAAGCTTGTGTACTTGATGAAGTAAGACAAGGTGCTGTGAAAGGTTGGTAGGGAGGCTCCAAAATGAGGCTACGACAAAATTTTGGAGGGTGGTTGTAGCCGCTACAACAAGTCCACACCTTCCTTTTGAGAGAAGCTTCGAGCAACAAACCTAGCCTTGAACTTTTCAGCTCTTCCATTAGCTCCATGCTTGATCTTGTAGAGCCATTCCGAGGTGACAACAGATTTGTCCTTGGGTCTAGGGACCATATCCTAGACATCATTCTTCATAATCGACTCATATTCTTTGTTCATAACATCCTTCCAAACTTGATGCTTCACAGCTTCTTCTGTGCAAGGCTCAGTTTGAACAATGGAGCTCATGGCAGCTAAGTACCCTTGGTACCTATTCGACTTCTTACTTTCACGAAATGTCCCCCTAGGTGCAATATGTATCTCGGCATCTTCGAGGGTGTCCTAAGCCATGAGGGTCTGCTTTTTGAGGAGGGCTCATGGGGAGGTGGATTAATGGGATCCATTGATTCTTCAACATCGGGCATCGACTCATCCTGTGGTTCTCCTTGCTTTCCTGTATCTTCTTCTTTGTCCTTCCTTGGAATAGGAAGGTTCCGAATCTTCCCAAGGGAAACATCTTCATCGATGGTGACATCATGACTTATCTCCACTTCTCTTTGGCCAGGCACATAGATTCTATATGCCTTTGAAGTTTCACTATAGCTCACAAATGTTCCTTTCTTCCCAGATGCATCCAATTTTCTTCTTTTCTTTTGGCACATGAAAATACATGGGGCTACCAAAAATTCTAAAGTGAGAAACATCAGGTTTCTTACCGGTGAAAAATTCTTCAGGAGTTTTGGAGTTCAATGCTTGATGAAGGCATCTATTTTGAACATACACCGCAGTGTTGGCCGTTTCTCCCCACAGGAACTTCGGAAGGCCTTGATCATGAAGCATGGCACGAGTGGCTTCTATAATAGAATGATTCTTCGTTTCAGCAACACCATTTTGCTCAGGAGTATATGCGGTAGTAGTCTCCCTCTTAATGCCAGCTTCTCTACAATAGCCATTGAACTCATTTGATTCATATTCGATTCCATTATCGATCGTCAATATTTTGATCTTTTTCCCTATTTGATTTTCAACCAAGGATTTAAAAGAGCGGAACCATGTGAACACTTTGCCCTTCTTCTTCAAGAAATAAATCCAAGTTTTGCGAGATAAATCCTCCACAAAGATAACATAATATAAATACCCTCCCAAAGATGTCATGGGAAACATACCAGATAGATCAAAATGAACCAATTGCAAAAATGTCGGTAGTCTTGCTATCACTTGAGGGGAATGGTCCCCTTGTATGTTTTCCTTCGGCACGTCCCTTACAAACACCTTCATGTTGTACTTTAAATTCGGGCATACCTATCACCTTCTTCCTTGCATCGGGTAGAGCGTTATAATGTAGATGAGCAAACCTCCGATGCCATACTTCAGATTGAAGAGATGTGTCGTAAGGCATAACTCCTGATGGACTTCCTCCAACTTGATATAGGCTATCAACCTTGAACCCAAGAGTAAATGCTTCTTTGAAATTTCTTTTCCAAACACGTACCTTTCCATCAATGAATGCCACCTTGAATTCTTTGTCCTCCATCGTCGAGATAGATACCAGGTTCCGCTTTAGATCGGTTACATATAGTACTTCTTGTAGATGAATGATGTTACCTCGATTCAATTGAAGAGTAACATTCCCAACTCCTTTCATGGGATAGGTGGCTTTGTCTCCAATAATGATTTCCAAATTTGTATCCTTTTCTATCAGATTTGAAAGAGCCCGCTTATAACCAGTGAAGTGCCTTGAGGCACCACTATCAATCAACCAATTTCCCAAGGTATCTGGTGGAGAGGCAATAGAGAGGGCAGATATAAGATAAAATTCTTTTTACTTGTTATCTACAACATTAGATTCATCATACCTGGAGTTTCTTGATCTTTTGGGAGGTCGATCATTTCCAAGTTGAGTAGTGGAAGCATTCCTTTTTCCTTCGTTGTTGAACCTGCCATTCCTTTGATTGTTGTTGCCCCTGAAATTGTTCCGGTTGTTGTTGTCATCACCTCGAGGTGTATCCCTTCTATTAGGACACTCTCTAGCGTAGTGGCCAAACCTGTTACAAATGAAGCGTTTGCCCTTTCTTCCATCCTTGAATCCTGATCTTCCTTGACATTGCTTCTTTGAACCTGCTTTGTTCTTCCTTTTAGGATGTGCGGATAATGCAATAGGATCATTCCCATTTGAAGGCATGTTCCTCTCTATCATCCTTGTTTCTTCTTGAGTACATCTAGTCAACAATTCATCAAAACCTGGAATCTGGTCATTGTTGAGGATAGTAGTGTTGAACATATGCCATTCATGAGGGAGACCTCCAAGGGAAATGAGAGTGAGCTCCCCGTCAACAATATCTTCTCCAATTGAAAGAAGATCATTTTTTATTTCGGTAATCCTCATGAAGTAGGATTAGATATCTTCTCCTTTTCCCTTCTTTATGTCTTTCAACTTGTTTTTGAGAAGGAGGACTTGGTTTGCATTGCTAGCTTTGAACATGCCAACCAACTTGTCATATATCTCCTTAGATGTGTTCAAATCATAGATGTAACCAACTAAATGCTTATGAATAGAATCCTTGATGATCTTCTTGGCTTTGACTTCACCTTTCTTGTACTTTGTCTTAGCAGCAGTCAGTGCATTTGATAGAGGTTCGGTAATCTTTCCTTGCACATAGTCCATAACATCATGCTCTTCCAAAGTCAAATCAAGAGACATTTTCCATGCATGATAATCATACTTATCATCAGGTTTGAAGTAAGATGAGGAGGCCATTGAATCTTGTCCTTGTCCAACAAATCTCAGTGGTTGCTCTTCTCCCTCTTGCTTGGGATTTGTCTTCACCTCAACTTTGATTCCATGTTAATTCTAGATAACAATGGTATGTTCTATGCTTAAGAGCAATTTACTTCATTTTTTCTTATTAGTCCAATATCAATTTCCAGATTAGCAATCACATTAACATTGATAGTAAATGCAGATAGAGCATAAACAATAAGCAGAATACAAGCCAAGACAAGAGGAAAAAATATTTGGCGGATGCCAGGGAAAAACCCCAATGTGGGGAAAACCCTTTGATCAAATCTTCTTATTATTCTTCAAAAGTTCAGCAGAGAGAGTACAATATACAAAATTCACTTGCCCAAACACTGTCAAAACAGTCCAGTCAAACTGCAGTCAACAAGATGCCCTAACTAGAAAGTCAACGCTGGCCAAACCAATAAAAATTCTCCTCCAATTCAGCTCGGTCAAACCCAAACAACTCAGCCTTCAAGGATAGTCCAAATCAGTGCCCAAAATAGTCCATAATTTCTCGGTCAAAGTTGGTCAACGCAGGGCAACACTGTGGTCAAACTTGCTGCAGTCAACGCTGGTCAAACAACCCAGAAAATCTCAGTTTCTATGCCAAAATATGTGGCTTGACCAAACAAAGATATTCCCACAAAAAACGCAGTGAAATGAAGTCAAATACTACCTGGTCAACGCTGGTCAAAGTCAGCTGCAACTCGGTCAATGCAGAGAACAGAAAAATCTAGTCAACCCTTCGCATGTGTCTAGAGGAATAGGCTGCCCTGTAATTTGTATGACCCAATCAGATGAAGAGAGAGAAATATGTGTGGGTGATGAGTGACCAAATGAGGAAAATGACTCCTCTATATATACACAACGTTGAGGGTGAAGAGACACGTCTGTTGGGCTTCATGAGCCTACATTAGACTTCTAGCCGACCTTGACAATTTGTCCATAGAAGAAATAAATTCATAATTCCATTTATGTTTGTCAGAATGAGATGATCTTTAGATCAATCCTACACCTCTCGGAAAGAGGAATCCAATGAAAATATCATCTCCATCATATGAATTGTCCAAAGTGGAGTTTGGCCCTAGTTGCCAATTTTAACAAATATACCCAAGCTCCCTCTTAACTGGGGACTTGCTTCCAACAACAACTATTTGTTCTTCGTGGAGATCATGGTACTCTCAACTACTTGTAGGGCTTATCTTTTTGCATCATCATGTCATGAATAGATTTCAACTTCTTTATCATGGAGCCAACTTCTACCATAACTTCTTTGTAGGGCTTCAACCATCTTCTATATCACTTTCCTTTAGTGAAAGATAGTTTTGAACCAAGTAAAGCTAGTCATATCATCCTATTTTTCATCGGAAAGTGATCTTCTTTGTCATCATCTGACTATCCTTTATACTACTACTTCTTCCAAGTCATGTTTCTCTCAGAATCATTCATTCAATTCTAGTTGTAGGTGAACCTTTTGTCGGTAGCCCTGTTGCAATCCAACTAGATGCTTGTTTTCAAAAGTGAACATTAAACAAAAATCACCTCTTGGTGATGGTCCTTTGTCATAACATTTGCTTTTGCAACATCAACATCCTATAGCATACTATACAAATCCATCTCCAAGATGTCTATTGCCAAGGTTCTCTTTCTTCATCATACTTATCAGGGTCTTCATAATTTCCTTATGGAGAGGTCATAGCCAATCCTTTTCAACATTGGATGTTGATTATCCATATTATCTATGTCGCTGTAGACACATCTTCACAAACTCTCCTTTCAACTTCTTCACATATTGCTTAGAAAAAGCTTAACATAGCTTCTCTTGAATATGACTAATTGCTGCCAACCACCTCATATTCTTCATGAGGTCATATAATGTTGTTTCTATCATGTAGAAGAGTTCCAGGCATATTGTATTTATGCCTTTATGAAGAGTTCCTTCTTCTTCAATCATGCTCACGAGAAAGCATTCTAACCATTCTATCTGCAATTAAGTAATGGCATGACTTTTATCTATCTATTAAAAATGATCAAATATATGCATACCTCTTCCTTCATGTGATCATCTAGACTTCCTTTAGCAGCTTCCTTTTTGTTGCTTGAAGATGAAAATGCTTCAACTAAATTGTCATGTTGCACGTCGCTGTCACCATATATTCATCCTTCTAAACTGTGGATCCCACATGAGGTGGAATGTAGACTATCTGTGTAGTACTTGCTTCTTCTAAGTAGAGGTGAACCTTTCCAACAAAGATTCTAATGGAGGATCTTTGATGATCCTTATTTTGCAAATGCTTCTTTCTAGTGATGATGAGGTGTGATGATTTCTTATCTTCCAATCTTGCTAGATCACATGCTTCAATCATGCAAATTACTATTTCTGCTATACTTTCATGCTTCTAATATGATGCCATCTCAGTTACTGCTATAATGCATCTTATCATGTTAAAATTGGCAACTAGGGCAAAACTTCATGTGGGTCATCTTATTCATGGCCGATAATATTTTTATTAGGTTCCTCTCGTCGAGAGGTGTAGGATTGATATAAAGATCATCCGATTCCGATAAGTATTCATGGAGATATGAATTTATTTTGATTATGGAATTATTATCAAGCCGACCTACAACTCATGTAGGCTCAGAAGCCCTACAGTCGCATCTATTCACGCACCAACGTTGTGTATAAATATAAGAGGACTTTTCCTCATTTGGACTCACTCATCTCATCACATCTCTCTCTCTCTCTACTGCGCAGAAATGAATCTCTTCTCTACTGCGCTGAAATGGGTCTCTCTCTCACACGTGAAGTCGGAAGCTGTTGAATTTGAAGCTGTAACTGCAGAAGTAAAGATTGACTTCCGTGGCCTAGAAGATCTCCTCATCTGAACTGTGCTGTAGGTTCATCTGAACCTCCTCTAAAAGCCACAACTTTTGGTGGTGGAATGAAGTCAATCCGACGAACGGTTTGCAAGATATCGACTGCCCTAGTTTGAAGCCGGAAACTGCTGAAACTGAAGCTGCAACTGCAGAAGTAAAGATTGACTTGTGTGGCCTAGAAGATCTCCTCATTTGAACTGCGTTGTAGGTTCATCTGAACCTCCTCTGGAAGCCGAAACTTTTGGTGGTGGAATGAAGTCAATCCGACGGTCGGTTTGTGAGATATGGTCTGCCCTAGTTTGATAATGAAGTCGCTAACGCTGATGTTGCTGATCTAGGGTTTGCTACTGCTGATATGAATCAGATTTATTGTACTATTTCTCTCTTCTGAATTATTGAAGATAAAAGAAGATTTGATCAAAGGGTTTCCCCACACATTGTGGGGTTTGTCCCTGGCTAGCCGCCACATCTTGTGTCTCTTGTCTTTGCTTGTTTTCTGTCGATCGTTTAATGTTCTATTTGCACTTTACTTTATGTACATGTGATTGCTAATCGGTGGAATATAATAAGAAAAAGAAGTAAACTGTTATAAGCAAACAACATACCATAACTTAACATGGTATCAGAGCTGAGGTGAAGACAAAGCCCGAGCAAGAGCAAGAGCAATCATCAAAGAGAATATTGGCAAGGCTATCCTAAAATAACTATGGGGTTCTCAACACTCTTTCCTGCTGAAGACAAGCTCCGTGAGAAAGCTGACTATCACGGATGGAAGATGTCTATCGATCTAACCCTTGAGAATCAAGGAGTGTTGGATCATGTGAGAGGCAATATTGTTGAGCCTCCATCAAATGCATCCGTTGCTGCCTGGAACAAATGAAAAAATGGAGAAGTCAAAACAATAGAAGATCATCCGGGACTCTATCGACAAGCACTTGGTGGCCTACATCTCTGAACTGGACACCTCCAAGGAAATCTACGATAGACTGGTGAGTTTATTTAAAGTTAATGATGCAAATCAAGTTTTGTTTCTTAGAAATAAGCTGAGGGAAATCAAGAAGGGTAAAGATGAAAGTATGCAAGCATACTTCTTAAGAATCACCGAGATCAAGAACGATCTCCTATCTATTGGGGAAATTATTACTGACAGAGAAATGGCACTCACAACTCTTGGAGGATTGCCATTTGAATGGTATGTGTTCAGGACTACTCTTTTGAACTATAATGTAATTCCTGGTTTCGAGGAATTAATGGCTAGATGCATTCAAGAAGAAACAAGGGAAGAAGTGCAAGAAATGCCCATGCCTAAAGGTCCTCTTGCTGCCTTTTCTTCTCATGCAAAGAAAAGAAATAATTTCGGGACTAAATCAAAAGGAAAGGCTGGACCTAAGGCTAGAAGAAAATGGCGATGTTACATTTGCGATAAAGCAAGTCACTATGTATGAGATCATGAGCATCATGATGAATGAGATCATGGACATAAAGGGCAACATGAGATCATGGACATATCGGATAGCATGATGATGATGCACACTATTTTAGCAGCGTTATGATGGATAAAATCATGGACATGGGCAGCATGATGATAATCATGATTAGAGAAGCATGGTACAGTATGCAGTGGTGCAACTCGAAATCCCTCTGATGGCAATCAAAGGAATGACAAATTCAACAGCAAAGGTAAGAGGAGAGCTGGGAATCAAGGAAGAGGATAAGCATTCAAGAAGGCTAGAAATTCTAGGATGTATTAAATGCACCTGACCTCAAAAGGAACCTAGTGTCCATCTTGGCAATGGAAGACAGAGGCTACAAGGTAACCTTCAGCAATGGCAAGGTATGTATATGGAAAAATAATGTTAAAGATGCCTTTACTCTTGGGTTTAGTGTTGATTCATTATATCAGGTCGATGGAAGTCCACTAGGTGTCATGTCTTGTGACACAACTCTTTAGTCCGAACTTTGGCATCGGAGGTTTGCCCACCTTCATTACAAATCTCTACCCGATGTAAGACAGATGGTAACAGGGATGCCCGAATTCCAAGTAGAGAAAGAAGGTGTATGTCCGGGATGTGCCAAAGGAAAGCTCAAAAGGGGACCATTCCCCTCAAGCCAAAGCAAGACCTCCGATATATTACAATTGGTTTACTCAGGCATACCTGAGGTTGGCATTAAGAGGGAGACTACTACACCACATACTCCTGAGCAGAATGGTGTGGTGGGAAGGAAGAACCACACGATGATGGAAGCTGTCCGGGCCATGCTACATGATCAAAGACTTCCAAAGTTTCTATGGGTTGAAACTACAATCACCACTGTATATGTACAAAATCGATGCCCTCATCAAGCATTGGGTTCCTAAACTCCTGAAGAAATGTTCACCACCGGTCAAAGGGAAGTCGTGATTAGTCATGATGTCACCTTTGACAAAGATATGGCTCTCAGCAAGGTGGACAATCTGCTGACTTTGAGTAGCTCTCAAGAAGCCGACACCAGGGAACCGAAAGAAAAGGATGATGAATCAATGTCTGATGTAGAAGAACCCATGGATCCGGTTGATCCTCATCCACATGAGCCTTCCTCTTCTAGGAAGAGGCCTTCATGGCTTAGGGGGATACTTGATGATGATGAAGGACATGCTGCACCCTGAGGAACCTTCCATCAAAGTAAGAAACTTAACAGGTATCAGGGATACCTGACCATCAAGACCACGATCATACAAAATGAACCTTCATCATTCTCAGATGTCATCAAGCATTAACTATGGAGGATGCTATGACCATAGAATATGAGTCTATTATGGAGAATGATGTCTGGGAAGTAGTTCCCAGACCCTGGACAAGACAATTGTTACTTCAAAATGGCTTTACAAGATAAAGCATGCAGCAAATGGAAGTACGGAAAAGTATAAGGTTCATTTTGTTGCTCGTGGTTTATCCCAGAAGGGAGGTATAAACTATGATATTTGCATCTGTTGCCAGATATACGACCATCCGCTTGATCATAGCCCTTGTGGCTTCACAAGGATGGAACCTACATCAGATGGATGTTAAGACCGCGTTCTTGCATGGTTCTATAAAAGAAGAGGTCTATGTGGAGCAACCTGAAGGATTTGAGATTTATGATTGAAAATCTCATGTATGCAGGTTGAAGAAGGCTCTCTATGGGCTGAAGCAAGCACCCCGAGCATGGTATGAGAGGATCGATAGCTACTTGATGAAGCTGGGATTCACTAGGAGTGAAGCTGATCCTAACCTTTACTTTAAGGTTGAAGATGACAAGCCTCTCATACTGGTGTTGTATGTGGATGACCTCTTTCTAACAGGTGCAAACCCTCTCATTCACAAATGTAAGAGGGAGATGGCTTCTGAATTTGAAATGAAGGACCAAGGACTTTAAGTGTGGCAGAAGCCAAGGGAAATTTTCCTATCTCAAGGAAAATATGTGGTAAATATATTGGAAAGATTCGGTATGATGGACTGCAAGCCTGTGACTACCTCGAGGATCTTAACTTTTAGAAGTTATATGGTAGTGATGTCGGACCAGACTTGGGAAATGCCTCTGAGTTTCAAAAACTCATTCGCATTGATGTTCTTGGTGAACCTCCGTCTGAACATATGTTTTGCAGTTAGCATTGTGAGCTCATATTTGGTTGAGCCTCACTGGATTGATGCCAGGAATCTTCTGAGATGTCTTTAGGACACAATCTCTCATGGATTAAGATACACTGCTGGAGATGTGAGACTACTTGGATATACTGATATTGATTGGGCAGGCAGTGTGGTGGACCGTAAGAGCACTTCTGGGTACTGTTTCACCTTGGGATCTGCTTCGATATCCTGGATGAGCAGGAAGCAGAAGTCGGTGGCTTTGAGCATCGCCGAAGCAGGATATATTGTTGCTAGCATAACCTCGTGTGAGGCAGTCTGGTTGCGAAAGCTCTTCAGTGAGCTGTTTGGATTTACATTGGATACCACTGTGATTCTCTGTAACAACCAGAGGTGGGATTCGATTATTGAGGAATCCCATATTCGTCAATTGCTCCAGCAGATAGACATCATCTGGGATATGGTAAGTCGATGAGCAAGGAAGCTCCATCACATTAAGATGATGTACAGGTTGATACACCTTGTCAAAGCCCCGAGGAAAGATCTAATCTGTGATTTTCCCAAACGACTTGGAGTCGGCAAGAAACCCTTGTACAAGGGTCCTGCATGTTGCATACATTGAGCTCTGGGAGCTCTGAGGGCTTGCGGTTCCTACTGGAGCAACATATGACCACAGGGTGACTCACCCTCCCCTGGTGGTGCACACTGGAACAAGATGATTCGCTCTCTTGTGGGACAAGATGATTCGCTCTCTTGTGGAACAGGATGATTCACTCTCCTGTGTAGCAGGATGATTAGTTCTCCTGTGAGGCTTGGATTGATGTGTTCTCCATGGCAGCCTGGATTGATGTGTTCTCCACGGCGATTGTAGCAGGATTGATGTGTTCTCCTGTGAGGACAGGATTGATTAGTTCTCCTGTCGAGGCATCCTACCCATGCAGTCTGGGACTCATGGGAAGTACCTCTCATCTGATCAATGAGCAGGGAAATGAAGTTAGGGACCATAGTAGTACCGATGGATGCATCGTTGTATCTACTGTACTCCCTACGCTAGGATGACCTCCATTGATCTGGGATCAATGATACTGGTCTGGGACCAGTGGTAGTTGTACCATACTATGACGCTTACTTCGGGTCGGTTGAGACTGGTCTGGGACTAGTGGTACATACTCCGAGACTGACTTCTGTCAGTGCAGTACTGGTCTGGGACCAGTGAGAGTGGTACATACTATGACGTTGACTTCGAGTCGGTTGAGACTGGTCTGGGACCAATGGTACACTCTCTGAGACTGCGATACTGGTCTGGGACCAGTGGTAGGTGTGGTACTTACTATGAAGCTGACTTTGGGTCAGCTGAGACTGGTCTGGGACCAGTGGTACATACTCTGAGACTGACTTTGAGTCAGTATGATACATCCTCTATCATTTCTTCTTCTTCATAATTCCGACAAAAGCAGAGCAGAACAGAACAATGCAAGAGCAGAGCAGAACAGAGCAAAACAATATAGATTAGTGCAGGGCAGAACAAGAGAAAGCAGAACAGGCAGAATAGAGCAGAGCAGGGCTAGGGTCAGGCTGTACAGGGCAGTGCATTTGATGGATGAATAGTAACGACTGATAGACAGATTGCAGATGAAGTTCTCCATGGTTGAGAGGGAGTGTTAAAATTGGCAACCAGGGAAAAACTTCATGTGGGTCATCTTATTCATGGCTGATGATATTTTTATTAGATTCCTCTCGTCGAGAGGTGTAGGAGTGATATAAAGATCATCCGATTCCGATAAGTATTCATGGAGATATGAATTTATTTTGATTATGTAATTATTATCAAGCCGACCTACAACTCATGTAGGCTCAGAAGCCCTACAGTCGCATCTATTCACCCACCAACGTTGTGTATAAATATAAGAGTAATTTTCCTCATTTGGACTCACTCATCTCATCACATCTCTCTCTCTCTCTACTGCGCAGAAATGAGTCTCTTCTCTACTGCGCTGAAATGGGTCTCTCTCTCACACATGTGAAGTCGGAAGCTGTTGAATTTGAAGCTGTAACTGCAGAAGTAAAGATTGACTTGCGTGGCCTAGAAGATCTCCTCATCTGAACTGCGCTGTAGGTTCATATGAACCTCCTCTAAAAGCCGCAACTTTTGGTGGTGGAATGAAGTCAATCTGACGAACGGTTTGCAAGATATCCACTGCCCTAGTTTGAAGCTGGAAACTGCTGAAACTGAAGCTGCAACTGCAGAAATAAAGATTGACTTGCGTGGCCTAGAAGATCTCCTCATCTGAACTGTGCTGTAGGTTCATCTGAACCTCCTCTGGAAGCCGAAACTTTTGGTGGTGGAATGAAGTCAATCCGACAGTCGGTTTGTGAGATATGGTCTGCCTCAGTTTGATAATGAAGCCGCTAATGCTGATGCTGCTGATCTAGGGTTTGCTACTGCTGATATGAATCAGATTTATTGTACTATTTCTCTCTGCTGAATTATTGAAGATAAAAGAAGATTTGATCAAAGGGTTTCTCCACAAATTGTGGGGTTTGTCCCTGGCTAGCCGCCACATCTTGTGTCTCTTGTCTTTGCTTGTTTTCTGTCGATCGTTTAATGTTCTATCTGCACTTTACTTTATGTACATGTGATTGCTAATCGGTGGAATATAATAACAAAAAGAAGTAAACTGTTATAAGCATAGAACATACCATAACTTAACATACCTCTTCCTTCATGTGATCATACCTCTTCCTTCAAATATATGCATACCTCTTCCTTCATGTGATCATCTAGACTTCCTTTAGCAGCTTCCTTTTTGTTGCTTGAAGATGAAAATGCTTCAACTAAATTGTCATGTTGCACGTCGCTGTCACCATACATTCATCCTTCTAAACTGTGGATCCCACACGAGGTGGAATGTAGACTATCTGTGTAGTACTTGCTTCTTCTAAGTAGAGGTGAACCTTTCCAACAAAGATTCTAATGGAGGATCTTTGATGATCCTTATTCTGCAAATGCTTCTTTCTAGTGATGATGAGGTGTGATGATTTCTTATCTTCCAATCTTGCTAGATCACATGCTTCAATCATGCAAATTACTATTTCTGCTATCCTTTCATGCTTCTAATATGATGCCATCTCAGTTACTGCTATAATGCATCTTATCATATCCAGTTGCATGAAGCGGGGACATTTCTTGGAAGCGAGGACATGAAAGCATCAGTTCCCAAAAATCTAGGAAGCGAAGCGTCTATTATATATATATTATTATATTTTACTGCATTTAAAATAAAAAAACATCCAAAATACCAAATTAGTTGTAGAAGATATGGAAGCATGCATGTTTGTACATAAATCAAGATAGATATGGCATCCATTGTACATTAATGATTAATTATTCGAGCATCAACCATTTAGATGCATCAACCATCTAGAATCTAGATTCTTCTCCTCTTGTTTGGCCTTTGCCTCTACCTCAATTGTCTAGGGATATTAGGCAACATTGCCCAATTTTGATCAAACTACCTAATCCAAACCTTAAAAGATGGTAGAAAAAGCTTAACATACTTGATCGATGATTTTGACTTGATTGAAAGGTGATTTTTGTCTAAGGGCGTGACAAAGGAGTTCAACAATTAACACCACCAACACTGGGTACATATAGGGCTTGGTGCTCTTAATTAAATGCTAATCACATACCCTCATACATGATATAATCTAATGAAATGCCATGATCCCATTGATCCTGAATTCCTGAAAACTGTTAAGTTTGCTGAATTGTGAATAGGATATGACATTCTATTGTCTCCATATGAAGTCCGATGAGGTTGGAACCACTCTCAAACATCCAGAGTTATTTCACGGTAATGTTAAAAATTTAAGTAAAAGGATGAAAATGAAAAATAAAGGAGAATGTCACTTTTACTTTAAGAATTTAACATTACCATGAGGGAGCATCTAGGAAGCATCTAAGCAGCATTAAGGTAGCACCTTGGGAGTGTCTGAGAAGCCCCAACCCAACTTAAGTCAAAGACAAAATAAAAGAAAATATTTAGAATCTTGTGGAACCGCCCGTCTAAAAGAAAATATTTAGAACCTTGTGGAACTGCCCGTCTCCCTTCAGATCCGCTTGGGATCTGTACGGATCTGTGCCCGGATCTGTCACAGATCCGGGGAGAATCCGTCATCGGATCTGTGGTTCCGAAATTCTGAACTGCATATCCGATGGCGGATGCGTACTGTACACGATTCCTGGTTTGGGTCCTTGGGGGATCATAACTGTAATGCTTCCTACCATGACTGTTGCCTTGAAAATAATCTTGATGTATGAGGGACCTTGAATAGTAGAGGTCTTTCACTTCTTCTTTCTTAGATTTCTTCTCTTTCGGTTCTTCTACTTCTTCGGTCACATGGGCTTCACTTCTTTCTTTCCCTTTTTTGAGTTTAGGACAATTCCTTTTAAAGTGCCCATATTCATTACATTCATAACACTGAATCTTATACATGTCAATTTTCTTTTGAAATTTCTTTCGAGGTTTGAATTTTCCAAATTTTCCTTTCTTCCTTGTCATAGCTGTAAATGCTTGTGCTTGTTCATTTGATCCAACATCATTCTTTTCTTTTAATCTAGTTTCTTCAATCTTACATAGTGCCCATAGATCATTGAATGGAGTAGCTTCCTTCTTTCCATAGATGCTTGATACAAAGTTGCCCCATTCATTTGGTAGTGCATTGAGTACACAAGTGGTTATCTCTAGATTTGACATTGTTTCTCCTAGCTCTTGTAGTTGATCTTTAATTTGAGATACTTTAATGAGATATGATACTACACCTTCTTCTTTTGATACTTTCATTTTGTATAAATCGGTTCTTAAAGATATTATTCCCCAGTTGTGCTTACAGAGTACGACTCTACCAACTTGTCATAGATTTCTTTTGATGTCTTCAATTTTGGTACAAAGGGAATGGGAGAATCCTTTATAGATTCAATGAGGATTCTTTGAGCCCTTACTTCTCCTTTCATATATTTTGATGATGCTTGAGATTGTTCTTGAGGAGGCTTTGGATGGAGCCCTTGACATACTAAAAAACTTCAGTTTCTATGAAACTCAAATCTATTATATTCTTCCATGCAAGGTAGTTTGATGTCCCAACAAGTTTATTGTTCTCTTTGCAGAAAGTAGTCATTTTATTTGTAGGTTGAAACATGAATATAACATACTTACTTGATAAATGAAGATGCCTCCTTGAAGATGATGTCTTTCTCTAGATGCTTCCTTGATGATGATGTCTTCTTGTGAGCTTTATAAGGAGTGATGATCTTCCTTCTTCAAAATGACAATGCCTTTTTTTTCTTCAAGATGAGGGAGATCACTTCGATTCCTTTGATGATGATGAAGTGTTCTTCTTGCTTCCTTTGGATGATGATGTAGAGTGTAGATGCTTCCCAAGATGCTTCAAATATGTAAAATCCTTCTTACTTTAAGATGGAGGTAGGGTCCTAGAGGCCTTCTTTTCTTCTTCCAAAAGTTCTTCCTTGATGCTCTAGCTCTTATATTCGGCCATTACGTATCCTTTTTGTATTGAATGATCTTCAAGACTTACTTTTTTTTTCACCTTAGCTTTGATTCCATGTTGAGAAATCTAGGACAGGTAGATTAGGGATGATTTCTCTTAACTTGATAACTTCTTGTGATGTTCTTTACTCCAATTTGTAGTATTTATAATTAGCTTCTTCTTCTCTTGATTATTATGGTGTTCTTATCATCAAAAAACTACCAAAACATGAAAATGAATAGAACAAATGGACACAAGATATAGGTTGCTAGCCAGGACCAAAACCTCTCGTAGATAGGAAAACCCACAATAAATTTTTACCTTCTTATAGAATCTTCAAATCACGAATTCGAAGACCTTCAGACCCAGGACAAAGACTCCTCCAAGACCAAGTCAACCTCCTTTTAGATGAGCTTCCTTTCTACAAATTCAACGTTAGTCAAACAACTTCAAACTTCATATATGCACATTCTTTAGCACAATTATAATTGGGTAGTTCATAGCTTTGTGGGCTATTCCTATTTTGAGGTCTATTATGGTTTTTAATCTGTTGTGCCCCATGAGCTCTTGGTTCTTTTTTGTTGAGAAATCTATGGCATCAATAGTTAGGTGATTTCTCTACTTATGATAATTGTTTGTGATAGACTATTTGCTTCTTGATTATGATCTTCTCTTTCTTGTCATTATTATTGTGTTCTTTTCATCAAGACAATTACCAAATCATGAACAAAGAGACAAGAGGCATAGTATATAGGCTTGTCAGCCAGGGCCAAAACCTCTCACTCTTTGAGAGGAAAACCCAAACAAAATTCTTCTTATAGATCTTCAATTGACGAATACCAAGACCATGACAAAGACCCTTGACACTAGAGTCCTCCCAAGACCAAGTCACTAGCCTCCTCTTCAACGCTACTCTTCCTTTTCTTCTTCTCGGCTTCCTTCAGATTCTCGGCCTCTTCTTGTAGGTCTGCAACCCTACCACAAAAACCCTAGATTACTTGCTTCCTTGAATAGTCTCCTTAAGAGAGACTTATTGCACTTCTACTCGACTTCTTCTAGCGAGGTCTTCTACCCAAACGAGATCACCTCAATATGACTGCAATCCTTCGACCTTCTCTTGATACCTTTAGATCTGCTACCTTCGCACGTGAGAGGGAAAACTAGCCCAAAACAATCTACAACAATCTTCTCTATCCTTCCTTCTTGCTGCGTTGATGTAGAGGCTTCTTCTAGTATGCCTTTCGCACTTCTTTGTAGACTTGCTTCACCGAATTCCTTGTCTCCAAATGAGGACAAGCACTTGTATATATAGTCGTTGGTCATGATTGTTTAGGCCGACATGATCTTTGGAGAAGGCCGACTTCATCTTCTAGGATTCTCCCTTCGTTGTAGGCCGACTTGATGAGGGCTAGTGACAAGGTCTTGGAGGATGACTTTACATAGACAAGTATGACTCTTTACAATGTGTAACATGTCTTCTTTACATGACAATGACTCTATTAGACTTTTATGACTAAATGACAATATCCCTAAGGGCTCTCAATGGGAGCCTTTACTAAAATAAAATCTCTTGCTCATGAAACCCATGGTGCAAGCATTACAGTGAATTTTATTTTTCTTCTTTACATCACTTTACATAAAATCACAATTACATGTCATTATGAAGACCAGACCTAGTTACACTTTTCAACACTCGCTCTTAACTAGGTATTCATAATGGTACTTTGTCATTATCAATATGAAGAATTTCTTATAAGAAGAATAGGGTTGGTAGCCCATTTGTATAACATCATATCAACCAACATTGTTACATAGCAAGGCGTTGACTAACAAATCTATCTCTCTACCAGATCTGAGCTCAATGCTGGCGAGACCAATGATTTATAGACACTCTCATCTTTGTCTCTCTCGGAACATACCCCACCCGGGTTCTCAGGGAGTGTTCCATCAGGACTATTCTTATCTTGGACTCCCTAGTCCTCAAAGAATATCGGTCCTCTACGACTACCCTTATCTTGGATGCCCTATCTCATCCTCAAAGAGTATCGGATGCCAAATGATTACCCAATCCTCCATTCTGTTTTCCCAGGTGAAGACCAAAATGCTGTGTCTATCTCTCCCTCTCAATTAGGGAAGACTTATCAATTCCAATAAAGGAATGTACTCATTCCTACATAAGGAATATACTTAAGCTCCATCTTGGCTTAGGAATTTTTAAGTTTCTTCGAAGTAAGAAAATTGTTTCCAGGCTCCCTCTTAATTAGGGACCTACAACAACTCTTCAGGTGGAGATGATGGGACAACCAATTGCTTGAAGAAATCCTTCCTTTAATGTCATGAATTTCTTTGTCACAAAGTCTTCATCTTTTGGGACTTTCTCATAGGGCACAAACCATCCATCACTCTCATCCATGAGTCAGTCATGTCATCATTCCTTTCATCAGAAAGTGATCCATCAGTCTACATTTGGCATTGCTTCATGTTATGCTACCTTCATCATGCTTTCTTCTTCGGAAGGATCTTACATCCTTCTACATGGTTCTCTTGGAAGACATCCACAGTTCTTCCCTTTGGTAGCCTTGCGTAAGCCCATCCAGATACTAGTTCATAAATAAGAAATGAACACTTAAATCATAGTTACCTTTATGATGGTATTTCATCATGACATCTTACTGTAGGCATCAACATCCAGTGTACATGTTGACACATCTCCTAAAGATATGTATTGTCAAGGGTCTCCATCTCTTCCAAACTTCAATCAGTCTTCATATCTTTCTGGGAGATATCATAGTCAAATCTTGTTGGTCTTTCGGACGTTGACTGCCTTTACCATTGTTGCATATTCCATAATCTCTTCCTTTCTTTCTTTACATATTTCATTCCTAGGAACTTCCAATTAGAGTTCCTCAATTGTAGTCAGTTACCTCATACTCCATATGAGGACATATTATGTTGATTTCATCTAGTAAATATGTGACCCATGCATTCCTGCATCCTTTGAGGGAGGAGATCCTTTCTTTGATCATGCTTCTCAAGATAGAACATTGATCCATATTGCTTGCAACCATATGACATGACTTCCATAATATCACATGTAAGCATACATACCTCATCTTTTCTTTTGGGTCATCCAAACTTCTTGCAACAACTTCCTTTGAATGAAGGAGCTTCATTCCCTTGATCTGCTTCATTGTTATGTCATCATACCATCATCCTTTGAATTCCACAAGCTTGGAATTTGATGAAACACTTGCTTCCCCTTATGATTGGTGAACTTTACAATGAAGATTCCATCAGAGAATCTTGAGGATCTTGCATATCCTATCCTGCAGATGTTACCTTTTGACAAATGTATGATGAGCCTTGTCCTAGATGACTTCTTCCTTTTTCCATAAGTATCACTTGAGCTTTCAATGAGGTTTTTCAAGAGCTTTATCCTACATAACTATAGATTTTGTCCCAGACATCCTTCATGTTACCTATGTTACGAGCTCTTACTTCTAATGCTTCTACCATGATGCCATTCTCTAATATGATGCATCCTATCTTATTTACAAAACTTCCTATCTATAATTTACATAACAAAGGAATACCTTTTAGTGAAGGAGATTATCTCAATCATAGTAGAGATCTCTCACTTCCTCCTTCTTAGGCTTCTTTGTCTCAGGTTCTTCCACTTCTTCGGTAATATGGGATTCTTCCTTGTTTCTCTTGTTATTGTCCCTTTTTAAGTTTAGGACAATCTCTTCTATAATGTCCATATTCTTGACATCCATAGCACTGCACCTTGGCCATGTCCTTCTTTTTCTTTTGAGGACCAAATTTACCAAACTTTCCCTTTCTTTTTGTCATAGCAGCATATGCTTGATTCTGCTCATTTGATCCCACATCAGTTTTTGCCTTTAGTCTGGTTTCTTCGATCTTGCATAATGACCATAGATCCTGGAAAGGGGTGGCTTCTTTCTTCCCATAAATACTTGAAGTGAAGTTGCCCCATTCCTCCAGTAGTGCATTTAATACTACAGTGGTCATTTCTTTGTCAGACATTATTTCACCCAGATCTTGAAGTTGATCTCTTATTTCTAAAATCCTCATAAAATATGAGGCTATTCCCTCTTCCTTTGAGATCTTCAATTTGTAGAGTTCTTGCCTTAGAGAGATAACTTCTCCTACAGTACTTATGGAAAACAACTCTACCAATTTGTCATATATTGCTTTTGAAGTGTCTAATTTTGATACATATGGGATGAGAGAGTCTTTGATGGATTCTATGAGAATCCTCTAGGCCCTCACTTCCCCTTTCATGAATTTAGCAAGTGCTTGAGTATCTTCTTTGGGAGGTTGGGTTATTGACCCCTTGATGTGATCCATGACTTCATTCTCAATGAGGTTTAGGTCTGTTCTTTTCTTCCATGCAAGAAAATTTGAAGCCCCAACTAATTTGTTGCTCTCCTTGCAAAAAGACATTTTGATAGATTCAGATGAAGTCATATACTTACTTGAGTAGATGCTGCTTTCTCCACTTGCTTCCTCCTTAATCTTGATAGTGATATAGATAGTAGAAAATTACTCTTTGATAGATTCTTTGATGAGAGAGAGCTTGCTTTACAAACCTTTTGAGGATGATGACAATGTTCTTCGATCTAGTCTTCCTTAGTCTTTGAAAAAGCTTCCACTCCTTAGATGATGGATGAGTGATGATCTCGGAAATGCTTCTAGGGTTTTGGTCTTTCTTTCTGCTTCCTCCTTGATGATTCCAAGACTCTTGCTAAAGTAGATTTCTTTGATCTAGGGTTTCGGTATGATGAAGATCTTGATCTCTTGCTTGGTATTCTTTGTCTTGCTTTGATCCCTTTCTTGAACCTTGATCCTTGTGTGTCTCCTTGATTAGATGCCCTTCCTTGACTTTAGCACCTTAGCTCCGATACCATGTTGAGAAATCTAGGGCAAAAATAGTTAGGTGATTTCTCTACTTATGACAATTGCTTGTGATAGACTTTTTTCTTCTTGATTATGATCTTCTCTTTCTTGTAGTTATTATTGTGTTCTTCTCATTAAGACAATTACCAAATCTTGAACAATAAAGAGACAAGAGACACAGTATATAGGCTCATCAGCCGAGGCCAAAACCTCTCACTCTTTGAGAGGAAAACCCAAACAAAATTCTTCTTATAGATATTCAATTGACGAATACCAAGACCATGACAAAGACCATTGACATTGGAGTCCTCCCAAGACCAAGTCACTAGCCTCCTCTTCAACGCTGCTCTTCCTTCTCTTCTTCTCGACTTTCTTCAAATTCTCGGCCTCTTGTAGGTCTGCAACCCTACCACATTAACCCTAGATTACTTTCACTTCCTTGAATAGTCTCCTTAAGAGAGAGACTTATTGCACTTCTACTCGACCTCTTCTAGCGAGGTCTTCTACCCAAACGAGATCACGTCAATGTGACTGCAATCCTTCAACCTTCTCTTGACACCTTCGGATCTGCTACCTTCACACGTGAGAGGGAAAACTAGCCCAAAACAGTCCACATCTATCTTCGCTATCCTTTCTTCTTGCTGCGCTAATGTAGAGGCTTCTTCTAGTATGCCTTTCACACTTATTTGTAGACTTGCTTCACTGAATTCCTTGTCTCCAAATGAGGACAAATACTTGTATATATAGTCGTTGGTCATGACCATTTAGGCCAACATGATCTTTGAGAAGTCTGACTTCATCTTCTAGGATTCTCCCTTTGTTGTAGGCCAACTTGATGAGGGCTAGTGACAAGGTCTTGGAGGATGACTTTACATAGACAAGTATGACTCTTTACAATGTGTAACATGTCTTCTTTACATGACTTTGACTCTATTAGACTTTTATGACTAGATGACAATATCCGTAAGGGCTCCTAATGGGAGCCTTTACTAAAATAAAATCTCTTGCTCATGAAACCCATGATGCAAGCATTACAATAAATTTTATTTTTCTTCTTTACATCTCTTTACATAAAATCACAATTACATGTCATTATGAAGACCGAACCTAGTTACACTTTTCAACATTTTTTCCCCTTGCCAGTTTGCCCAAGTAGTAGAAGGAACAACAAAATAGTTCCTCATTCTGTGACACATTAGCCCAGATACACACTCAAGTGTAACATAGTCTTGTTGAAACACAACACAAGTATAAGCTTTAGCAAGATTGATATAGGGTTCTCCCTTTGTTATAGGTGAGCAATTGAGTTTGGGTTCATTTCCCAAAATCTTCGGGCATCAAATTAAGAGTTTTTTAGGACATCTTGTAAAAATAATGAAAACTCCAATACTATTAAGACAAGTGAGTCCAATATTTCAAAACAGAGATAAAAATCTACATGCATCTCAACTTGTCAATCTTGAAATACTAACCTCAATAAAAAAATCAACAATCCATAAAGGGTTATCATCAAATTGCTGGCATTGGAATCTCTCTCAAACCCCTTAAAACCTTTGGCAATTGAAGCAAGAATCTTAACAAGGACATCTCCCTTTGACTGAGAGAGTCCTAAAGCAAGAGTATCATCATGGTCAACTTGTTTTTCCTAAGAGAATCCAACAACCCTTTCATTGTTACTCATCACTACTGTCAGTAGCGGCAAGCTTGGAATCAATTATTGATTCCACCACCATAGGTGTTCAACCTATCTTCAATTATGGTTTTCCACACACTTCTTAAATGCCAATGCTCCAAGAAAAGAGTACTCCTATGATGAATACAATGTGAAAGACCAATTATTCAAGATTAGGTACCAAGTACAAAGGCACAAGATCATCAATAGCTTAACATCACACTAGCATTCATATCCATGATCATTGTCTCCACAAATGTACAATATGCATTAGAGAAATTTTGAGGTCTAAAATGGGCCTCAAAACAAAAATGCACAACCACAATCAACTTTATAAGAACCAATAGGCATCAAGATGATGATGTCAATCATGTGGGATGATTCACCATTTTGGGAGTAAAAAAGTGAAAAGATTAAAAAAAAAATATTAAAAACTATTTTTTCAACTTGTATTTTCAACTTATCTCCCTACTATTTTACTCAAATTTCGATCAGGAGTACTTGTCGGATGCATAATTTAATTCCTCATCTAAGGAGTTTCCATGTTGCATACTTTTGATGGACCCTGCTATATAAAAAATGAGAGATACATGAAAAAACGTGATTGTAATCACGTTTTTTCATGTATTTCTCATTTTTCGTGTAGAAAAGTCCATTGAAAGTATATAACATGGGTACTTTTTGGATGAGGAATTAAATTATGCATCCAACGAGTACTTCTGCTCGAAAACGTGATTGCAATCACATTTTTTCATGTATTTCTAATTTTTTATGTAGCAGGGTCCATCGAAAGTATGCAACATGGGTACTCATTGGATGAGGAATTAAATTATGCATCCAGCAAGTGGTTCCGCTTGAAATTTGAGTAAAATCATAGGGAGATAAGTTGAAAATACGAGTTCAAAAAGTATTTTTTTCTTTTTTCCCTTTAAAGTTTGATGATGCAATCTAATCTTATTTTATTATTTCCACTATTATTTTATAATATTCCTCAGGAGGCCTATTTTAGATGTCAAAATTTCTGTAATGTACAATCAATGCTATCGTTGAGGGATAATGTTGGATGATCCCTCCATCTGCACCAAGCATTGAAATTGAGCAAGGTTGCCATTCTTGTAAACCCTTGAGTCAAAATTCAACCAAAATAGATTATCCATTAATTGTCAATCTATCATAGAGTGAATCATTCTGTCATAGGCTCTAAAAACCTACAAATAATCAATTGGTCAAGCTAGCTTGTCATAGGCATCAATCCACTCCAAACACTGGAAAACACTAAAACTTATCAACCACTCGTCACAGATCCTCTTGGGCATCGCATTGCTAAAATATAGATCACATACCAGCCATCAGTGAAGTAGATTATCCATTTATCACATGTGAAAATACATTGACATTTATTGGAATAAATCAATCACCTATCGTAGGGGCTCCTAGGCATCCCACTTGTTGAGAATAAATCTCATACCATCCATAAATGAAGTAGAACATGCTAGTATCCCGTAGAACAAATCAACTACCTATCATACATCCTCTTTGACTAAAACTAAAATCCACTAAAACTAAATCCATATCAGACAACAATCATGTTGATCTATCTCCTCTCACAGGTGAAAACATATTGGAAATCTCTATAACAAATCAACCTAAAAGAGTTTTGAGTGGCATTCATTGTTCCAAAGAGAGTGTTGAAGATATCCTACATTTCCTTTGCATGTTTGTTACTTTGTTATCCTTGATATGATGAATATGATTAGGTTTGACATAAATAGTGATCAACCCAAAGTTTTTTCCTTCAAATATACAAGGTCATAATTGTTATCATCCTTAGTAGGAGGTAAACTTTCCAAGTACATCCATAGAATTTTGCTTCAAAATAGAGTTGTCATTTGATCCACCCAAGAATGATAGTTAGCTCCATTCAGATGAAGAAACAACCTTTTTGAATCCCTAGGCTTGAAAATAGTGGGATGAAGACTCCTTATGGAATGGAGAATTGGGAAATTGGCCCTTGTAGATCCAAATGGTGCAAGACGCTAGGTAACCATGGGAATGAGGTCATTGGCTGCGAAAGAAGGGTTAAAAGTGCCATTGAACATTCTAGAAGGAAGTTGCAACCTTATATTATCTATAAGACCTTGGATAACCCTAGGAATGAAGGAATTGGCCTGAAGAAGACTGAAAAGTTCCAAATAACACCCTAGAAGGGGTAGCTTTAGATTAGGGTTTGTATCTCTATAACCTCTAGGGAAAATTTAGAGGAGATGATCCAAAAAAACCATATTTCCTTACTATAATGAAGTTACCACTAGCCAATAGTTTTCGGATCAGAAAAAGGAATTGAGAAAGGTTGACACCCATTTTGATACTATGTTAAGATTTATAATGGTTAATAAAAGGATTGATGGAATTGAATCTCACCCAAATTCTAAAATAGCCTCCTCACGTGTGCTAGAAAGAGATTGGTCTAGTACCCTTGAGAGAGAATGCAAAATCCAAACACAAGTGCTGAAAGCATAAACACGCAAATGTGCCCAAGATAAAGATGGAAATCACAAGAGAGAACAACAAAATTAAGTGCTCTTAGGCCTATAATACTTTGTACTTTAGATAAAAAAGATCACAAAATGACACTGCTTGAATTGTATATTTATACATAACCCTAGTAAGGTGTCTCTTCAAGAGGGATTATGGTCCCACAAAACAAGGGAACACACCCCAAGAGTGTCGCTGAACCTCATGCACATTACATGAAACAAGTCAGCTCTCTTCGGTGTGTTGTGACATGGATTAACCGCCTTTCATGGATCCTTAACTCTAGCGATGCACATGTTGACTAACCCCTACGAGTTTTGTTCTAATGACAATTGTGAGTCCAATTGTCCAACAAGTGGTATCAAAGCATAGGTCATGAGACTTTTGATAGACAACTAGCTCGCACTTGGGGGAGATTGTTACGCGAAACAAGTCAAAGCTCCCTGATGTGTCGTGACATGGACTAACCGACTCTCGTGGATTCTTCACTCTGGTGATGCGTGTGTTGACTAACATCTGCAGGTTTTGGTCTAACGACAATTGTGAGTCCAACAATGTACATATTACATTAATAATTTGAACAAAGGTTGTAGGCAATCCATAAAACCTACAATAGGAAAGATGTTTCCTTTGTTGAGAACTTCCTTGTGGGATTGTTGGGTTCAAGTAGTAAAACCAATAGTGAGATGGTTGTGGGTGAACTAGGGAAAAACCAGAGTGGATTTTGTAAGAAATCCTACTCCAATAACTTAACAACGTTAGTTACAAATACATATGGTTTTAGTTACCATGTTTATAGAAATCTATTGAGAGATGTTGAAGTAGGTGTCTAATGTAAAGAAGTAAATGGATCACATGAACTTATTATCTAGTATCGTGGCATATAGATCAACTGTTGTCTTGATTAGTTACCTAGGTAGTTTTGTAAGATGGTGTGGTACCATAAGCACAATTCAAGTTAGAGTTGTAGCTATTGCTGAAGCTATTTGTCCATGCTATTTGATACAAACTCTTGATGTTGAGACCCATGTTGATGTTTGTAGCAGTGGATAAGTATTTTTGCATTGTCTAGGTATCAAGCATGCGGGAATTGTTCAAAGCCTCCTTAAGAAACTTGCTTAATTTATTAAGTTGTCTCTTATGGTTTTCCTATATCTAACTTAGGAAAAGCACATTGATTTTAAGTTAATTAATTAATGTTGGCTATTGAGCTAGGAAAGTCTAATGAAAAGTAAATTATTTACTTTAGTGACCTAGACTTAATCCCAACTATTGATCTCAAGTGGGTTAGGATTTAATCTTCACCATCCATCACTTTGAAGATTAGAGTTAGAGATTTAGGTCAATAAAGAATTATAAAGACAGCCTAAGGAGAGGAGAAAGATATATATTTGAGAAGAGAATTATTTCCAGTGAGAGATCCTAGCAAAAGGTGAAGGATGGCTTTCATCTAGAGGTCAAATGTTGGAGTAAAAAGCAAGGAAAACACCCCAGTGCAGGCCATATAGCATGATTTGCAGGGCTGCGACCTCACAAGTGGCAGCAAAGCCATATAATGCACACAGAATACTCACACGTCCATGAGTTGAGCTTCAGCTTTTGTGTGCTAGCCGTACATATTGAAGGGGCAAGGTTTGCTGGTTGGGGTTCGATCTAGGATTTTTCTTAGGGCCATATAGGCTATACAGGTGCCCAATAATTTCAGAAGTTTGTTGCAGGTTGTATTTTTTCTGAGTAGGGCCATTTTTCCTGTAAGGGAGCTCTCACTGTTCAGAGTGTAAAAAATTGAAGACCAGTTGGAGGGATATTTTTGCTATGTGATTGATTTCCTGTGTTTGCTTCTGCTATTTAATTTTTTGAGTTAAAGTTTCCAGTGTGTTTTCCTTCAATTATTGCAGAGATATTTTTTTCCGAGCTATAAAAATTACTAAGAATTAAAACTAAATCTGGAATCAAGAAATTAACAATCCAAAACGATTTTGTAATTTGGAATGTAGTACTAATTGAGGAGTCCACGTTGGAGGGGGATTTAATCCCAAAATCCTTTGTCCCATTGAATATTAATTGTGTATTTCTTATATTAAGAACAAGCTTGATAGTCAAAATATCACTCCCCTTTATCCTAACTGCCGTATATTGTATTACTCATGATGTGAATGAAGTAATTATTATATGATCAATTCCTTCATGTTTGGATGAACATATTTTGGTATTCATTAGTGTAGAGCATTCTTAACCTTGGATCTATTGGGCATCAAGAGGGATCAAATCTTTTGATTTTTTTGATAATGCCAAACCTTGAGGAAAGATTTAGACTTATAAGGATTTGATTTTCATCCAACACTTGATAGATCTTGGTTTAAGATGGATTTATGTTAGTTTATAATATATATGTACATGTGTGTGAATTATCTTATTATTATTTATTAATTAAACCAAGTTGAATTTGAGGTGAATTTTCTTTATTTAATTATTGGCTGACCTAAAGTCTATGTATGAGACGGACATATTACATTCTCTCCAATAACGTGCTGTGGAATGGGCCTCGGGCCAATCAGGAAACACTATGTACAATTGTTTTCTATTGCTACACCATACTTGTTGAACAGGATGTGTATGATCCCAGTCTTCGTTGAGTGCATAATGCTTGTTGATTCCCCTTTTGCCAATATGTAGACTTGTGGAGACTCTCTATATATATTAGTTTTCTATTGTGTATATCATATTTTTGGTATTAGGAATTGATTTCTCTCTTTTTGTTTTTCTTGATTTGTACCTGGGATATGATTCGATTCATAATATGTTCATATCTGAGAGTTTGGATGGTAAACAGTATGATGTTTGCAAAATATGTTTATAATACTAGTATTCTTTATTTAATGCTTTTAATTTGAAAATGGACTTTCTGAGATTATTGTTGATTATATTCGAGATAAGTGCTCATCTCTGAAACATATGTTTGCTAATCTGTTTTCTTATTGTATAGGTGGAATTAGAAATCGAGGCAAAAGTGTTGAGGTTTGGTAAAAGCATCGCAGTGTCATCTGTTGACATTAAAAACAAAACGACGAAACAAATAGCTTTCCAAGGCCGTGCTACTTTTTATCATATGCCAACATCAAGTCTATGATTAACATTTATGTTACATATGAACGAGAGCTGCTGGAAAATAAAAATGAGAAAACAAACATGTCAAAGGTTATGAGACAACAAACATCTCAAAGATATTGCGGAACATGCCAATATCTAGCCTAGCTTAAAACATGTCGGTAACTAGTTTGGAAAACAATCCTTCAATTACTGTGTATTAATGATTTATTAATTCAGCCTTATCTTATCTAGTGATATTTATATATTCATTTCTTATCCCAGCATTATAGTTTGCCTGTGCTCTAGCTGAGGTTCTTATTGCATTAGTGGTCATTAAATTAATTATTTTAGTTAGTGTCATTATCTTATTCCATTGAAAAATTGACCATCCACCTGTACTACCAATCTTGCTCTTCATAAAGAGCAGTTCTACATGGGAAACTTTTAGGAACTGAAAGGAAGCTTCAAATTCACTGAAGCCTATATTGGAGATTTGAGGTCGCTGCTTAATAAGTCTGTTGGAAAAATACACTGCTCTTTGAATTAATTGACAAATAAAAATCCATTAAAGAAAAGAGAAGAGATTGCTGAACAGGCTACCCATCAATCTGTTCAAAGAAATTGCTGGAGAAGTTGCCACAAGAGCCATGAATGAAGTATCCCACAAGAACCGTCGCCGAGGATTTTGGCATAAACTCACTCACATAGAAACAAACCATTATCCAAAGTTTGAAAAATGTTAAATCTTTTGAAGACAATTTCCAAAGGAATCCCTTCTGATAAGCTCTTGGTTCCGTTTGGTCCTTTATACGATAAGTGGGATATGTTTTTAATTTGTCATTTCAAAAAAATAATTTATACATATCCCTTGAGCTGCGAATATAATAACAGTAAAGTCGAAACAACGAAGTTAAGGGATTAGCAAATTGAATTAAACAAAATTCACTTTAGAAAAAGTGATTGGTAAATTTACTCAGTATTTTTCTGCATTGCTGGAATTGTATTATTACTTCATGCTGTTTTCATTTGTTGTAGCGTTTGATGATAGAGTCACAATTTCTGGATTTGTATGAGGACTTCAAAGAGGGATATTTCTATTTGAATTTATATTGATGATAGAGCTAAAAAAATGATAATTGATAATTTCTATTTGCTTTTTAATGAAATTATTGGATGGATCTTTTTAGAGACAATCTATCTAAAATTTTGAAACATCCAACTTTTCTTAATGGATATTTCAAAGTTTTATACACAATTTATCTCAAAAACATCAAACAATATTATGACTAGTACAACCATATTAAAAATATTAATGTGGTTGATATAGCTGAAGGCTTCATAAAAAAAAAAAAAAAAACTATTGCAATATTGATTAACCATAAAGCTTATGGGTCAACTTTAACTTAAGGAGAAAAAGGAATTATAAATGAATGTTATAAATAAACTTGGAATAATGCTTACATTAGAATGTACGCAAATTTTGTTTGTTTGTTAGTGGTTAGGGTCTGTTGAGAGATTTTCTCAACAGTATTCCTCTGCCTTGCCTTAGAAACTGTTGGATCTCATTACCACTGTTTATGTGGCTTATTCACTATTTGGAGTGAATAATCCGAATATGTTTTGTGAGTAATCTCTGTGCAATGACTGCTCCATTTTTCTTCTTGGTATCAGAGCCTATATGGGCCTGACTCCCTCAAGGGAGAGCTCTGAGAGCCCTCGTTGGTATCATAGCCAATATGGGCCTGACTCCCTCAAGGGAAAGCCCAGGAGGATGGAAAATATCTGAGTTTGATTCACTGTACATAAAAATTACTGTAGATGTGTGTCGTATTTTTGTGGATCTGTAGATCTGTTCATTTTTGTTTGTTTGTGCACTGGTTCGGTGTGTGTAAGTCTATTGGAGCCGAATACAGAAGAACCTCCAGATTAAAAGCGTTGCAGCCGTTGTTTGTCCTGATAGCAGCGTCTGATCTGCTAGTGTAAGAGTCATCACATGAGGAAGTCTACGTTGGAGACGCTGACTGGTCCGTATAGTGGAGGCTTACGCTGTGGAGATAGAACTCCATTTATGCACATTTTGTGTTTTGGCTTTGAACAATGTAAACTTTGAAACGGGAACTATAAACTCAAAACAGGAACTCTGGCCAAAAAAACCCCAAAAACATAAAAAAGTGTTTAAAAACGAAAAGTGTGTATACTGGAACGATGTTTTTATTTTTTAGGCGTCAATTTTGAACATGTTTTAAAAATGGCAGTGAATAAGAAATTTACTATGAAATTTTTGTGCAAAATATAGCTTCAAAATTAAAGTAATGATACTGGAAGAATGATATTTTTTTTTAGGGTCAATTTTCAATTTTTTTTAAAAGTACTAATAAAACCAATTTTTTTATGTCTCAAACAAAGTTATTTTTGAGGAAAAAACACATTAATGTTTTTGGTAGAATATCATTTTTCTTTCCTAAGTATAAATTTAACGTGTTTTCAACCACAACATGCTAGATACAAAAGAAATTGAAATTTTTTCAACTGTAAAATTAAAAAACCATGACATTATGAACAAATTATATCACTAAATGAATTCCAAAGTCTTTATTTCTATACTGAATAAAACAGACATTATATCTCTAATTTGATATTGCATTGTAGATATTTAAACAATAAAATTTATCATACTTAAGACATATAAAAATGCTTCATAACTTCTCATTTAACAACATATGGAAAACATTAATTTTATTTGCATATGCAATGCATACATCAGTTATATAAAATGTCTTAAAAATTATTCAAAATCGCTCATATTTTCTTGCGCACCATTAGAATTCACATCTTCAGATGAGTGACTGGATGCTGACGAAGATGTTCCATATTCTTATCTTTCATCAACTAGTGCCCCATATGAGTCCACATGCATGCCCAACATTCCAGGTTTCAAAAGTCTTCTAGATCTACGACTGGTTTCAGCAGACTCCCATGTCAACACTGTTCCTTCTGGTAATAACCTTTTCAGAATCTCTATCGTCTTGAAGCGAAGAGTTCCTCTCTTTGTTAAATTGAAGTCATAAACAAGTATGTCAACATCCTCCAATTGTAATATGTCTGTGCGGCGGCGATTTATATTTGTACCATTTCTTTTTATTTTTTTGCCATTTTTTTTGTCAACTACCATCTCTGGCTTATACACACCATTGAATGGGTGTGTATTTGTGGCATACCAATGTACTTCAACACCTGTAACATCCTCATTTTCTGTAAAGACCTTTATAACTTTAGCAACCCAAAATGGGTAGCCATTGGGATCTCCATCTGCTAGCACTGCAATCATGCAACCCTCCTTAATATCATGTACTGAACCCCTATAAAGGTCTTCCATGGCTTCACGTTGTGCACGAGATCTTCTGGAACCAATATACATCTCTCTTTCCATTGCCTGTGAAGAATTAATAATACCTTGACTTTATTGCTGTTCAACAATGTTTACTTCCTCATGTTCATTCGACACATTTTGTGGCCAAATAAATGGATTTTTCAAAGGTATATCTTCATTTGTTTTTGTTGAAATGATATCACTTTGATTATTGAAAAATGACTCCCACCAAACTTAATCAGCAATGTCAAAGTACTCATATGTATATCCAATACATTTTTTAATTTCTTCTAGGCAATCAGAATAATTTATATGTCTATTTTGTCTGCGTGCATTCTGAACTTCACCAACTGATTGTAATAACAATATTTTTGATGCAAATATTGGACGATCTGGAATGAACTTCAAAAATTGCAAACCTGATGACGGTGCCCATCATGTAGTAGTTGAAAACTTCTTGCCCCATATTAGTGTTTTCCTATCAATTTTTTTGATACGAAATTGATGTTGGAAGCTAATATCATTAAGTTGTTCAATGCATTTCCCCTCACCATATGATCCTAGAATAAACCTTTGCATGTCAACAGTTTCTTCCAACACATCAAAAGTAGGCTCTGGCATGTATGATTTCTTAATACATTCAATTAGTGATGGCAAGCTCCCAACTTCCTTCCTCCTCAATGTGACTGAAAAATGACTGAACATCTGATCAATATGGTCATGAGTGTGCCCAACAAGAAGGAAACCAACCTTTACCTTTTGAAAAATTCTCAATTCAACAAGCATGTTCAGATATCCAAAAACAACCGATTTTTGTTTTCACGGCAAGTGTTGTCCAATTGTGGATACAAAACTTCATGAAGATTACCAGACCAATGAGAAATCACATCATGAATTATGGTTATGGTCAGATTTGCATCATTATGAATATTTGGAGCTGTGAAGTACACCCTTGGCAACATTTTCCCATTGAAGACCATACAACCGACCAAGTGAAACTGAATAAAATTTTCCTCTTGTAAATTCTTGGGTGTGCGAACAAAATGTGGTAAAAGTGTTTTCTTCTAGTCCATACCATCAATTATCAAACCCAAATATTTATTCGGATTATCATAACACTTCTTTCGATGCTTGTACAACTTCTTCCTTTCATTTGTTTATTGTTCGTGATGCTCCTGAAGTTCTTTGACAATTAAATCTACACAACATAAAAGAAATTCATTAAGAAATATGTTTTCATAGTTGATGACTATACAATTTTAAAAGTAAAAGTTATGAACACTTACCTCTTTCTGAGCCTTCACATTTGTCCCTTTTTGATTTAAGAGAAGCACATGTACTGCAAATCCCCATCCTTGTCTTCTCAGGAATACAGACATTATTGAATTCTTTCTTCCATATCTTCACAAAATATTGATATGTAATAAATTGGCCATGTCCCTCAACACTTTCTGCATATTCTTTGTATAAGTTGTAGATTTTTCGTCTTGAAAAATTATCTGGAATATGTATTGTCTCTCTATTTGGCATACACTCTCCATGCTTTGAAAAGAAATCTTTCATCCATGACATTGCAGTATTTGATAATGGCCCAAACTGTCTTTTATGACGTACTTCTCAATAAAATGTGGGATCCTTTTCCAAATTTTCTTGAATTCTCGAGAGACAAAAATTCCCAATTGAATGAAACATTTTGAAAGCTTTTCTACACAATAATAAATTCCTAATATGATAATCATAACCTGACAATGTAGATTGCATGCAGCCAACTAAATATGAGTTTTGCATGCTTTTATTCATTGACAAATATCTCTTCCTGCTTTCTAATGCAAATGTGAAATCCATATGTTTCAAGCAATTCTTTTGGCAACATTCACTTGAAATGAGAGCGCTGATAGAACTTCTTCTCGTCAGATATTCTGCTCTACCCCTTGTATAACTAGAATAGCTTGCATTGATACGAAAAGGCCTGCTCCTACTCCTCGATACAATATTTCTTGGCAGCATCTCCATCATTGGATCATCATTTTTATAAGAATTTTCATCATCATTAAGAGGAATGTTATCCACACTATGATCAGCTCTGATTTTCAAATATTGACTTAGAGGATACTCTTCATCTTCCCCTTCTTCAGTGCTACTGTCATAGTCCTTAGAACTCGGACTAAATGGAAAACCTGAGTCGATGTTTAATGGATATTCTTCTTCATGTGCATTGTCAGTGCTACTCTCATAGTCCATAGAATTAGGACTACGTTGAAAATGTGGCTGTTTACTTATTGAAGATGCTACATCCTGTCCTTTGTCACTGCTACCTTTATACTCATTAGAATTAGGACTAACTGCATCATCCTGTCCTTCATCACTGCTGCTCTCATAGTCCTTAGAATCAGGACTAAGAGGATACTGTGATACTCCAATCTTTTGAAAATCATCATCCCACGCTTCATCACTGCTGCTTTCATAGTCCTTAGAATTAGGACTAACTGGACACCGTGACACTCCATACTTTTGAAATTCATCATCATGCTCTTCATCACTACTACTCTCATAGTCCTTAGAATTAGGACTAAGTGGACACTTTGACACTCCATTCTTTTGAAATTCATTATCACACTCTTCATCACTGCTGCTCTCATAGTCCTTAGAATTAGGACTAAGTGGACACTTTGACACTCCATTCTTTTGAAATTCTTTATCACACTCTTCATCACTGCTGCTCTCATAGTCCTTAGAATTAGGACTAAGTGGACACTTTGACACTCCATTCTTTTGAAATTCATTATCACACTCTTCATCACTGCTGCTCTCATAGTCCTTAGAATTAGGACTAAGTGGACACCGTGACACTCCATTCTTTTGAAATTCGCCATCATGCACGTCAAAATTACTGCTCTCATAGTCCTCAGAATTAGGACTAAGTGGACACCGTGACACTCCATTCTTTTGAACTTCACCATCATGCTCTTCAAAACTGCTACTCTCATAGTCCTCAGAATTAGGACTAAGTGGACATCGTGACACTCCATTCTTTTGAACTTCACCATCATGCTCTTCATCACCGCTGCTTTCATAGTCCTTAGAATTAGGACTAAGTGGAATATGTGACTCTTTATTAATTTGAAATTCTCCATCCCCTCTTTCATCAGTGCTGCTCTCATAGTCTTTAGAATCGGGACTAAGTGGAAGAATTGACTTTCTATTCATAGTGGAAGAATTCCTGCTATATTCATCAATATGAATAGAGTTGTTACGCGATGAAGATGTTGATGGTGTATAAACCGAAACTTCACTATCAGAACAATCCATCCCTTTCAAATAGGAAATGTTGAATGATACAAATGGAGTCTTCTAAGAATATTATATAGCTTAAAGAATGAAATATTCCCTCCAAAAAGTTTCGCGAAAATATTTCCGTCCAAAAATTTTCGCGAAAATATTTCCCTCCAAAAGTTTGTTAGATTTATTTACCTTTATTATGTTATTCTACAATTGATTGAAAAACGTAAACTATATTTTTTTATGAAATAAATCACTAAAATTAAAATTGTAAACTACAACTTGTACATTAATTATTCTAATAGTTAAAGCATATAATATTTACTAAACAACTGATTTTTTTTTATAATTTTTATAATATATTCTAAAACAAATTAATCCCACATTCAAACCGTTGTACAACAATTCTACAATATTCGCTCTATAATATTTTAAAATAAATTATCCCACATTAATCATACGGAAAAACATCTTCTTAATTTTACTTATATATTAAATTTCATTATCACTATTACTCACGTCACATCCAGGTTTTCTGAAGTTCGTTGAAAGACTCGTGAATTTGTGGAGTAGCTATATAACAACATATTCAACGAACAATTATCGCAAGTGAAAGGTAAGTTCATTTTTTTCTTCAAAATTTTCATATTAAATTAATTTAATGAAGAATATATATATATTTTTAAATTAATATTTTTTCCAAGCCAAAATAACAATTATGTCAATTGTGAACATGGTGGGCCTGATCAAACTCAATCGCCCAATAACCGTGGGTGGGCCGTCGTCATGCCGCCCATGTCCCTTCCCACTCTCCCTCAACCCATGCACCCGCCCCGCCTATCCCCCGTGCCCCACCCCTTCGTCTTTCCTTAACACCCCCTTGCCTGGCTCCACCTCCCCCCTCTCCGCTCCCCTGCCCACCCCCTCGGCCGCCCTCCCCCTCTCCCCTCCCCTCCCCCCCTCGGCCGCGCCCCCCTTTCCCTCCCCCATGCCGCCTCCCCTCCCCTCCCCTCCCCCCCTCGGCCGCCCCACCTTTCCCCCTCCCCTCCCCACCTCCCCACGCCACCACTCCACTCTCCTCCCCCTTGCGCCACCCTGTGCAGGCCCTCCGCCCGGCGCCGCGCCCCCGCGGGCCGCCCGGGGGCGGAGGGTCGATTCAGCGCCGTGCAGGCCCTCCGCCTGGCGTCGCGCCCCCGCGGGCCGCCCGGGGGCGGAGGGTCGATTGGGCCCCGCGCAGGCCCTACGCCCACGCCGCACCCTCGCGGGCCGCCCGGGGGCGCGACACCGGGCGGAGGGCCTGGACGGGGGCCCGTGCAGGCCCTCCGCCTGGCGCCGCGCCCCTGCGGGCCACCCGGGGGCGGAGGGTCGATTCTCGGAATCGACCCTCCGCCCGCGGGGGCACGACGCCAGGCGGAGGGCCTGCACGGCGCTGCTGTGTAGGACCTCCGCCCTGCGCCGAGCCCCCGCGGGTGGCCCGCGGGGGCGCGGCGCTGGGCGGAGGGCCTGCAAGGGGCCCCTGTGCGGGCCCTCTGCCCGGTGCCGGCGGCGCCGGGCCGAGGCCCTGCACAGGGTCGCCGGTGAGGGGGAGAGGGGGGCGCGGCCCGGGGGGAGGTGGGGCCGAGGGGAGCGGAGGGGAGGGGAGGGTGGGCGGCGGGGCTGAGAGGGGGGCGCGGCCCGGGAGGAGGTGGTGTGTGGGGCCGACGGGAGGGGAGGGGAGGGGAGGGGAGGGTGCGGGGCGCGGCCCGGGAGGAGGTGGGGCCGAGGGGAGGGGAGGGGAGAGCAGGGGAGGGTGGGGGGTGGCGCCGAGGGGAGGGGAGGGTGGGGGGTGGGGCCGAGGGGAGGGGAGGGTGGAGCCTGGCCGAGGGGAGGGCGCGGCCCGGGAGGAGGTGGGGTCGAGGGGAGGGGAGGGCAGAGTGGTGGTAGCGGGGGGAGGAGGAGGGGAGGCGGGGCACGGGGCTCGCGGGGGGGGAGGGTGTTGGGGGCGAAGGGAAGAGAGGGGAGCGGCTGGGGTAGGGGGGTAGTGGTGGCCGGGGGGGGCGAGAGGTGAGGGGGGTGAGGGTGAGGGTCGGGGTGTGGGCGGGTGTGGTGGGGGAGGGGGGGAAGGGGGTGTGGGCGGGGGGAGGAGAGGGGAGTGGCCGGGGTAGGGGGGTAGTGGTGGCTGGGGGGGGCGAGAGGTGAGGGGAGTGAGGGTGAGGGTAGGGGTGTGGGCGTGGGTAGGGGGTTTTGGGGAGGTGGAGAGTCGGGAGGGGTGGAGAGTTGGGGTGCATGGGTAAGGGGGTTGAGGGGAGGGGGCATGTGTAAGGGGCTTGGGGGGTCAGTTGGGTAGAGGGGGGCATATGTATGGGGGGTAGAGGGGAGGGCATGGGTTGGGGATAGGTTGCTTGGTGATTGTGGGGGGCTGATGGGTAGGGCGGGCTCACCCATACTTGCCTAGATGTCCACTTAGCCCCATCATCCCTCACCTGACCTCCCGCCCGCCCATCGACCCGCTTGCCCGTTAGAGGTGGCTGGGCGATTTTGATTATACAAATAAAAAATTTATGGTATATTTTGGTTGTTTTTTTTTTTTTAACAAGTTCGGGTACTCATATATTATAAAAACTGCTGGGACCAAGTCCTATTACATCTGGGAAGAGAAGAGGAGGAGGAGAAGGAGAGTTCCAAAATGGGTTCGCAGACCCTGGCTCCTTGTTGCTTGAATTGAAGTACAGATTGAAAAGGAAACGGCTATATTGCCTTACATATAAACCTGTTAAGAGACAAAATTTATAAGACATTAGATAAATTACTCATGCTGGTTGACCGAATCATCATACTGCAGTTCATGCTTTGCGCTGGCTCTGGTGGAGTTCTCTGCTTGCATACTTTGAGTGAGCGTTTTGATGTGGGTGATTGCTTCCTCCATGTGTTTACATTTTTCCTTTAATTCTTCAATTTCCACTTTCTGTTTTTCAAGCTTCTTTCTCTTAGACCTACTGTCTGCTTGAAAATCTTCTTTGAGCTCGTTGAAGTATTTCACAAACCGAGCAATCATAAAACAATGAGCCTTACAGAGCGTACAAGAGCTGTTCGTGATAACTTTGTCCAAATGATTCTCGGCATGTTCATCATTTTCCGAATTTGAGGCCATCTCAGAGATGATGTTAAGATAGAAAGAACGAAGAGAAGGGGCTCTGAGAGAGAGAGGAGAACGAGAAATGGGAGAGCAGAGGGATTGAAGGCGGGTGTCAGCGCTAGGAGAGATCGGCCAGTCTTTGAAGAGAACCAAATTAAAGGAGGAATGGTTATGATAATACAACTAAAACTGAGAGAAGCTGAATATACCTCTGAAGATTGTAAATGGCGATCTCGCTGGAGAAATGTGCTGGAATCGATCACTATTGCTGCCAAACTCCTGAGGCTGGATGCCAAGGACTGTTCCTTTCCTTTGCTGCTGAAGAGGAGGAGAAGATATGTGATGGGCAAGGAGTGAAAAGATTTGATACTTAGGGGAACAGGGCTGCTCTCTACCAATTTTGCTGCGGACTTCCGAGAGCGGAAATCCCGACACTGCTCCTCTGCTTTGCTTCTGAGAGAGGGGAGGAGATCTGGGATAAGCAAGGGGGGAGAGGGGTATATGTTCATGGATTTGGGCAGGCTCTAAATCGAGAGTAGAATCAGTGATGCAGTCTAAAAGGATTGTGAAGGGACACAAACCTGAAATCCGAGAGGGAGAATCACGTGAAACTTGGTGTGATCGGGTCCCTAGAGCGAGCCAGAATGCAGATGGGGAGAAAGGTGGAACGCAATTCTCGAGGGGGCGGATTGAGGTCAGCTTGTCAAGATTGAGGCAGAGAGAATCAAGATAAGAATGATGACTGAAATGACTTGATTTCAGAAGCGTACTGATGCTGTTGTTCAAAGGATTTGGCGGACCGCTTAGTCGGCTATGGGATTGCTTTGACGTAGATTTGCTCATTTTCTCTGATTTGTCCACTCTGTCTGCTGGTGGCCTTAGAGGCGTAAAAGTCCGCTTCGGTGTTGTTATCTCTTAAAACATGCTTGAACATCATGTCTCCCATATTTCTGAGATTATCCTGTATCCTGAGCTTTATATTGCTAAGAGCTGCTTTATTAAAGTCTGTTCCCGATACCAAGGCTGCTATAATGATGGCCGAGTCCCCCAAGATGATTGGGTTTCTGATTCCCAGCCTATTCAGAATGGTGGTACCTAGAAGGAGGCTATAAGCTTCAGCCATGTTGTTAGAAACTTTTCCCAGCCCCCATTCATAATTTACGATAGTTTTACCATGATGGTCTTTTATGATACCCCCTGCTCCAGCTTTCCATGGGTTGTTCTTAGAAGCGCCATCGAAATGCAAAGTAGGGTGCTTCTATTCTAAGATCCACTGATTGACTTCTTCCTTAGTTCCTCTGAGTTTCCAATGAGTTCTTTTCTTGTGAGCTTTTGTTTGTGAATGGTAATTGTTGGTATAACTGAGGCTAAATTTATTGTACCAGTCCATCTCTTCTTGATGCCAGCTTGACTGATCTGGGAGGGCGATGAGATTTGTGCTTATTGTTTCAGAGATGATGGCTGTCGTTTTAGCCAGGATGCTGGCTGTATTGGGCTTTTTATTGTTGAAAACGTAATTATTCCTGGCTAGCCAAATTTGCCAACATAGGGTGGCTGGAATGCATTTCCACAATCTGCTGATATTTTGTTTGCCTTTCTTGGAGAAGGGATAACATTTCCCCCAATTTTTCTGAAGAGAGGAGAGTTGATCAAAAGTTTCACCAATTTCCATGGGACTGATAGCCTGCTTCCAGCAGCTTTGAGCGAAGGGACAGAGTAAGAAAATATGCTGAATGCTTTCCTCCTCAGCGCGACAGAAGCAGCATATTGATGGGCCCAGAATTCCTCTTTTCCTTAGATTCTCAGCAGTGAGGGTCTTACCTTTAAGAAGAGTCCAATTGAAGTGTTTGATCTTTGGGAGACACTCTGATTTCCAGACAGTTGTGGAAAGGTTCCAGTTTGCTGTTTGGGTAGTGGCCTGTAATGCTTTGTACCCCTCTTTTACCGTGAATTTTCCTCCACTGGGATCCCAGATATACCTGTCTTCGGCCCCTATCTTAGTGGGCGCAGAACCAGAGAGAGAGGACTTGAGATTAGACCAGAGATCTCTGAGTTCGTTGGGGATTTGAAGGTCCTTCCAGTCTTGCCAGTTGTTATTATTCCAGATTGATATATCAAACAAGGTGGTTAGATTTCTTTCATCCATCCAGATCTGCAGAGGTCGAAAAGCTTGGAGAAGATTTCTCGGCTTAGAGCCCATGATTCTGTCTGACCAGATGTTAATATCCTTACCGTTTCCAGGGGTTTTAGAGGTGTTTTCTCTGAATTGAGGAAGCACTTTTTTAATGAGTTTCCACACAGGGGTGCAGGGTCTTTCAGCTATTGATTCAGAAAGAAGATCAGAGTTCGGGCCTCTGAGATATTTCATTTTTATGACCTCAACCCACCACGATCCTTTACCGCTAAGGATTCTCCAAATCAACTTAAAGCCCAAAGCACGATTGGAGAGGCTCGGAATTTTGATGGATAGACCTCCCTTTTCATATGGAAGGGTTACCTGATCCCATTTGACAAGACTAAATTTCTTGGTCTCCTGTTTCCCTCCCTGCCAGAGGAAGCTTCGCAAGATAAGCTCCATGTGTTTGTGTATGCTGGCCGGAGCCATAGTGACTGCATATTGATAAATTGGGAGAGTAGAGAGGATGGCCTTAATGAGAATCGATCTTCCTGCCAAGTTTAGCCAAGACACTCCCCAACTCTGCAGGAGGCCTCTCATCTTTTCTATGTGTTTGACCCAAATCTCAGCCTTGACTGTTTCTTTGGCCAATTGCAGACCTAGATAGGAGAAGAAACTCCAGTTCCTTTGCACTGGTATGTCCAGAATCAAGGATATTCTTTGCCTAATTTGGAGAGGGACATTCCAAGTGTAGATCTTGCATTTTCTATTGTTCAACTTCCCTCCTGAGGCTGCTAGGAATGCATCCAACACTTTCTTGAATCTTTTTTCCATTAAGCTTGAAGCTCCCCCAATGAGGAGGGTGTCGTCCGCAAAGAGCGAATGATTGATCTCTTTGGTCCCTCTTTCTATGCGTATTCCAGTGATCTCTTTTTTCTTGCGGAGGTTTTCTAAGTGAATGCTCAAAGTCTCTGCAATTATGATGTATAAGAAGGGAGAGAGAGGACAGCCTTGTCTCAGTCCCCTAGAGCTTCTAAAATAGTTGCTGGGGCGACCATTAATCAGGGGAGCGGTCCAAGGGTTGGAGATGCACCCATTGATAATGCTTATGAAGTTTTTTGAAATCCCAATTTTTTTGAGGACTGCTATTAAAAAGGGATGGTCGACTCTATCAAAAGCATTTGCCATGTCGAGTTTGATTATCATTCCTCTTTCTCTTCTGTTGAAGCTGCTGTAGATCGCTTCTTGGATCAGAATGACGTTGTCAGTGATTTGCCTATTCGGGACAAATCCTCCTTGGTTCTCAGAGATTAAGTGAGGAAGAAGATTTTTGAGCCTGTTGGCTAGAATTTTGGTGACAATCTTGTAAGAAACATTACATAGGGATATGGGGCGGAACCTGTCAAAAGAGAGAGGGTTCGCTTCCTTAGGAATGAGAGCTATGTGAGAGGACTTGGTATTTTCACCCATCTTGTGATTTTTGAAAACATTCTTTACCATCCGCACAAAGTATTTTTTGATTGTTTCCCAATGATTTCGATAGAAGGCGACTGTGAACCCGTCCGGACCCGGGGCCTTATCCTGCTGCATACTGAAGGTTGCTGATCGGATTTCCTCTTCTGAGATGTCCTGGTCCAACTCTTTGTTTTGAGAATCTGATATTTTGCTCTCAACTGCACTAAGAAAGTCGGAGCTGTCTGTTTGCTGAGGGGCGGCCGATAGTAGAGATTCAAAATGATTATAAGCTGCTTCTTTAGTTTCTTCTTGGTCACTGATCTCTTTCCCCTCTGCCTCTATTTTGTCTATCTGGTTTCCAGCTCGCCTGAGCTTTATGTTATTATGGAAAAATGATGTATTTTTTTCTCCGGCTTTCAGCCAAAGGCACCGAGATTTATGCCTTTGGTCCTCTTCCTCTACTCTATTTTGTCTAAAGAGTTCCCTGTACATTTCTTTTTCATAATTTAAGTCCTCACTTGAATATTGAATGTTCTCTTTTTCCTGATTCCACTGCTCCATCTTCGTGAGCAGATCTGATTTTTTTTTTTTTTTTTCCATAATTGCTTCTTCCTTTGCCCACTGTTTGATGACTGCTCTTAGAGATTTTAGTTTTGTTTCCCATATGTACTAGGGCGATCCGTAAACTTCCTTGGCCCACTGATTTTGGATGAGAGTGCGAAATTCTTCTTTGATATCCCATGTTTTGTTGTATTTAAAAGGGAGAGGCCCCAAGTTTCTGCCTTTGTCCAAATTTAATACCACAGGTTTGTGATCGGAGGCCGATGCATGAATTATTTTGCTCTTAATAGACTGGAAGCTTGCTGCGATTCTTTCCTGAAGTAGAAATCTGTCTAGTCTTTCTTTTATATTGTAGGAGCCAGTTCTTTTGTTACTCCATGTGTATTTCCCGTTGGAGAGGGGAATGTCTATCAGATTGTGTGTCTGTGCTATAGATTCCATCATGTCTCTTGAAGGGTCTGCGTGATAATTTCCTCCTAACTTTTCTTCCATGTTTCTTATTACATTCAAGTCTCCTCCCAGAATTATGTTCCTATTTTGCACGGCCTGGAGATCTGAGGATATACTGTCCCAGCAGCGGCCTTTATCCCTGTAATGATTTGGAGCATATATGTTGTATATAGAGTAAATTTCCTGAGATCCTTTGTTTTTTAAATCTGTTCTTACCCACCAGTTGAAAAATTGAAAATTGATGTGATCCCATTTATTCTTGTTCCAGATTGTTCCTATTCCTCCTGAAGCACCTTTTGAGCCTGTTGATACTCCTGTGAAGTTTTTGAAGCTTTTGATTTGATTTTGAAAGTCTTATTCAGAGATTTTGGTCTCCTGGATGAGGAGAAGATCCGGCTGCTCCTGTTTTAATAAGTCCCTGATTGCTTTTATTTTTAAGGAAGAGCCCATCCCCCTACAATTCCAAGAGACCAAGTTCATTATTTACCAATTTTGGGTGAGGTCCACTCCTCTCCTTTGCTTTTTCTCCGCTTTCTTTTAGTTTGCCTAGGTATGAGTGCATTGGTTGCTGCGCTTCCGTAGCCATCTCTTTTGCCGCTGTTTCATCTCTGAGCTATTTGTTTGACTTTCGGCCTGCTTTTCTCGAGGGGTCTGAGGATTGGATAGCTTCTTTCGATTTGTTTCTAGTGAGTATTCTCTCTATGGTTGGAGGGGGGGAAGGTAGGGGGATCACGAGGGAGGGAGAGGTTGCTGCACGGGGGGAGGAGGGAGGGGAAGAAGGTTCTTCGACGGACAAAGATTCAAAGGGGTTAGAGGATGAAGGGAAAGCTGAGCTGGGAGGGGGAGGAGGAGGGGGAGGGGAAGGGGGGGATTCCCAGGGGGGTTTAGAGCTAGGTCCTTGGGAGGAGGAGGGTTTTTTCCTTTTTACTGGTTCCCATGTGCCCTCAGGGTTTTCCTCGTTTTCAGTAGGTTCATTTATTTTTGACTTACTACATCTATTTGTGAAATGACCATATTCATGGCATACCTTGCATTTGAAGGGTAGCTGCTCGTAGTCCAGCTGGTGGATGTGCGTCCATTGATCTACCTTGATCTTGATAGCTTCCGGAAGACTTTTCCCTAGGTCTATTTCCACGCAAATCGTGGCGCACGCATGCATGTTCTCCCTTGGCTCAGATCTGTCGATATATTTGCTTACTGCGTTCCCTATTGCCTTTACTGATTCGTCTCCCCAACAATGAAGCGGCAGATGAGGAAGCCGAACCCAAATTGGTACTGCATTTGGGATGTCCATTTCCGGATCAAAATCCGGAGACCATCTGTTCAAGTAGAGACCTCTTGAATCCATGAAGTAGGGGCCGTTTCTGAAGATGAGATTCTTGCCTTCTTTTGTTTCGAAAAGGAAAGTGAAATAGCCTCTTCCACAGAATCTGATGGCTATTTTCCCTTGTAACATCGCGCTCCAGTTGCGCTCTACCCATTTCTGAACTGATCTCGGAGAGGGCCAGAGACCAGTGAACTGGCCTACTAGCCCTCTTTCCGCGAGTATTATTGCTGACTTCCTTGGTAGGGATGGAGGAAGATTAACCTCAGGTATTTCATCGACTTTTTTGATGAACTTGGTCATTGTGGGACGGGGTCTGGGATTAGCCGATTCAGGAAGAAGGGAGGCGAAAAGTTTCTCATTGTTCTCAGAGTCTGGAGGGGGGGAGTGAGCCCGGCCATTCAAGAGGTGAATGGCCAGCGGGAGAAAGGATAAGGAGACCAGCGCGGGAAGAGAGGAAGAGGCTGGGCCCCAACGAGGGACCGAGCAGGGACCAACAGAACAGTCTAAAGCGGAAGAGGGGATCGAGGGAGGCGGCAGCCCTGCCAGGCAGGGCCTGGGGAGCAGGATTAGGCGAGCACGGGAAGCAGGTTCAAAAATCGCCAAAGCAAGGTCGTCCCCCCTTTCTCTTCATCAGTATATTTTGGTTGTTAATTTAAGTTAATATGTTTTTTTATTTACTAATTTGTTTTTTTATTTTTAGGAAAATGGCATCAAGGAAAATTTCTGTGAATCTTTCTGGACCAAAGACTCTTAAAGGTGCATCTTCAAAAAACATTGGTGAACGAACTCCACCTGAGCTCATGGCTACAAATATTTCAAGTGCCTTAAGTGATAAGAAGATAATTTCAGACTGGAAAAATTCAAAAGAGGTGAAATTTCCATCAAGAGTCTGGTATGTGAAAGAAAGAGAGAGCACAAATGTGAATATATGTCTATATATTGATATACCACATAATAATGAAAATTTGGAGGTGATGGGAAGAGTCATAGATATGTGTTCGGTACCAAACACTGAAGTTGTTTACGTACTTACAAAATCTCCCAAGTCACATGAAAGGATTAAATACCGACTATCATATTCATTATATGACACGAGAGAGGTATCTACAAAGTTGTGTAAACAAATCGTAAATGAGATGACACAAAACATCGTAAGTATTGTTATTTGTATTTTTATTTTGCATTCTTGAAAGTGTCTCACTATATTTTTTTAACTTTGTTTTTATTGACATATGATATTTTGTTTGGCAGAATTTTGTTGAAAGTTGTTCAATTAGGTTGGGAGACATTCATTTCATAGAGTATGATATCATGAAAGTTGTCAGCCATTTTTACTCAGTGTCAGAAGAAGATATGGAAAACATGGAAAATGTAGTAATTGATGATGCTACAAAACTACATCCAAAGAATCAGAAAAAAAGGCCTCTGATGGATAAATCTAGCAAGGGTAAACAAGTTACTTTTGAGGACGATGAAGTTGAAATTGACAGTGAAGCATATGTTGCCATTACTGAAGATGACATTGGAACTGAGAAAAGTCGTAAAAGACCAAAAGTAACAATGCCCAAGAATAAATCTATTGAGAATGTTATGACGAAGAAAAGTAGAGTGGAAGATCTTGAAGTAGTCATTACTAGCAGTCAAGAACCTAGTGAAACTTCAAAAGAAAGCACAGAAATCGTTACACCAGGAGCTGATTTAGATGATGGCATTATCAAAACAAAACAAAATGCCATTCGACAGAATTTGACAAAGAGAAACTTAATTGATGGTGGTCGTACATTTCAGTTAAATGTCAGACAAACATACAAGGCAAGTGAAGGACAATGCCAATATCAAGTCAGAAAGCCACATCATCTGCATGTTCACAACTTGAAGACATTGATGAGGTACAATCCATATGCTCATGTGGTTAGTTATGTGCTTCTTGTTGATCCACTTCAAGTTCCCAACAAAGAAGCATTTGATAAGTCAAAATGTTTTGAATACAATTATTATGTGCTTGGGGGGAACCATTCTGTTGAAGCTCAAAGACAATTGATGGAGGAATATCCTAATAACCCACGTTTTAAAACAATGAAATGTATCATTTATGCTGGTTTAAATGAAACAGAAGCAAAGTTAGTGGCATGGGATCATAATTCAGATAATGAATATAGGATGTCTATGACTTTCATCCAAAGGGTTAGATTTATTCATAGTGAATTCCTAGAAAAATGTGGTGGGGACAGGATGAATATTACTGTAGATTTCCGAAAGGAATGTTGTATGGAAATAGGCTATCAAATTGAAGAGAAAACCAATTCAAAAGGTGGAAAAGACAACAGATATAGCGATTTATTCAGAGGTGTTGATAACATTTTCCAATTGGAATTTAGCACTGGAGATATTTGGAAGTTGATTGATGAGATTTTTAGCATGTGGGAAGACATTGGCATTAAAAGCCAGAGGGTCAAAAAGTCTAAGCCATTGATATGTCGCAACAATAAATCAGCTCCTGAACTGAAGCAACTTCCAGACGATATGCCCATCACACCTTGGAGGGCGATGCAAGGAGTGAAAGATGAAAAAATTGTCAAAACAATATTATCTCGTGTGAGGTCAGGGGAATTATCATTGGAAGAAATGTTTGAAGAATTTCAAAGTAAGTTTGCTGAATTATTTTTACTTATTTCTAGGATTATAGTTATCTTTTAAATAAAACATGTTGTTCTTGGTAGTATTTGTTATACATAACATTATATTAACTTTTTCTTACTTTATCTATGCAGTCACAAAGTTTACATGAAAATTCAGGAACAAATGGTTAGATTGTTGAATGAAGATAGTTGGGATGATGTTGTATGCAACTATCCAGATTCAAGTTCTACATCAACATTAAAAGATTTTTATCTTGCATTTAAAAAGGTATCTTGATTTATACATTCAATTTTATTCATCTGTGTACTATTTTTAATTTAAAACTTACACATATTTTTGTTTATTTGATAAAAAATGAGGAAAGAAGATAATGGAGCACCAAACAATTTCAAGACTTTTATTGAAAAAATAAAGATTGAAAGACTGAGGAAGCAACGTATTAAGAATGTTGAACTTGATCCAACTCTTAATCATTTCATTTGGAATGGGTTAGACACTATTCAATATCAAGTAATACAAGGCAACTGTGAAGACATTGCTAAACTCATACCAAAAAGGGATTATGCCCTAGTTATTGCGGATATTCCCCATGGTTTCAATATTCTAAACATTTACTATGATAGTGACCCTTATACTTATCAAGCTTTTAATAAAGTGGTTGCAGGATTTGTAGAAGTGACGTCATCACCATTATGGAGATTTGTGACATTTCATTCAGACACACAATTGGAAATGATATTGTCAAGCTTCGATGGGAAAACAAATTCAAGGATGCAGCTTACATGGTAAGACGTTTAAAAGGTATATTTGATTAATGTTGAAAAATTCATTTATGTACAATTAACTGAACTTTTACTATTTCATGTTACAGGCAAAAGTCAAATCTTCTTAACAATGAAGATCAACAATTTATAAATGACCGTGAGTCCATTCATATTGATAGTTGGGCAAAAGATGATAGCCATATGTCTATGATTTTTAATCGGGTGGATAGAAAGAGTCATAGCCAAATACTGACTTATGATGCTATTGTGAGAAAACTAACATATGAAGACAAAGAAACGAAAGGAGAGATAGTTAACATTTATCAAAAACCACAATTATTGATTAACTATCTTATAGACATATGTTCAAATGAAGGAGATTGGGTTCTGGATTTATTTTATGGCTTAGGTAGGTTTTGCCACATGGAATTGAATTTCAATATGTTCTTTTTTGAATTAATATGTCACTGTACTAATTTAGTTCATTATTTTTTTGTGCTTGATAATTAGGTACAACACTAGCATGCTACCTTCAAAAAGGAAGAAATTGCATTGCAATTGAGAAAGATCCTTTACAATGCAATTTTATTCAGCAAAGAATTAATGCTCTTCAATTTCTTCCAGATGCAATGCAAGAAATTGGGTTGAAAAAAGGGGACTTTAGTGAATCACGTGTGGCAAAAAAGGCAAAGGAACCCCAACCACCATTACATGGAATGTTTGGAAAGACATATATTGGGAGATTCGCAGACATCAAAGACCCATTAGAAGAGGAAAATGCGCAAAAGGAAGCAGAAAATATTGTGGAAGAAGACAATGATGAAACTCTAGAGGACGAAGAGTTTGGATTACGTGACATTGTTGATTAAATTTAAGTTATACCTGGATATCAAGCTTTGCAATGTTTTGACTCTGACATTTTATGAAAAGAATAATCAATCAATTAAAGTTGTTATGTGTTCAATATTTGTAATTTGTGATTTTCGCATTGATTTTTAAGTTAATTATTATTTTTTGAGAAAAAAGTGATTATTATTATTATTTTTTTGACATGAAATTCATAAAAAAAAACTATTATTTGACCATTTTTAGTTAATATTTTTGTATAAAAATTGTGATTTTGACATGTTAATTCTAGCAAAAAATTATCAAAACGTTTAGTTTTTTTGTTATATTTATGTTAAAAATGGTTATTTTTATGTCCATTGTTAAAAAATATTGCTTTTTAGAAACAATTATTTCATGTGGATTGAAAAATTAACTAAAGATGTATAAATATGTAGATTATCTAAAATTCAAACTATCGACTTTCTAATTTAAAAATGAAAAACAATAAAAACCCCACTACAAAAAAAAATTTAAAATTAAGATAGAAAACAAGAAAATATGAATAAAATGACCACTTCAAAAACTATCAAATTTAGAAAATAATTATTTACATTTCATACACTAGAAAATTTAAAGTCAAAAAATAGGTCTTTTAAAAAAAGGGTGTGATGCAGAATACACACTTTTTAAAATCAGCATGAAAATCACTACCATTCTAAAACGTAATGCACATGAAAAAAATTAAAGTGCCAAAAACTATGCTCTAAAAAAAACATGTGTATTCTGCATCACCCATTTTCAAAATCAGGTCATTTTTTTGATATCTCTACGAAACGGGTAACAGTATCAGTTCCCATTTCAAAGTTTACATTGTTTTTGGCGTTGTGAGAAGAGCAATAATCGAGGTTGTAAGCCTGGTTTTTCATCTATTGTTCTCCATTTCATGCCATTTGCTGAAAGAATTTACAGTCATTGCCAGTGAATTCGATTTGGTGGAAGTTGTAGAGGAAAATTGGCAGTGTTGGATCTTCGTTCTGCGCATTTGTGATTGTTGAAAGAAGTTGTTGTGTGTCCATCCCGGATTATAACTGTGACCGGAGAGGTCTCTTGATTATCGACTTAAATATTGCCATCGTCTATGAGTTTCTGGTCCTGTTTGTGCGTTTGCGCTGGGAGTGATGGAGCCATATGTGGGTGCGACAGTACTGGATTTGACCGGCAATGCACAAAAGCTTACATTCCTCGTCCTTTGCTTTGTCAAACCTGCCAATATTACGCTCTATCATCGCATTGTAGTTGCAGCGTGTGATCATCGCCTTCGTTGGAGGGTACATCGTCGTCGCATTTGTAGTTGCAGCGTGTGATCATCGCCTTCGTTGGAGGGTGTCTGCTGCACTGGGAACATCAAGCAATTGATCTGACCGGCGACGCTTTCGTTTAAAACAGTTGACCCCTCACGCTTCGAAATTCTCAAAGGGCTGGCAAAAGTGTTCGTTGCATCTATATATATCTACCCACCATAGATCCAGTTGGGCAGGGCAGTTACTTGAAAATAAAATAGCCCATTTCTCAGATTCGGAGTCCTAGAGATGGATATGCTTCATTGTTCTTTGAAATTTCTAATATTCGTGATGAAAAAATGAAGCAAACTCCACTGGTTTACTGGTGCTTGCTCTTATAGTAATTATACATGGTGCGACTTTTGTAACCGTGGCCGGTGTTAGACCAACATTTTCAGCAAAATAGAGCAGAGCCATATAACACAGAGGGTCAAAATGTGACGTGGAGATCTTGGGAGCCCAATGCCATATAACATTGGGTGGTTACTTTATTTTACAAATATTAGTGGCGATATGAATATATTGTGTGAATTTGTAGAGTTATGTAATACATATTTTGGTGTGTAATGGAGAATCGATCAATCAATAGGTTAATATAATTTAAATTAGCAGCTTTCGAGGTTTTTCGGCGTAAGATAAAGTATGGCTAATTTTGTTGTGTGACTCGGTTATATGTTTATGGATCTTGTTGTGCTTCGGGTTTGAAGAGCATTAGTGACATGTTTTGTTATGAGATCCATGTGTGTAAAAAGGTAAGTTGTATGATTGATTGCTGGATACACTCCAGTATCAAGATTGTCTTGTATTGCTAATTTTGTTGTGTGACTATTATACGTTTATGGATCTTGTTGTGATTTGGGCTTCAAGAGCATCAGTTACAGGTTTTGTTATGAGATCCATGTGTGTAGAAAGGTAAGTTGTAGAATTGATTGCTGGATATGCTCTAGCATCGAGATTGTCCTTTAGGAGATCGAGAAACGTCAAACGTGAATTATACGAAGTTAATCAAAGATGGTTAGAGGGGATTATGTCTTAAATGAGTTGAATGGAAAGCTGGAATTTTGTGGTGGTGTAAAGAGCGTTGTCCGGAGACTTTAGAGTGGGGGGTTAAGTGTGGAGGAAGACCAGTGAGAAGATAAGAAGATGTGAATTGTAATTTGTCATTTTTGTATTATTCTTTGTAATGATGTAAATGTAAAGCATTATAGGGTGCACTTGGAATAATGCTTACATTAGAATGTAGGCAGATTTTGTTTGTTAGTGGTTAGACTCTGTTGAGAGATTTTCTCAACAATATTCTTTTGCCTAAGAAATTCTTGGATCTAGTAATGATGTAAATGTAAAGCATTAAAGTGTGCACTTGGAATAATGCTTACATTAGAATGTAGGCAGATTTTGTTTGTTAGTAGTTAGACTATGTTGAGAGATTTTCTCAACAATATTCTTTTGCCCTAGAAACTGTTGGATCCCATTACCACCATTTATGTGGCTTGTAATTTGGCTTGTTAGTAGTTACTTTGTTGAGAGATTTTCTCAACAATATTCCTTTTCCCTAGAAACTGTTGGATCTCATTACCACTATTTATGTGGCTTGTAATTACTCACGAAAAGTTTTGTGAGTAATCTCTATGCAATGACTACTCCAATTTTCTTGTAATAATAATGAGGAACTTATTAGAATTGGAATAATCTCTAATCCCTAGGAAATTGTTGGGTGGGGAGCCACATGGCATGAATCTAATTTTTTTTAATTTATTAAAAGTAATGGACCATTTTGCTAAATAAAATTTGCTTATATATAAATGAATGTTATAAATATTAATGAGGAACTTATCATGGAAGAACTTATTAGAATTGAAATAATTTCAAATCCCCAGGAAATTGGTGGGTGGGGAGCCACGTGGCAAGAATCTAATCTTTTAAATTTATTAAAAGTCAATGCAACTTAACAAACTCTTTAATACACCAAAACCATTGATAAACATTAACATTAAGCATACACGGAGCATATTCCCTTAAGAATCAATCTAGGCCCTCAATTTAAAAAAATAAAAAAAAAGTCAACAAATCCTCACCACCTTAAGTTGAAATAAGAAGCTTTTGAAAACTAAATGTGAAAACTTACCTATTCATATTATTGGATAAATCTAAAACTAGAAACAAGTAATACACCATGAGTATATTAAAAATCTATATGATAAAATTATTGTCAAATTTAAGATGAGAAACTAGGAACATATTAAGAGAATATTAAAAGTGTTAGGATATTCCGACACATAGGATATAGTTAAGTTCAACTTGGTCTAGTGTAGAGTTAGGTAAAGTGTGTTTCTTTACCGTTGTACATATTGTAACTTACAATCCGATGGTCACGATATGTAGTGATCCGACGGTTCATTCTCTCCTCGGTATTACCGACACTTGATCCGTGGCTTGACACCCGATTGGTCCATGAGTTATATTTAAAGTGCATGGAGGGTCATTGTTCGGGTAATCCGTGCATGAGAGAAGCTTATGTAAATTTTCATTCTTTGATTAATAAATTGCCTGTAGTACCCACGTTGGGACAGGCCGTGGACTGTTTCCCTCTTTGAGGGTTTTAACTACATCAAAAATACTGGTGTATTGATCTGTGATCTGGTTGTGAGCGGTGTCCTTTTGGTATTCTTTCTGAGGAACTTACCCTGTAAATTCCTACATGGTATCAGAGCTATTTGAGGGCCGCGTCCGTTGGTGATCCAAATCTGAAGCCGGTAGAACTGCATGCGGCTGTCGTTTCCTAGATCTGCTGTTTCTGACTGCTTTCGGGCCGAGAGGACTGCTATGTTGCGTTCGGAGCATCTGTTCCAGTGAGGAACCCCTTTCGTTTCACGCGAAAAGGTTTCCGGTAGCCCTAGCTGCGTCATTTTTCAGATCGGGAGGTATACAGTGTTTTTTTTGCAGTTTACTGTTATTTTCTCTCTGCTTATTTCGGTTTCGGTTTATTTAGCCTTTTTTTTAACCGGATCTATACCTTTCATTTCTGCGTATGCTCTTTGCCCTGCGACTCTGTGCGATCTGGGCAAATCAGAAACAGAAAGGAAGGATTTTTCTCATGCGTATGCTCTTTTCCCTGCACCTTAGTGTGATCTCGGAAAATCAGAAACATTGAGAAAAATATTTAGTTTTTCGGCTAAAGTTAACTTTGAGATTTTTTTTTAAAAATTTCTAGTTTTTTGGCTAAAGCTAACTTCGAGCCGCAAGGTTCGTTTTTTCTTTGCATATTTGTGTTGGGTTTTGTGTTTTGTGTTTTGTAGGGACAAAGAGCTTTCTCAAGGAAAGCACGCAAACCAAGGCCCCCCCCCCCTCTCTCTCTCAAATTTTTTGTATAGATCAATTGGTTCAAAGCTATTTTAAGAGAGTAGAGGTCTTGGGTTCAAGTCTCCATTTTGTGGGGGTGGATTTTTTTCATTCCCGCACATTCGCGCACTTTGCCGGCAACGTCAACAATTTTTTTTCAAAAAGCCATAACTTCTTCATCCAAAAGCCTTTTTCAGAGCCGTTTTTTTTTAAACCGCCTATTTTTTTGAGATCTATCCATTGGAACACTTACTTTCAGCATCTTCAGCTTCAGTTTTAAAAAAAAAAATGGAAAGTCCATGCCAAGTCATTCTTGACAGCACTAACTACTTCCAATGGGTAGCCTACATGGAAGATTTACTTAGAAGTAAAGGTCTCTTCAGAATAGCCACAGACCAAGAGAAGAAACCAAAAGATGAAGACAAGGCTGCAAAATGGGAAAATAGACAAGATCAAGCACGTGGTTTGATAGGGATGTCTATTTCTCCTGATCTTAGATTCCACATTGCAGAACTTGAGACTCCTCATGAAGCATTAGAAAAACTCGCTAAAGTTTTTGGGATTAAAAATGAAATTAGAGCCCATCAACTTGAAAATGAGTTGCTTACTTTGGATCCTAATAATTTTTCTTGCATTGAAGATTTCTTGTCCAAATTCAAGACCCTTAGATATCTCTTGGAAGGTGTTAAAGTTAATAAAGAAGATGGTAACCTTATTTATTCCATCCTTACTAAGTTGGGACCAGCCTACTCTGTATTTGTTTCCACTTTCCATTCTACAAGGGAAGCTTTCATTTGTCAAGGAAAAGACTACAAGGCCCCTTCCTTTGACTCCTTTTGTGATTCCTTAATAAGAGAACAAGAAAAACTCTTACACCTTGGTCTTCTTAATCTTGGAAACTCTTCCACGAAAGCGTTAGCCGCCCAGCAGCAACCAAATTCAAAGAATCCTCAAAAGAATGGTCCTAAACCAACTCAGCCTCAAAATGAAAGATCATTTCAGCAAAATGATAAGACCAATAAAAACAAATGGAAGAAGACTGATAGACATTGTAACTTTTGTAATCGAGATGGCCACTTAGAATCTAAATGCTTTAAGAAGATGGAAGCCTTGGAAGCCGCAATGAAGAAACATAACATCCATGTGGAGCCTACTTCAACTTCAACTTCCGGAATGGCACTTTCTGCATGTCGTTGTCAATCATCTCAGTCTGGTTATGCATTAAATGTATCTTCTTCTTCTTCTCATTCTCATGAGTGGCTCATTGATTCTGGAGCCTCTTATCACATGGCCAAAAACCAAGCCATGTTTTCTTCTTTAAATGATTGTAACACCAAAAATATATATGTTGGTGATGATAGATCTCTTAATGTTGTAGGGACTGGAACTGTTCATCTAGACAATGGTCAGTTTAATGATGTATTATGTGTTCCAACCTTATCCTGCAACCTTCTATCTGTCTATCAGATAACTCATTCAGGTGAAGGTAAAATTGTTGAATTTTCACCTCATGATGTTGTAATCAAGGATCTAAAAGATCCTAAACAGATTCTAGCTACTGGTCTTGCTGATGATTCCACAAGGTTGTATAAGTTTCACAACTTTGGGTCATCAAATCTTCCCTCAGTATTTGTTGCTCATAATGATGAAGTGAGCAAACTTTGGCATGAGCGATTTGGTCACTTAAACTATCGCTCCCTTCAGCATCTATGTAAAGAAAATATGGTGACAGGTCTTCCTATGGTATCTTGCAGAGATGGTGTTTGTTCCGGATGTGTACTCGGAAAACATCATCGGGACAGTTTTGACAAACGTGCCTCTTGGCACGCCTCAGCCCCTTTACAGCTTGTGCACAGTGATTTATGTGGTCCTCTTCCTGTTGCTTCATTCTCTGGCTGCAAGTACTTCTTAACTTTCATTGATGATTTCTCCAGACGCACTTGGGTATACTTCTTAAAACTCAAGAGCGAAGTATTTAACAAATTTTTGGCCTTCAAAGCCTTTGTTGAAAAACAATCTGGACATCAAATTCTTAAGCTAAGAACTGATAATGGTGGAGAATATGTTAAAAACACATTCATCAACTTTTGCACCGAAAATGGAATTCAAATGCAACATACTGTTCCATACACTCCACAACAAAATGGTGTAGCTGAAAGGAAAAATCGCACCTTAAAGGAAATGGCTAATTGTATGCTGCAATCTAAAGGACTCAGTCTTAGTTTTTGGGCCGAAGCAATTAATTGTGCAAATTATATAATCAATCGCACTCCTACTAAGGTTCTAGAGAATATCACTCCAGAAGAAGCTTGGAGTTCCATTAAACCAGATGTAAGTCACTTTCGTGTGTTTGGAAGTGAAGCATGGGCCCATATTCCAGATGAAAAGCATAAAGCTTTAGAACCTAAGAGTGAGAAATGTACTTTTGTTGGATATTCTGAAGATGTAAAAGGTTATAGACTTATTCCATTTAAGTCCAAAAATGTTATCATTAGAAGAGATGTAAAATTTGATGAAAATAAATCGGCCTGCGAGCCTAGTCCGGCGGATGTGCCACCTCTTCCTATCTCTTCTACTTTTGAAAACATTTCTTCTTCAGATGATGAAAGCGAGGATGATAATCCTCCCCCACCTTCTCAGGATCCTCAACTTCCAAGATGGGTCCGTGCTACTCGGGATGCAGCAGGTGATCTTGCCGGTGATCCTACAGATCAGCGACGTACACGTTCTCAGTTTGAAAGAGCCTCTTCTTTACTGGCTCAAGCTCCAGTAAATCATGATCCTGACACTTTTGCAGAAGCTTCAGGCCATCCACATTGGGAAGCAGCTATGAATGAAGAATATCATTCATTGATGACAAATGATACATGGGATCTTGTTCCTCTACCAAAGGGACGCAAACTTGTTAGATGTAAATGGGTTTACAGAACCAAGTATGGACCAGATGGGAAAGTTGATAAACATAAAGCTCGTCTCGTTGCTAAGGGCTTTTCACAGGTTGAAGGCATTGACTACACTGAAACCTTCTCCCCTGTTGCCAAAATGAACTCTATCCGCCTTGTTCTTTCCCTTGCTGCCTCTTTAAAATGGGAAGTCCATCAGATGGATGTTAAATCTGCCTTCTTGCATGGGGACTTGCAGGAAGAAATCTATATGGAACAACCCATTGGCTTCATACAAACAGACTCCAGCCTTGTTTGTCGACTTAAGAAATCCCTTTATGGCCTCAAGCAAGCTCCTCGGGCTTGGTATGCCAAAATGGATAGCTTTCTTTTAGAATCTGGCTTTTCTAGGTGTCATTCTGACAATACTGTCTACACCAAGAAAGTGGGCAACTCTCTTATCATCCTTGTTCTTTATGTTGATGATCTTATTCTTACTGGTAGTGATCCCAACCTTATAAACCATGTGAAGTCTAGCCTTAAAAAGAAATTTGAAATGACAGACTTAGGACACTTACACTATTTTCTCGGTCTTCAAGTCTTGCAATCCAAGGAGGGTATTTTCCTTTCCCAGTCCAAGTATGCTTGTGATATTCTTCGTCATTTTCACATGGAAGACTGTAAGCCAGCCCCTTCTCCCTTTCAGTCTGGAGTCAAACTTTCAGTCTCTTGTACTTCTCCTGAAGTTGATGCTACCTTATACCGTCAACTTGTAGGAAAACTCTTGTATTTAACCCATACTCGTCCTGATCTTTCCTTTGCTGTTGGCCTTGTTGCTCGTTTTATGCAAAACCCCGTGAAAGTCATTGGAAAGCAGCTAAAAGAATACTTCGTTATGTTCGAGGTACAGTACAGTTTGGGATTCATTACAGTGCCAAAGCAGCTCCTCTGTTAGTTGGTTTCACTGATTCTGATTGGGCTGGTGACCCTGATGATCGGAAGTCTACTGCCGGTTATGTCTTCACTCTTGGTTCAGGACCTATTACATGGGCTTGTAAGAAACAGGCTGCCATTTCTCTTTCGTCAGCAGAAGCAGAGTATCGTGGTGCCGTGGAAGCTAGTAAGGAAGCCTTGTGGCTTCGTCAGATCCTATCAGAGTTTGGCTTTGAGCAGCAGCATCCAACCACACTTTGGTGTGATAATCAAAGTGCCATTCAGCTATGCAAAGATCCAGTCCAGCATCAGCGCAGCAAACACATTGAACTACACATGCACTTCATCAGAAAGCTCATTCATGACCATGTTCTTGAAGTGCAATATTGTCCAACAGATGATCAGGTTGCAGACATCTTCACAAAGGCTCTCACAGAGGCGAAGTTCACTAAACTTCGATATATGCTTGGAGTTCAGGAAGTTGTCACTAAGGGGGGATAGGCTCTAGTGCCTCCTTCCTTCTCCTATTGTGTCATATTTGTAAATCCTTCAATCCTATCCCAAGTTGTTCTTAAGGGGGGATGTTAGGATATTCCGACACATAGGATATAGTTAAGTTCAACTTGGTCTAGTGTAGAGTTAGGTATAGAGTTAGGTAAAGTGTGTTTCTTTACCGTTGTACATATTGTAACTTACAATCCGACGGTCACGATATGTAGTGATCCGACGGTTCATTCTCTCCTCGGTATTACCGACACTTGATCCGTGGCTTGACACCTGATTGGTCCATGAGTTCTATTTAAAGCGCATGGAGGGTCATTGTTCGGGTAATCTGTGCATGAGAGAAGCTTATGTAAATTTTCATTCTTTGATTAATAAATTGCCTGTAGTACCCACGTTGGGACAGGCCGTGGACTGTTTCCCTCTTTGAGGGTTTTAACCACGTCAAAAATACTGGTGTATTGATCTGTGATCTGGTTGTGAGCGGTGTCCTTTTGGTATTCTTTCTGAGGAACTTACCCTGTAAATTCCTACAAAAAGAATGCTGTGAGATATTAAATGAAATAAATGTGCATTTTTGTTGTGGGGAAAAGTATCCGACTCGGATGACCCTATCCCTACTCTAAGGGTGACAGTCCTTAGCAACAACTGAAAGTAAAGCTTTGATATTTTCCTTTATGAAAGTACAGAGAAGGAAGAAAAGATTGACCAACCGGTGTCTTTCGCTTTTGTCGATCCTGTCCTCTCTCTTTGTCTCTTGTTCCCAGCTCCTTGCTCCCTTTGCCGATCCAGCTACACAAAGATCCTGCACAAACAAGAGAAGGAAAACTACAAGAAACATGTACTCATAACTGATGCATGGATTAGAGTGAATCAAATATACAAGTAAATACAATACATCAATGCAATACAAGTATATAGGAGAACATTCAAAGCTTTATTGATAGAAGTAAAAGGGTTCTGAGAAGGTTACAACCATCAATGGCTCCAATCCAGCAGCACCTCCCCAGTAGCAAGAAATCTCCTCTTCACCTCTATAAAAGCAATCACCCAATAGCTCTAACTGTAAACCAACAGCACTTCCTTGCTTTGCACAAAATTCCCCCCTCCTTAGACCTCATAGAAGAGCTCTATATATAGGATAGAAGAAGAAAGGATGAGTCAGCTTGAGACTGACATAAAGCTGCCTTGTGTCCTCTCCCTCTTCAGTTAAACTTTAGTTCTTGAGTCCACTTGGAGATCCTTGCTTACACATGGAGATCAAGTACCTCTTACTCATCACAGGGCGAATCCCTTGAACCAAGTGTCAGTTTGGAAGCTTCCTGGGCAATTGACACCTTGCAGAATGACTGTGCCACTTGGCCAATCTCGCCCAGCGCAGGTAGCCTTCATTATATTTGACTTTCAGCGCAGGTACAAGGAGGAGCAGTTGCATTCCAGCGCAGATGCTCAGTGGGGCAGCTGACATGATCCAAAAATAGCCTGTTTTTGAGTGTTTTCAGGTGGAGAACTGATGGGAAGTGCTGTGGTTTGCTGACCTTGTTCTTCTAGGGGTAAGAACAACATGTTTAGGGACTGAGGATCCCTGTAATTATTGACATTTCATGCTCCATGCTGCGAGGCACAAAAATGTCTATAACAGTTGCCCCCTAAAGTATGAGGCCGTTTATCGGGTGAAATGCTTTATCTAGAGGGTCCGAAGTTCATTCCAGTGCTGAGGAGGCGCCCTGTAATACAATACAATACAATACATTATTTTTCATTTTGTTTTCATGATCTAGCTGAGGCGGGCATTCCCATGCTCAGCTTTATAAATACATTTTGGTACATAGAACAGACGATCGTCTGATGGTAGACTGATAATTCTCTGCTGAAATTATCATCCTTTGAGTAGCATGATCATCTGCTGCAATGATGTACATGACAAATGTTTTTATATTTCTTGAATATGTATCGCAGCCCGGATGGATGAAACTAGATCCGGGGTCTTCAAACTCGTTCGATCTTCACTCTAAGTACAAGTCGATCCATGTGAGAATTTCGCTGAAGTCGAACATGGAAAGACATCGCTTGATTACCGGTCAATGATGAAAACCGTTAACAAGCGCGAGAGGAATCACCGATAATGATAATGACCCTCAAGGTACTGCAGTACAATTCACGTGGCGTGAATAAAGGACTTGGCATCGAACGCCACGCAAAATCTTCTGGTCGAAGGTCATTGATGTATACCTGTCGCCGGAAGTGAGAAACTTGCCATTGAGGCATGCAAGCTTCAAAGTACTGATGGGGTTGTTCCTAGATCAACTTCTTGGATAATGAGCTGAAGTCGACAAGAAGCGATCCGTCAAAGGAGGGCCTTAATGAATCCCACATCAATGACACGGAACGGAGCTAATGATTTTAGTGGAGGTGAAAACAAACTGTGATATATGATTCAGGGTGGCGATCATGAATGGATGAAGGATAATGTATGGCAGTGGATGGGACACGGTTGACACTTTCAGAATGACCTCTCTTGAACATATAACGACACTGATGCGATGGATCGGTAGCATTACCCCAAAATGTGGATGGTTTGGCGAAGACCATGGTTATGAGACCGGTGAATGAAACAACCCAACCCGATGTGGAACGGAGGAAAAAGTGTCATGTTCAAGAGCGACTTGCTACCATTAAGCTTTGATGTTCTCCCAATTTTTCCCCAGTCATTTCTGACCAGTACCTCTTTATTTTTGTCAAGCTTGAGGAGGATAACATATGCTTGTTTTATAACCTGCCCTTCGGGCAAGCCCATCGCTTATGATTTAACGAGCTTAGCGATAGGGAAACTCGTTCTCGTCTAAAGACAAGTTTGTCGCTATTTAATCATTTTAACGAGTCTAACGACAAAGAAAACTCGGTCCTTTTCATTTTTAGAGAGTCTGAAAAGGTACAGAAAGTTAACTCCATAATTCCTTTTTCGTCATCTAATCCCTTAAGTCCGAAAAAGTATAAAATAATACAGAAGGGATGAGTTTTCGATTGCTTTAACGAGCCGAACAAAACAAGCGCTCGATCTTTTTGTGCAATAATCCCTCAGGTCCAAAAAGATTAAAATCTAGAGGAGGGATAACGTTCCGGTCGTTTAACGAGCTGGAAGGCCAAAACTCGGCAAACTTTTCATATTTTACGAGTCAGTGAAAAGAGCTCAAAGAAGACTCGTCTTTTGAGGAACGAGTGATAAACAGGGATAGCAGCAGATTCCAGGTACAAATTGGAATTTTCCAATCACGGCAGTGTCACAAGGATGGCTAGGTGAAATCACTCTTCACAGCTGTTTCTCAAAAGAGGTAAACACACAAATGGAGGTGAATGATCAGCCAAATGAAAAGTGGAGGTGACGGTGCACAAACACGACCAAGGCTTTTATGGCTGATGAATTTACGATCTCAAAAGGTTATTTACCGGTTCATTTTTTCTGAATGAGCTTGAACTCTAAAGGAAAGCCTGCTCATAAACTTATGTTTATTTTTTAACGAGCATGAAGTATGTGCTAAAACTGCTCGGATCTTGCGTTTATTTTTTAACGAGCATGAACTATGTGCTAAAACTGCTCGATATACCAGTCATGGAATAAGAACGCCTCCTGTGAGATAGCTATTTTTTAAGGAGCTTTATCTCACGAAGCTATGCTCCAACTTTGGCAAGTTTTACCTTTGCCCCACAGACTTTCTTCATGCAAGGTCGGAATCGGCTAATCCTACGAGTTTAAAGGGTTAGACCTACAGGTTTAAAGGGAGGACCTAAAAATTTAAAAAATAAATAGTCGTCCCTCGCTCACATTCCAAAAGTTTGCATGCCCCCAGGTATAGGGTAGGATTTCGAGGCTGCCCCTCCTCTCCCCCACCTCTGCTTTTCTTTGGGTGTTCACAGCTACTCGTCATCTTGCCAATCTAATGTTAACGATACTAGTCTTCTCGTTATTTTAAGGGGTCTTACGTGGTACTTGTCTTCCCGTCGGCCCAACTTTTAACGAACAGCTATTTGTGACAAGAAAAGAACACTTCAAAGACAAAACATTGGTATTATTGAGGGAGGCTTGCCTCTTTCTTATTATCCGAAGAGGGTTCTATTTGCTGCCGCAAATCAATCTCTTTCTTTGGCGATGTCTATCATCAGGTTACTAAAGATGGCGACCACCTGTTGCAGCAATAGAATCTCTTTCTTTGGAGGCTGCCCCTACTTATCCTTCAAAGCATATGTTTTAATGGGTGAGGCTTGTCTTCAAAGATGGTTACTACTTGCTACCGCAAATGGTCCCCTTCCTCGGTATCCCGATTATCTAGACAAGGGGAGCGAGAAGTTGATTATCTCACTCACATAACTTTGACAAAAGAATATTATTCTAGAACAACCCCTCTTCCACCGCCGGACGGGGTACGGACTAGTCCATTCTTCTGCGGAAATTCTACCCTACACCCAGGGTTTCTTCTGCCCGAAGCAGACCAGGGTGCATGCCCCCTGGGTTCCAGTCTTTCTTTCCGAATCACTCGCATTCATCGGGAAGGAGGACCGGGGGTGGAGGCGAATCTTGAGTGAACAGACCATTTAGGAATGGTATTTGACTATTTGCGATGCGAGATCCCGGAAACGAAAGTTGGTCTATGAGCTTGACCATCCTTCCTTCGTGTGGAAAACACATTACTCTAAAGAGTGAGGAGACTATTGCTCCCATGCAATAAATATAGTCACGTCCAAGGAGTAGGTTATAATCCAAGAGTCCTTGGACGACCATCAGGTTCAAATTGACGGTCTTCCCTTTCAATGTAACAGGCACATTGGGGAGGATTCCTAATGGTCGACTGGTTCCTTTATCAAAACCTGAGAGATTTCTTAACTCAGGTAAAAGCGCCGGGGAACCCAGTGCTTTCCAAGCAACAGAGGAAAGGATACTCACAGACGCCCCTTCATCAATGATAGTACCAGCCATGATCATTCTATAGATCTGGACAATGATTCTGAATGGTACACTGGCTGGTAACCGGGGTCTGCCTAGTTGATTCCAATCAAAGGATACAACCAGGTTGCTTGGTGGTGGGACCGAATATACGGCCGGATATGACCCTGATGATGTTCCTTCCTGCGATAAAGGAATGGGCGCATTGCCCTGAAGCTCATCAGAGTCGATGCTGATGAAAAGAACCTGGATGGTGTCATCCTTATTCTCTTCAGTGATGGTGTCGCACGAAGATGACTCTTCGGCGACGGTGTCATTTGAAGATGAAACTTCTGAAGGTAGAACCGAGTCAACTGCCGTATCGACCTTTGGACTTTCGTTCGGTCTGGATTCAGTAGGTTCATTTTCAGTGACTGACGCTTCAGCCGACCACTTGAGCGGGCCAGCTGTATTTTCAATCAACGAAGGACTTGGCACGAGTTTTTTGTATCCAGGAGGAAGTTTTACCGGTGAAACCGGACGATCTTCCAAAACTCTCTTCGCTTCGTCTAAGAAGGGACAACGGTGGATGGCATGACTGCCTTCACACAACTTACAAGGGAATCTTACTTCCCCTTTTTGTCTCGATCCTTCACTTTCGCTGGTTGACGGAAAGCCATCAACCTGATTGTCAGAGGTTGATGCCCCCGAATTGTGCAGACGAGGGGACCAGTCCCTTAGTATCCAGGAAATACAGGGACAATCTCTGTGGAAATGGTCTCCTCTACATATGACACATGGCGATTTAGGCCCGGTCTGTGCAGTGGGTGGGTTTTCGTCAGATGTCTTTTGCTTGCCCCCAGTCGCCTTAGGCTCCTTCTTCTTCTTCTCTTTCTTCTTCCTTTCCTTCTTCTCCTTGGGAGGCTGACTTTTGCCAGCTCTACCTTGCGAAGATCAAGGATCAGAGGAAGTATTGTAAGAAGTGGAAGGATGGTGGGTAGCTCTAGACTGGTCTGACTGTTGATTCGATTGCTCAGGATTAGTGGCGATCTGGACTACATTAGTTGAAAAGAGCCATACAGGGAGGCCGATTGTCAATCCTGGAAGTGACAATGTTGCCATATGAGGCGCACCAACATCTCCCCAAGAGGAGAAGGGATTTGGACTCCTGCCAAGGTTGCCTCCTTGGTTGGTGGGCTCCATACTTTTCAACTGAAAGATCAACGTGGGAATAACAGGTGATTTTGTTCCGCTTAAAATAAATTTTATTAACGACGCTTTTAGACACAAACTTGCTTTTTCATGTTTTAAGAGTCGAAAAAAAGCTAAAGATGACTCTAGTCGCCTTCGATGTATTAACGAGCCCGAAGTGACAAATGCTCGGTTGGACTTTTTCAGTTATAGAGTTTGAAAAAGGCCAAAAGAAACTGCTCTGGAGATCTAGGCAGAGGGTGTGCCAAACCTTTCGCGAAACCACAGAATACGTTTTACGGTACGGGTGGTCGATCTTCGTGAATGCTGTGTTCACTGCATCGCGATCAGTAGGGCGGTCGACACGGCTTCCTATGGATAAAGGATAAATGCCTATAGGGGTCTCCCAATATACGCGATGGTACGCGGGAGCACAAGTCCGTATTAGTGCCACCGACTCTCAGGAGGAATCACCCACCTTCGTAGAGATCGACAGTCACTATGTTTAACGACGCCGGAACACGTCTCTACCTAGACCTCTAGATGTTTGCGTTATGTTACAAAGCGTTGTTATGTAAATTGGATTTATTTTAATGTTGATCTTGCTTAGCAGTTTGACTTTAAGGATCACCACGAGATGTATATATACAACTTCCTACATGCAATCTAAGATGAGAAGCAAAACTTTTCGATCTTTCAACTTTGAAAACCTTAATCTAGTGAGGGAAAAGAGGATATCAACTTTTCTCACAGATCATAGAACACACACTAAAATGCAAATTTTCCTAAATCGTCAAGCACACAGTCAAATGCAAAATGCACAATGCAGATATTTCTTTTCGTTATCCTTAATGTTGATGTAAGACAAAAAGGAAACTGTTGTATAACTTTGAATCTAATTTCGAGCGAAAGTAAACAAGCTTGTCCAAAATCAAAAGACACCTTAAGATCGACTTGTTTAGACACTGGAAATGTATAGATTCAAACCACAAGATGAAAAACAAACAAACTCAAACAGCCATGAACAGTAATAAAACTAGCTCTTAAGATCACAAAGACACTTTTACAGTTCAGGATCTAAGAGGCCACAGCTATACTGGTTCGCTTTTCACAATGGGAAACTGTAACTGAAACAAGAAATACTGAAAGAACAATCACAGTTTCATCACACAACTGAGGCGGAATAATGTCAAGGAAAGTTGGTTTACAGCAAGTACAAATGACAAGCAATCAGCAGCAAAACAACAGTGAAAACAGGGCTAAGACACAGTGGGAAACCTCAGGAAGACATAGCCTAACTGGATCAGCGCAGGCTCTGGTCTGTCAAATTGACTCTCAGCGCAGTTCCCGAAGGGAGTACCTGCGCTGGAATGCAGACTGCCTGTGGACAGCCTGCACTGAGACACGAGAGTTGCGTTTACAAGGATTTCCGGGTCATAAAAAGCTCAAAAATTCACTGTTTTTGCTGAAATAAAAAGCTATAGGTCAAGTACAAGCTAAGGGATGATCAAGAGGATGAAAAGCTATCACAAAGAGTACAAGAGTCTTTTGTAGATCAGCTCTTCAAATCATGAATCTGCTCAAAAAAATGAGCAAGAGTAGCAGCCCCTCTACTTCGCTTTTGATATAGTCAAAAGCTTTTCGATTCGGTACTCTTTGGTTCAAGAAATGAATAGCAAAGATACTACAAACACCAACAAGATACTAGGCTCCCCAGTGGAGTCGCCAGTTTGTTGTGGGGAAAAGTATCCGACTCGGATGACCCTATCCCTACTCTAAGGGTGACAGTCCTTAGCAACAACTGAAAGTAAAGCTTTGATATTTTCCTTTATGAAAGTACAGAGAAGGAAGAAAAGATTGACCAACCGGTGTCTTTCACTTTTGTCGATCCTGTCCTCTCTCTTTGTCTCTTGTTCCCAGCTCCTTGCTCCCTTTGCCGGTCCAGCTACACAAAGATCCTGCACAAACAAGAGAAGGAAAACTACAAGAAACATGTACTCATAACTGATGCATGGATTAGAGTGAATCAGATATACAAGTAAATACAATACATCAATGCAATACAAGTATATAGGAGAACATTCAAAGCTTTATTGATAGAAGTAAAAGGGTTCTGAGAAGGTTACAACCATCAATGGCTCCAATCCAGCAGCACCTCCCCAGCAGCAAGAAATCTCCTCTTCACCTCTATAAAAGCAATCACCCAATAGCTCTAACTGTAAACCAACAGCACTTCCTTGCTTTGCACAAAATTCCCCCCTCCTTAGACCTCATAGAAGAGCTCTATATATAGGATAGAAGAAGAAAGGATGAGTCAGCTTGAGACTGACATAAAGCTGCCTTGTGTCCTCTCCCTCTTCAGTTAAACTTCAGTTCTTGAGTCCACTTGGAGATCCTTGCTTACACATGGAGATCAAGTACCTCTTACTCATCACAGGGCGAATCCCTTGAACCAAGTGTCAGTTTGGAAGCTTCCTGGGCAATTGACACCTTGCAGAATGACTGTGCCACTTGGCCAATCTCGCCCAGCGCAGGTAGCCTTCATTAGATTTGACTTTCAGCGCAGGTACAAGGAGGAGCAGTTGCATTCCAGCGCAGATGCTCAGTGGGGCAGCTAACATGATCCAAAAATAGCCTGTTTTTGAGTGTTTTCAGGTGGAGAAATGATGGGAAGTGCTGTGTTTGCTGACATTGTTCTTATAGGGGTAAGAACAACATGTTTAGGGACTGAGGATCCCTGTAATTATTGACATTTCATGCTCCATGCTGCGAGGCACAAAAATGTCTATAACAATTTTGTTTGAAAATTATTTATTGAAGATAATTGATATAGTAAACCAATTAATTGCCACATTTCACAAAGTTAAAAATAAGGAAAATATAAATATAATTTTGATATTTATAAAAAAACCATAATTTTGAAATTTGCAACAAAAAGTTTAGTTTGTTTGAAAGGATATATTTTACATCAATTTTGGTTTATGTGAAGGGATAAATATTTAACAAATCATAGTTTATTTAAAAAAATGAATTAATATTTATTTCATTGTATGACCTTTCTTTGTAAGAAAAACAGATAAACAAAAGAATACTACAAAAATACAACCAAAATTAAGGACAAGATTGTTAACACTTAGTCCAATTGATTTAGTTAACTAAATGATGGAAAAATAGGAAAAGAGGATACTCTAATTACTCATATAAATCAAAGGCGGTAGTGTCAATTGATCAAACACCTAGAGGATATACAATAAGATAAAGGTGACCAAGAAATAATTATACAATTTTACTAGGGGCTAGGATGTGAGAAGCCCAAAAACATTTACGCCATGATGCAAGGAGTTGGTTTTCATCTCTTTTCGGGAATAACATTCTTTCATATATGCGACAAGAAAAAAAAACATCTAGAATATGCCTAAAGGGCCACTTGAAAAATATAAAGAATATATTCCTAAATGGTTTACAAGTCCAAAAAAATGTAGTAGTCATATGACATAAGGCTAGAAAATAGAAATTAAGTCTCAAAGGCCAACTAACCATAATAAGGAAGTTGCAAAGATTAAACATAAAAAAAAATCTCTTCTCGGAGGAGGGTCATGGTCATTAGGGTTTAGGCGCAACCTATTAACTAGTGATGGATCAACATGTGGTAAGGGCTTCCAACCATCCTCATTTTGTTGCTCCAACTGCTACTCCATTCATATGTCTTGGGTGAGTTGGGGAAGTTGAGATTCTTGAGTCAAGGAGGCAATCGATAATGGTGCTCTTGGCTTTAGTTTGTCACATTCCTTTGTTGAGCACCCTACATTCTTTAATGTGTTAGTTTTCTTTAAAACCCAATGATCTAATTTGTGAATTATACTAACCAAAGAGCTAAAAATGAACTTTAACTTTAACCCACAAGTATATTAAGTTTACTAACTAACATGCAACAAAAATAAGGAACAAATGAAGAAAAACACACCATAAAACCTTACACAACAAATTTACTTGGGAAACCCCAACTGGGAAAACCTGCAAACTTAGTGTTCTTTTATTATGCTCAACAAATCTTCAAAAAATGATTACAAATGTAAGGGAAGACTTCTCTTTTTTCTGCTAATCCTTTGCGCAAGTGATCTGTGTGCTTCACACTAGCTCGCCTTCCATTTTGCGCACTACATGAACTCGTATAGGCATGTACGACCCTTTGTTCATTGAATGTGGCCCCTCGCTGAAGTCTACGCTGGATGGAAATGATTTGATGTTGAATCAACCTCTCTTTCTCCCTCCATCTGCATTGATCTGAAGCCCTAGGCACAGAACATAATCTCATTCTCTTTTGCTAAGTAGAACACCAAATTATCTAGTGCATAATGGCGAAGTTTGCGCCCTTTTTCCCTCTTAGAAGTCGCCCTGGGCCCACTAGTCCCATGAAGGGACGAGATTAAGTCTCCCTGGACAGTTGAGATCGCTCCAATTCTTGACTATAGGAAAAGTTAAAATTTCCTAAGTCAAGGAATAATAAAAAAAATAAATTTGTTCCTTGGTCCCACTTGTGGGCCACTCTACCAAATTTAATGCACCTGTTAAATTTAGCTAAACCCTTCCTCCTTTAACTCCATGTAACATGTGGCCAAATCTATGAGAGTGAGTCGAACTAGGTAGAGAATGAACCTATCGGGAGACTTTTCTCATCATGCATGGAGTCACCCCCTAGTTCTCCAAGAGCCTTTAGGGAATACTTAATAGAATGTGGGGGTGGGAGAGTATATTAAGGAATACATACTATATATTAGGGAATGCTTTAAAGGTGGGTTGTGGGGAGATATTGGGGAATGCTTAGTAGGGGAAATATTAGGGAATGCTTACAGGGTGGGCATAGGGGAGATATTAGGTAATGTTTAGAGGGTAGGGCTAGGGGAGATATTAGGTAATGTTTAGAGGCTGGGGGTGTGGAGTAGCATTCTCTAGTATCTCTTGCCACCCCCATCCTCGAAATTCCTACTGTGAGGATGCATGTGGGGGGGGGGAATATTAGGGAATATTATACAATGCTTACTATATGAGGGTGGAGATACCAGGGAATGCTTAGTAATGAGGGCGGGGATGTGGGGACATACTAGGGAACACTTCCCCAACATTCCCTACCATCTCCCTGCACCCCTACCCTCACTTCTAAGCATTCCTTAATATCCCCCTTGCCCACACCATTCCCTAATATTCCCCCATAACCCCATCCTCATATAGTAAGTATCACCTAATATTTCCTAATATCCCCACCCCCCCGCTACTCACTCCCTTATATAGCAAGGATTTTGAGGGTGTGGGTGGGAGAAGGTATTAGGGAATGTTAGGGGGAAACATTCTCTAATATCTCTCCCCCATGCCCCCAACATTCCCTAATATCTTTCCCCACCCTTGCCCTCATATGATAAGCATTTCTTAATATCTCGTCACACACCCACCCTTATATTAGGGAATTCTTAGAGGGTGGGGATAGGGGGGATATATTAGGTAATGTTTAGTAAGAATTAACTTATTTCCTAATATCTTCCCCCACCTCCACCTCATATCATAAGTATTCCCTAATATCTTCCCCCTTGACCACCTCTCCCCCCTCTAGGTATTTCGTAATATGAGTGTGGGGTGGGGGTGAGATATTATGGGATTCTAGTAACCATTCTCTACTCCCCCCCATTCTCATAAAGCATTCCCTAATATTCCCCCACCTCCATAGTAAGCATTCCCTAATATCTCTCCACCACAAACATTACCTAATATCTCATGCCCACCCCCACCCTAAGCTTTCCCCATATCTCTCACCACACCCACCCCTACCCTCATATGAGGGAGAATTCCATAACATCTCACCCCATAATAACTATTCCCTCATATCTATTAAGCATTCTTTAATAGATTTCCCCACCCCCACCCTCAGCCTAAGAATTCACTAATATCTCTCCTCACCCCGCCCTTATCTGAAGGTGTAATAAACATCGGGGGAGATATTAAATATTCCTTAATAATTTTCCACACCTCATCCAGAAGGTGGGGATGGGTGGAGATGTTAGGGAATGTTAACCCTCATGGGTGGGGGTATATATTAGGGAATGTTTGCTCAACGGAGGGAGATATTAGGGGATGCTTAGTTTATATATGATTTTATCACAATTGGTAATCAACAAAAGATCTACCATTCTCTTTAAATAGAGATCATCGACCAATCAGTGTTAAGCCACATATCGATATAGTTATTATTATTGAAGAGAATATGAACTACTAGATCACTTTATATATAGAACATATCGTGAATGTTGGATTACATCACTACAAATGTATATTAACACATATTAAGGAAACACACTTTACCCAAAGAGACATTAGACCAAGTTGATCTTAACTAACTTCTACGTGCTAAATATATTAAAAGACGAGAATAAGAGAAACACGTGGAAAAGATAAGATTAGTAGCCACAAAGGTTGAGAGACATGGGAAAATGTAGATGTTAATGTAGCCCAAGCATAGATGGAGAAATAAAAGTGCTGGTCCCTCAAGTGCTATGAATTATGGGAAAAATTTCAAAGCAATGGTGACATCGTGACACAATTTGAACAAAGGATTCAATAAGAAGTTGAGGATCTAAAATAGCACTGTGAAAAGGTTTACATAAAATTCATTAATCATACATTCATGACAAGATGGAAGAATCATAGAGCTTGATGCTAAAATGAGATGATGTGGGGGATGAAAGAAATAAGTTGATGAATCTATAGAGGGACTTAGCATTGAAGGTGAAATCCTAGTTCATAGTGGTGAAGAAAATGAAACATAGAGTATATATCAATATATAGGCATGAATAAAGGTCACCACTAAAGAGAAACATATGACATAAACGTCTAAAATAGAGTGCACAAATAATATCTAGGATGCCTTAATCACTTATTTTTGATGAGTTTAGTAAGTATATGATGCTTCCATAAGAGAAATACCTAAAATTAAGTTTATTTTTTTAGGTGCGAGAAAAATAATCCAATTTAGGGATTTGTTGGAAGGTCTGATCAAGGAATTGTTATGGCTCAATTTTATCTAAGCATTGGTACATGTCTTGTTTAGAAAAAGAGAATTCCATAGAAGACATAAACCCATAGAAGCCTGAGTATGTAAAACCACAAAATCCTAAATACATGGAGTCAACGGAGCCATCATATAAACACTTTGTAACCAATATCTTTGACCCTTTACAATATTTACTAAAAGAGTAGATATCAAGAGATTTTTGTGGTAAAAATGGTCTCAAACTAAAAAATGTACCATCGAAATCAACTTTAAAAGAACTAGTAGGATTCAAGATGATGATGTCAATCATAAGGGTAAATATTCTTGGAAAGACAGGAATAAAACTACCTTAATCATATTTTTGACTAATCTCTATATGTTTACTCAAATTCAAGTGTAGGCACTCGTTGGAGGCATAATTGAATTTCACATCATTTGATATGTGGAAGGCTTATGCCATGTGTCAAATTTTTTGAATTGATTTTCATTGATATCACTCTTTGTTAAAGTACGAAGGTATGGAAGTTTGGTCGCACAACTATTTGACATCTCAAGGAAGGAAGGACCATATGCAACTATGGAAATTGCATCGCACAAATATTTGAAAACTCAAGGAATAAAGGACAATACATGCCTGCATACCTAAATCATAACTATCTAACATATCTATCTCTCTCTCTCTCTCTCTCTCTCTCTCTCTCTCTCTCTATATATATATATATATATATATATATATATATATATATATATATTGACAATCTTCTTTGAAATGTCCTCTCTTTTTAAAATAAAATTAATTCATGTTTGTCTCTTACATGTACCACTCCATTAGACAACACTTGCTTTATTGCATGAGCTTTACTAGGTCATCCCTAGATGCACTGAAAGAATACCAACTTATTTTATTAAGTCTCTTAATTAGACATGTTGGTCCTTACACCTACTCATTTTCTTCTATCCCCTAGAAGTGAGTGGTTTTGAGGTTATTAGGTTAGTTTTGATGTTACTAAGCACAATAGGTTTGTCTATGGCATCAATCTAAAGGACCCACTATCATTTACTGATAGAATACAAGGGTAGGAATTTAATCAATTAGCCCTTAACCAATAATTTGTTGATTTTTGTAGCTTGGGAGGTACTCCAAGCCCTAGGGTTCTGGGTTTGGAGAGCAAAACACCATAAGGGCAACTTGTGGGCTTGGAACCCAAGTGTGGGGTTTTTCACCCATCATGATTTGGGCCAAAGCCATGATGGAGGTACGACATGTGATGGATGAGGATGATAGTGCTCGACGATATGATTCCAACACATCGAGAATCGTCCGAATCCGAGTTATTGTTAGAGAGAAATGAATTTTTGAAGTTGACAAGGTAATTATTGGTTACCAAGTCATGTAGGCTTGGTGTAAAAGAAGTCCAATAGATGGGTCTCCTCATCAATTCATTGAGCCCTTCTATGTGTATAAATACAAGGCATATTGGATTGTTTTAGAGTATCCAACAAGTGGGCAATACACTCAAGAGCAGCTCTGAGATTTTTGAGTGACCTAGCCACAACAAAGGAGCCAAGAGGACAACATGAGGACGCCTAGTACAACGTGGGGTAATTCTGTGATAAGACGCAGTGTTGTAGGTGACAACGTGGCATATTTCAGGGCTGTTTAGGCTGTTTCAAGATTGTCTTGGGCTCAGATTGTAGGGTAGAAGAGGCCGCAGTAAATAGGAGTGTGTCGTTGTTGTTTAAAGGACAAAATTACTGACTGTTTTGGAGGACAGGAGCAACGATCCATTACTGGGCTAGGCTGCAGGCCATATCCAGTAAGTGGAGCCTTTAGGAGCTACGTTTAGGGTGGATAACAACCCTATAAGGCAGCGTATACGTCGAGGAGTCTCCCTAGGGTGGACTACAGTCAATTGGAGGCTAATTTGCTGAGCTACCTAGAGGTTGAAGGCAACGTGGTGTGCCCTAACTAGGAGTGCAACAATGAAACATTTCAGCAAGGTGTAACAACAAAATTTGGTGAGGTTTATTGGGTCAAGCTGTGACCAAATTGGATCATGTTTATTGCAGCCTGTTGATTTCATGTGTTTGATATTCCGAGGTGGTGAAGTGCCATACTAGGAGTTTAATTGACAATGAGTGGATTAGGCACCTTAGAGCTGATTGGAGGGCACCGTGTTGGCTACCCAAAGTAGCCCTAAACGAGCTTACTTGAAGGGCAAGAGTGTTGGGTGACAAGAGTCAGTTTTAGATTCGAGGATCAGGTGTTGTGCCATTCAATATGGAGACATGACGTGTGATGTGGGTTTAGGAGGTACTGTTTGTACCAGGACCCAAATATAGTGTGATTTCCATCTCGATGATCGAGAGGAAAGGGTTTGAGGTCTTGTTCCAGGATGGGAAGGTAAGACTCAGGCCCAGAGGCTCTAAGTCCGATGGGATTTTACTCGGAGTTAGAGAGCATGGTCTCTACAGGTTGACAGGCAAGCCTATGGATCATGGAAAGAAGCAAGTGGAGTAGGTGCAGGCTTCAAAGGAGTAGGTACAATTTCCTGAGAAGAAGGTACACTTTCCTGAGAAGGTCCAGGTTTTAGAGACTCAGAGGGAGTCTATGTTGATTTGGGATAGCATCAAATGTTCTCTAAGCCTCAAATTTTTCAGGGAGGCTTGGGCACATGCATTCCAAAGAACCCATAAAGTTTTTTCAGAAATTCCACCCAGAAGTGATTTTATTAAAATAATTAATATTTTTAATGGGGTTCCTAACTCTAAACTTTGGAAAATTAAAATATTAATGGTATTAATGTAATCAAGGGTGAAACTTCTAGAAAATGACACAGATCAAGCCAAAACGATCTGAGCCTTTGATTATGATTTAATCTAGGTCGTTGGTTGTCCAACAGGAAGATATACGAAGGGGCTTGAGGGTCATTTAGAAAACACACTGAGAGATCAAGAAAATGTTGAAAATAGCAACAAGAAATGTTAAATATAGAAGTGCTAAAAATAACATTGCTATAAATAGCATTTCGGGATACATTCCAATTTTAGTTAGTCCTTGAACTAAAATTGAGAATTAAAATTCAAATTTGATCTTAACAGTTGTTTGAAAAATAATTAATTAATTCATCTTTGAGTTAATTAGTTGGAGAAAATCAAACATGAAGTCTATGTGAAGATAGGCAACAATTTTCCCTTTGATTGAGGAAGTTATCCCTTAATTAAGGAGATCAGGATGAGTTATATTTTGAGTTGTAATTAGTTAGCTCAGTTAACTGAGTTAAGTCCAGTTAGATTAGTTCCAACAATTTGTGGAACTGATTGTGAGTTCAGTTAGTTAATGCATGCATGCATGTAACTAGTGTACTTTAGATAACTGAATATTCTCTCATAAATAACTCATGCATGTTAGTTCAGTCAGAGACCCAGTTGAGATCAGAGGATGGAACAATGTACTATCAGTTGCAGGAATATCCCATTGAGGATATCTCTTGCATGCAGAAGGAATTCATTCCTTGAGGATTGCACAATTATTTTTGAGTTTGGTGAGTTTTGTGAGAGGTGAATTCACACATGTGGCAGCCAGAGGACCTAGGAGAAACTGCGCAAGGAAATAGGAGGCTTGGAGGATTGAAGGAAGGCATATGTGTTGTCTATTCTGTATATGAGAAACAGTGAGAGATTGTACTGAGAGCTGGATAGCTTGAGAGCTAAAGCTTTGTGTAATTCTGAGATATTTCCACTTGTATGATAATATAGATAGCAGGGTTTTTAACAGAGTCTTTCCCCAAAGTATTCTTCTATGTTCATGTGTGATTGATTTCTCATTCTCTGTTATATGTGTTCTATTTGATCTTCCTCAAAATCGATTAAGCTTCCGCAAATTTGTTTGTAGAAGTAGATCAAGTATTTTGCTTTAGTATATTGCATTATCAGGTGATCTACAATGGGAATTTCTACATGGTATCGAAGCAAAAGTGATCAAAGCAGAGAACAATATACAAAGAAGGGAGAAGTTCAAAGTTTGAAGTTCTTGATTATAGAAATCGAATTCTTATCAAATCTAAAATTTACTAATGGCATTCAACAGTTTGAGACTCGAGTATGCCCTGGATGGAAACTCGAATTATATAACCTGGAAGGATCACATGGAAGCGGTATTAGAGGACAACAGTTTGAAGGAATTCATTAAATAAGAAGTTCCTAAGCCAGCAGCTGCCAATGCCCAAGAATTAGTGGAATGGAAGAAATGTGTGGCTAGAGCGAGGAGGATTCTTTTGGAGGGAGTTCGAGACCACATTGTCTCGAGTCTCCATGGGAAGGAGACACCATTTTCAATGTAGAAAACATTGAAGGATCTATATCAAAACAACAACGATATGAGGAAGCTGGTGCTGAAAGACAAGCTTCGGAAAATCAAGTATGAAAAGGGCGACACGATCTCTACATATCTGAACAAGCTCACCACCTGCAAGGATGAGATTGGAAGTGTAGGAATCATGACAGCTGATGATGACATGGTGAGTCTTGCTCTCCTCAGTCTTCCTAAGAGCTGACATAGCTACCAAGACTTGGTAAATGGAAGAATAAACTACCAGATTTGGAACGACTGTGGTTGGATCTAATGCAGGAGGAGATAAGGAGAAGCACCAGAGATGGATCTTCATCAAAGCATGACGATGAAGAAAATCTAGCCTTAGCGAGTAAGGCAAGGAAAGGGAAGGGGAAGGCTTCCCATTCCAAATCAAGTTCTTCCCATGGTGGGAAGAAGATTGACAAATCGAAAGTGCGATGCTTTAATTGTCATGAGGTGGGCCATTATGCAACAAATTGTCCACAGAATAAATCCAAGGAGGGATCCTCAAAAGGATTAGATGGTGAGGCACTGGCCTCACAGTTCGAAGTGGATTTCACCCTCATCGCATGCATGATTTCATCGATGGTGGGTTGTGTTTGGTACTTGGACAATGGAGCCTCATTCCACATGACTGGAGACAAGAGTTTATTCAGTACCTTGGAGAAGAAGGACCTCCAGATGTGCATAGAGATGGGCGATGATGGAAAGTACCGTATTTGAGGTGAAGGTACGGTTGTGTTTTAGAGGGAGCATGGAGCTCCTCTCACCCTAACTGATGTAAAGTATGTGCTTGGACTGAATAAGAACCTGATATTCGTCGCTATGTTAGAAGACAAAGGCTATGATGTAGTCTTTAGTAAAGGGGAGGCATTCTTGAGGCACATCAGCACTGGACAGACCAAGAGGATTGGGATTCGAGTAAAGAATCTCTACAAGCTAGAAGTAGATGACTATGCTGCATTGAGTTCCAAAGCATAGTTGTTGCAAAGCCAAGATATTAGTGAGCTATGGCATAGAAGATTGGGCCACTTGCACCATGGGGCCTTGAAGATCATGCAACAGATTTCTACCCAACTTCCCAAGGGTAAATTGGAGCAAGTGGATACATGCAAAGGTTGTACCTTTGGTAAGTATGCAAAATCTTCCTTTCAATATCGAGACAGTCGAGCTCGAGCAATCCTGGAGGGAGTTCATACAGATGTGTGTGGACCATTCTCGATAGCCTCCACTGCTAAACAAAGGTACTATGTTATTTTTATTGATGATTTTTCTCGTAGATGTTGGATCTACTTCATGCAGAATAAGGATCAAACCTTCTCAAGGTTTTGTGAGTTCAAAGCCTTGGTTGAGAAAGAATCTGGAATGAAAATAAGGGCCTTGCAAAGTGACAATGGTGGAGAGTATGTCTCTAAACAGTTCAAGGACTTCTGTGCAGCATAAGGAATTAAACAGGAGTTGACGACACCCCATAACCCACAACAGAATGGGGTGGTTGAAAGGAAGAACAGAACGATTGTGGGAGCAGCTCAGGTGATGTTGCATGGCCAAGGCCTACCACTTCATTTGTGGGCTGAGGCATGCAATAAAACAGTATACTTGTAGAATAGAAGCCCGCATCGTATACTGGGGATGAAGACACCAATGGAGGCCTTCTCCAGGAAGAGACCAAATGTGAGTCACTTCAGGATCTTTGGATCATTGGTTTATTGCCATGTGACCAAATATGCTCGGAAGAAGCTAGAGCCAACAACTGAGTTGGGGATACTTGTGGGGTACACTAATACACCCCACAACTATCGGTTGTTCTTGACTACCAGTTAGAGGACAGTGGTATGCAGAGATTTGAAGTTCGACGAGTAGAAGGCCATGCAAGTTTCCCTTGAGAGGGAGCTCAAGTTGCATGTAGAGGAGGAACTTTTGGTTCCTAAGGAGGAGGAGCCTCAGACTGATGTGGAGCAACCGCATGTAGAGGATCTAGGAGTGGAGACATCCACTCATGTAGAGTCTTCTAGAGATGGGCGGAAACACTCAAGGGAAGCTGACAGATTGGTGATGGATGCGAGAGAGAATGTGGGATAGCCATCCTCTCAGCGCAGATAGAGGAGATCACCTGAGCGGTACACTGGTTACATGGCCCTTGTTGGGGAGTGTGTAGAGACCGAACCATCTTCCTTTGAGGAAGCAGTGTAGTAGCCAGTCTGGGTTGATGCTATGGTGGAGGAGTATGACTCCATAGTTTGGAACAGTGTTTGGGATGTTGTCCCAAGACTGGAGGACAAGTTAGTGGTGAGTTCCTGATGGATTTACAAGGTAAAGCAAGCAGATGATGGTAGTGTGGAGAAACATAAGGCAAGGTTTGTTGCCTGTGGTTTCTCACAAGTCGAGGGGATCGACTATGATGAGACTTTTGCTCTTGTAGCAAGGTACTTATCTATCAAATCGATGTTGGCACTATCAGCACAGATGGGTTGGAAGATCCATCAAATGGATGTGAAGACTGCGTTCCTCAATGGCAAGATTGAGGAAGAGGTGTACATAGAGTAGCTGGAAGGATTTCAGACCTTCGATCATGAGTCGCATGTGTGCCGACTCAAGAGATCTTTGTACGAGCTGAAGCAAACACCTTGTGCTTGGTACACTAGGATCAACAACTATTTCACTGGGTTGGGCTTCATAAAGAGTGAAGCGAATGTAAACCTATACCACATCATGGTAGAAGGTAAGCCATTGATCATTGTTTTTTATGTTGATGATTTGATATTGGCAGGTGATGATCAGTTGATCAAGTCTTGCAAGAAGGACCTTGCAAGAGAGTTTGAGATGAAAGACATGGGTCTCATGCACTACTTTCTAGGCATGGAAGTTCGGCAGAAAGATGGGGAAGTGTTTGTGTCTCAAGGAAAGTATGCCAATGAGATACTTAGGAGATTCCACATGGAGAAGTGCAAGCCCATGCAGACTCCTCTAGCAGATAACTAGAGGAAGGAGCATTCTACTTCAGGTGAGGTAGTAGCTGCTACTGTTTATCAACAGCTTGTGGGTTCATTGATGTATTTAGTGAACACACGACCAGATTTGTGCTTTGCGGTGAACCAACTGAGTCAAGCTATGGTTCATCCTACCAAGCTATTTTGGAAGGTAGCGAAGCATGTGCTGAGATACCTCAGAGGCATGTCTCAGTATGGATTATGGTACAGAAGGACATAGGGAGTGAAGCTTCAGGGCTTCACAGATGCAGATTGGGCAAGGAGTCCATCAGATCAGAAGAGCACTTCAGGAGGAATTTTCAACCTTAGTTCAGCTACAGTTTATTGTTACAGTAGGAAATAGAGGTCAGTTGCACTTAGCTCAGTAGAGGCTGAATACATGGCTGCCAGTCAGGCAGCATGTGAGGCCATTTGGATGCGGAAAATTCTAGTTGGATTGTTTGATCAGAGAATGGATCCAACTGTGATCTATTGCAATAATCAGAGTTGTATCAAACTCTCTGAGAATCCAGTATTTCATGACAAGTCCAAGCACATTGATATCTGGTATCATCATCTTAGAGACTGTGTGAGAGGATCATGTTGTTGCTATATGTTTCAACTGAGGAGCAGGATGTAGATATTTTGACTAAGGCACTGTCAGAATGCAAATTCGAGTTCCACAGAGATAGGATTGGGGTGACAGATAATCCCTTTCTTGTTGAGAGGGAGTGTTGAAAATAGCAACAAGAAATGCTAAATATAGAAGTGCTATAAATAGCATTTCGGGATACATTCCAATTTTAGTTAGTCCCTAAACTAAAATTGAGAATTAAAATTCAAATTTGATCTTAGAAACTGTTTGAAAAATAATTAATTAATTCATCTTGAGTTAATTAGTTGGAGAAAATCAAACATGAAGTCTATGTGAAGACATGCAATAATTTTTCCTTTGATTGAAGAAGTTATCCCTTAATTAAGAAGATCATGATGAGTTGTACTTTGAGTTGTAATTAGTTAGCTCAGTTAACTGAGTTAAGTCCAGTTAGATTAGTTCCAACAGTTTGTGGAACTGATTGTGAGTTCAGTTACTTAATGCATGCATGCATGTAACTAGTGTACTTTAGATAACTGAATATTCTCTCATAAATAACTAATGCATGTCAGTTCAGTCAGAGACCTAGTTGAGATCAAAGGATGGGATAGTGTACTATCAGTTGCAGGAATATTCCATTGAGGATATATCTTGCATGCAGAAGGAATCCATTCCTTGAGGATTACACAGTTATTTCTAAGTTTGGTGGGTTGTGTGAGAAGTGAATTCACACAGGTGGTAGCCAGAGGACCCAGGAGAAACTGTGCAAGGAAATATGAGGCTTGGAGTACTATAGGAAGGCATATGTGTTGTCTATTCTGTCTATGAGCAGCAATGAGAGATTGTATTGAGAGTTGGATAGCTTGAGAGCTAAAGCTTTGTGTAATCCTGAGATATTTCCACTTCTATGATAATATAAATAGCGAGGTTTTTAGCTAAGGATTTCACCAAAGTATTCTTCTGTGTTCATGTGTGATTGATGTCTCATTCTCTGTTATATGTGTTCTATTTGATCTTGCTCAAAATCGATTAAGCTTCCGCAAGTTTGTTTGTAGAAGTAGATCAAGTATTTTTCTTTAGTGTATTGCATTATCAAGTTATCTACAGTGGGAATTTCTACAGGAAATCGATTTTCTGAAGTGAGAAGTTCTTAAGAGGAGAATCGATTGAGGATATTTCTTGTAGCATAGGAGTAGCGATAGCTTTCAGAGAGAAAGTGAGATTATTTGTTGGAGAATCATCAGCAGAGAGAGGGAGAGAGTGATCCAGTAGACTTGATGCAGAGGCTGACGCAGGGCCACGTAGAAGCAGTGCAGAGGGAGAGAGAAAGTTGAAAATTAGAGTAGTGAATCAGTTTCAGCAGCCGGAAACTGGGGTGTGAGACTGGGAGGCTGATAGCAGTGACTCTGGGTTACTGATCGATTATGCAATTGGGTAATGCTGTGCCTGAGAGGGTTGGCGTTGGGACAACGCAGAGGCAGCGTAGGGCCTGCTAGGGGCACCTCATCCAAACTTCCAGATCAACTGAGACTTTTTCTCAATGATTGTGTGAGGTAATCTCACAAAGATTCTGCCAGTGTTTCTCTTTGTAACTGAATAACCCTGTGAGGTATTCAGTGATGTATTCAAAATTTTCTACTACTTAATAATAATAAAACCTTTAGAGCTGCTGCACCAGTTTTCTCGCATTGGGTTTTTTAGGGGACTATTGTCCAAAAATAATAGTGTCCTATGTGTTTCTATTTTCCTTGGGCAATTTCTATGTTTCAGAATCATATTTAATTTGATGTAGGCTTCTTTAGTAATTTACTTCAATGTTTCAAGAATAAATCTAAAATAAGCTTGTAATGTAATTTACAATCTAGGTGAAGTAGATTCCATTGGTTGCAATAGGATTCCTGAGATTGTTAGATCTAGGATTTTTCACATGGTATTAGAGTTGTTGATGTGAATCAGGGAAGAGCAGATCTAACACTGAAGAAAGGGCCAACTTGCTGCAGCAAGCAGTAGTTCAAATTCCCCGAGTGATTGTGCAGTTCTAGCTAAGAGGGCTATATTTTTGTGGGTCTCTTTTTGAGAGACGATAGAGAGGTAATACTGTCGGATCGAGAATTTTCTGAGGCAGAGGGAGTTATGCAGAGCCATGCAGAGCTAGAGGGACACAATTTTCTGCAAGCTGAGTGCTAGGCAGAAATATCTTCGGAAGGAGGAAGCAGATCACATAGTGGGGGAATACTTCCTTAGTGATTTATTGCCAAGGAAATCAATATTTTTCATTTGCTGGGCAGTAGACTTACTAGCTCCATCAAGGAGTGCGTAAGGCAGCCTAAGAGCTATGCAGTAGGGAGAAAGTGGGAGCTGTTCGACATTTTTCAGAGGATATGACAACCAGTGGCTTGAGGGATCAAGACAGGTTGGACAGGGCTTCCAACTATGTCATCTAGAAGGCTAGAATGTCTTTCATTCTAGATGAGCATGCCCTCAAGACGTATGTTGATGATGTGGTAGCTATCCCTACGGATGCAACTCTGCTGAAAAAGTACAGAGCTCAGATGGATAAGGCGAAAAGGATGATCCTGGATGGAGTCAAGGATAACGTGGTGTGCCACGTTGTTAGCAAAGGGACTGTTAAGGAGATGTGGGATGTCTCAGCCACATTCTATCAGTGATCTTCCGAGCAGCGTAAGAGTAATTAGAGCAGAAATTGAGCTATGCTCAGATGTAGAAGGGAGAAGCATGGATCCATTCCTTACGACGCTGAAGGAGACCCGTGATGAGTTGTTGACTGCAGGGCACACACCTCAAGTTTCCGAGCTAGTGAGACTAGCTCTAAATTCTGTCTCGAATGAGTGGCAAGTCTTTGTCCAAAGTATCATGGGTAGAGTAGCATTGCCTAATTAGGACGAGATGTGGGCAACTCTGAAACAAGAAGAGTTGAGGAGAAACTTTCTCAAGGTCAAACTTGATGGAAGAAGTAGCAACACTGCGTCAAAGCCCAAATAAGAGGAGGAGGATAACACAACCCTTGCATGAAAGGGACAACAGGGGCAATAGAGACGAAAGAAGGATGTATCCAAGGTGAAATGTTTTAGATGTGGTGATATGGGCCACTATGCATCCCAGTGTCCTTTGAAGAAAAAGGACAAGGATGAGAAGCATGATCCTAAGGTTGTAGCCGCAAATATTGAACAAGAGGAGGTGTTCGCCATGACAACCAAGATACCTCCAGGAGGGAGGTGGGCTGATATAGAACTATAGGTCGATAGAGCTACAGATGGGAAGGATCCATGAGGAGCCCACCTCTTGGATCATCACCTTGCTACGGGAGCCCATGATCAGTTGTAGCAGGATGGAGGAGTTTTCAATTGGTACCATGGAGTGTTGATTCAACAGATTCAGTAGTTAGTAGCACCAGAATGTGAGCAGCGCAGAGCAGAGAGGCAACAATGTGTGGAGGCAGAGTGCAGAGCTTCAACAACGCAATGGCTTCAAAAGACAGTGTAGGGCTAGCAACAGTCAGGATTTCAACACCGAGGTGTATCCACTGGATACTTATCTAGTTCTGGGTGTTTTCAGTTGCTTCTCTCAACAACTGAGTTGCAGTACAGATGCAGTGTTAGCAGTGGCAATGCTAGCAGCATAGCAGATGCAACATTTGAGAGGGAGTTGTAGTACAAATGTAACATTAGCAATGGAAGTGTCAAAGGTAGCACTACAGTAGAAGCAACAACACAGTAGTTGGTGGACAACATGTCAGACATCAACAACACAAAGGACGATGCTTCAGAGTCAGAGCAGTATGCAAAAATGGTGTACTGCTAGAGAACATTTCTCACTAAGAGGGAGTGTTGATTTGGGGTAGCATTGAATGTGCTCTAAGCCTCAAATTTTGTAGGGAGGCTTGGGCACATGCATTCCAAAGAACCCAAAAATCGTTTTGGGAAATTCCACCCAGAAGTGATTTTATTAAAATAATTAATAATTTTTAATGGGGTTCCTTAGTCTAAACTTAGGAAAATTAAAATATTAATGCGTATTAATCTAATAAGGGGTGAAACTTCTATGAAAAGACACAGCTCAAGCCAAAAAGATATGAGCCTTTGATTATGATTTAATCTAGGTCATTCGTTGTCCAACATGAAGATATAAGAAGGGGCTTGAGGGTCATTTGGAAAACACACCGAGAGATTAAGGAAATTGATTTTATGAAGTGAGAAGTTCTTAGGAGGAGAATCGATTGAGGAGATTTCTCGCAGCAGAGGGGTGGGGATAAATTCTAGAGAGAAATGAGATTCTTAGTCGGAGAATCATCAGTAGAGAGAGGCAGAGAGTGATCCAGTAACCTTGACGTAGACGCTGACATAGGGCCATAAGGGCCACACAGAAGTAGCACAGAGGGAGAGAGAGAAAGTAAAAAATCAGAGCAGTGAGTCAGTTTCAGCAACTAGAAGTCGGGGTGTCAGACCGGGAGGCTGAGAGTAGTGACTCTGGGCTACTGGTTGATTCCCCAATTGGGTGACATTGTGCCTAATAGGGTTAACGCTGAGACATTGTAGAGGCAACACATAGATAGTGCAGGGCCTGCAAGGGGCACCTCATCCAGACTACCGAATCAACCAAGACTTTTTCTTGGTGATTGTGTGAGGTAATCTCACAAAGCTTCTGCCAGTACTTCTCTCTGTAACTGAATAACCTTGTGAGGTATTCAGTGATGTATTAAGAATTTGCTATTGCTTAATAATAACAAAACCCTCAGAGCTACTGCACCGATTTTCCCGCATTGGGTTTTTCCGGGGACTATTGTCCAAAAATAACGGTGTCCTATGCGTTTCTATTTTCCTTTCTTAGTTTCTATGTTTCAGAATCATATTTAATTTGGTGTAGGATGTTGCAGTAATTTACTTCAATGTTTCAAGAAGAAATTTGAAATAAGATTGTAATGTAATTTACAATCTAGGTGAAGTAGGTTCAGTTGGTTGCAGTAGGATTCCTGAGATTGTTAGATCTAGGAATTTTCACAGTCTAGTTCGAGAGGGAGCTTACAGATTCAGAGGGAGACTTTGCAACCCAAGAAGAGTGTGTGGTCAGTGGTGAGAAAGGGTGCTCCTACAACTGCCAAGAAGGAATCATGGAGAGAGTGGAAGATGTTACAAGATAAGAAGAAGAAGCAAGTTTCTTCCACTAGTGACAATGACACTTCCGAGAAGGGCATAGTTCACCGTATAGGGATTGTTGTGATTATGAGCACCATGGGTTGGGAAAGTGTTTCAAGCAGTGATGACGATGATGAGATACTTCCTAGTCTTGGAAGTACCTCCCTTGTTAAGAGGGAGTGTTGATTTGTGTAGTTGGGGAGGTACTTGATGCCCTAGGCTTCAGGGTTTGGAGAGCAAAGCACCACAAGGGCAGCTTGTGGGTTGGAACCCAAGTGTGGAGTTTTTCACCCATCGCAATTTGGGCTAAAACCTTGATGTAGGTACAACATGTGTTAGATGAGGATGATAGTGCTCGACGATACGATTCCAATGCATCAAGTATCATCTGAATCTGAGTTGTCGTTAGAGAGAAATGAAGTTGACAAGGTAATTATTGGTTACCAAGTCATGTAGGCTTGGTGTAAAAGCGGTCCAATAGATGGGTCTCCTCATCAATTCATTGAGCCCTTTTATGTGTATAAATACAAGGTGTATTTGAGTGTTTAAGAGTATCCAAAAAGTGGGCAATACACTCAAGGGAAGCTCTGATATTTTTGAGTGACCTTGCCACAACAAAGGATCTAGGAGGACAACGTGAGGAGGTCTAGTACAACATGGGGTAATTTTGTGACAAGATGCAGTACTACAAGTGACAATGTAGCATATTCTAGGGTTGTTTGGGCTATTTTAGGACTGTCTTGGGCTCAGATTTTAGGGTAGAAGAGGCCGCAGTAAATAGGAGTGTGTCGCTGCTATTTAAAGGAAAAAATTGTGAACTGTTTTGGAGGATAGGAGCAACAGTCCACTGTTGGGCTAGGCCACAGGCCATAGCCAACAAGTGGAGCCTTTATGAATTGTGTTCAGGGTGGATAGCAGCCCTATAAGGCAGTGTATGCATGGAGGAGTCTCCCTAGGGTGGACCACAGTCAATTGGAGGCTAATTTGCTGAGCTGCGTGGAGGTTGAAGGCAACGTGGTGTGCCCTAACTAGGAGTGCAACAATACAACATTGCATCAAGGTGTAACACCAACATTTGGTGAGGTGTATTGGGTCAAGGTGTGACCAGATTGGATCATGTTTATTGCAGCCTATTGATGCCATGTGTTTGAAATTCCGAGGTGATGAAGTGTCATACTAGGAGAAGAATTGACAGTGAGTGGAATGGGTGCCTTAGAGCTGATTCAAGGGCAGCGTGTTGGCTATTCAAAGTAGCTCTACATGAGTTATCTTGAAGGATGAAGAGCAACTGAAGGTTGGATGAAGATAGGTGTCGAAGTGCAACACTTTGATGGAAAAAAGTTGTTGCTAGCCTAACAGATTGGAGCTCAAGTATTGGCCAACCTAGAGAGCAGTTTGATGAGCCCGTGTTCATTGTAGTAGACATGAATTGCAATAGTGATAGGAGGCAACCCTCTTGGAGTCTCGATGTGTAGATGCCTTGATGGAATAAGGCACTACTAGTGATTAGTATGGGAGTGAAAGACTGACATGACAAGATATGCCATAGAAGTTGTAACGACATTTGTCATTATGTCTTGTATACCATAGGCTGTCATTAGGGGACTTTTGAGGTCTAAAATGGGCCTCCTAAGAAAAATGTACAACCAAAATAAACTTTATAAGAACCAATAGGATTCAAGATCATGATGTCAATGATGAGGGACAATTCAATTTTTTTGGAGTAAAAAAGTAAAAATATTAAAAAATAATAAAATAATAAAACTACTTTTTCAACTCGTATTTTTAACTTATCTCCCTAAAAATTTACTCAATTTCAAGTGGGAGTACTCGTTGGATGCAAAATTTGATTCCCCATCCAAGGAGTACCCATGTTTTAATCACATTTTTTCATGTGGTTCTCATTTTTTGTGTAGCAGGGCCCATCAAAAGTATGCAACATGGGTACTCCTTGGATGAGGAATTAAATTTTGCATCCAACTCACATTTTTCATGTGGTTCTCATTTTTCGTGTAGCATGGCCCATCGAAAGTATGCAACATGGGTACTCCTTGGATGATGAATCAAATTTTGCATCCAATGAGTGTTTCCGCTTGAATTTTGAGTAAACGCATAGGGAGATAAATTGAAAATACGAAGAAAAATTAGTTTTTTCTTTTTTCCCTCTAAAATTTGATGATGCAATCTAATCTTATTTTATTATTTCCACTATTATTTTATAATTTCCTTAGGAGGCCCATTTTAGACCTCAAAATTCCCCTAATGTGTATTATTTAGATTTGGTTTAATATAACGAAGATTGATGATTGTACATTATTGTACAATTTTGTTTAAAACTGTGTATATTGTGCATATGTGATTTAATGCTTTATATTTCCGCTGTGAAAAGTAGTTTATGGTTGAGATTCTTGGTTTGGTAGTGTCAGTCATTTTAACACTCTAACCTAGACCCAAGGTCGTGGAAATTCAACATAAATATGGAAATCTATTACTAACAAAATAAAGGGGAAGGAATTTAATTTCTTAGACCTCAACTAATAAATACAGGGGTGACACTAAACTTAACCGAATGTAACTTGACAAGAAAATCAATTTCTAATGGAAATGCCATGGTGGATTTGATTCCATGGATTACAACATCAATTTGATGGTTTGGAGCATTAGTAGGTTGAATTGAGTAGGTCTCCTCAACTAAGGTATTTCAGGATAAGGATTTGTTCATTATATTCTCTATAATATTGTTATCTTAAGTCTCCTTGCAACCTATTATTTGAAGAAAGGGGTTTTCTCCTTTTCCTTAACACCTTCTCTATGGCCTTGAAAGACCATGAGAGTCATTGTTTTCCTAACAACAATAATAATCAACATGAAGATACGACTATAACCTATTTTAAGACTTGGGTGATATAAAGGAAATTGAAAGGTTATAAATAAACTAATAAATCAATTCAATAGGTAAGGTTAGGAAGGAAGGGAATGGGGTTGTCCAGGAGGGTAACACACTTCGATAATTTCTTCCCATTAGTCTTTCACAATTTGATGGACTTTCTCTTTTCGCCCTACAATTTTTTATGTTAGTTAAATCTTTGCACCAGTTTTATGGAACACATAAGTGATGGTTGCAAATTATGGAGAGCCCTATATGTCTAAGACCTCTAGATATTATGTTTGCAAACTGATTCTATGATATTATGTTGAAATATGACCTGCTATCAAATGTTAGATTTATTCAATATGTTAAACCTATAATTGAAGTATTTTTCCTTTGGTTTTATTGTTTATGTGAATATGGGTTTGTGGACATTGAATATCACTATTTTCATGAACCTCAAAGATGTGTTACAATTAATTTAGATTAAATTGTACTAGCTATAACCCAAAATTCAAGGACTAATTAAGCTAGTTGATGAAAGAAAAGTAATATAATAATTATCCAATGTCCACAACTATTATTATTGATAGAGTACTCCATGTTGAAAAAGCATTATAAACCCTATCTTGGATAAACACTATCCACCATGTAGAGCTATATCCTTAACCACGATGCCATAGGTAGTGTTTTACCTTATGTAATTTCACTTCATGTCTATGCTTTATGCAGTGGCGAAAATATCTTTACTTAAGAGTAGGTTATGAAAATTTATGAAAATTTTACTTTACATTGATTGAAACTTTTTGGAGTTTTGCACAACTAATATACAATCTATTCTTCTACTCTTTGTTAAACTATATTTTTATTATGGCTAAATTCATTCTTATTTTGTTCAAATGTAACTTAATTTTTAAATTGAAAATTATGATTCATAAAACATACTTTTGTTATCTAATTTTCAATAATTATGGGAATAAAATATAAGCAGGAAAAAAACATAGACATGAAAATTGTAGAGGAAAAAGCCATACACAAAAGCTCTTGATTTCAATTTTTTTTCAATTTCTTGATAGTGTCAACAATTTGCTCTTTTAAAGCTCATATTTTAGTGAACACAACGATATTAATATTGGGATATATTACATATCTTCTCTCGTTTCCAAATCTCCCTTTTCTCCTTGCTAAACCTAATCCTGTGTTGCCTTGCCTCCTCCTTTCCTAGCAAATGCCTCAATTTATTATACAAAGGTTTGCAAGCTTTATAAGATTTTTAGAACTATATTTGTCATACAAGTTTATGAAAAATTTAGTATAAAAATGAAAATGATATTGTAAGGGGTACTGACCTCTCCCAATAACCAAAAGGGCGTTGGTATCTGTATCTAATGTATGTTGAAGTAAATAAGGCGTTGATGTGACGATGAAGAGAAGGATAATGTTATGCTCACTCTTCTTGAAAGTGTTAGACTATCAGTCCCAAATGCCAATGAATTGAATCTCAACAAAAACCAATGCCGAATTCCAAAATTCAAAATTCAAATCTCTATTTTATGAAATAAAATGCCAACACATGATAATGTCAATAAATTTTTATTTTTTATTTTTATTTATTTTTATATTATTGTTCTAGATAACATTATTGTTTTTTATTGATGGAATATTACTATTACACACTCTGCAAACTTTACTTAATATTGTAATTATTAAAACAATTTCTGATTTGATATTCACCCTATGAGTTCCATCAGTTAAAGATTTATTAAACTAAGGTATTACAGACTCATGTGCTAGTGTGTGTTCTATGTTATTGAAACAACGGATCGATCAGATTGCCAATACACAGACAAATAAAATGGAGAGACAACAGAGAAATACAGTAAGCAATCATAAAGACACAAACAATTTTAATAAGGAGTTCACCCTATTCTCCAGGGCTACGTCTCTGATCCAACTTCAGTGGTGGCCTTGTTTTTATTGTGTCTTTCAGCAGAGAAATTATAATACAGGGACTCAATATGAGTTCTCCTGAAGCAGATTTTTCTTGGCAGGGTGGTTCTTGGATTCCCCAAGCCACTTGGAGTACACAGACTCTTCTTCTTCCTACCAGCTCTGTGACCCTTGGTCTACAGTGGAAAGAGCCAAATGTGATGCTCAGTCCAGACAAATTCCTCTATGGGAAGGTTTGAATCTTCAAGCTCTCTAGTGCTTGACGTTGCCTGTGGTCAGCTCGGCCCTCTGTCTCTTCTACTTGGCTTTACTGTTCTCTGTGTTCAGTCCTCCTCTCAGGGTTCACTGTTCACTGCCTCTCTTGGTCGCTTGGACTCTTCTCAATTCTAACTCCAAATCAACTCTAACTGATTCGACTGTCTCTATTCATGGCTTTAGCCATTCGATCCCTATGCCTGTTCGGTTCCTCTTCCGCTTGTGTCGATTCACCTTTTGCAGCTGCGCTTGGAGTTCCCTGCATTTGGCGTCATCATGAACGCTCAGGGAGTGGCCACTTGTCCTCCTCTAAATGGCGCCAACATGCTTCGTCGATTCATTTCTTCAGTTACGCTGTGGATGCGTTCTTCCTCCACCGTGGTGGTCAAACGAATTCCAAATATCTTTAGAACATGGCTTGATTCCCTGTTGACTCTGCTTCTTTCCATCGGGTGCAATCTCAGCCATCCGATCTGGGCCATCCAAATCTGACGCCATACGCACGTTTCGCGCGGTTGACTTGCTCGACCGATAACGCGCAATCAACGACGGTTTTCTCTCACCTCTGCCTGCCACGCATCGATCGACGTATGGAATCGCTCCGCTCTTGTCCAAAACCTCTTACCGTTTAAGGGCACCCCGATCAATACCACCGGTTTTCCAGCGCGCGGGTCCCGCCTTCGTACGTTAGCATTTTTCACTTTTTCCGCCCGTGGTTTCCTGGCTCCCGATGTGACCGAGTGCTCGAGCTCTCCCTTTAGGGCCATATTTGCCTAGCGATGCGTGATTAGCGCTAATCAAAAACCTCGTCTTTTTCCCATTTCGGGGCTCCCAGGGGCTACTTTGGCCTCTTGCGTGGTCTCCATGGGCTTCGGTTAGTGCGCTTTGACCGAGGTCCTCGTCGGCTGCCATTGCCACTGGTTCAGGGTGTTTTTGATACTGTTTTGGATTTCCTTAGAGATTTGTTCGACCTGATTCAATCATGGTTCTCGACAATCTTTCTATGGATCCAATTCGGATCACTTGCATCATTCTTATATTAAATCTTTCATCGCTTTCTTATCAAATTTCAAAACTAAAGTTAACCAAGATTTTGATGGACCATTAAAAAGAAAACATATTCTCCAATAAAAACTTGTATATATATATATATATAAACCATACCACTTTGAAACAAATAAAATAATACACAATAACTTTAAAATTAACATTAATATTATATCTACCATTACAACCTATAAATTCTAATGCATCTATTTTATTAAAAAATAAAAATCTATATAATTCTTCTTTCAATAGTTAGCATAAATAATCACATGTATGCTTATACATCTAAGGATTATAACGCTTGCATACAAATAATACATAAATATGTTAAATATATACATATTTTTTTAATAAATAAAACTAAAATAAAATATTTGGTTTTTTTAAATTTAAAGTAAAATAATAATAAAAATACATAAATATAATTAATTGAATATTAAAAAATATTTGTTTTCATTATTTTTTTATTTAAAAAATGTTTATAATAATATCACTTAACGGATATGTGCATAGATGTCTTTATTGTTTTGTTTTTTTTAATATTTTTAATCTTGGACATTTCATTAGGGTTTGTTAGATTTTCTTTTTCTGAATTAGTATTTATTTTTTAAGTGTGGTTAACTCTTTATACAATATTGCTATCTAATCTATGCTATATTAATTATTTAGTTTTATCTTCAATTTGTAAAATATTTGTTAGATAGATATTGCAGATTTTGAATTGGTGAATTAATTAATTGGATGATACATGTTGATTAGGTTTATCTAAATTTTGTTTTAATGATAAAATTTAATTACATAAATATAAAATTAATTTAATTATCAATAGAATAGTCACTATCATCATTTATTATATATGAGGTTAATTTTTAAGAACTTTTTTATCCGTATAAATTTGGTAACTTAATCTTTTATAAATATGTATTATTTGTATTTATAAATATTTCCACATTCAAATTTAAATGTTTAGATAATTCAAAGAGTGATTTTTGTATTTCAGGAGATTGAACTCTATAATCATCCCCTTAAACTAATTTAGAGCTTTAACTTGTTTTTGGCCTTGTTATAAACTAATGCTTTGAAAATGATAAAAAAATAATGAATAGTGGTCAATTTCAATGTAGAAAGCTCTTTTTACAATGAATCCACTACACAAAAATGTATGTGATGTCTATATAATTGAATCTCTTTTATTATAAATAAGAGATAAAGTGTCATGATATAACCTAGTATTAGGCTGAATTAACCATAACTAATAAACTAATAATGAATGCTTATTAGGACCACAACATAGGAGCCCAAGGGCCTAAACATAGAAGACTTTTTTACTTTATTTTTTTTTTTAATTTTTAATTTTTAATTTTTTTAATTTTTTAATTTATTTATTTTTAATTTATTTATTTTTATTTTTATTTTTTTATTTATTTTTATTTTTATTTATCTATTTATTTTTATTTTATTTATTTGTTTTTATTTTTTAATTAATTAATTAATTTTTTTAATTTTAATCTTAATTTTAATTTTTAATTTTTAATTTTTTAATTCTAATTTTTAATTTTTTATTTTTCGCTCACTTTTAATTGGGTTGTTTCTTAGTGAATAACTCATTTTTCTATGTAGCTTCTTCTAAGGCATGTTCTTCCACTTGATTAGGTACTTCATGTTGGAAAATACTGAGAGGGGGGTGAATCAACATTCCTTAGCAATTAGCACTTATAAATCTTTTCAGAGCATTAGTTAATCTTAAATTATCATTAATGTTTATGTAGTAACAACAGTGAATACAAGAACACAGGAGGCACAAAAATTTTAGGTGGAAAACCCCCTGCGGGTCAAAAACCACCGAAGTCTTTTCCAATAATTCTTTAATCTTCAACTCCAATTGAAAAGAAAGCTCAAACTTTCTAGAATATAGAAAATCATTCTTCTCCAATGCCCACTGGATGGACACTCCAATGCCTGAGATTCTTCAGTTTTCAATCGAACGGATGCCCCAACACCTAATGAGCTATAACTCACCCTAGCACCACCCTACCACCTTGAAGTTTTCATAGGCTTGAACCTATTGGTGAATTCATGCACCAAACTAGCACCACCCTCCCACCCTATAGAAGAATAAAATAAGAATGGACTCTCGTACCAGGGAAAATGGTCCAATTTACAATGATATAGAATGATGCAGAAGAAGAAGACACACTAGACCATAACCCTAACTATGACACAACCACCTAATGATGATCCTAGACCTCCTGACGCTACCTCTTCAACTCTTGGCAGATAGACAATTGTACAACTTTTACAAAGATGCTTTTACAATGACTTTGTACAATGATGCTTTTACAATGTCTGTATACAGTGTTGCCCACTTGAAGACTTCATGTGGTGAACTTCTTGCTATTGTTATGCACCTTGATTGCTTCTCTTGTTAAGCTACCCTTTCTCATTCTTCAGAACATTAGATTATGCATTGAGTCTTCTTTTAATGAATATATATTACTTGCAAAAAGTCTTCAAGGAAATACCCATGACATGATAATAGCAAAACTTACCTCATCCTACAAAACATATGTCAATGCTAAACAAAAACAAAAAATTAGAATGCAGAGAAAATAATGCAATTAAGAGATTAATATGCATATACAGAAGATACTTACCTATATCTTACCTCTGCTGCATCATTTTGTTGCACCTTGCTCTTTGCTTCCCTAGAAAGTCTAGTCCTTTGCACCCCTAGACAACACTTGATCTAGTTTTTCTCGCCTTCTAGGAGCATGATATTTAATCTGATGTATCTCTATGATTTCATATCCCCAATATGTGATCTTCAGTCCTTCAGTATCCCTCTGAGTATTCTTTCCAATGCCACAAGTTTGACTCGTTTAAGACTCTTCAAGGCAAAGTTATGCCCAATCTCTCACAATGACCTAATTATGGACTAGTTCAGTAGAGCGAACTTGTACGACGTCCCACATGTCACTGTTTCCTCCTTTGAATCTAAAATTGATACATAGAAAAATACAGTTCGTGCACTATCCGCCATGTTTTACATAATTCCAATCCTCTTCTCAAAGAGAGAGTTATGATGATTTTCCCAAGGTCGCTTCTTTGAGATGAAATTCGGGAGCCTGCAAAAACCATAAATTCCACAGATCATATCTATGAAAATATAGCGAACTAAGATCTGAAATTCAATCACGACATTCATCAGGATTTTGAATCAAATGGGTTTTTATTTCAGAATCTAAGACTTTTCAGAAATGAAGATATAGCGAAAATTCCATGATCACTTCATTTGAAGGATATATGAGATTTTTTTTTATAGAGTTGAGAGGAGCTTCTATAGAGAATGTTGGAGGGATTTTAGGAGCTTAAAGAAATTATTAATTATTGACTATTCAATGAGAAAAACCAATTATGACTGCCATGCCACAACCCCATAGGGTTTTAGCCCACTAACTAGGGTTATTAAATTCAAACATGAGTATCTCTCAAACCGTGAAGAATTACTTGGTGTGCCATATATCAACGGAAACATCTCGACAAGTAGAATCTATCTAGAAGATCATTAAATCAAAATAGAGTAAGTTTCAAGTCAAAATTCCCTTGCAAGATCAGGGTAGCCCCTAGTGCTACTTGGGTTGACATCAATGACAACCTCAAATCATCTTTATATCAACAATCTCCCCCTTTGGCATTGATGGCAACATAAGTACTCCCCCTGCGATTAGGGCACCTCTTCCTACTGCCTTCTCTCCCCCTTTCACATCAATGTCAAAGGATAACTCCCCCTGACACACAACCATCCTACGAACCTGTACACACTTCTACTCCCCCTTTATTTTCTGAATAAGGAAAATCTAATGAGAACTTGGGAGAATCCCAAGCTTCTGGTGAAGATATTCAAATGCTTCACGAGGTAAAGTTTAGTGAAGATATCAACGATTTTTTGTTTTGTACAAGCATATTCAAGCTTGATATTGTTTTCGACGACCTGCTTTCTAACGAAATGATATTTAATTGGAATGTGCTTCGTTTTGGAATGCATCACAGGATTCTTGGAGATACTGATGGCGCTGGTATTATCGCAAAATATGGGAATAGGCTCATCAAACTTGACCTGAAGATCTTAAAATTTTTTCCTCATCCAGAGAACTTGAGTACAACACGCTGCTACCGCGATATATTCCACTTCTATTGTGGATAACGAGATTGAGGTTTTCTTTTTTCTCAACCATGATAGAAGAAAAGCACCTAGATAGAATGCTGCTCCACTAATACTCTTACGATCATCAACGCTTCCTGCCCAATCTGCATCTGTAAAGGCTTGAATAATGAGATTGTTGCCCGAGATTGTTGCCCTTGGGATACCACAAGCCATATTCTATTGTGCCCTTTATATATCAAAGAATTCTTTTGATGACAATAATATGTGATTCTTTTGGTGCTGCTTGGAATCTTGCTACTTGTCCAACTGCTTGCATAACATCTGGATGGGAGGCTGTTACATATAGAAGACTACCAATTTGTTGTGCTATACAACAACCCCCCCCACCCAATTTCAAAATTTTCTTAATTTTATTCTTAGATGCTAAAAACAACAGACATCGCAAATCGCTTAAGGTTAAAGAAACAGACAATCCGTATGATATTGTTGCGATCCGAAAGTCTAAACCTTAGAGCTTCTTAAGCAAATCATTGATAAACATGAGATGCGATAAAGCGACTGCATATTGCCAATCACATCGCAGATTCCAAGTGATAGGTTTAACGGGACATTGAAACTTTGTGATGTGATAAGATTCTCTCATTTCGCATATCGCCGAAACCAAGAGAATCCACACCCGAAAACTTGCGATGCAATAAGATTCTCACATCTCGCATATCGCAATCCCAACAGAGACAAATAATACTCACCTTGGAAAAATGCCATGCGATGTTAAATATAAATAAAGTGACAATAAAGAGAAAAAATTTTGTGGGCGGGTAAATAAGGATTTCCCCAAATCTTTGTGCCAAGTCATCATACATCGCAATCGCATAAATTCAAAAGGATTTTAGAACATGGAGCCTACACCTCCCGATTTGCGATATGCGATGTCTCTCGGAATATTAAAATAATATATATTGAAATCACTTGTCGCAAAATCAGAAGATTGATGGCACACATTCTAATTAGGCCTTGGGTAAACTGCGATGCGATCTATTTATTGAAGCATTTAAGTTTGACGACGTTCAATACAGTGAAACATTAAGAACAATAATGATTTCAGTCCTTCAAGATTTCGTCATTCGTGTTAATGTTATTTCATAATAGGAAGTCTTTCGCTTCAAATATTCCTGCCCTGATTTTCGATTATATCAATATCACCACTATTTGTTCAAGCATTAGCAGCTCTAAAATTTTAATTTTATCGCTCTTTTCTGTTTCATATAATTGCAGTTTGAATCTGGAAGTATGCAGCCAGCTAAAATGACAAAGAAAGCCCGAAAGACGAAAGCTTCCCCTGTAGTAGCCGAAGGAACATAAAAAGTTGTGTTGATCTCAGATACGACATGCCAAGATTGTGGGAAGATTTCATGGGAAGGAATATATGATATGTTGGAAATGGAAAACCCAAAGGTAACAGAAGGGTAGGCAACGACTGACGAACCTGCAGAGTCAGAAAATACACTTACTGATTTAGCCGATTCTTTCCTTCACTGAATAGCGACCCGCGCAAAGATTTTGCCATATAATACATGGTAAAATGGGTAGTTGAAGGTATCAATATAATAGACAGAACGCTATTCACATATGATGGGAGAATATTTGGGTCCTTCAAGCCTGAGGATTTGAAGAAAATGTATAATTTGCTAGAGCCTCAGAAGTGCTACAACAAATCATTCCTTGAAGCTTTCGCAAAGGAAAATGAAGTGGAGTCCGACCCCATCAAACAATGGAGTCATTTCCATAACAAGCACAAGCATGAGTCATCTGATATGTATTCTATGGACTCCCTAGCATCTCCATATTGTTATGCTGCCGCAATGATGTGTAGATTATTTGGAAGCCCCAACTCTGCTAAGTTTTCCATTGAAATGGTTCCCTTAATAGAAGCAGCTCTGAATTCTTATGTGATGGATTAGGAAACCATTTTATCAGATAAAATGGCCGTCCAAATACTTGATTATAGGAAGAACAGGTTTGTTACCACCTGAGTGGTTCCCCCATTTTATATGAGTGCATATATAGTTGACACCATTTGTTTTAACTCTGATTTTCCTATCATGGGATGGAAATGGACTGTGCAGGACCCAACCCCTATCCATATTTACCATAAATACCTGTGGCAAAAGCAATATAAGAAACATTTTTACAATATTTTCCATGGCTTCATCCTACCCATTCATCAGGCCATCTTTAATAGACCATCCCCTCGGCTGTCCAAGGAAGCTAGCATTGATCTAACTTCAATTGGAAGTTGGTTTGGGGAAGAATTGTTTACATACATTAGGGTTTATGGTAGCATCACTGATCCACATGTCCTTCCTCTATATGTCCCGGATAAACTATTGGCTAGGGAAATAGCCTGTTAGACGGTTGAAAAAGGCCTTACAAAAAATCTCAAAGACGCCAAGAAACAGTTATGGCCCGCCTTTCTGATCCGATGCGGTATCTATTTGTTGCATGACTACAAACATGCGCAAGCTGAAGCAGAGAAAATAGGGAGTTTGAACCTAGCGGTTATTCCCAAAAGGCAATATGATCCGAATAGTGTTGCCTTTAATTTCACTACTAAGGTAAAAGTTAAACAATTCATCCATGAGAAAGATGAATTCGATGACTTCTTCAGATCAGCCGAGTCATTCTCACAAGTACACCACCTGGAAAAGATTAAGCTGGGACCAGGGAAAATGGAGCAATTCATCCAATATAGGATGCAAAGGCTTCAAACAGTGCCACTGGACTTGTTGAGTATTTTACCAATCATCCAGCAAAAAGTGCAAAGCACAGAGTAGGAGAAAGTTTCTAAGGCAGCCGAGACAAGCAAGAAAACAATGGAACAGTTGGAAACAAATTTTCACATTGATCTGATATTGATCAAAGAATGGAAATAGTTTTATCAATAGATTAAAGGTCAGAGTAATACCCAAACTGTTATCGCACCAGAATCTCCCTTAAAACAACAACCCCTAATTCATGAACCTATGGTCAAAAAGGCATCCAGCAAGGATTAAACTATAAGGGAAGTTGAGATAATCCCTGAGAATCCTTCATCAAAGATTATATTGAGTATTGAGGAAATCCCACAGTCGGATGTGTTTCATAGCCCTAAGCACATGGCTATAGTCAAAAGGAAAAGGAAGAAGAGGAAAATAGACCAAGTATCAGAAACAGTATCTCAAGATGAATACATGAATATCATTTGGAAAAACTCAAAAGTTGATCCCTTCAAAGACTTGACTAAATTATCTTAGTTTGCAGATGCATATACAACTTCCACGATTGATAAAGCAACTGAAGTTAATCAATTGATCAAGGAAAAAGATCAAAAGATTAAACAACTTGAAGATTAGATAAAGGTCAAGAAATAGAGGATTAATCAACAGGCAATTGAAAGACAACAACAACTATCCCAAGAGTTTGAACAGCTAAAACTAGCGCATCATGAAGATAAAGCTAAGGATGAGAAAATAATGCAGCTGCAACTCTCAATAGAGCAGTTCAAAGAAAATCCTAAAGTTGAAGAGTTTATAAAGGAAGCCTTAGTGATAAATAATTTCTTATCTCAATAGCTAACCCAACTCTGCGAAAAGATATCCCTCATTCATCCATTATGCATCAAAACCAACGCACTGGTAGATCAAGCGATCAAATCGCCGAAGGCAAGATTCGGGCATAGGACAATATTGTCCTATGTTATCTCATCCCTACTCTTTTTCAGAGAGCCTGAGGCATGTGGGGACCGAATCTTCATACATATAGTAATTTACACAGAAGATATTCATAAAAGAGAACCCTCGAAAGACTGAAATGACTAAAAGACGAGATATGCAAATCTCAAGACGTACAAAGTGGATATTCCAGGACGAGAGAATCCACAAAAGCTCGTCCAGCACCATATTCGGCTGGAAAGACGTCAATCAAAGGTGTAATAATCAATTTGTGGGTAAGAAATGGTATCAGAGCCAAGTATTGTTGAGTTGATATTTTGCTGTGAGATATTGTTTGAGTGGATCGCGAATTCGTTTGAGTCCTGAATAGCGTTTGAGCCCGTTGTTGCTGGTGTTGGCGTTGGAGGGTGTTGAAGACGTTGGACGAGAATTCGTACTTCAAGTACGCGAAGAAGCCGCAATTTCTCCTTCAGAAGAAAGCCACAATTCTTCTTTCATCATTTTCTGCAAGTCTTTGAACGGGTATTTATCTTTCTTAAATCTACAATGGATGCTTCTAGAAATTCATCTGCTGAATCTTCTGAGTCTATGGGAATATTTGGAACAAAGCATTTTAAATCTACAAATACTGAAGAGGAACTAAGATATGGTTTAGAAGGTTTATGTCGATCTGAATTTGCTTCTGGTAATTCTGCAATAATTGAGCAAGAAGAAACAGACCGAACTGTAAACTGGAAACTTCCACCAGTCTCTCCTCAAGATGTTTATCGAGGACTTTCCTCTTTTAATTTCCGTGCCCTCAGCCAGATAAAAATCAAAGAAAAATCCATTAAAGCTGATTTAACATTGAATGCTATGTTGACCATCTCTCTCCTAGAGGCCAAACATATCAAAGAAGCCCTCAAAGCTGGTTATCAATACGCCCATCTGGGGATGGTGAGAATAGGACTGAATGCGTTGCATAGAAAAGGCCAAAAAGCCTATGTATTCTCAGCCCTATTTGATAATCGATGGACTACATTTACACAAGCCATGATAGGTGGCATTGAGACAAGCCTTGCTGAAGGCCCTGTACAGTATGATGTTTTTCCAGACTTTTCTGTTGCATTAGATGACCCAAATGTCCTGCAATGCCTAACATTAGGTATTCAGACTGCAGGATATGAAAACTTCAAAACAAAATCAAAAAATTTGGCCATCTTTTATATTACTTGTGTCCGATTTTATAATACCACAATTCCTGCTGTATTACACACCCCTGACAAAGATGAAGGCCGAGTCACTCTCATCCAGTATGACTCATCCTGTAATCCTGTAGCACCAGTCTATGTTTCGCGCAACGATTTGTGTCCTCCTAACGACTGGGTAACCAATTGGGGAAAACCCATGAAAAAACCTGTTGCTGCAACACAGTCAATCATTACTGAGATTGACGGTAAAGTTATCACAAGATTTCCCAGAGTCAATACAGTCCAGCATGGTGGACCCTCTGTTTCTGGCTCTGCAGTTCCAACCACAATTAGCCAATTACATCCTGCTCAAACCTCTGCACCTCCACAATTTGTAATTGACCAAGCAGTATATGATTCCATCAGAAGATTATTTTCACAGCCAAACCCATCTCAGCCATTCAGCTCAGTCTGTGATCATCCACACTGCTCAAAAACATTTTGCCAATTCTCCTCAGAGCCGCCTACCCCACATGGTGAGTCATCAGACCGTCACAGGATCAATATGATCAGATTCACTCCTCCATCTGATTCCTCCGAGGAAAACTACAAAAGAGTGGTATTCTTTAACCCACAAGAAGAACTACTTGTACATACAGTTTCTAGTCCTTCCACTTATGGTTTGGGCTATGTTGATTCTTCACCTATTCCTGAATACAGAAGAAATCCTATTGATAGGATTCCAAAGCATGTAGAAATCCCTTTTGATTCAGAGATAGTTGCCTTTTTAAAGATTTTTAAAGGTATCAGTCCATATGATCTAGAAGATCAATGGAAAAATAAAATGTTCAATTGGGATATGTTTACAAATTAAAAAGAACATTTGTACTTCGAAGAAATAATGCTTCTTCCAAGAGATGATCGCCCTACCTTCAACAGACAGAATGTTGAGAAATGGAAAGAATGGATGAAGGCAGAAAATCAGTGGATATCATTCTATGAATGGCATTGCCCTTCTGCAAATATAATAGAACAATCCTTGATGAAACAATTCAGAAACCAAGCAAAGAAAAAGAGAATCAAGGATCCAGAGAAATTTGTAGAAGAAAAGTTGAAAGAAAATCCTGTAGTAATTCCTCCTCCTTTGAAAGCCCATGTTTTTCAGCCAAAGATTCAGAGCATGTTAAACAAGCCAAATATTCCCAGATCTCTGATTATTGTTCAAATTGAAGGAGAAAAATTACTAAGAAAGATTTGTTCTCAGCTCCAAGTAAACATGATGCGGACTGGAACTCCAAATAAACACAAGTGGGAACTCCTTGATGGAAGCCTTTTGGAAACAGACACAGAGTTTCCCCCTTGGAAAAATTTTGTGATAAGAAGTCAAGATGGAAAATTGTACAAATTGCTTCCATCTCATGCTGATGATCCTAACCTAGTAGCAAGAGATACTATTGCTGCTACTAATTGGACTAATTTAGCTCTGTCTAGTCTTGAGAAATTTGTCAGTTCTAAATTTGAGAGTATTGAAACTGCTAATTCTGAAATGAAGACCATGCTTGAAAGTATTATGAGAAAACAAGATTATAACACAGTTTGTCTGAATAGCAGCGTAACTACTCTAGCAGAAAATGATAAGGCTCTTGCTAAGAGTCTTGACAGATTATCTTTACAGATAGGACAGATAGAAAAAAAGACCCATGAAGCTACCTCTGCTCATGGAAAAGAAATAGTGAAGATCAGTAATTCCCTAGATATTGTCAAAAAACAAGTTTGGGAAGTATCTCAAGGGATAGAATCCCTTAAAAAGAAGCCTAGGGTCGAAGCTTATAAATCTGCAACTATATTCTCAGAACCCAAGACTTTTGTTCCATATTCTATTACTCCTTCTGTGGAAAGCCTCATTAGGACACCCAGTTCTATAACCTTTCCACCACCTACTTCCTCTCATCCATATTCTTTGTTTGCAAATCCTAGTTTCTTTAGCCCACATCCTGCCATAAAACAATCCAAAGAAACTGAAGAATCAAGCAAGCCAAAATCCTCTAATTTCATGTTTGAAGATTCATCCACTAAAGACGAAGAAGAAAGTTTTGATACAAGTATTCATAAGATAGAAGCATCACTATTTGACATGAGTCTTCACAAGATAGAAGCAGAACCACAAATTGAAGATCTTGAAATCTGTATCAATAACTTCTCTGTGACAGACCAAGAACAATCTGATGATGATAAAGATCAGGTCAATGCTACATCTTCCAGATCGAGATGGGAGACTACTTGGAACCCTGCTCCTGATCGCAGAGACCTTATGAAATCTGAATATCATAAGGATTGGTCTGCAAATTCTACTTACTCATGGAATATTGACAATTGTACTGAGGCTGAAATCATGTCTGTTTTACATTCCATGCTTGTTTGTTATAGGACTTATCTTGCAGATGACATAGGTCCTACTAATGCTACAAGAAGAATAATTGGAGGATTTGAGGGAACATTAGATTCTTGGCTAAAAGCTGAGACTTTGAAAGAACTAAGCCTCATTGCAGATTGGGAACAAGCTGCTGTCCTAAATGAGGATGGCACTACTCACATAGACCCTGTTACTCATATGCCTGTCAGCAATATGATAGGAAAACTCCTCTATGCCATTACTGTCAATTTCACTGGTTTCCCCCAGATAACCAATGATATTACGACCATTACTTTGCTGGCCATGAAATTGCATAATATGCAACACTTTGATGAATACTTTAATGAATTCCTTCACAAATTGCACACATTGACTCCAGATCTCATTCTTGAGCCAAAATGGAAGGAAATTTTTGTTGCATCCCTTCCCCAATGGGTTTCTTCTGATATTGTCAATAAATTACCAGGGAAGGTTGGTGATTATAAATTTGGTATAATCAGACAGGCTGTAAAGGCTATCATTGTTGAATTATGTTCACAAATGAAGATTGCTAGAGCAGCTACTAATCCTAAAAAACCTCATGGATACTAGCAGCTCTGTAAGCAATGGCACCTTGGTAAAGCTGGAAATTCTGAGGGGAATAAGAGAAGAAAGAAAAGACATTTCAAAAAGAATTACCAGATTTCCCAAGAAAAACCAAAAGGAAAACATTACAAAGCAAAACCTTATAAGCATACAAAAATGTTTTCCAAAGACAGAGAAATAATTTGTTACAATTGTAACAAAAAAGGCCACACAGCTCCAAATTGTCCAAACAAAAAGAAGGATTCATCTAAAAAGAAAGTTCAGTATAGATATAAGAAAGGAAAGATAAATTCTTTTGATCTTCCTAGCAGCTGTGATGAGCTTGAATCTTCTGATTTCGGGTCTGAAAATGATTTTAACTTTGTTGACTCAGAAGAGTCATCTAATGAAGAATTTTGTAATGACCCACACTGTACAGAATGTAAATATTGTGACTGTGATGATCCTGATGTTTGTACATGTAATGCAGTCAAAATGATGAAGACTGATTATGATGAGACCAACAAAAATATTTTTGCACAAATGATGGCTGCTACTGATCCACAGATGAAAGATATGTACAGATCTTTGCTAATAGAACATTTGAAGAAAACACCTTCTAATCTGAAGAATTCTCCAAATAAAAGGTATGTACCTCCTGCTACTCTTTTCTCAGTAGAGGCCTTAACCAAACAGTTTAGAAATGAATATTTTGGAGAATATCTGCCACAGACTTTGCCTGCAGTTCATCAGGCAATTAAGGAATTGAGAAAAACAATCAAGGAGAACAGGAGACTGTGTGTTGAGAAACACAATGAATTAAGTCTAAGGATATTGAATGCACAGGCATCTCCTGCCTCTTCATCACAAGGCCTTGTTTCAGGAAAAACAGAAAACTGGACTTATCATCCAGGACAAGTTCAGCAGCAGTACAGCCGGGAAGAAGGAGAAGAAGAGGAAAAGGCAAGAACAGATTTTGGATGCAATAGCATGAATAGAGATGTCATGTATTGTGTCAAAATGAAGGTAAAGATTGGAAACCAGTATGAGTTCTGGAAAGTTCTTATGGATACTGGTTCTAGGTTAAATATTGTAAGTGATATTGTAGTTGGTATGCATCATCGAAGGCCAACAACATGTCCGAGGGTGATTACTACAAGTGGTGATATCCCCACTAAGTATGAAGTAGAAATAGATGTTCTGCTTACAGAAAAGATCGGAGTTCATTTGGTTTGTCCCGTTGTCGCAGGACTAGACTGTGCAATGTACCTTGGGACCCCATTTTTTTAGAATTTTAGCATGCATGGAGCAAAATTTGATACAAAAACCCAGATGTATGGATATTTTATCAGGCTTGAGAATAAGGAAGTCTTTTTTCCATTTATCAATTCTAATTCTCCAATTAGGATTAAAAGATTGGAGAGAATGGAAAATCGTCTTGCAAAAATGGAAGTAAAAAGAGAAGTATTAAAAACAAAAGAACATTTGGATAATGGAAAATATGCCTCTGAAATAGCAAATCTCACTGCTAAATTCAAAGAGTGTTGTTCGGACGATCCAAATGCTTTCTGGCATATTAAGAAACAGGAAGTAGAGCTTCCTCTCAAAAAAGACTTCAATGGAAAATTAAGGAGATCCAAAGCAGTGGCAATGAATGAAGAACAGATGAAGCTTTGTAGATAAGAAATAAAGGATCTCTTAAAGAAAGGGCTTATCAGGAAAAGTAAGAGCCCCATAGCATGTTTTGCATTTTATGTTAATAAGCATGCTGAAATTGCCAGAGGAAAGCCAAGGTTGGTTGTGAATTACAAACCCCTGAATAGTATTTTGGATTATGATGCATACCCTTTGCCAAAGCCATCCTCCATACTTTCCCAGATATCAAAGTCTAAAATATTCTCTAGATTTGATCTCAAATCTGGTTTTTGGCAAGTAAGAATCAAAGAGGAAGACAAATGGAAGACAACATTCTCTGTACCTGAAGGACATTATGAATGGAATATCATGCCATTTGGCCTAATTAATACTCCTTCAGCCTTCCAGAGAATAATGGATGAAACTTTTGAAGGAATGGAGGAATTCCTGAAAAAGTATATTGATGATTTACTGATTCATTCTGATAATATTGCTGACCATGTTAAACATTTGAAAATCTTTCTCTGCAGGGTCAAAGAAATGGGTATAGTATTATCAGAATCCAAGATGAAGTTATTTCGGCCAATGATAGACTTCTTGGGTTACAATATACAGTATGGATCCTATACTGTAATCCAAAGGAGTTTGAATTTTGTTTATCATTTCCCTGATGAAATTAAGGATAAGACACAGTTGCAAAGATTTTTGGGAATTCTGAATTACATTTCTAAGTTTCTGAAGAATTGTGCACAAGAAAGGAAATTGTTGAATAAAAGGCTTCAGAAGGATCCAATTCCATGGAATGGTGACTGCACACAGGTAGTCAGAGCAATAAAAGAGAAAGTCAGAAATATTCAGCCTCTCTCCCCTATCAGAGAAGAATGGGAGAAAATCATTATGACAGATGCTAGTTATGAAGGTTGGGGAGCAGTCTTGTGCCAAAAGAACCCCAGCAGCAAAAAGGAGATTGAGATAAGTCAATATGCATCTGGATTATGGGCCAAAAATCAATTGAATTGGTCAAGTATGAGGAAAGAGCTTAGAGCAGTTTGTTTGGGAATAGAAAAATTCAGAGATTTTGTCATCTACACCAAATTCACCATCAAAACAGACTGCCAAGCATTAAGATATGCCATTCACAAATGTGATTTTGAAGACGCTGCTATGGTAAGATGGATTATGCAAATCAGTCAATATAACTTTGATATTGAATTTGTCAAAGGAGATAAGAACAATTTTGCATATATGTTGAGCAGAGAGTTTTTATCTGAACATTCCATAATGAGTCCGCAATGCAATTTCATCAGAAGACATGAAGATACTGTAATTCCAGATTGGAATTCGAGTAAGCAGATGACAAGATTACAGATTATATCTCTTGGAAAAACACAGAAAAGGTAAGGGCTATTAAATTACCAGTGATTGAAGAATCTCATATAGAGATATTATTCTTAGAATGGGAGACACAACTGACCAAAGCAGAAAGAGCAACTTCAAGGGCCAGGGAAACAAGGAATAATATCATTGAATTGGTAAATGATAATTTACACAGTGCCAACTTAATTTTTGAGTGCACCCCCGAAAATCTTCCTATGGTAAAAATATTGGAAAAACAATGGAAGCAAGATTCGAACACCAGAGAAGAAAAAATCAAAAAATTAAAAGGCCTCAATTGGGATATTTATTAGATCTATTTGGTCAAACCACATAGCTAACAAATTTCAGTCAAATGTCTTGCGGATGCAGTCGATCGCATGATACCCGAACTCTCAGATGCAGTGTACACAGGTCAATTGCATGCCAGGATGAGTCATCCACCAGAAGTCCATACTATGCTCGAGATTTGTCAACTAAAGCCACAGGAGGAATGATAGATGCAATGCATCTTTTTGAAGTTATTTGCAATTCTATTTTTGTCATGAAATCCCATATCTTCAGATAGGTTGTTCCAACCACTCCAATCTTATTTTACAAACAATTTGTTTTTCTTTTTACTATAAAGATCCTTTCATGTCATTTTAGAAAGGGTCCTGAAATTGTATTAAATTAGATTCAAGAAGATAGCACTTCTGCACTTCTAGATTTATTTTTGTAGAAGAGAAGGATCAAGGTTCAAACTTGTTATAAAGGAGAATTCAAGAAGACTTGCGTTTCTGTATCTTTTTGGAGTTTTTGGAAATAAGAAGAACGAACCGAACTATTATCCTCATAATAGGATTCAAATACATATGGTACTTATATCTATGTCATTTTGTTTCATGTTAGGCAATTTAACAGTCTTTTGATTCAATATTGTTGTATATGTGACTGTCCATTCAATTCTGCATTTATATCACTTCTGAGTAATTCTGGAATTGATATCTTGAACATGTATGCGGGAAATTACTGTTATTATGATATGCAATCTGTCTTATATTACTTTGTTTGAAGTAATCATCATTCATGCTTAACTTCTGTAATTGATTGATTGATCTTTATTAGTGATTGATTACCTGAAGTCATCATAAATTGCATAGATATTGAGTTACCCAGGTTAAATATATATATAGATATATTAGTATATTTTCAGAAGTATTATCATTCAAACCATCTATCATCCTTTCACATATTTTAAACACCCACTCATCAAAACACATCTTTATAGGGAAACTGGTCCCATATTATCCAGTCAGAGCCACCATATCAAATGGAAAAGGAACTATATTAAAGGCCGCACCAGGCGGTTATTCCCCAATGTTGTTGCAGCGATTTTAGAGGAATCAACACAATCATAGATCTATATAACCTCTGATCCACATCCCTAGATGCGTCATCTATGCTCAATTTCCAAATTGTTACCATCGGAGTAAGGACGGGTTTGAAATATTCCATTTTGAATTTCTTGAACATTTCCTTTGATGTACTTGGCTTGACATATAAATATTCCTTTCTCTTGATGAGATATTTGAAGCCCTAAGAAGTAAGTCAACTCACCAAGTAAAGACATCTCAAACTCACTTTGCATCTTTGTAGCAAAGTTCTTACTTAGTCGATCATGATTGCTACCAAAGATTATATCATCCACATATACCTCAACGACTGTTAAATTATCTTTATCTATTTGTACATAAAGATTGCTATCAACAATACCTTTCTTGAACCCTTGTTGACGTAGATATTCGTCAAGAAAAGCATACCATGCTATGGGAGCCTGCTTGAGACTATAGGTTTTAACCCTATACAGAAATTACCTACTTATGAATTCTAAAAAATAGAAAATAAAAAATGCGAGAGCATAACACATAAAACACATATACACAGAGATTTTCCCCTGGATCCCAAAACTGGGACTACCAGCTTGATTTTTCATTATGTTCCTTTCAATGTTACAATACATATTTGTACATGTCGAAGCATCCAATACTATGGACCAAAAAACCATCGCCTCCAAAACCATGGACCGAAAACCATCACGTCCAAAAAACATGTGCGGAAATCATGCACAAAACCATAGGTGGGTCCGCCCAACCTAATATAGGGTCCAAAACCAAAATTTTCCGGGGCGCTGCCTCGAGCCCCATAAAGTGGGGTTACGGGTACACCTCAAACACCATGTGACCCCCCCCGCTACACAAACGACGCAACGAAGGGGGGGCTCTGCCACCCCTCTAACCCCTCGGTTAATGATGTGGGCTAGTCATGGAAATAATATAACACAACCCAACATTCTCCCACTTGTTGTTTTCTTTCCACAGGGGGCGACAAGAGAGATTAGTCATTTTTCGAGCCCCGAAACACCCATTATCTCTCTACACCAAGAGAACTTCTCAGAGCTCACAAATTTTTTCAATGCATTTGCAGTATTCTTCAAAGTGTCCGCCTTTACCAGCAACACCTTTTTGTCTTCTATCATATCCCTCACAAAGCGATACTGAACATCAATGTGCTTTGTCTTTGAATGATATGCGGGGTTCTTTGCCAAGAAAATTGCACTTTGGCTGTCATAGTCTATCCTTATAGCTCTCTGTACTAACCCTATACTTGAACACAATCTCTGCAACCAAACTGCTTCCTTGCTAGCATGAGTGCCTGCCATGTATTCTGTGTCTGTAGTTGATAGTGCCACTACAGATTATTTCTTACTCATCCAACTGACTACACCTCCAAATAGGTTAAACACATACCCACTTGTAGATCTTCTCTAATCCATATCTCCAGCCCAGTCTGCATCAACAAAGCCACGAATATCCAACATTCTGTCCAATCCTAGTCTTCCTTGGTAGCACAAACCATAATCACTAGTGCCATGCAAATACCTGAAAACCTGCTTTACTACTGTCCAGTGCTCCTTCCCTGGTTTTGACATAAACCTTCTCAATGCTCCCACTGCATGTGCAATGTCTAGTCTAGTACAAACCATTGCATACATTAGGCTACCGACTGCACTTGCATATGGAACATGGGACATGTCCTCTTCCTCTTCTTGTGTCTTGGGACACTGTTCAACAGATAACCTCACACCTACAGGAATAGGAACCTTCACCAGTTTACTATCCTGCATATTAAACCTCTGCAGTATTGTCTCGACATACTTCCTCTGGTTTAACCAGAGCTTCCTCTTTGCCCAATCTCTTTTAATTTCCATGCCCAAAATATAGTTTGCAGCACCAAGATCTTTCATGTCGAATTTAGAGGACAATTGGGTCTTCAAATCCTGGATAATTTCTTTGTCATTTCTAAACAGCAACATTTCATCCACATACAAAACCAGATAAATAACACGGTCACCAATTAATTTAAAATACACACAATGATCTGCTTTGCTTCTAGTGAAGCCAAGTCCTCGTATAAATGTATCAAATTTCTGATACCACATCCTTGGTGACTGTTTTAACCCATACAGAGACTTCTTTAACTTGCATACCAGTTCTTTCTTACCCTTCACCGCAAAGCCTTCAGGTTGCTTCATGTAGATTTCCTCTTCCAGATCCCCGTGAAGAAACGATTTCTTCACATCCATCTATTCTACCTCAAAATCAAAAGCAGCAGCAACAGATAAAATTAATCTAATAGAAGTTACCTTGGCAACAGGAGAAAAAATATCACCAAAATCAATTCCCCGCACCTGGGAATAACATTTTGCTACCAACCGAGCTTTGTATTTATCCACCTTTCCTTCTGCATTTGTCTTCTTGAACACCCATTTGATCCCAATGGTTTTCCTTCCAGCTGGCAACTCCACTAGATCCCAAGCCTCATTTTTGTGCAAAGATTCCATTTCATCAACCATGGCCTCTTTTCAGAGTTTTCCATCCTTTGAATCTACTGCTTCCTTCATAGTTCTGGGATCATCATCAATAATAGATAAAGCAAAATTTGAATAGAAAGCAGATGGACTACAGCGTTCTGGTTGCCTTCTTTCTCGAACTGATCTTCTTACACCTGGAGTTTGTGGCTCTTCATCTTCTGATTCCTCCTCTGTTGTAGAGTCTGATTCTTCCTCCTTTAGCTCAAACTCTATCTTCTCAGGTTCCTTTGGTTGGAATTCATGTTTAATAATATCTTTCACCTCTCTGAACACCACATCTCAACTGTACACAACCTTCCTTGTTGTTGGGTTCCAAAGCTTATAACCCTTTAAACCATCCTTATACCCAATAAAGATGCACTTTTCATATTTACTATCCAACTTGGTTCATTTCTCCTTTGGAACATGTACATATGCATCACATCCAAATACCATTAGATGTGAAAGAGAGGGTTTCTTACCAGTCCATACCTCTTGTGGAGTCTTATCCTCCAACGCTGATGAAGGTGATCTGTTGACCAGGTAACATGCTGTCTCCACCACCTCTGCCCAGAATTCCTGTCCTAACCCGGCACCACTGAGCATGCTTCTTGCCCTTTCCATCAACATCTTGTTCAATTTTGCTGCAACTCCATTTTGTTGAGGTGTATGTGGAGTAGTCTTCTACTATGCTATACCACACTTTTTACAGAATTCTTCAAATTCCTTACTGCAAAACTCTCCACCGTTATCTGTCGTCAACACCTTTATCTTCTTCTCTGTCTAGATTTCCACTAGAGCCTTAAATTCTTTAAACTTGTCAAAGACTTTAGATTTCTTCTTACGGAAATATATCCATGTATTCCTTGAGAAGTCATCTATAAATGATACATAGTACACAGACTTACCCAGTGATGGAACCTTCACAGGTCTAAACACATCAATGTACACAAGCTCTAATATATGTTTCGCCCTCTTACCATGAGAGGGGAAACTCACACGATTCTACTTCCCGTATACACAATTTTCACAGAAATCAAAATCCAGAGAGCTATTACTCATACCTTCTACCATACCTTTACCATGAAGTATTTGAAGGCCCTTCTCTCCAATATGTCCAAGCCTTTGATGCCACAACATGGTCTTCTCTCCAGAGAGCACTAGATTTTTAGCTCCACTTTTAGGAACCACAGAACTGTTGCACCCATCAATGACAATGCTACATTGCAGCTTGTATAGAGTTCCAATCTGAACTCCCTGCATCAATACCAGTGCTCCCCGAACCATCTTGCAGGTATCTTTCTCGAACACTGTCTTTACACATGCATAATCCAGCTTGCTTACAAAAATCAGATTTCTAGCCAATGTAGGAATATGTAGAACACCCGGAAGTGTTCTAATCTTTCCACCTTGCAACTTCAACTTTACGTTTCCACGACCAATGATTCTAGCCTTCCTATCACCGCCCAAGAAGACATCACCACCATCGTATTTCTCATACTCGCAGAACCACTCTCTATGGGGAGTGAAGTGAAATGATGCACCTGAGTCAATCAACCATGCCTCATGATCTACATGTGTACTTGAAGAAGCCAAGTACACATCCCCACCTTCATTTGAGGTGGTTTTCACCTCTACAGAAAGAGCATCATTAGATCCCTTTCCTTTATCAGGATCTTTAGATTTATAGTCTCTTTTGAAGTGCCCTTCCTTTCCACATTTCCAGCACACCACCTTTACAGGTTTTCTTGGAGATTTAGATCGCCCTCTAGATTTAGATCTCCCACTCGATGACTTCTTTTTGTTTCTGTTCTGGGACCGTCCTCATATAGACAAGGCATCACCATTCAGTCTCTCCATATTTTTCCATCTCATCTCCTCCGTCAGCAAGGCTGAGACTATTTCATCAAACTGCAGGACAATTGCATTGCTACCTATTGCAATAACCAGACTATCCCACGAATCTGGTAGAGAACACAACAAACTGATGCACTTATCTTCATCTAAAATTTTAATATCAACAGATGCTAACTGACTTACCATAGTATTAAATGTGTTCAGATGCTCTACCACTGAGTCTCCATCTTTCATCCTCAGGTCATACAACTTTTTCCACAAGAACAGTTTATTCACCAGAGACTTAGATTAGTACAAAGTCCCTAACTTGTCCCACAAAGCCTTCGCCGTAGCTTCCCCTGATACATTCAGCAATACCGAATCTGAGACACACAATCGTATTGTGCTTTTTGGCTTCCGATCCAACTTCTTCCATTCTTCATCGGACGCTCCCGTTGGTTTAGTACCCGGATCTACCGCGATCCACTGATCTTTATCCACTAAAAGATCCTCCATATTGAGTTTCCATAACTCAAAACTCTGACCATTAGATTTCTCGATCTCTGTCTTTCCACTGCTCGCCATCTTCTTTTACCACTAGAATCGATCTCGCAAATCTCCCACTGAACAGGGTCTACCACAGGTCCGAGAAAAACCCCTCAGCAACAAATGCGTCCCCTTGAAGCCAAAACAAATTTGATACCAAATGTAGGTTTTAACCCTCTACAGAAATTACCTACATACGAATTATAAAACACAGAAAATAAACAATGCGAGAGCATAACACATAAAACACATATACACAGAGATTTTCCCCTAGATCCCAAAACCGGGATTACCAGCTTGATTTTTCATTATGTTCCTTTCAATGTTGCAATACATATTTGTACATGTAGAAGCATCTAATACCATGGACCGAAAAACCATTGCGTCCAAAACCATGGACCGAAAACCATCGCGTCCAAAAAACATGTGTGAAAATCATGCACAAAACCATAGGTGGGTCCGCCCAACCTAACATAGGGTCCAAAACCAAAATTTTCTGGGGCGCTGTGTCGGACCCCATAAAGTGGGGTTACGGGTACACCTCAAATACCATGTGACCCTCCCCGCTACATAATCGGTGCAACGAAGGGGGGGATCTGCCCCCCCTCTAACCCCCCGGTTAATGACATGGGCTAGTTGTGGAAAGAATATAACACAACCCAACAGAGACCATACAGAGCCTTCTTTAACCTGCAAACATGGTCTTGTTTTCCTAATAGTAGAAAACCTTCAGGTTGTTTGATGTAAACTTCTTCTTCTAATTCTCCATTCAGAAATGATGAATTAACATCCATTTAGTAGAATTTTTTTTTTCTTGAACATGCATAGGCGAGAAACATCCAGATGGCTTCCATTCTGGCAACTGGTGCAAATGTTTCGTCGAAATCAATTCTTTCCACTTGTGCATATCCTTTGCAGACTAATCTTGTCTTGTTCCTGGTAACTTGTAATCCTTCCACTGTTTTGCTCCTCCTGAACCTTTAATGAAACTACCATCTTGTTCAAACTACCTTCCTGTCAATCATAGACTTGTACCATATACTACTGCACAGAATCCTCTTGTACAAACATTAAGGAGTCAGCAAGCCAGATTGTTCAAAATAGTGAGTCACCTAATGAGTCATCTTGACTTGAGTCATTATCTGAAGCAACTACTAATTCCTCATGACCTTTTGCTTTTACAAATCCTGAAAGCATAACTGCTGAAACCTTGTTATCTGCTTTGTCTTCCTGTACCTGTTTCCTTTTCTAGACCTTCTTATTCCTGCAATCTCAAGACATGTTCCCATAGTTGTGACACTTGAAGCATTCAATGTTGTCCATAGGTGATTCCATATGATATTTGCAACCACGAGTGTTATGGCCATAGTTATGGCATTTGAAACATTCAATATTTGGCCCATCCTGCACGTATTCTCTTTTGACAAAATCATCGTGGAACCTGTCTCGTGATCCTGCAAACTTGCTTCTAGGGTTTTGCAGATAATGATTGTACCTGTCAAAAACTTCACAATCCCTAGCCATATGTCCATAGTTAGCACATAAAAAGCAATAACCATTAAATAAATGAACATACCTGGAAGATTTTCCATTCTTCTTTGGCAGCGATGTTGTTTCTTGTGGTCCTTTTTTCTTGATTGCTTCGGTCTTGTTTTTTGGAGTTGCAACATTCTTCTTTGGCTTTTCACTTTGATTAATTTACTTCTTAGATTCATTTTGTGAAGTTGTGGAGCTTGTACCTTCATCAACTAGAGCTTTACCATCTTTAATTGCCTTCATTTTCACTTCTTCATCTGTCTTATCTTGTAAGTATTCTTTTTGTGATCCCTTGAGTTTGTTGATCTCATCACGAGTTGCATCAAGTTCTTCTTGCTTTTGAGCAAGATCTTCTTGAAACCATCTTTTCAAGATCTTTTTTTTTTTTTTTTTTTTTTCTACCTCCTCAACTTGTAGACTTCTCTACTTCTCTGTTAAGAACCTGTATCTGTTCCTTCTGCTTCTCATTTTCAATCCTGAGCCTACTTATTTCTATTGAAGATGTTTCTGATTCCTTTTTCTTTTGGTCAACGGTGGATATGTATCTCTAATCAGATTCCTTCATTTCAATTTCTGCTTCCTGCATCTGTTGTGTGATCTTGCTAATCTCTGCAAATGCAGTGTCGAGTTCTTGTTGCTTTTGTCGGACTTCTCTCTTGAGGTCTCTTGTCGCTGTATTATTGATTTCTTCCAACTTCTTTTGAAGTGACTCTTCAATACATTTTTGTTCTTCAACTTCAATTTTTATACCTTGAACTTATTCTTCAAGAGTATTGAAACAAATCTTCTTAGCCTTGAGCTCTTTTATAAGCTTGATTGCCTCCTTAGAAAATTCTTCTATGGTCAACCCTTCTTCATCATACTAAAAAGGATTCGAGTTTTCAATACCATCTTGACCTGATTTCTTTGTTGAATAGAGATTATGAAGCTTTTCCCAAAGAGCTTTAGTTGTTGACAATTGACTTTGTTTTCACAGAATTTGGCAAAACATTCAAAATTACATTCATGGCCTTTGAATTGTACCTTTTAGCTTCGTCGATAGATGTTTCTCCAGAAACAATTGATTCCCATACTCCATGTGCCTGCAGAAATACTTCGATCCTGGATTCCCATATCCAGTAATTATCTACATCAAAATCAAGGGTTGGTACACAATACTCACTTTCTTGATATTTTGTTTTACCTGTACCTTCCTTTTAAATCCTTGTAACCTGCTTCTTTGACTTTCCCATCTCCATTCTCTGAACATTGACTTCCAACGGTGAAGCTGTTACTGAAGGAACCAAGCTCTGATTCTAGTTGTTTGAAAATACTGAGAGGGGCGGGTGAATCAATATTCCTTAGCAATTAGCATGTTTAAATCTTTTCAGAGCATTAGTTAATCTTCAATTATCATTAATTTTTATGTAGTAACAACAGTGAATAAAAGAAAACAGGAGGCACAACCAATTTAGGTGGAAAACCCCCTCCGATTCAAAAACCACCAAACACTTTTCTAATAATTCTTTAATCTTCAACTCCAATTGAAAAGATAGCTCCAACTTCCTAGAATCTAGAAAAGCATTCTTCTCCAGCTCCCACTGGATGGACGCCGAGATTCTTCAATAGTCAACTGAACAGATGCCCCAACACCCAATGAGCTACAACTCACCCTAGCACCACCCCACCATCCTGAAGTTTTCACAGGCTTAAACCTGTTGGTGACTTCATGCACCAACCGAGCACCACCCTACCACCCTATAGAAGAATAAAAGAAGAATGGACTCTTGTACCAGGGAAAATGGTCCACTTTACAATGATATAGAATGATGTAGAAGAAGAAGACGCACTAGACCATAACCCCAAATATGACACAACCACCTAATGATGATCCTAGACCTCCCGACACTGCCTCTTTAACTCTTGGCAGATAGACACTTGTACAAATTTTACAAAGATTCTTTTACAATGACTCTATACAATGATAGTTTTACAATGTTTGTATGCAGTGTTACCCATTTGAAGAATTCATGTGGTGAACTTCTTGCTACTATTCTGCACCTTGATTGCTGCTCTTGTCATGCTACCCTTTCTCATTCCTCAGAACATTAGATTATGCATTGAGTCTTCTCTTGATGAATATATAATACCTACAAAATGTCTTCAAGGAAATACCTATGACATGATAATAGCAAAACTTACCTCATCCTGCAAAGCATATGTTAGTGCTAAACAAAAACAACAGATTAGAATACAAAGAAACTAATTCAATTAAGAGATGAACATGCATATATAGAAGATACTTACATGTAGCTTACCTCTACTGCATCATTTTGCTACACCTTACTCTTTGCTGCCCTAGAAAGTCTAGTCCTTTACACCCCTTGACAACAATTGATCTAGTTTTTCTCGCCTTCTAGGAGCACAATATTTAATTTGATGTATCTCTGTGATTTCAGATGGGATATTCGGTCCTGTAGTATGCCTCCGAATCTTCTTTCCAATGCCATAGGTCTGACCCGATTTGGACAAGACAAAGTTATGCCTAATCTCTCATAATCACCTAACTATGGACTAGTTCAGTAGAGTGAACTTGTACGACTTATCACGTGTCACTATTTCCTACTTCGGCTCTGAAATTGATACACAGAAAACTACAGTTTGTCCACTGTTTGCCACTTTTTACATAATTCCAATCCTCTTCTCAGAGAGAGAGAGTTATGACGATTTTCCCAAGGTCACTTCTTTGAGATGAAATTCGGGAGCCTGCAAAAACCCTAACTTCCACAGATCATATCTCCAAAAATATAGCAAACCAAGATCTGAAATTCAGTCACGACGTTCATCAGGATTGCGAATCAAATGGGTTTGCATTTCAGAATCTAAGACTTTGTAGAAATGAAGTTATAGCGAAATTCCACGATCACTTCATTTGGAGGATATATGAGATTTCTTTTTATAGAGTTGAGAGGGGCTTCTATAGAGAATTTTGGAGGAATTTTAGGAGCTTAATTTTATTATTATTAATTATTGGCTATTCAATGACCAAAACCAATTATTAGTGCCATGCCACAACCCCATAGAGTTTTAGCCCACTGACTAGGGTTACTAACTTCAAACATGAATATCTCTCAAACTGTGAAGAATTAATTGGCATGCCATATATCAACGGAAACATTTCGACGAGTAAAATCTATCTAGCAGATCCTTGACTCAAAATAGAGTAAGTTTTCATGTTAAAATTCCTTTGCAAGATCAGGGTATCCCCTGGTGCTGCTTGTGTTGACATCAATGACAACCTCAGATCATCTTTAGATCAACACTTCAAAATGGTTCTATTTCAAAGAGACAAAGAACACTGATCTATAATTTTTTTTGGTTCAATAATGAACTTCTCTTCATCTTTTTGGAAGCTCTATTCATATTGACATAGTTTGTCCCAAAACCTTTTTTAGGCAAGAAACATGAAGGATCTTATGAATATAAGAAGAAGGAAAATATAACTCATAAGCCATATGTTCAATCATGCAAACAATATTATAGGGTCCATAAAATTTTGCAGCTAATTTCTAATTCTTTTTTTTCTTGAGTGTAGATTGCTTATAAGGTTATAGTCTCAAAATACCCAATTACTCCCCCTCAAATTGTCTTTCACTTTGATGTTGATTTATTCACTGCTTCATTATTCCCGTTTTTTTTCGATTAAGGCTTTCCTTAAGAATAATTGAAGTTTCTTTAGTATTCTCCTTATGTGAATCTATTGTTTTCACTTTGAAATCATCTTGAAAAAAGTAGAGATACTAGAAGTTGGATATGCCTCAAATGGGGAAATTTTAGTAGAAGTGTCATATGTAGTATTATACCACCATTATGCCATAGAAAAATACTTCATTTATTAATATTTATTGTCTAAAGAATAACATTATAGATAAACCTCTAAACATTTGTTAACTATTTTTGCTTAACCATTTGTTTGTGAATGATATGTTGAACTCATACCTAGTGTTGTTCGACTCATCTTCCATAGTTTTTTTTCCAAAACATTCCTATGAATTTTGGATCTAGGTCACTTACTATTATTTTAGGAAAACCATGAGTGTAATAACTTCCTTGATGAAAACTTAGCTTGCTATATATGTACTTTGAGTTCTATAAAAATGTGCATACATTTCGAGTCTATCAATGACCACAATAAATCATCCTTACCTTTATATTTTGGTAACCTTGTAATAACATCCATTGATATTTCTTCCCATATTTGATTAGGTGTATGTAATGACTAAAGTAACCTTAGAGATTTTATTGTTTCTCCTTTATTTATTTGGAAAATGTGACATTCTATTAAAAAAATTTAAATATCTTTTTTCATTAATAGGCTTCCCCCAAAAAAATTGTTTTGATTTTTTGATATGCATCGAGGAATCATCGAAGAGTTATACGTCTCCATTAATATTTATTGCTTCAAATTTTATTAAAGGCATACAAATATACCCTTGTACAAAAGTATATCTCCCTTACCCTCCCATTTTTCCATATAGTTCTACCCTCCCTTTATAAATCAATTTTTTTGTTTAATATTGTTGTCATTTTTCTGTTCATGATGAGCTTCTTCCAACCACAAAATAATATAAGACACAATAGAATATAAACTTAAGACTTTGACTGTTATCATGAGCTTCCTCCAACCACACAAGAATAGAAGATGTAATAGAATATAAATTTGAGGCTTCTTCTATTATCACGATCTTCTTCCAACGACACTGTTGGCTTGAGGGGGCTTGGACCCAGGTTCAGAGTTAGTTGTGCTAACCAACAAAACCCTACACTACCGGCCCTTTTGACAACAACCCACATAGTGCAGTCTGTAGTCTCACCCGAGGTAGTATTGGGGGATGCTAGAACTAGATTTCTGCATCCAGAGGACTATGTGATGCGTTTTTGCTAGACTTAGGGCTTTATCTTGACCTTCGTGAACCCTAACCCTTGAAACCCAGAATTTACAGTAATTAATAATTAGAAGATTTATGTACTTTACTGATTGCACTAAACATGCATAACATCATATAAATAAACAAATATACATCTTTGCAAATCTATTAAGTACTTTTCCTAATTAAATGCATTCAACAAATCATAAATACAGTAAATTCAAAGATAAAACAGTAATACGCAGATGCACAGATAGTTCTTCAAAATAAGCCTTTTATTATGCTTTAGATCTTCAAATACAACTTCTTCCAACCCTATGCACATAGCTGTAGGGGCCCACACACTCAGCTGTGGACTTACCAAGGTCTCTGTGCACACAGTTACAGGAGCCTTCCCCTTCACCCAAGTACAAAATAGATAAAATCAGACCCAAATCATGCACTATTCTTACTTAGCTATCTTATGACTCTTCTATGAATTCCTTTTATATTCTTTTTCATTACAATACCATGGTCCATAAACCATGGAATAGTCTCAAAACAAATCGACTCTAACAAACTAAGGGGATTTAACCTTCATAAAGCCCCTTTGACTCCTATCAACTTGTGCTACTCGTGCTTCGCTTCTCAAAATGCAGAGACTTTAATATTTAACAAAACTTGACAAAGTTTGACCTAGGGGACCCCGTCACAACATGCCCCCAACACAAATTTGTGACTCTTCCTGAGTCACTCTGCTGGGGTTGCCTCAACCTTTGCTTGGAGATCATTGAATTCTATATTCAATGCTTGAAGATCTGTTGTTCCCTATGTGGCTGCGTGACGAACTTATTCAACCAATTTCTTTGTTGTTGGACCTTCGATTGTAAGGCCCATGGTTCTCTGTGTCTTCTGAAAAGCTTTTAGCTTGGTCTGAACGGTCTATGACAATTGGCTTGCCTCGTCAGCCCATGGCTACGTCTTGGAGGAAATGATAGAGGCCTTCCGATGCAGCTCATCAATCTAGTTCTGTATGAATTTCCCTTCTTGAAGTCTGGTGAAACTTTGCATAGGTGTTAAGGTCTGCACTATCTCCCCGATCTCATCAAACTGCAGTTTCTTTTCATGGATGTTAGCTTCGATCGTCTGCAAGTGTGGATCCTCCTGCAGTGAGGTCCACATCTCCATTGTCTACTCAAACAATTGGCTGCAGTCCTTTACTATAGTGGCCAAAGTTGTCATATCTGCTTTAATAGTAGCTTCACATTTCTCTTTTACCATCGGAGGAGTGGTTGGTTGCAACTTCAGTTGAAGCTCTGAAATCTGCAACTGCAGCTCAAACTGTACCTTTCCAATTTCCTCCTTGGATTCCTTCACTGTAGCAGCTAACTTGTGAATTTTCTCTGCGAAGGCCACCTCTACTAGAATTTTGAGCTCATGGAGATCTCTGCATACTTGGGTAAGGGCTACCTCTAGCTGTTGATTGCACTGCATCACTTCGTCACGGGCCTACAAGTCCTGCGCTTTCTCTACAAAAATATTTTGATTGTTAGTTTTTACCTCGTCGATAATCAACAACGCTCGTTTTTCCCAGACGCGGAGCTCATCTGAAACTCCTTGGTGTAGCTCATGCAAGGTCTGGATAGGCAGTGTTGCAAGGTTGATACTTAGATTTTTCTAGTACTGCGTGCACTCCTGGTCATCGGCTATCTCAAAATGGAGAGAGCCCCTGGTAGTTTCATTGCTTAGAGCTCATATGTGATTTGTGCAATGGTACTAAATTTTGGCACGCTCACTTGATCCGCGCTCACTTGCACCACACTCGCTTGGATCACTCCTGCCTGGACCTGTAATTATTTTAGGCCATGTTGCACTTTTTCCAATACTTGGTGGTACTCGTCCTCGATATGTCCCCATATATTTTCAATGGAAGAGCGGACAACATCACCTATGTCATCAAGGTCCCCCTTCGTGAGGACTAATGGTGTCGTACTGAAAACCTTATCAAACTTCTACTTCTTTCAAGGCCCCGTCGAACTTTGCTTCTGCCTCTTCTTGATCCTCTAAGGGAACTCTATGTCCTCGATCTAAGATAGGCGTCTACGCGCTCTTCTTCTTCATCTACGATTTCGACCTCTACATCAATGCGCTCTGTCTCAAGTTCCTCAAGATCGATGTTGACCTGCGATGTTGCTATTTCCATAACATTCTCCTTTTATGTCGCCTTCTGTGTCATAGAGGCCTTTTCCTTTTGGGATTCTTTCTCTTTCCTAGAAGCCTTTAGTGCTTCTTTCTTCTTTTCTTTCATGGACTCTATTGCAACTGTTGTTTTCTCCGTTTCTCCCTCTACAACCTTACTTGTTCCTGCAACTTTGCCAGATGGGGTGAGCCAATTGCTCGACCATTTTCTAATGACCCCCATAATTTCATCCTCTGCGACTAAATATGGAAACTTGTGCAATGTTCCTGTATCATCCTTGTTCGTGCGTATGAAAATATTGTGAAAGTCTGCTTTAAAATCTACAATATTTGTGTACTACGCATATAGACTAGGTGACAACCGCGACTGTTAGTTAATCACCATCTACAATTCTGACTTGAGCATGACACATAACATCTTGGTTTCAATGATGCAGTCGGGGTCCTTTGTTTCCCACAATGAAGCAAATTTCGCAGCCTCGCACAAGTCTGGATCCGACGTTGGGAACTAGCTATCCTCAGGCATCCTTCAAGCTACCAATGTGATCAATAGCAGTAACCACACGTAGTGGAATGCCTTTCCATCCTCCTGGGCTTCACAACAATCCTTCACGAATTCATGGCAGCGATACTTAGCCCAATTCAATTGGACCCCTTGGCTACATTACATAGCTAAAGATACCACTAGTTCCGACACTCATCGACACGACACTTCTGCATTATTTTCTTGCCAAATCTATGCAAAAAACTGCATAACTCCATCTGATATGGAGATAATGGCATAGCTGCGTGAATTCTTCACCAACCCGAAGTCGCTCTTCATCTGATCTGCGAGCTTATTTTCCCGCGACTTCCCCACAAAAGCGTCTATGGGGTTCGCGCCCTGATAAGGTAGCATAGTGATTCTGTGGACCAGCATCTCGTAAATTGGAATGGGCCCTCCTAGCCAGAGGCACCCATCATGAACCAACGCCAACAATTGACGCACATAGATGGTATTAATTATGCTGCAACTAAAGCGTGGAATATATAGCATGTTGAGAAACCCTGTGTGCTCAATTTTGGCCACCCACTTCATTGGCTCAAGCCTTATGACTCCCTCTTCCTTGTAGTAGACTGATTTCAAGAATTTGTTGGGTTCTAACTGTGAAAACTTCGCATGATCACCCAGATCCTAGTCCTCCATCTTCAAAAATGGTACCTGGGCCAACAAGTTTCCCTCAACAGGTACTTCCTTTGGCAACAATGGCGTGAATATTTTATATTTTAATGAATCAGGGTACTTAGTGACCTTAGCAGTGGATTTTCTAGGGGTACATAAGGTGGTAGCCAAGTAATGGGCTTTGCGCCCTCTACGCTGATATCTTCAACCCCCATAGTCAATTATTCTTCATCTAGGTCTAGGGGTTCCATCAACTGCTTATTCTTATCCATACGATCCTTCTGTCTAATCTCAGTGGGGTTTTTGCATGATGTTTTCTGAACCAACCCTTGTTGTGGCTTCTTTTGCTTCTTCTCTCCTATCGCAGAGGCAGTAGGTTTTGGCCTCAGTGACCTAGGCATTGTGGTAGGGACTGGTGGTGTTGCAGTCATCTTTTCAAGGCTCTCCCAGAATAGTTTCTTCTTCCACTCAGGAAAATCTACCTCAAACCCAAGCCCTTGCTGCGAAAACTCCTTCTCTATCTCTTGCTAATCTCATCCAGACATGTAACAATTGTCTCTGCTCAAACTTAGGCACAAAATCTCAAGGAAATCTCTCTGGAAGAAAAGTGTTCAAATGTGGAGCGGGATGTTGTATTTATAACCCTTTTTGAATTCAAATCCATCAGTTCCCTCCAGATCTCCCTCATTAATTCTCTTTTGGTGGAATATTTACAAAGATATGCTCCTTAAATGCTTCCCCCCTGCTCCCTTTAATGGAAAAATAGTCATCCAATTAGCTACAATGCTTCCAATGGTCACTTTCTTGCTAGGTTGCGTGTAACCCACCTGGCTAGCGCAACTCCTTCGTTGCAGCTCCCATCTACACCTTTCTCCTAACCTTTGTGCAACCCAATCTCTTTGCCAAACTTTTCTCTTGGAAGCATAGTTTATAGTCCTATACTTCCTTGCAACAACCTAAAGTATTAAGACTATCTTTCATCCATATAGTCATTGCACAGTTTGGGATCACCCCTGTACAACTTCAATCGATTCCCATTGATTCTTCCCGGAAATAGCTCCCCATTCAGATTTGCGAGATGAACTGCACCTCCATCAATTATATACTTGACAACGTATGGTCCCAGCCAATGCATCTGAAACTTTCCTGGAAACTTAGTAAACTTACTATCATACATCAATACTAAATATCCATTTTTTAAGGTGCACTGCTTAATGTGGTGATCATGCCACGCCTTTTCTCGAGACTTCTTCACTTGCTGATGAAAGGCTTCCAAGAATTGATCTTCTTCTAAGTTACTCAAGTATCTATGCGAGGCGTTCTTCCGTTATGTCCTGATCTACCATCTCTGTGACTGCAACAAGCCTCAAACTGGGCCTTTGTACTACATTGGCATCACCGCTTCTTGTCCATAAACTAGTCTAAATGGTGTATGTCCAGTCAAATTCTTACATGTAGTTCTATATGCTCAAAGAACAGCCGGCATGCACACATCCCAATTGTTCCTATTCGTATTACAGACCTTCTCTAAAGCATCCTCTAGGATATTATTGAAAGCTTCAATCATTCCATTTGCTTGAGGATCGTATGTCATGCTTTTCTGATGATACATCTGGAATTCTTCAAGAAAAGCAACAATCATTTCATTCAGGAAATGTGAACCCCTGTCGCTCATCAAAATCTTAGGACAACCAAACCTAGACAGAATGTACTCAAATATAAACTTCACAGCTATAGTTGCGCTGCAATCCTTCACAAGCTGCGCCTCAGCCCACCTGGTCAAGTATTTTGTCGCCGTGATGATGTAGCGCACTCTTGTCTTCCTTCCTGGTGGCTGAATAGGTCCCACAAAATCTATTGCCCATTTTTCAAATATTTGTAATGAGACTTGCGGGTTTAGAGGCAATTCATCCCTTCACGAGGACTTCCCGGTCCTCTAGACACATCGCATGCCCTACAATACTCCTTGGAATCTTTGTGCACAGTTGGCCACCACAACCCAACTCGTAGGATCTTCTGCGCAGTTTCTCTTCCAACATAATGTCCTCCAACAACTCCACCATTATCTTCGGCGAGGATACTTTGTCTTTCATCATCCAATACATATCTATGCAGAACTTCATCTGAGCCCATTTCATACAAGTGTCCTGCAATTATAGAGAAATCCGTGACCTTGACCACCAATTCCTTCTTCTGCTGCATTCTATATCCTTCAGGGGCTACACCTGTAGACATGAATTGGATGATATCTGAAAAATGTTCATCTACAACGTGCACAACAAAGAGTTGTGCATCAGACAATCCTTCATCAAGACTTGTAAGTTCTTCACCATTCTCAATCTACGAAAGGTGATCAGGTCCAACATTTAATCTCCTTGGATTCACAATTACTTCGAAGTCTTACTCCTGAAATATCAATAACCACCTACAAATTCGCCCCCCCTCCAACACATGCTTGTTGACTAGGTACTTCAAAGCTGAAGGGTCTGTATACATTTTGAAGTGTGCACCCAAAAGATAATGCCTGAATTTCTGGAGCGCATATACCATCGCCAACCCTTTGCGCTCCATGGTTGAATAATTCTTCTTTGCCTTAGAAAAATTTCTGCTTGCAAATGCAATTGGATGGTCGACATCTCCTGCACCTTGCTGGGTTAAAACTGCTCCTAATGTTATGCAAGATGCATCCACATGTACATGGAATTCTTTCTTCCAATCGGGGAACAATAGAATAGGTGTTGTAACCATATTTTCCTTAAAAACATCTAAGATTTCCCGGCAATCATCATCCCAGAAAAATGTCGCATCTTTCTTCAATAATTTCTCCATGGGTGTAATGATCTGTGCGTATGCCTTAATAAACTTTCTATAGTATCCTGTATGGTCCAATGTTGCATGCAATTGTTTTACATTCCTCGGAAGCTCCAAATTGATAATCACTGCAATTTTAGCATGTTCCGCCATCACCCCTTTCTTAGAAACAACATGGCTCGAAGTTATTCCATATGGTACAAAAAATATACACTTCTTCATATTTAGGGAGATCTGATACTTCCTACAAGTATCCAACATTATGCGAAGACTTGAAACAATGTTTTTAGCTAACTCGAACACCATCCAATCATCAAAGTAGACCTCCAAAAACTTGTGAATAAATTCCTTAAAGGTTGCGACTACCACCCTAGAAAAGATTGCAGGGGCATTCTTAAGTTCAAAGGGCATAACTGTATACTGAAAAGAGCTCCATTCTATGGCAAAGGTAGTCTTACTTCGATCTTCTGGCATGATCTTGATTTGGTGATAACCTGAGAATCCATTTGTAAAAGAGTATGCTTCTTGACCACCATTGTTCTCCAAGAATTCATCTATGAACGAAGTAGGGAATGGATCATGTACAAAATCATTGTTCAAAAACCTAAGATCTATGTAAATACTGATTTTGCCTTTTGTCTTCTTCTCCTGAACTACCATAGGTCTAACCCAGTGCGACTCTTCTACATGCTCAATAATTCCTGCTGCAAGCATCTCATCTAGCTCTTCACACACCTTTTATTTGTATTTAGGATTCAATCGGTATGGGCGCTTCTTTATCGGCTTCACATCTAGATTTATATTGATCTTCATAACTCCCACATCACATACTATCCCCTTTAGATAAGAGAACTTTGATGGAAAAAAGTCCTGATATTCCTGCAATAACTTCGCAACTTTGTCAACTGTGTCTTCATTCCAGTAATCGCCTATAATCGCAAACTTTTGTTGTGCTTTCGACCCAATGTTTACTTGCTTGGTATTTAATGGTTTTGAAATGTCAGGCACCTCTACCTTAGACCCAACGAATTTTCATTGTCCTTCTAACTCAAGGATACTGATATTCCTGAGGTCTTCCTCACCTTCTTCTGTGGTAACATTATAGCATTCCAGAGCATGGCACAACTGTGTAGTCTAGTCAGGTTGTACCCATGTGATAGGCTCTACAAGCATTTTGAATATCACAACCTTGATTTCTTGTAATGCTTCACCATTACATTCGAATCTGTCCTCAAAGAATAATGTTAACAGAAATATTTCCTTCATAACATCCCACTCTGTGGTTCCATATTGCAAATCGGTTTCCAAATACCAATTCATCGGAATAGTATCTAGGGTATGGAAAAATATATGTACCCATTCATGCTATGGTTCCTCTACCCATGATTTCGTCCAACAAACCAAATGCTCACGTGGATCATCCTTTCCTATATATTGTTCAGTAATGCGGGTATAACCAAATTGCAAATTCATCATCCTTCGGTACTCCTTCAAGTATGCAAAACTAGTCTTATGTGTACCCCACCATCTGGAAAGCATAGCTTTCAGCGCAATGTCCAATGCATGGAACTGATGCTCCCCCGATACATCCCTTTCAAAGTTATCAGGAAACAAATTTACATCTTCTAAGCCATCATAATATGGTAAATTGTAATTACCTCAGTGGATATACACATGAGTGATTTAGTAAGTCGATAACATCACAGCATTGACACTTCACATAATCTATTCTGCCAATGCTCGAGCTCCTCATCTGAATCTGAGTTGCAGGAGCTGTCATTTTCCGAAGTAATTCTTCCATCTGCCATAGGGTTGATCTAGTCTTCATTCCTCATGGTAAGCTTATAGATATGCTCAATATCATCCTCCTCATAGTAATATTGGACTAGTTCAGTATACCATGCACCCTCGACTAGATCCAGAGGAAAAATGACTCTTTGTTCCTTCTTATCAAACATCATGTTGCGCTTCTTCAGGTTGATGACCACATTCATATCAAATTCCCAATTGATTCCAAGTAGCGTTAGGTAAGGATTACTATCATCCACTATTTCGATTACCTCAAAATAAACTATAGCGTGTGCTCTTTCAATGTCAACAATTACTCCATGTAGGCATCCCATAGGAATAATCTTTTGTTGGTTCGCCATTCGCAACTAAAATCAGAACCACCGTAGCACTGACTTTCTCATTCTTTCCCAGGTTTGTTTTGGCAAAACATTCACATTAGATCTGAAATCTAGGATCACCTGGTCATTTTCTTATTTTTATCTACTTTATTCACTACGCATTGTTCAGGAAATGACTTACCCTTGTCAACGAAGTTGCATATTAAATCTTGCAGTACCTACATTGCTTTCTGGTCTCTTAAGAGCTTCATGCAGGCCTGTAAGAAGGATGTCAATACTGACAGACCTGTTTCCTGTGGAGCAATGACTTCTTCAGGATTTTCTATTTGTGCACTGTGATTATTTTATGTGGAAGCTCCTGAATTCACAAAGCTCTTCTTTGCCTCCATAAATGTTTCTTTTGCCTTCTGCAAATCAAATTCAATATCCTTGTCAACAACTTTGCGCACCCACAAATTCCCTTCTGGCTATTTCCCTGCGACTTTATCTTCCCCGGTAGCTATACCGCTTCACATAACTATATTAACACTGGGACCATCCTCGTGTGGTTCTGACCTCATCATCTGGATGTTCTAAGTGGGATGCTGGTCCTTTTTCTCTTGCATCTTTGTGATAAGTACAAGATGATCTTCTATTATGTGGTCAAACTATTAACAATACTGACAAGAGGGTTGTGTAAGGTTTTGACAATTTTGCGCATAGTGGCCTGGATCCCCACAATTGTAACAGATAACCTGTCCGTGACCTCTTCCAATTCCTCCCCCTCGTCCTCTTCCTTGTCCCTGGAATCTTCCGTGCGCTGCAAGTGTGCCTTGATATTGATGCGGATGAGTCTCAGCCTGTACTCTATATGTCAGAGTTCTATCCATCATTAACTCATAGCTTCAGACATTGCTCTCATCATGGCCTAGAAACTTACAGAAATTGCATAATAGTTGTTGGGGAGTCTGTACAAACTTTTGCAACAAATGACAATTTTCTATTGAGTGTTTTCATGTTATTTGGTAGATAGCGCTCCATGGAACTACACCATTACTTGATCTAGTGGCTTTAGGGGGATAGGACCTTCTCGAGTTAGATAGTTTTGATATACCAGGCAATGATCCTTTTCATGACCATTTCCTTTTCACTTTAAGCACCATGCTTCAGAACGTGTCTCATTTTGGACCTCTTTCCCCCTTTTGAGATCCTGCAACTCCATATGAAGGCTAGCCAATTGTCACTAAATTCGCTGCACTCCCATATTTGTATCCTGAATAGGTGAAGCCTCCAATTTCATAGCAATTTCCAGTGCTTTAGCCTGCAATCTAAGCTTCTGTTGTGACAATGGTAATCTCAAATGAGGTAACAATGAAGAAATATACAAATCCTTATGTTTCTCATCTGAGATCTGTAGATTAGCCTGTTGTAGCAGACATTTCAGCCTTTGATCGATATTCCATGCAGATTCGTTCACCTTATTCTTAATTTCCTTTACCTATGTCACATACTGGGCTTGAGAGTTAGGCTTTCTGAATTCATTATTCAACACATATTTTGTGTCTTTCAATGACGCAACTGGTTGAGTTGTACTGTACTTAATATACTAACTCAGCGCCCTGTCTTGCAATGTTGTGACCAACTGCGCTTTCTTCATATTGTCATCTGTTATCTACTATGACTTCCACACAACATCTGCTACAAAACAAAATTGATCAGGGTCTTCTGTCCCCAGACCCTTGAATATAGGCATCTTCATAGTGTTCGCCATACTAAATTGCGAAGGTGGAGGCGTAAGTGTGTGTGAGGTAGGTGATGGCAGAGGTGGAGTGGATGGATGTGATATTCCTGCAGTGTCCCGACCTACCAACTATGGTGCACCATTGGGCATCTTTGGATTATTACTTTCTTCTTCGTTGTCGGATGCTCCCAAGAGAGGACCGTAGTCAGCAATTGTATCTAGATCTTTTCTGAACTGTTTCCCACTTCTCGTAACTCCGTCGAGCTTATTCTAAAGTTTGATTTAGTGGCATAACCCATTTCTCACACAATAACATTTTAATCCAAGTTTTTAGAGGCTTCAGATACTTACCTCTTGGTCCTTTGAAAAAACGACATTCAACTTTGCTATAACTAACAGACGTATTAATTGCGAGCTCAACAATAAATCTGCCCAAAATACTATGTATCAAATAATCGACAGCCTTCACAACCTTGTTTTCTGATCCTTCTAGACGCTTAACTAACTCTGGCGTCCACACAATAGGGTTATCCAGCTTCTAGGTAGGTTGACCATCTGCCAATTTAGCCAACCATTCATATAATTCACATGTAAAAGAGCAAAAGAATACTTTGTGTTCCTCTGTATATAAATATCTCTACAACCACTCTTCTTTCAACATGCGCAAATTCCCATTTTCTTGAGTTGAAAACTCGTGCAACTTCCGATCTATCCACTTCTCAATCTCCTTTTTAGTCGATATCCACTTATGCCACATCACACATTCCTTCGATAGATCCCGGTCCCAACAAAAAAAACATTTGTTGTTTTGAGGGGGCTTGGACCCAAGTTCGGAGTTAGTTGCGCTAACCAGCAAAACCCTACACTACCGACCCTTTCGGAAACAACCCACATAGTGCAGGATGTAGTCACACCTGAGCCAGTATTGGGGGATGCTAGAACCAAGTTTCTGCATCCAGAGGACTATGTGATGTGTTTCTTCCAGACTTGGGGATTTACCTTGACCTTCGCGAACCCTAACCCTTGAAACCTGGAATTTACAATAGTTAATAGTTAGCATATTTATGTCCTTTGTTGATTGTGCTAAACATGAATACCATCATATAAATAAACAAATATATGTCTTCGCGAATATATTAAGTACTTTTCTTGATTAAATTCATTCAATGGATCATAAACACAGTAAATTCAGTGATAAAACAATAAAACACAGAAACACAGGTAGTTCTTCAAAATAAGCCTTTTATTATGCTTTAGATCATAAAATACAGCTTCTTCCAACCCTACACACAGAGCTGCAGGGGTCCGCATAGTCAGTTGTGAACTTACCAAGGTCTCCGCGCACACAACTGGAGGAGCCTTCCCCTTTGCCCAAGTACAAAATAGATAAAATCATACCCAAATCATGCACTATTCTTACTTAGCTATCTTATGACTCTATGACTTCCTTTTATATTCTTTTTCATTACAATACCATGGCCTGCGAACCATGGGCAGGTCTCAAAATAGCTCGACTCTAACAAACTATGGGGCTTTGACCTTCCTAAAGCCCCTTTGACTCCTATCGACCTGCGCTACTCGCACTAAGCTCCTTAAAATGTAGAGACTTTAAAATTTAACAAAACTTAACAAAGTTTGACCCAAGGGATGCCGTCACAATACACACACTAATATAAGATGTAACTGAATACAAACTTGAGGTTTATTCTACTCTAGAAAGAGCATTTGCAACTGTATTGTCTTGTCATTTTTTATAGATTATTTCAAATTTAAACCCTTGCACTTTTTCTACCCATTTTTGTTGCCCTTTTGATGAAAATATTTTCTCCAAAAAGTAATTTAGGCTATCATGGTCTGTATTGACTTTAAAGTGCCTCCCAATGAGATATTGTTTCCATTCTTTATTGCATATAAAATTACTTCTATTTTTTCACATGTATATTTCACCAAATATTTTTCCTTGAGTTTTTTTCTTGCAAAAGTCAATGGTCTCCCTTCTTGTGTTAATACTACTCCAATTCCTTGGACTAATGCATACATTCTTCTATGAATTTTTTACCAAAATCAAGTGTTTCTAATACCAGTGGAGAAGATATGGCACCCTTTAAGAGAGAGAATTCCAAAGTAGTCTGATCACTCCATACAAATTCTTTTTTCTTAAAGAGAGATGCAAGTGGGTTTGCAATGCACACTTGTAAGCACCAAAAATCCTCAAGACTCTTGATGTTCTTAGGAATAAATTTTTTTGTAATGGCTTGTATATTTTGAGGGTCCACCTTAGCTCCATTTAAAACAACATTACCTTTAAAATACTTTATTGCTTATTTCCCAAAATAACAATCAGATCTTTTTACATACAATTCATTGTTTTCAAGAATTTGTAGAGCTTTATCCACATCTTTAATGTGGTATTTCCATTATTTTCTATAGATAAGTATATCACCAAAGAAAGCTAACACAAGGGTCAAAGCATGGAGTTGGGTTACACTTTTTGGCAAAATGAGGGTGCGTTTTGCTAAAAACAGATGCTTGACCAAGCAATTTTTAAGCGCTTGATCGAGCTGTTGAGGCACTTAAAAATAACTCAATTAAATGTTTAAACAAACTCTCGATCGAGTCATTTTCTAACTCGAGTTAATGCCTCGATTGAGAGTTATGGCTCGATCGAAAGATATAACTTGATCGAGTGTTATTTCTACTTCAAATACCCCAACAATGACATGCACAAGTCAATTTTCTCGGACTGCGAAAGGAAAATGGATTCAACGAAAGAATTCTAGGCTGGACCGAGATGGAGTAACTCAATATAGCTACCCATCAACCCTACGAACGACCCAAAGGCTCAAGCCAAGGTAGGTTTCTTGTCATTTTTATCTCTTTTATTTAATTTTTTTTTCTGCAAAATAAAATAACTTAATTTGAAAAAAAAACCTAGCATACAAAAGCTACAAAAAAAATCTTGAAAGTCACCATGAAAACCACAAAAAACCACCTTGAAAACCTTTGAAAACCACAAAAAACTACTTCAAAAACCACCAAGGAAACCTTTGAGGACCAAAAACAACTTAGAAAACAATCAAGAAAACCCTTGAAAAGCATAAAAAACTATAATTTAGGTTTTAATTATAATTTTTATAATTTCATTGTATACATTATCTACAATATTAACATGTTTATTATAAATATTTTCTATGGTAAATTTTATTTTAATTTTTAATTAATTAATTAATTAATTTATTTATTTTTTCAGGGTTTTAGTGAAATAAATTAAAAAAAAATAAAATTGATTTATTGTTATTAAAAATGCATTTTAAATTTCAAACAAATTTAATTTGAAATATGCCCAAAAAAATTGAAAACAAAAAATTAAACCATAGAACTCCAATAAATAAATAAATTAGGAACTTTAATTTGATATAATGAATATGATTGTCGTGAACCTCTATTAAATCAAAAAAAAAATTATTACATTTTTTAGTTTAAATTTAAATAAATATAATAAATTATTTTATAAAATTAATTATACATAAATATAATATTTTAACTAAATTAAAAATCATATATATATATATATATATATATATATATATATAATGATTTAATTAAATTTTATTAGCCATATATATAACTAACTAACATAACAAACATGTAATATTAACATGTTTATATATATATATATATAACATCTAGTATAAAACACTTAACTATATATATATATATATATATATATATAAAGTTGTAAAGTATAACATAACTATAACTATTATATATATACAACATAACTAGATATATAATTATATAATATAACATAGCATGTTACATAACTATATAACTAGATATATAACATAGTTATAGTTATAACATTTCTCTCACAAACACATATATAACATTTAACATAGTTTTATAAAAAAAAATTGTAAGCTTGGCAGGACTAAATCTTCAATATGTCCAATATATCACCTCGTTTGGGTGGGAAATTGAACCTTTACTTCACATCAAGGAGTGCCTTAAAAAAACACCCAATCACTGTTTATCCAAGACCCCGTGGACAACATAATTTTATAATTATTTAACATAATATGTTCTTCATAATTTAACATAAGATGGGTGATGCTCAACACCTTTTTTATGACTCGAGTTGATCTATAAACTGTCATTAGGGGAATTTTGACGTCTAAAATGGGCCTCCTAAGAAAAATGTACAACCAAAATAAACTTTATAAGAACCAACAGGATTCAAGATGATGATGTCAACCATGGGGGATGATTCACCAGTTTTGGAGTAAAAAAGTAAAAATATTAAAAAATAATAAAATAATATAACTATTTTTTCAACTCATATTTTCAACTTATCTCCCTAACGTTTTACTCATATTTCAAGCGGGAGTACTCGTTGGATGCAAAATTTAATTCATCATCCAAGGAGTACCCATGTTGCATACTTTCGATAGACCATGCTACACGAAAAATGAGAAATACATGAAAAATGTGATTGCAAGGTCCATCGGAAGTATGCAACATGGGTATTCCTTAGATGAGGAATCAAATTATGCATCCAACAAGTGTTTCGACTTATATCCCTAAGGTTTTACTCATATTTCAAGCGGGAGTACTCGTTGGATGCAAAATTTAATTCATCATCCAAGGAGTACCCATGTTGCATACTTTCGATAAACCATGCTACACGAAAAATGAGAAATACATGAAAAATGTGATTGCAAGGTCCATCGAAAGTATGCAACATGGGTATTCCTTAGATGAGGAATCAAATTATGCATCCAACAAGTGTTTCGCCTTATCTCCCTAAGGTTTTACTCATATTTCAAGCGGGAGTACTCGTTGGATGCAAAATTTAATTCATCATCCAAGGAGTACCCATGTTGCATACTTTCGATAGACCATGCTACACGAAAAATGAGAAATACATGAAAAATGTGATTGCAAGGTCCATCGAAAATATGCAACATGGGTATTCCTTGGATGAGGAATCAAATTATGCATCCAACAAGTGTTTCTGCTTGAAATTTGAGTAAACCCATAGGGAGATAAGTTGAAAATAGAAGTTGAAAAAATAGTTTTTTCTTTTTTCCTTTTAAAATTTGATGATGTAATCTAATTTTATTTTATTATTTCCACTATTATTTTATAATTTCCCCAAGAGGCCCATTTTAGACCTCAAAACTCCCCTAATGAATTTTCCTTAAAATTTTCATTACTCATATTTGTAGAATTATTTAATATAATGATGTACATGACAACTATATATCTCTTAGTTCCTACCCTTACTAAATCTATTAGTTGAGTAATGATTTTGTAACTTACACTTCCTATATTTTAATTTAACTATATAACACAACATAATATATATATATATATGTGTGTGTGTGTGTGTTTCAACAATGCATCATTGATACATACATTAAATCCATGATGAAAAATGCATTTAAGGTTCAAATATATAAGCATTTTGACTCTTTTCTAATTTGTACCATACCGTTTCATTATGTAGTGTGTCATACCAGAAACATTGTCTTCATGTGCTTGCACCTAGTACATGTCATGTGTCAAAATCAAATATTATAAGAACTTGTCTTATGGAGTATTTGGTTGGCATAAAGTTTTATTAGTTTTACAAATAGTTTTACTTCAATTTTTTACATATATTTACATATTTCTACTCTATGAATAAAACGCATTATTTATAAATGAGAAAAAGTGTAAGTTGGATTTTCAAGATCACATTTTTCGATTGTATTTACATGAAACTCAATACTTTGGTTAATAATTTATCAAAAAAGACACTCTGTTTAGTTTAGTACTTTAGCATATATTATTCTACTTGAGTTTGTAAATGGTTTTCTTGTCAACATTATTTTTATGTCAACATTTTTTTCTTGGATCAGTTTATATGTATTATATGTAATTTGCAAAGCCATCTCCTACACACCCCCCAACCGCAACCCTTCAGAGTGTTGGGGGATCTGTTATACATGGTCAAACTAGATCACATAGCCATACTAGAGTGTCTGTTCCACTCATAGATCCTCACTCCGACACAAGTCAGAGTGTCAGAGGCAATGTTTCTATCTTTGTTGATGATCTTGCTACAGATAGTGGACCTTCTTCACCTGTTGCAGGTATACATCTTGCATTTTAAATCCTCTTTAAACTTTATGTGTTTATATCTTGAAATTGTCTTTAATTTTTAAATCGTCTTCAATTGATGTGTTTGAATTTAATGTATATGTTATTATGCTTCTAGTTTGTTATCTATATATATATATATATATATATATAATGATAATGTTTATGATTTGCAAACCCTCAATTGGGTGAAGGGAAGGATAAAACTGAAGTGTCGATCCCTTTGTGGAATAACACTATAGCCAATGTCACAATTGAGGATGTTAGGGCCTAACAAACATGGTGTTATGCAACTAGCTCACAAAAATACAAGAAAAAATAGATCAACGACGTCAAAATTAGCATCTTCGAGGGGGCAACCTCCTTTACATTACACAAATGAACTATTATTAGATGATACAAATGACACGACCTCCTTTCTATATATAGGAGTCTAATGGGTCACAATATAATCAACCAACATAACAATAATAATGTAAGGGAACAACAATAAAAATAATGGGCTTCTATGGGGCAAAATACTAACAATATGGGGACTACATGGGCATAACAATACAATAAGGGGGTTGCACTAATAACAATAAGGGGCTACACTAGTAGTATTGGGACCTAACATGCCCCTCTGCTTCAAAAAAGTGTTGTCCTCAACGCTTGAGTAGTTCTGGATGGTTCTGCATGTGAAATCTTCAATGGTTAAGTTCTTCCACTGGATGAGATACTCTGAAATTGATCGATTTCGTAGCTGTTGGGTTCTTATTTCCATGACTGCTTCAAGTTCCAATATGATTTTTCCTTCCTCGTAAAGTTCCGACAATATTGTTTGAACTGGGAGCTTGTCACTTATAACCTTCTTTAAGCATGAAACATGGAAAACTGGGTGCACTCGGGAAGATGCATGAAGCTCCAATTTGTATGCCATAATATCAATATTTTGAAACACCTTGTAAGGACCATAGTACTTTGGTGATAATTTATTATCCTTCTTAGCTTGCTTGAGGGACATTTGTTTGTATGGTTGTAGCTATAAAAATACCCAGTTGCCTACATCAAAAATTCTTTCACTGCAATGTTGATCTGCCTGTTGTTTCATTTGATTCTGTGCCAAAGTGAGGTTATCCTTAAAGAGTTGGAGAACTTTTTGTTGATGCTTGATGTGACCTTCCATTGCTTGAAACTTGGAATTTTCTCTTAAATATGATGTGATGGATGGTGTATGATATCCATAAAGTTCCATAAATGGGGTCATTTTTTCTTAAGAGTTATACCACCATTCAACCAGAGGTAACCACTTGACCCATTGTGTTTGTTTATTAGATAAAAAGCAACGAAGATATCCTTCCAAACATTTGTTCGCTATCTCTGTTTGTCCATCTATCTTGAGTGTTTAAGGAGTGGTAATTCCTGCCAATGCATTACAAGATATGGTTGGATTCATTTATTCTTTCTTTGGGGTTGGTTCTATTGAATTTCCATGGCCTTAGGTCTACGTTAGAGTCTTAAAATCATTGATTCTACCAAACCAAGAATCTCAACCATAAACTACTTTGCACAGTAGAAATATAAAGTAGTAAATCAATATGCACAATGATACACAGTTTTAAACAAAATTGTACAATAATGTAAAATCACAAATATTCGTTATATTAATCCAAATATGATAAATACAATAGTCTATTGTTACAAGATACAATGACAAACTTGGCTGCAACATTTCAATGTCATATCTTATCCTGCCAGTACATTGCACCCATACTGCTCACTAGTAGTGCCTTAGTCTATAAAGGCCACTACACATCGAGAATTTAAGAGAGCCACCTCCTATCATTATGGAAAGTCATGTCTGATATAATGAACATGGGCTCATCAACTTATCTCTGGGTTGGCCAATTCCCAAGCTCAAATCTACCATGCTAGCAACAAATTTAGTCCATCAAAGTGTTTCACTTTGGCACTGTCCTTCACCCAAACTTTAGTTGCTCTTCCTCCTTCAATATGGCTATTTTAGGGTTAATTTGGGTGGCTAGAACGCTGCCCTCCAACCATCTCTATGAAACCAAATACTTCACTACTGAATATGCTCGTAGGAAGACACCTTCCCTCCCCAAAATGTTTTCCAATGGGCTCCAACAGGCTACAACAAGTCTGATCCAATTCTGGTCATCGCATGACCAAATACACCTCTCTAAATATGATGTTGTTACACCATGCTAACTGCCGTATTGTTTTTATTTGGTTAGGGCATCACTCACATCCCTATTCCTCTTCACAACTTCAACAAATTTCCCTCCAAAAGCTGTGGTCCTCCAAGGGGAGGCTCCTCCACCAACAAGTTGGTCATTTTATGCTAATTCTAACCCAAAAACAACACAATAAGTGACCCAGCTGCTGGCTATGGCCTGCAACCTAGCCCAACATCTGTTGTAGGGTCTAAAACTCCCACCTACATCACTTGAAACAACTATGTCCTTAGCTCCAGATCTGCGGTCTATGCTGTCCAACTTACTAGTCAAGAAACAACCCATAAACTCGCCTTAAAAAAACCCTTAACATATCTTGTTGTCACCTATAACAACCAACCTCCACCACAGAAGTATCCACATTGTCCCTTAGCCTCTTTCACACTGTCTCTTGGGGCATCTTGAGCAGCGTCTAGGCTTCTTCTCTCTCCACTGAAAATTTTAGAGGTGTATTTCCCACTTGGATGCTTAAATGACCTCAATACAACTTGTATTTATACACATACAATGGCTCAACATCTCACTTGAAATGACACATATCAAGTCGGACTATTTGATAACCAAATTAATTTTTCAACTTCAAAAATTCATATCTCTCTAACGAGAACTCAGATTCAGACGATTTTCAATGCATTGGAATTGTCTTTCTGAGCACTATCATCATCATCCATCACATGTCGTGAATCCATCATGGTTTTTCCCCAAAACACGATGGGTGCCAAAACCTCATACTTGGGTTCCAAGCCCACAATATTCCCTTGTGGTGTTTTTCCCTCCAAACCCTGAACCCTAGGGCTTGAAGTACCGCCCAAGATACACAAATAAACACTCCCTCTTAGCGAGGAGGTACTTCCAAGACTAGGAAGTATCTTGTCTTCATCATCAGTGTTTTCAACACTTGCCCAACTCTTGACGCTCACAATCGAAACAATCCCTGTATGGTGAACTATGCCCTTCTCAGAAGTGTCACTGTCACTACTGGAAGAAACCTACTTCTTCTTCTTAGCATATAACATCTTCCACTCTTTCCATGATTCCTTCCTGGTAGTTGTAGGAGCAGCCTTTCTCACCACTGACCACGCGCTCTTCTTGGGTTGTAGAGTCTCCCTTTGAATCTACAAGCTCTCTCTCGAACTCGACTCCCTCTAAGTCTCTGGAACCTAGACCTTCTATGGAAAATGTACCTTCTTCTCGTGAACTTGTACCTTCTCCTTTGAAGCCTACATCTACACCTGCACCTGCTCTTTCTTCTCTGGAACTTGTACCTGCTCGAATTGTTTCTTTCCATGATCCACAGGCTTTCCCGTCAATCTATAGAGACCATTCTCTCCAACTCTGAGTACAATCCCATCAGACTTAGAGCCTCTGAGCCTGAGTCTTGCCTTTCCATCTTGGAACACAACCTCAAACCCCTTCTTTTCAATCATCGAGACGGAGAGAAAATTGTATCTGAGTCTTGTTACAAAAAGTACATCCTGGACCCACATCATATGTCTTGCCTCCATCTTGAATGGCACGACACCTGGTTGTCAGATTTCCAACTAATTCTTGTCGCCCAATACCATGTGAAACTTCGAGTCCCATCCAGCTAGAGTCTTAAAAATATCCCGTGACCCAGTCATATGCTTCATCACACCACTTTCCACATACCATTCATCCTCTTTGATAGTACTTTGCAAGAAATGAGAAATAATAGAAAAATGATCCTCTTCGTCTTCCAATATTCTAGCGATCTCATCCATATTTGCTTTATTGGAAATAAGGATGGCATGCTTCCCTTTTATTTTCTCATCATCTCCCTTCTTCTTCTTTAGACATCTCGATGAAAAATGACCCATCTTGCCACAATTAAAGCACTTGACTTTACTCAAGTCCTTCTTTTGCTTACCCTTCACTCATGATGCAAATTCCATGTCACCATATGAAACTTTTTTCTTTGGTTGAAGATCCTCGTCTCACAACTCTTCCTGAATGAAGTCATCCCACAACCTATCCTAGTTTGGCAACTTCTCCCTGGCAAGGATTCCTTTGATGGAGGGTTTCCATTCCTCAGTGAACCTATTGATGGTGCTGGACCTGCCAACATGTCAAGGGCATCTCCCCGGTAAGAAGTCCCAATTAGACCTCAAACAGTTTGGTGTAGGAGTCCTAGGTGTGGGTCGTAGGGTAATGCCTTGACCACAGTGTCGCACAGAGGCAAGTAGAATAACTCTATTAGTAGCGAGGGTGTGACTGATGCAGTGATTCAAGGAAGGTGTATGAGAGGTTACCACACTTTGAAAGGGGAAGGAAGTGAAGGTGAGTTCCAGGTTGAAAGGGATCAGTCCCAACTCATCTAGGAACACACAACACAAAGGACATGCACAACTTCTGATGGAGAAGTCCATTCGGATGCGGTAGTCACATCATACAAGGTACGATAACACATACAACACTCACAGATCAGTCTGAGATGAGTGTGATGTTTCTTATAGAAAGGTTCAAGTGAAAGGTCTGTCTGATGTTCGACATTCAAGTCGACACAGGCAGTGACAACATTAACAACATATGCAACACATTAAAAACAAGATGATATAATTTCATGTGAATCTGTTCATACACAAGTACGTAAGTTAAACAACATATATCATTAAAGCAACCAGAGCAGTCCAACTACAATAACAACATATGCATGAAAATGTGTTGGCTCTTATTATATAAAGAAGTGTAAGTCACAATCATACAATACATCCATGTAAACCTGCTAGCCCCAATAGTGGAACGTTACAACCACATCTGCCTGCTCCTCTAAAGAGATGTACTAGCTCCGTGCAGTGGAGAAGCCAAGGCGCATTACTATACTTCCCAAGCCTTCTTCAATATAGTCTTAGTAGAATCTTGGTTGACCAAACGCCGCTACAATGAGTTATGAGGGACTATTTATAGCAAAGGGTGGGTTTACCCTTTACATTCCCCTTTGTGATAGTTCAAATACCCTCATGACTCTTCACCTACTCTATGACTGTTACATCCAACTGTTGACACTTGACTTACAATTGACATAACTTAACATTGCAATGCACATGTACTCATGTGAGACAACATGGCTTGAGCAAGCCTTGCAAGACATCACTAACACTCGGTCCGTTGTGGTGAGACCAACTCTTTGACATGCTTGTGATGGTGAAGCTGGTGAGCTGATGCCAATCTTGGTCGTCCGTGATGGTGTGCATGCACCTCATGGTGACATCTTGCTGAAGCAAACTCTTGCTTCCATTGCAATCGGTGCATTGGTTTGGCCCCTTCATCCAACTCATCTGCTAACATGTGCATGGTCTTCTGGGTGTGGCTGAACTGGCAGCACACTGATGCATAGTGTCCATGTTGATCTTCAAGTGTGTGCTGGTCATCACGTGCATCAACTTGTCGAAGTACCTGTTCGGCTCCAGTTGGACTTGCTTCTTGTCTTCGCCTTGGTGAGTGTGTTGAATGGGTTGGATTGCATGCATGCACATAACGACATGCATAATGTTGAATCCCTTGCATGCGATCAACCACACTTCTCAGTATGTTTGCTTCGTGTTAACTTTTGGGATGGATCTTTAACTTGTCTGGGCACAGTTTCATTCGTGAGTGCATGTTGCGCCCACTGTTGTTCCTGATCCTGCTATAACTCATTCGTCTGTCTGTGCAGTTTCATGTTCTTCCTAAGTCGTTGCTTCAGCACATGCAACTACTTCTTTGTTACATCTTCTGCCTTCATGTGATCTTCATGTCACGCCGTCACTCCATATCTGGAGTCTCCAAAGTTGCTTTCATCATCAATGGACCTGCTTGAGCTTACAACCTTGTTCTACCTCCGTGTTGCCAAAATCCATCCTCTTGTATTCGTTGCATTTGGTATGCTATCTTCAGCTGTTGTTCATGATGCTGCTCATTATGATGCTGCTGATTGATGTCCTTGTCTATAAAAAACTTGATGTATTCGTGAGTAGGCAAGCTCATTGACACTTGATCTACTACATCTCCAGGCATGCTTTGAACGATGTCTTCATCTCTGCTCTCCTGGAAACCATCGTACCTGTACTGTTGAGAGGCAGATGAACATCTAAGATACTTGGAGATATGGCAATACTCATGGCAAGCAATCTGTTAGTTGAAAACCAAAATGAACATGAGAATTGACTTGTAACATACCTGGGTGAATGATCATGAAGGTTGCGCAATTTCGGCCGGTTGGTCGGGAGACCGATTGCCAAGACTGCACAAGGCATAGTCCGAGCTGCTGGGAGACTAAATGACTGCTGGAACTGCAATGCACAGTCCAATATGGCTACTGACTATTTGGGATTGCGTAATGCGCAATTCCAGCTGGGAAGGACTGTTGGCACAGGGACATATTTGCGCAATTTCTTGGTCCAAGTAGTCACTATCCTCCAGAAATGCACAAAACAGTCCTGGAGGCTAGTGCTGGGCAGGAATGTGCAAATCTGGAGAGGAAGGTGAGCCTTCCTTTCCCATATTGCGCAGTGCAACCTTGGTGAAGGCAGAGCCTAGCTAAGGTTGGCCCGATTCGCCGACGGGCAACTAAAAGCATGTAAGTCAATGAATGCATGACGACACTAAGTGATAGCAGAAATGATTAACAATGCATGAAAAACATGAATGAAAGATTCAACAAATAGATCAACATGCATGTGGGTGAGGTAGTGCGCCGATTGGGTGAACATCCGCGCAAAACAATTTCATGCATGCGACAGTAGTGAGATAGCAAGGAAAACTGAAACAGAGCTAGGACAAGCTAGCATACATGTAAATGACAACAAGCATTCAAATAAATCAAGAAAACAATGCTCCCACAAGCAAAAACACAAAAAGTGACAAAAATGCAACAAAAGGCATGGGAAGCGAGATTACCCCAAAATAGTTGAGCTGAATGTGCCGACAGCTCCTAGACGTGATGTGGGATGTTAGAGCTGCAAGGTTGATGCGAGGAATGAGCTTTGCAACATCTAGTTGATGATTTTTTGTAAAATCAAGGTTGTGACGTGCATGCCACAAATCTAGGGGAAGCGACACTTGGTGGGAGGTTTCTAAATTTCTCCTTGCATATAACGTCCAACTGCTAATCATAGATCCCTAAAACAAGGGATGCCTTTGCATGCTACCTTGGGAGAAGTAGCTCATGCATGCAAGTCTGTTTTGCTCAATCCTGAAGGGAACCGGTCAAATTAGCTGCACATGCAAGAGACTGCTGGAGAAAAATGTGCATTTATGGCTTGGAGCTGGGCTGACTTCCTAGGAGGTTTGCTCAATTTATAGGCAGAGCAGCTGACTGCTGCCCAGATTTTCGTAAATCCTAGGCTGAACAACCAGCTGCTGGTAAAATTTGCTCAAATCCTGTTGGGAGGGTTGGTTGGCAGGATTGCACAATCTTGGATTCTAGCAAGTTGTCAGAGAGGATTGCGCAATTCCTTGAGGGAAGGATGGTTTCCCTCCAGGAATCTACATTTTTCAAGGGGAATCTGCTCAGCCTGTAGTTGGACCAAGTCTTGGTGAGCACCCTGTGAGGGGAATGGATCAACTGTGATCGACATGCTTCCTTTATGCGAGGAAAACTCATGAAGCTTGAGTACTTGACAAAGCAAGACAAAGTGTTGTGCAAGGTTGGTAGGGAGGCTCCAAAACAAGCTAAGGCAAAATTTTGGAGGGTGGTTGTAACCGCTACAATAGAACCCTTTCAAGGAAATCCTTACCATATCTCCATTTGAGACAGTCACAACGATGACAAAAAGCTCATCCTTGACCTGAGACAATCTCATTAGATACGAGGTCACAGTTTCACCCTTTAACATCTTGGTGGACTTCAACTTATCCTCCAATACCAATACCCGGTTCTCATTCTTATTCTGGAACAAATTCTGAAGAGAGACCGACATCTCATGTGTGGTGTTCTTCCTGGACAAATGAGGTATTAGGGAATCCCTCACACCATCAAGGATCATTAATATCACCCTTGCAACCAAATCTTCCCATATTTCTAGCTCCTTAGGGTCGGTTGGCTTCTTGATCTCTTTCTCGAAAAAATCACAAATCCTATTGACCTACAATATTAACTTGATCCTTTCCTTCCCTGGACTATAATTGGACAACCCCTCCAACCTATCCTCATATTGGATACATGCCTGCAACTTCGACATTGTAATGAACCCTTCACTCACAATGTGCCAACTCCCTCTAACGTTGTACTTCATTGTGCACAACTCTGATTTACTTACTTCCAAAGTAGCTCAGACATGCTTTGATACCATGTTGAATTTCCACGACCTTGGGTCTAGGTTAGAGTCTTAAAATCACTGATGCTACCAAACCAAGAATCTCAAACATAAACTACTTTGCACAACGGAAATATAAAGTAGTGAATCAACATGCACAATTTTACACAGTTTTAAACAAAATTGTACAATAATGTACAATCACCAATCTTCATTATATTAATCCAAATATGATAAATATGACAACCTATCATTACAAGATACAATGAAAAACTTGGCTGCAACACTTCTATGTGATATCTTGTCCTGCCGGTTCGTCGCACTCATACTGCTCACTAGTAGTGCCTTAGTCCATCAAGACCACTACACATCAAGACATCAATAGGGCTACCTCCTATCATGGCTACAAGTCACGTATGCTACAATGAACATGGGCTCATCAAATGCTCTCTAGGTTGGCCAATTCACGGGCTCCAATATGCCACACTAGCAATAAATTTAGTCCATTAAAGTGTTTCACTTCGGCACCGTCTTCCACCCAACCTTCAGCTACTCTTCATCTTTCAAGATAGCTTGTCTAGGGCTACTTTGGGTAGCCAACACGTTGCCCTCAAACTAGCTCTATTACACCTAATACTTCAATGTTGAATCAGCTCTTAGGAAGACACCTTCCCTCCCCAGAATGTTTTCCAATTGGCTCCAACAGGATACAACAAGTCTGATCCAATTTTGGTGACCACATGACCCAATAAACCTCTCTAAATATGTTGTTTTTACACCATGCTAACTATTGTACTGTTGTTTTCTAGTTGGGGCATCACTTACAGCCCTATTCCTCCTCACAACTTCAACAAATTACCCTCCAAAAGTTGTGGTCCTCCAAGGGGAGGCTCCTCCACCCACACGTTGGTCCTTTTGTGCTAATTCTAAACCAAACACAACACAAGGAGTGACCCAACTATTGACTATGGCCTGCGGCCTAGCCCAATATCTAATGTAGGGTCTAAAAATCCCACCTACAACACTTGAAACAACTGCGTCCTTAGCTCTAGATCTACGTCCTACTCTGCCTAGCATACCAGTCAAGAAACAACCCTTAAATTCTCCTTAAAAAAACCCTTAACATACCATGTTGTCACCTATAGCAACCAACCTCCACCACAAAAGTATCCACACTGTCTCTTGGGGCATCTCAAGCTACGAGTAGGCTTCTTCTCTCTCCATCGAAAATTTTAGAGGTGTATTTCCCACTTGGATGCTTAAATGACCTCAATACACCTTGTATTTATACACATACAATGGTTCAAAGTCTCACTTGAAGTGACACATATCAAGTCAGCCTACTTGACAACCAAATTAATTTGTCAACTTCAAAAATTCATATCCCTCTAATGACAACTCGGATTCAGACGATTTTCGATGCATTGGAATAGTCTTTCTGAGCACTATCATCCACATCCATCACATGACATGAATCCATCGTGGTTTTTCCCCAAAACACGATGGGTGCCAAAACCTCATACTTGGGTTCCAAGCCCACAAGCTTCCCTTGTGGTGCTTTCCCTCCAAAACCTGAACCCTAGGGATTTGAGTACCTCCAAAGCTACACAAATCAACATGTTCTTGGTGTATATCCTCTTCTTTTGACATTTATTTATCCTTTTCTTTCTCCTCTTCACAATCTGTGTAAAATAATTTCTTCTCAACACACTTACGACCTTTAGTGTATTTGCTATCACACCTGTAACAAATCCCTTTTTCTCTTTTTTCTTCAAATTATCGTGGTGTCAACCTTGTAGGTTGTCGAAGGATAGGAGCAACAACACTTCCATATTTATAGTTGTGATTGGTAGGATTCCTTGTTTCCATAATTTTTCTTTCAATTTTTCTTGCCAACCTGAATGCCTTCTCCAATGAATCAATTCCGAAAGACAAAATTCATGTTGAATGTTATCCTTTAAAGTCCTTATGCAAAAATAAATCCTCTACTTCTCTGGAATATCATTTACCCTTATATTCAATATTTGGTAGTTCTCATTGTGCTCTTTCATTGAACTCTTTTGTTTGAGATTTATCAATTGGATAAATAAGGTGTTGCTCTTTGTATCCTCATAATGTGCTATCATTTCCTCCGTGAAAATAGACTCGATGACAAGTATTTTATGAGAACAAAGCCCTCTATACCATAACAATTGATTCGATCCTAAATATAAAGATGCAACACATACCTTTTGTAACAGTTTCACATCATATAGATCAAAATATTGCTCCATCTGTAGTATCCAAGTTACCGGATCCTTGCCATCAAACTTCCTCATATCTCTTTTTCTTGCTTTTAGGAACTCTATTTTGAAAGGATGGTAACTATGTAATTTCAGATCTCCAAGTTCTAAAATTTCATTTTGTGGTATCCTTATGAGTCCTGTTTCTAACCCCACAGGTCTGATTGAGATTGGATTCTTCAAGGGAGATCTATGCCCAATATCCCATGATGACCTAATTATAATCTAGTTCAATAGAACAAACTTGTACAAAGTTCCACGTGTCACTGTTTTGACCTTCGGCCCTTAAAACGATACCCAATTAACTATAGTCCATCCTATTTTTGTCAATTTTTATGAAATTTGAATCCGATGCTCAGAGAGAAAATTATGATGATTTTCCCAAGGTCACCTGTTTGAGATCGAATTTTAGAGCTTTCAAAAACCCTCAATTCCTTGGATCATATCTCCGAAAATATAGTGAGACAAGATCTAAAATTCATACATGAGGTTCATCAGATTTCGGCTCAAATGGGTTTTAATTTTAGCTTCTGAAACGTTGTAGAAAAAAGTGATAGATAAAATGTCACGATGACCTGTTTGAAGTAGTGAAACCCTAGAATCGAAGGCTTTAATACCAAATGTTGTGCAACTAGTTCACAAAAATATAAGAAGAAATAGATCAACAACTTCAAAATTAGCCTCTTTGAGGGGGTAACCTCCTTTACATTACACAAATGAATAATTATTTGATGATACAAATGACAAGACCTCCTTTCTATATATAGGAGTCTAAGGGGTCACAATATAATCAGAGCCTGCATAACAATAATAATGTAAGCGCACACCAATAACAATAGTGGGCTTCTGTGGGGCAAAATAATAACATAATGGGAACTACATGGGAAACAAAATACAATAAGGGGGTTGCAATAATAACAATAAGGGGCTACACTATTAGTATAAGGACCTAACACATGGATCACATGAGAGATGGATGGAATCTATGCTAGTTCACCTACTAGGCGTAGTTTGTCTCTGATGCTAGATAACATCAACAAGTTGATCGAGACATACTAGAGGGCAGGCCCACAAAGACACCTCATATATTCCATACATAGGATTAGGAGGCTAGAGGTTAGAGGCCCACATACTTGGAAGGCAATGAAAGATGCCACTAAGAACATTGATATTCGTGGGAAGTTGTTTGACATCCCTCTAGAATGTCGTGCTAGACATGCTGATTTGATTCTGCTAAAATATTTTAAGAATGTTGATGCAGCCCCTTTTGTTTATGATCGATTCATTGGAGCTTGGGGCCAGTTCCCCCACCATGAATAGGTCCCCATTTACTTTGCAAAGCATATATATGCAAATTTTGTGCTACATATGAAGCCAAATTACACCAACACTGGATCTAAGTTTTATGGACCTAGTTTAGGATGTAGTTATGAATGCGTCGGGGCTCATAGGGACCTCGCGCATGTAGCACCACCTCCAAGATTGTTTCCATGAAGATCTCATAACGTGGTATTTCTGATGGAGCTAGGACAATCATCACATCTTGGCGTTGAGACTAGGCATACCATGGCGGATAACATGCATAGGAAATTAGCATTGCACATGTCACATTGCGTGGAGATATGAGAATACCACCTTCGTTGCCTCGTGGTCCACTATTTGCATTACATGATGATTCATATCTCGAGAGTCTAGGGCATGACCAAATTTTGTCATATGCACATATGTGTCATGATACCATCCATGACACTTAGAGGGTGCATGACCCTTGTGACATAGACCAGGTACATATATATGAAACTTTTGACTCTTATCGTCAAATTTTACATTATTTATATTAATAAGTTTGTATCAGTTTGCATTTATATTAATAATTTCATGATAAATTGCATGCACAACCCAACTACATAGATGAGTTTATGAGGTCATATGAGGGGGTAGTGGACCAACCAGAGCAACCTCCTCTAGTGCATGTTTCCATGGCTCAATCTCCTCCACCTCCAACTCCACTTCATAACACTCATGGACTAAAATTTGAGGTGAATTTTTGTATTCTTAAGATTTCAACATTTTTTTTTTTAAGTTACATACATGCATGCTAATTAATCCATAGACTAATTATAATTTGTCTTTGTAATTGTGTACACAAGCCTAGATGTAAAGGGGTTTTGATGCTGCAGTTATGTAGACACATGAGTGAGATGTTGGATATGGAGGCATTGAGCCACATGTAGGGGAGCACCAAACCCAGATTTATTAAACCCCCACGCCACTTGAATTCCATTTGCACTTGACTAAGTCACAAGTAGGGGACTATTTAAATGCACAATTCAAAATCATTTATTTCCAGATTATTTATATTTGTACAAATAATATTTTAATTAATTTGAATTTGAATGCGTTATATTGCAGTAACGGATTATGGATGCTCTCCCTGCGCAACAAAATACACATAAGAGTTCTAGAAGCGATACTTTCTAGAGTGGACCATAGATAGTTTGTATATTTTCAGCCCATTTCATAGGGCATATTCACATGTGATGTACAAACTTTGTATATTTTCATACATGGACAGTTTATGGATGCATGAACATTATTTCAGTTTATGGATGCTTATTATTTCAGTTTGTGGATGTTCATGTGTATAATGTAATTTGTATATATTTTCATATGGATAGTTTATTATCATACATAGCTAACAAGATAACAATTTTGACTTCTCAAGAAATAAACTAAGAAAATAAGTACAATCTTAGACTATGATGCAAGTCATTTTGATACTTAAAATGAACTAAAATATATGTTCATGGTTCAATTAAAATACACAAATATGATTGAAATACATTTTAAATTCAATTTTAAAAAATGTCTTCAACTAGTAATGTTCAACTAATAACTTGTTTTATTAAATTTATTTCTTTTGAGGTCATCTACAACAACTTAGTCATAACACATGATATAAGTCATATGTATTGGAATTTAATATACCAAAAAACAAATAATGATATGTTTTTAGATAATTTTATATAATTTTATGAACATTCCTAAATTTAGTTGGCTATCAAATGTTTCAATCAATTCCTTAACTTAAGACATTCAATTAAGAATATTCAAGAAGTAAAATTTTACAAAATAACAATTTTGAATTCTAGTTTCATAGACTAAGGAAATAAGTACAATATTACTATGATGCAAATCACTTTAACACTTAAATGGACTAAAATATATCATGTACATAAATTTAATATTGAATTTGTAGAAAGTGTCTTTTAATGCAGTGAATGTATGTTAATTTAAACAATTAATGATATGTTTCTATAATTTTATGCACTTTCCTAAATTTACTTGTCTATCCAAGTATTTCAATCAATTTTTTATCTTAAGACCTTCAATTAAGAACATTCAAGAAGTAAAATTTTACAAAATAACAATTTTAGTTGTCATATTGGCTTGTAGAAAGTGCCTTTTAGTGCACAATAAATGTATGTTAAAAATTACAATGATTTTAATTTAGATGTCAAGATGTAAACTACTAATAAGTTTTATTTGATTTTATTTCTTTTGAGGTTATCTAAAAGAGCTTAATAATCATTATATATATATATATATATAGATATATATATATATATATATATATATATATATATATATATATAGATATATATATATATATATATATATATATATATATATATATATATATAATTTGTTGCACTTATTACATTCTAATATGAAGCATGTGTGTAACTCTTTCCATGTTTTATATCAAACTGACACGACATATTTGCTATTCATAACATTAAAATATTTCAATGTTGTTCATATTCTAGATTGTTGAATTTCCATTTTAAGTAAAATGGACCATATAAGCTTGGTTGTTACATACTGAAAGGGATTATCTAGAAACCAAATATGTATGACATGTATATAGATCTATAAAATTTCTTGCATGGTCAACATGAATATGATATACATGACATTTAAAAAATTGAAGATGACAAATTTTAATTAAACCTATATCTAAATCCCTGTTGATTCTAAAGCACCTCCTTGAAATCTGGTGTACTTTAGAAACTTAAGCACCTAAAGGAAACTAAATCATATATAACATATATGTACAACATTATAAATCCATACTAGATAAGAGGGAAACATTTCTCTATTCAAAATTACAAGAGTATTCAACTGTTGCATTTATATATTACAAGAATCATACATTTGAGATATCTTATACTAGATTAGATTACACTTGACTACTATAGACTCAACTTCAGGGCTTGCCATTTACATCATCTACTCATCTAGAAAATGGATCATAGGAATGCAAGTCTCCATAATACGTTCATGGTCTAATTCTGTCATCTTCCATCTCCTTGGTTCACCTTTCTTTGTTTAGATTTCTATGAGATTGATTCGAGATGCTATGACTAAATGACTGTATTGACAAGATATATATTCAGGCATAAAATCTCTATAAATGATGTGATCAGTCTATTTTTTAACCTTTTAAAAAAATTGGCCCATCACAACCATGTGAGCATGTGAATTTTCCATCTTCATATGGTCTCACCAACCTACTTTTCATGCATCACATCAAATAGTAGGCCACATTCTCTTTGTTTCTTGTGGGGATAGTGACAACAAAAACATCTCCTACAACCAAAATACAAAATATGTATTAGTTAAATACGTCTAAGATTTCAATTGATAGATGAAATTATTAATGATAGATTAGCCACATACCTTCCCTTACAAGATCAGAGACTTGATCATGATCAAGTGAAATCATGACCTCTTCATTATGCATCTCTTGCCACATCAGAATTAGATGAGGTCCCTTTGGATTAGGAGGAACATATTTCCATCCTTTGATGTACCCATGTTTCTCATAGTGATCAAGTCTACATCCATCAACACCAATGAAAAACTCACAAAAGCATGTGAGTTTTCTTTTCTTGATGACACATACTTCCCCCTTGTCTTTGCTCTGCACTGAGTGTAATTCTCTTATTCCTTCTACAATGTTACATTACTAATGAATGGATCTATTCACATCACCAAGTTCAATATTCCAGAAGAACATACACATAGACATTGTAGATTCATGACATTTATGTCCTAAATGGGATCTACACCAGTTGACCACCTCTAGTGATGATTTGAGGTGATTTGCATCATGACCCATTTGGTACCTCCTAAGTGCTCGCTTCACACAAGCACCTACACCATCATGCTCACCCTTTCCATGTCTGTTTCAAAGTAGCTCCAAGTATGCTGAATTTTTGTCTTCTTGTGTAGTCGGCTCAACTAATAAAAGTTGTGTGCTAACTTGAACTACCCTGCACAACCATCAGACCATATCCAATGCTTCCTCAATGATATGTCATTTTTTGTAATGATTCATAAACCGGGTCAAAGAAATTTTGCACGAACAATGTATCATGCTCACGATCATCACTGATGTAAAAGTGATATTCCTTAATCACATCTAATGACCCGTCAATGTTATCCCTACCATCAATTATCAATTGTGCATGTCTGTATAGAACGTGTCCTAATATGGACACTTGGTTTGAGTGATAATACTCAATCTGTATCTTTTCCTGAGCAGAAAATGTGTAATTCTCAGCAAAGTCCACCATTGATAAGATTGTGCTTGGCTAAAATACTTCGTGAGAATGATTAAATTTAGATGCCTGTCACATGAACCTGTGAAATTGTTTGATATATTTATAGAGTTGGTTTTGAAACAACCCCATGAACTGTGAAATAAGAATCTCGTCCTCAACATAGTTGATCCTCTTAGGCACTAGAGTTGAAGAAGATGGTTGATTTCACACAATGTACTCATAATGCTTCCATGTGATAGTGACATATGACATCCAGACTGGTCGGGATCAATAAGAAATTCCCTTTGGAGCAATGTTAAATCACCACATTCAGTGCATCTTCTCCCACCTATACATATTTTCTTGTAATACAACTCTTTTGGCTCCCTTCTACACAATATTGATGAAACCGGATCACGCACTGTAGGAGGAGGAGGGTCGCCATGACATTTTTTCTTGTAAAAGTACCGTATTCAAGTGTCATAATGAATCTGAAATTCAACATGATATCGACAAACACACGTGTCATGAATTGTACTAGGCCTAATAAACCATTGTTGGGATAGGGTCCCCTGGGGTCAATTTTGCAAATAGTTTTTCTATTTTTGTAAAGTCTTCGTATTTTGAGGAGCGGAGCATGAAGGTCATTAGGAGTCAAAGGGGCTTTAGGAAGGTCAAATCTCCTTAGTTTGTTAGAAGTTAAGTAGTTTTATGACCTGCCCATGGTTCGTGGACCATGGTATTGTAATGGAAGATGCTATATAAAGGAACCATAGAGAGTCATATGAGATATCTATAGATCTAAGATTGTATGGGCAAGTGACCTAAGTTAGAGACGTCTGCTTTCTATACTTAGGTGAAGGGGAAGGATCTTGTAGCTATGTGCACGGAGACCTTTGTAAGTTTGCAGCTGAGTGCGCGGGCCCCTACAACTATGTACGCAGGTAAGAAAGAGTTTGTAATAGAAGATTTGAACATAATAAAGACTATTTTGGAGAAATATCTATATATCTGTGCGTTTATGTTTACTTTTTCATTACTGTGAATTTGATCTGTCTATTGCAATTATCATAAGAAACACTTGATAGATGTGCAAAAGTGGTAGATCTGTTATTTTACTTGATGTTATGAATGTTTAAATCAATTGGCGTAAAGTTAGAATCTTCTATCTCTAAGTTATTTTAATTCCCGCGTTTTAAGGACTAGGGTTCACGAAGGTTTGAATAAATCCCTAGAAGTAATAGAAAGCAATCACACAAACCTCTAGATGCAAAAACCCAGTTATGTCATCGCCCAATACTGCCTTGGGTGACACTATAGCCTGCACTATGCGGATTTTTGTCGAAAGGGCCGACAGTGTAGGGTTTTGTTTGTCGGCGCAGTTAACTTTGAACCTGGGTCCAGACCCCCTCAAGCCGACAAATTGTTCTATTGTCGGGACCGGGATCTGTCTGAGGAATGTGTGATGTTGAATAAATGGTTCCCAACTAAGAAGGATATTGAGAAGTGGATAGATCAGAAGCTACACAAATCTGCAACCCAGGAAAACAGTAATCGTGTTTGTTGAAGGAAGAGTGGTTGAATAGATACATATCTACGAACGAACATGAAATTTTCTTCTTCTCTTTTCTGTGCAAATTACACGAGTGGTTGTCTAAATTGGCAGACAATCAAGGTACGTGGAAGTTGGATAACCCTATTGTGTGGACTCCAAATTTGGTGAGGTACCTGAAAGCTTCAGAAAACAAGATTGCGAGGGTTGTCAATTATTGGATCGATAGTATTTTGGGTGGATTAATCACTCAGTTTAAGATCGATACATTTGTCAGTTATAGCGAAGCTGAATGCCAATTTTTCAAAGGACCAAGAGGTAAGTATCTGAAGTCCCTGAAAATTTGGATTAAAATGCTATTGTGTGAGAAAAGGGTTGTGACATTGAATTAATGTTTAGAATATAATTGACAAGAACTATGCAAAGTGGAAAGACATTTAGAATAGATCTACATTTGGGTGTTGAGTACAATCCTATATTGGAAGCATCTGATAGTGACGAAGAAAGTAGTATTCTGAAAATGCCTCAAGGTGCGCTGCATACGGTAAAACAGGGTATCGCGAGAATACCACATCCATCCACTCCACCTCCACCATCACCTCCGCCTCACACACCTACACCTACACCTCCACCTCCACCCCCACCTCCACTATTCAACATGGCCAATGCTATGAAGATGCCCATATTCAGAGGTCTAGGGACATAAGACCCTGAACAATTTTCGTTTTTAGCAGATGTTTTGTGGAAGTCAGCGGATTACAGATGATAACTTGAAGAAAGTGCAACTGGTCACAACATTACAAGACAGAGCGCTATGCTGGTATATTAAATATTGTTCGACTCATCCAAATGCGATGCTGAAAGACACAAAGGACACACTAAATAATGAATTTAAGAAGCCTAATTCGCAAGCCCATTTAGTAACAGAGATTAAAGAGATCCAACAGAAGGTGAATGAGTTCATGTGGGACTTTGATCAGAGGTTAAAATGTCTGCTCCAATAGGCTAATATGCAGATCACGAATGACCAACACAAGGACTGGTACATTGTTTCGCTACTGCCCCATTTGAGATTGCCACTGTTGCAGTAGAATATTGGCATGCAGGCTGAGGCACTAGAGGTTGCTATAAAATTGGAAGCCTCACTTATTCAAGATATGAATCTAGGAGTGAAGAAGATTCAGTCACAATTGGCTAGCCTGCATATGGAGTTGTAGAGCCTAAAAAAGGGAAAAGAAGTCCAAAATGAGGTTTGCACAGAAGTATGGTGTTTGAAATGTAAGGGCCAGGGTCACGACAAGGACCATTGCCTGGTGTATCAAAATTACCTTGTTGGGGGAGGACCTGTCCCGCTGAAGCCAGAAAACGCCATTAGGCCAAGTACATGAGTGGTACCATGGTGCGCATTATTTGTCATATTACAGGAAAACACACGATGAACAATTGTCATTTGTTGTAGAAGTTTGTGCAGACTCCCCAATAGTTGTTATGTAATTTCTATAAGTCTGTGGGTCATGACGAGTGCAACTGCCGAAGTTATGAATTGATGATGGATAGAACAAAAAAATATAAAGTACAGATGGAGGCTTGTCTTTAGGATCAAGGTGCAACTACAGCATGCAAAAGATTTTAGGGACGGGGAAGAGGACGGGGAGGAGGGGTTGGAAGCGATCGTGGCCATATAATTTGTTACAATTGTGGAGAACTAGGTCACTTTGCGCGAGATTGTAAGAATCCAACACACCCCTCATGTAAATATTTTCGACAGTTTGATCATGTCATAGAAGACTTTCCCATGCTCATTGCGAATATGCAAGAAAAGAAGACCCAACCTCAACATCATACTCAAAGCATCCAGATGATGAAATCAAAATTGCATGAAGAGGGTCCTAGTGTTAATATCATCATGCAAAGCAGCATAGGTACCGAGGAGCATAAAGGGAAACAACCAGAGGAAAATGTATGGGTTCGCAAGGCTGCTAACAAGGAGGTTGGATTCGATGTGAATAATGTAAAGGAAACATTTATGGAAGAAGAAAGGAGCTTCACGGATACAAGAGCTTCTACATCAAGGACCCAACGTATGTGCATGGGAAAGCCTGAAGATGTCAGTACTATGCAAGAGGTAGACCTCTCATTATTAGCATGATTTTTACAAACCTACAGGAAGCTCTTAAGGGATAAGAAGGTAGTAGAGGAAATGCAAGAATTGATAGATAACTGCACTAGCTAAAATAAGCCACTACTGGAACAACATGCGGTACATAAGGTGGGAAAAAGTAAGAAAATGACTGGTCATGAAATGAGATTTACTGCCCAAATTGGAGAGTTTGAAATGAACCAGGTAATTCTTGATTTGAAGTTTGATGCAAATGTTCTACTGAAGCAAACCTGGGAAAGAATCGGAAGACTAGCACTACAGTGGTCCTCGATCTAGCTGAGAATAGTAAATCAACAAAAGATTATTCCTATGGGGCGCCTACATGGGGTGATTGTGGATATTGAAGGGGCACATGCCATAACCGATTTTGAGGTGATCGAAATAGTGGATGATAGTAACCCATACCCAACACTACTTGGAATTGATTGGGCATTTGATATGAACGCAGTCATCAACCTTAAGAAGCGCAGTATGACATCTAAAGAAAAATAACTAAGGGTTATTGTTCCATTGGATCCAGTCGAGGGTGTGCGATATACCAAACCAGTCCGCGATTATGATGAGGAGGATGATATTGAGAAAATCTATAAGCTTACTACGTGAGATGAAGATTGGATCAACCATATGGCGGATGGGAAAATTACGTGGGAGAAGGACAACTCCTGCAATTTAGATTCAGATGAAGAGCTTGAACACTAGAAAAACAATTTGCATGAGGTATCATCGCTTCGATGCAACATGATTACAAAGTCACTCTGATGTATATCCACTAAGGTATGCAACTTACCGTATTATGATGGTTTAGAAGATGTAAATTTATTTTTGGATAAATTTGAAAGGGATGTATGGGAGGAACATTAATTCCAAGCACTAGACATCGCATTGCAAGCTATGCCTGCTAGATGGTGGGGTACACATAAGAACAACTTTGCAGATTGGAAGGAATATCGATGGATGATGAAGCTATGGTTTGGGTATGCCAACACCCACATTCCGGGGAAATATACAAGGAAAGATGATCTACGCGAGCATCTAGCTTGATGGACGAAAGCATGGGGAAAGAACCACAACCAAAATGGGTTCATATAATTTTCCACACTCTGGATACAATCCTGATGAACTTGTATCTAGAAATGGAGCTGCAACATGGAACTGCAGAATGGGACGTTCTGAAGGAAATTTTTCTGCTAACTTTTAACTTTGAATATGGATTTGAGTGTATTGACGAAGCGTTATAGGATATTAAATCTACAATATTCAGAATTCTTGAAGGACTTGTTGCATGGGTACAACCAGATTGGAGTACGCACTTGCGCCATGCACCCGAATTCTACAATGTGACCACTGAGGAAGGCAGAGAAGATCCTAGGAACATCAATATTCCTGAGTTAGAAGGCCACACAAATTCACAAGGCCTAAGGTGGAAGTCCCTAATATCTCAAAGCCCTTGAAGACCAAGCAGGTCAATATTGGATTGGAAGCGCAACCGAAGTTCACAAACAGGGTCTACCACAGGCCTGAGCGAATCCCCTCAGCAATAAAGGCGTCTCCTTGAAGCTAAAACAACTTTGATACCAAATGTAGGTTTTAACCCTGTACAGAAATTACCTACATACAAATTCTAAAACACAGAAAATAAACAATTCAAGAGCATAACACATATACACAGAAATTTCCCCTGGATCCCAAAACTGGGACTACCAGCTTTATTTTTCATTATATTCCTTTCAATGTTACAATACATATTTATACATTTCGAAGCATCCAATACCATGGACCGAAAACAATCACGTCCAAAACCATGCACAAACCCATAGGTAGGTCCGCCCAACCTAATATAGGGTCCAAATTTTTTTTTCCCAAGGCGCTGCCCCAGACCTTGTAGAGGGGGGCTACCCATCCCCCTCAAACCCCCTGGATAGGGGGGGTTTCCGCCCCCCCTGTGACCCCCCGCTATGCAATTGGTGCAACGGACAGGGGGTGAAGTTGGTTAACTACGAAGGCTAGTCGTGGAAAGAATATAAGACAACCCAACAATCTCCCACTTGTTGTTTTCTTTCCATAGGGGGCCACAAGATATCTTAGTCATTTATCCAGCCTTGTAATGCCCATCTGCAGTATTCTTCAAAGTGTCCACCTTTACAAGCAACACCTTTTTGTCTTCTATCATATCTCTCACAAAGTGATGCTGAACATCAATGTGCTTTGTCTTTGAATTGTAAGCAGGGTTCTTTGCCAAGAAAATTGCACTTTGGTTGTCACAATCTATCCTTATAGCTCTTTGTACTTATAGAAATTCTACAAATTCTCTACAAATCTACCTCGAAGACCATGTAGAAAATCTGACTGTAGATTAACCTAGTAATGCAATATAATCAAAGTAAAATATTATAATCTACTTCTACTATAAATTTGCGGAAGCTTAAAGATAGAGCTGAATCAGAGCTAAACACATATAACCAAAAGAAGAAGAATCAATGCACATGAAACACAGAAAATACTCGGGGGAAAGCCTCAGCTAAAAACCCCTTGTATTATCATACAAGGTGGAAATACATCAGAATTATACAAAGCCTTATCTCTCACAGCTAGCCAGCTCTCAGTACAATCCTCTTGGATGCTCACAGGAAATCAAAGCTTCTCATAAGCCTTCTCCTCTACCCTCCAAGTTCCTATTTCCTTGCACAGTTCCTCTGGGATGATCTCCTTCACCCAGTGGAACACTGCTCTCACCCACTACTCTAACACTGTAAGAACTGCGCAATCCTCAAGGAACCTTACCTTGATTGTATGCATGAGTTTCCTTTATAGGAAAACACATGAAAATGATAGTACACTGTCCTTGACATTTAGCTCAACCGGGTCTTTCTCAGAAATACATGCATGAGTTTTTGATGAGGGAATCTTCAGTTATCTGAAGTACACTAGTTGAGTGCATGCATGCATCAACTGACTGATGACTCACAATTAGTTCCTCAAACAATTTGGAACTAATTTAACTCGACTTAACTCAGTAAACTGAGCTAACTAATTACAACTCAAATATATCTCAATCTTATCTCCTTAATTAAGGCTTATCTCCTTAATTTAAGGGATAACTATTACATGACTTCAAAAAGACTTCTAACTTGAATTTATCCAACTAATTAATCCATAATGAATTAATTAATTATTTCCAAGTAGCTGGTGAGATTAAATTCGAATTTAATTCACAATTTTAATTCAAGGACAAATTAAAATTGGAATATCTGGATTCTATTTTTATCATTTCTTGTTGCTATTTTCAATAGTACTAACCCCATACTTCAAAAACAATCTCTGCAACCAAACTGCTTCCTTGCTTGCATGAGTGGCTTCCATGTATTCTACCTTTGTAGTTGATAGTGCCACTACAGATTGTTTCTTACTCATCCAACTGGCTGCACCTCCAAATAGATTAAACACATACCCACTTATAGATCTTCTCTGATCTAGATCTCCAGCCCAGTCTGCATCAACAAAGACACGAATATCCAAAACTCGGTCCAATCCCGGTCTTCCTTGGCAGCACAAACCATAATCACTAGTGCCACGCAAATACCTGAAAACCCTCTTCACTTCTATCCAATGCTCCTTCCTTGGTTTTGACATAAACCTGCTCAATACTCCTATTGCATGTGCAATGTTTGGTCTAGTACAGACCATAAGATACATCAGGCTGCTGATTTCATTTGCATATGGAACACGGGACATGTCCTCTTCCTCTTCTTGTGTCTTGGGACATTGTTCAACAGATAATTTTACACCTATATGAATAGGAACCTTCACGTGTTTACTATCCTGCGTATTAAACCTCTACAATATTGTCTCGACATAATTCTTCTGGTTTACCCAGAGCTTCCTCTTTGCCCGATCTCTTTTAATTTCCATGCCCAAAATATAGTTTGCAGCACCAAGATCTTTCATGTTGAATTTGGAGGACAATTGGGTCTTCAAATCCTGGATAATTTCTTTGTCATTTCCAACCAGCAACATGTCATCCACATACAAGACTAGATAAATAACACGGTCACCAATTAATATAAAATACACACAGTGATCTAATTTGCTTCTAGTGAAGCCAAGTCCCCGTATAAATTTATCAAATTTTTGATATCACATCCTTGGTCACTGTTTTAGCCCATACAGGGAATTATTTAACTTGCATACTAGTTCTTTCTTACCCTTCACCGCAAAGCCTTCAGGTTGCTTCATGTATATCTCCTCTTCTAGATCCCTGTGAAGAAATCTTTGCCCGATCTCTTTTAATTTCCATGCCCAAAATATAGTTTGCAGCACCAAGATCTTTCATGTTGAATTTGGAGGACAATTGGGTCTTCAAATCCTGGATAATTTCTTTGTCATTTCCAACCAGCAACATGTCATCCACATACAAGACTAGATAAATAACACGGTCACCAATTAATATAAAATACACACAGTGATCTGATTTGCTTCTAGTGAAGCCAAGTCCCCGTATAAATGTATCAAATTTTTGATACCACATCCTTGGTCACTGTTTTAGCCCATACAGGGAATTATTTAACTTGCATACCAGTTCTTTCTTACCCTTCACCGCAAAGCCTTCAGGTTGCTTCATGTATATCTCCTCTTCTAGATCCCCGTGAAGAAATGTTGTCTTCACATCCATTTGTTCTACCTCAAAATCAAAAGCAACAATAATAGATAATAGTAATCTAATAGAAGCTACTTTGGCAACAGGAGAAAAAATATCACCAAAATCAATTCCTGGTACTTGGGAATAACCTTTTGCTACCAATTGAGCTTTGTATTTCTCCACCTTTCCTTCTACATTTTTCTTCTTCTTGAACACCCATTTGTTGCCAATGGGTTTCCTTCCCGTCGGAAACTCCACCAGATCCCAAGCCTCATTTTTGTGCAAAGATGTCATTTCATCAACCATGGTCTCTTTCCATAGTTTTCCATCCTCTGAATCTACTGCTTCCTTCACAGTTCTGGGATCATCATCAGTAAAAGATAGAGAAAAATCTGAACAGAAAGCAGATGGACTATTCCTTTCTATTTGCCTTCTTTCTTGAACTGGTCTTCTCACACCCAGATTTTGTGGCTCTTCATCTTCTAATTCCTCTTTTGCTGTAGAGTTTGATTCTTCCTCCTTAAGCTTAAACTCTATCTTCTCAAGTTCCTTTGATGGGACTTCCTGTTTAATAACATCTTTCACCTCTCTGAACACCACATCTCGGCTATACACAACCTTCCTTGTTAATGGGTTCCAAAGCTTATAACCCTTTAAACCATCCGTATACCCAATAAAGATTCACTTTTCAGATTTACTATCCAACTTTGTTCTCTTCTCCTTTGGAACATGTACATATGCATCACATCCAATTACCCTCAGATGTGAAAGAGAGGGTTTCTTACCAGTCCATACCTCTTGTGGAATCTTATCCTCCAATGCTGATGAAGGTGTTCTCTTGACCAGGTAACATGCTGTCTCCACCGCCTCTGCCCAGAATTCCTGTCCTAACCCAGCACCACTGAGCATGCTTCTTGCCCTTTCCATCAACATCTTGTTCATTTTTCTGCAATTCCATTTTTCTCAGGTGCGTATGGAGTAGTCTTCTTCCATGCTATACCACACTTCTTACAGAATTCTTCAAATTAATTGTTGCAAAACTCTTCACCGTTATCTGACCTCAACACATTTATCTTCTTCTCTGTCTAGTTTTCCACTAGAGCCTTAAATTCTTTAAACCTGTCAAAGACTTTAGATTTATTCTTAAGGAAATATATCCATGTATTCCTTGAGTAGTCATCTATAAATGATACATAGTACACAGACTTACCCAGTGATGGAACCTTCACAGGTACAAACACATCACTGTGCGCAAGCTTTAATATCTTTTTCACCCTCTTATGACTAGAGGGAAAACTCACCCGATCCTACTTCCAATCTACACAATTTTCATAGAAATAAAAATCCAGAGAGCTATTAATCATACCTTATACCATACCTTTACCATGAAGTATTCGAAGGCCCTTTTATCCAATATGTCCAAGCCTTTGATGCCACAACATGGTCTTCTCTCCAGAGAACACTATATTTTCTGCTCCACTATCAGGAACCACAGAACTGTTGCACCCATCAACAACAGTGCTACCTTGCAGCTTGTACAGAGTTCCAATTCGAACTCCCCACATCAATACCAATTCTCCTCGAACCATCCTGTAGGTATCCTTCTTGAACACTATTTTTACACCCGCATCATCCAACTTGCTTACAGAAATCAGATTTATGGTCAATGCAAAAATATGTAGAACTCCCGGAAGTGTTCTAACCCTTCCACCTTGCAACTTCAACTTTACTTTTCCTCAACCAGTGATTCTAGCCTTCCTATCATCCCCAAAGAATATATCACCACCATCATATTTCTCATACTCACAGAACCACTCTCTATGGGGAGTGAAGTGAAAGGATGCACCTGAGTCAATCAACCATGCCTCATGAACTACATGTGTATTTGAAGAAGCCAAGTACACATCCCCATCTTCATCTGAGGTGGTTTTAGCCTCTGCAGAAGGAGCATCATCAGATCCCTTTCCTTTGTCAGGAGCTTTAGATTTACAGTCCCTTTTGTAGTGCCCTTCCTTTCTGCATTTCCAGCACACCACCTTTACAGGTTTTCCTGGAGCTTTATATCTCCCTCTAGATCTAGATCTCCCACTCGATGACTTATTTTTGTTTCTATTCTAGGACCATCCTCGTATAGACAAGGCATCACCATTATGGATCTCCATATTTTACCGACTCATCTCCTCCGTTAACAAGGATGAGACTATTTCGTCAACTGCAAGGCAGTTACATTGCTACCTATTGCAATAACCAAACTATCTCATGAATCTGGTAGAGAACACAACAAACTGATGCACTTATCTTCATCTGAAATTTTAATATCAACAGATAATAACTGACTTACCACAGAATTAAATGCATTCATATGCTTTGTCACCAAGTCTCCATCTTTCATCCTTAGGTTATACAGATTTTTCCGTAGGAACAGTTTATTCCCCAGAGACTTAAATTGGTAAGTTCCTAACTTGTCCCACGAAGCCTTCGCTATAGCTTCCCCTGATACATTCAACAATACTAAATTTGATACACACAATCGTATTGTGCTCTTTGCCTTTCAATCCAACTTATTCCATTCTTCATCGAACACTCTCGTTGGTTTAGTACCAGTATCTACTGTGATCCACTAATCTTTATCCACGAACAGATCCTCCATCTTGAGTTTCCACAACCGAAAACTCTGACCATTAAATTTCTCAATCTCTATCTTTCCACTGCTTGCCATCTTCTTTCACCACCAGAATCGATCTCGCAGATCTCCCACTGAACAGGATCTACCACAGGCTCGATCGAAACCCCTCAACAACAAAGGCGTCCCATTGAAGCCAAAACAACTCTGATACCAAATGTAAGTTTTAACCTCGTATAGAAATTACCTGCATACGAATTCTAAAACACAAAAAATAAACAATGCGAGAGCATATCACATAAAACACATATACATAGAGATTTTCCCCTGGATCCCAAAATTGGGACTACCAGCTTGATTTTTCATTATATTCATTTCAATGTTACAATACATATTTATACATGTCGAAGCATCCAATACCATGGACCGAAAACCATCACATCCAAAACCATGTGCAAAAACCATGCACAAAACCACAGGTAGGTCTGCCCAACCTAATATGGGGTCCAAAAAATTTTGCTCGAGGCACTGCCCCAGACCCTGTAGAGGGGGTTTACCCACCCCCCTCAAACCCCTTCGATAAGGGGGGCTGCCACCCCCACTATGACCCCCCCGTTGCGCAATCAACACAATGAAGGGGGGGCTTCGCCCCCCTCGTGACCCCCCCACTACGCAATCAGGGCAACCAAGGGGGGGCTCTGCCCCCCCCCTCTAACCCTCCGATTAACTATGTGGGCTAGTCTTGGAAAGAATATAAGATAGCCCAACATGAATGCTACAATGTGACCACTAAGGAAGGCAGAGAAGACCCTAGGAACATCAATATTCTCGAGTCAGAAGGCCAGCACGAATTCACAGGGCCTAAGGCTGAAGTCCTTGATATCTCAAATCCCTTGAAGACCAAGCAAGTCAATATTGGATCAAAAGCGCAATCGAAGTTCACAAACATAGGCGACTATTGGGATGAAGACGCAGTGGAAAAAGTCATAGAGTTACTACGGGAGTATCAGGACTTTTTTCCTACCAAGTTCTCTAATCTGAAAGGGATAGTAAGGGATCTAGGTATCATGAAGATCACTCTAACGCAAGATGTGAAGCCAGTGAAGCAGCACCCCTATCGGTTGAATCCTAAGTGTAAGTGTGAAGAATTAAATAAGATGCTTGTAGCCGAGATTATTGTACCTGTCGTGGAATTAGACTGGGTTAGTCCCATGGTGGGTCAGGAAAAGAAGACTCCCAGTGAGATTCAGATATGCGTAGACTTAAGGAAGTTGAATGACACTTGTGTCCACGATCCATTTCCTACGCCATTTATAGACGAAGTACTGGAAAATGTGTCCACGATCCATTTCCTAGCCTATTTGTTTACTGATGGGTTCTCAGGGTATCATTAGATCAAGATCACATCGAAGGATCAAAGGAAGACCACCTTCACGACTGAGTGGGGCTATTTTCAGTATATATTTATGCATTTTGGACTTAAGAACGCCCCTGCAATCTTCTCTGAGGTGGTGGTCGCAACGTTCAAAGAATTTATTCACAAGTTTTTGGAGGTCTACTTTGATGATTGGAAAATATTTGTGCTAGTAAAGAGACATGTTTCCAGTCTTCACCTCATGTTGGATAGTTGTTAAAAGTATCAAATATCTCTTAATCTGAAGAAATGCATATTCTGCATACCATATGGGATACCATTGGGCCATGTAGTCCGTAAGCATGGATTGATGGTGGACCTTGCCAAACTTGAAATGATTATTAATCTGGATCCTCCAAAGGATGTCAAACAAATGCGTGCAACATCAGGCCACACAAGGTATTATAGGAAATTCATCAAAGCATATGCACATATCACTGCGCCCATGGAAAAATTTCCAAAGAAGGATGCGACATTTTCCTGGGAAGAGGACTATCAGAAAATCTTGTATGTATTGAAGGAAAATATGGTCACCACACCCATTTTAGTGTTCCCCGACTGGAAAAAGGAGTTCGACGTACATGTCAATGCATCTTGCATAGCACTAGGAGCTGTGCTAACCCAACCAGTGGAAGGTGATATCGACCATCCGATAACATTGCAAGTAGAATATTATCGAAGGTAGAAAATAATTATTCAACCACAGAGTGCGAATTTGTTGGGTGCGCACTTCAAGATGTACATAGACCATTCTACTTTGAAGTACCTGGTCAACAAGCCTATGTTGTGGGGGGGAGGAATCTATAGATTGTTGCTACTCTTTCAAGAATATGACTTTGAAGTAATTTTGAAGCCAGACCAACTGAATGCGAGACTAGATCACCTCTCATGGAGTGAGAATGTTGACGAATCTACAAATTTGGAGGAAGGATTGCCTGATGCGCAACTCTTTGTTGTGTGCGTCGCAGATGACCATTTCGTAGACATAATCCAATTCTTGTCTACAAGTACGACTCCTAAAGGTTATACGGCACAACAAAAGAAGGAATTGGTGGTCCACGCTACATATTTCTCTGTTATTGTAGGACATTTATATAAAATTGGATCCGATGAAATATTATGTAGGTATGTCCCAGAGTATGAACAACAAAGTATCCTCGCTGAAGCGCATGGAGGGGTTGTGGGAGGACATTATGCGGGAAGAGAAACTGTGCAGAAGATTCTACGCACAGGACTATGGTGGCCAACTGTGCATAAGGATTCCAAGGCTTATTGCAGGGCATGTGATGTCTGTTAGAGAACAGGGAGACCATCATGAAGGGATGAATTTCCCTTGAACCCATAGGTGTCATTACAAGTGTTTGATAAGTGGGCGATAGACTTCGTGGGGCCAATTCAACCACTAGGAAAGAAGACAGGGGCCAAATACATCATTACAACGATCGAATATTTAACCAAGTGGGCTTAGGCGCAGCCTATAAAGGAATGTAGCGAGACACAACTGCAAATTTCATTTTTGAATATATATTGTCTTGGTGCGACTACCTTAAGATCTTGATGAGCGATAGAGGTTCACACTTCTTAAATGAAATAATTGCTACTTTGATCGAAGAGTTCCATATGTATCACTAGAAGAGTGTGCCATATCATCCTCAAGCGAATGACATAGTGGAAGCATTTCAAAAAATCCTGGAGAATTCCTTAACATAGATAAACAAAGAAGTGCAATGATTGGGATGTGTGCATACCAGCTGTTGTATGGATGTATCGAACTAATTGCAAGAAATTGACGGGACAAATGCCATTCATACTTGTTTATGGATAAGAAGTTATAATGCCAATGGAGTACATCGTGCCAAGTTTGTGGATTACTGCAGTTACAGACATGGCTAATCGAGATACCATGGAAGAATGCCTCACGCAACTCATTGAGCTAGAGGAAGATCGCTTCTTGGCGGGTTTTCATCAGCAGGTGCAGAAGGATCACGAAAAGGCATGGCATGATCGCCATATCAAACAACGCACCTTTAAGAATGGAGATTTGGTATTACTATATGACAGTAAGTTCACGAAGTTTCCGGGGAAGTTCCAAATGCATTGGTTGGGGCCGTATATTATTAAGGAGATTATAGATGGAGGTGAAGTCCAACTCATGAACTTGAATGGGGAGTTGTTTCCAGGCAAAGTCAATGGGAGTCAGTTAAAGTTGTACATGGTTGATCCCACCCCTGCACAATGATTATATGGATGCATGATAGTCTTATTACTCTAGGAATTTGCAAGGATGTGCGGGACTATAAACTACACTACTAGAAGGATGGTTGTGTTAATAAAATGGGTTGGGTGATGAATCGAGGGAAGGCACAATGAAGAGATGAGAAAAAGGATTTGTGCTAGCATGGTGGGTCCCGCGCAGCCTTGCCAAAAAGTGACCGTTAGAAGCACTGTAGCTGATTGGATGGAAATTCTTCGTTAAAAGGAGTGGGTGGGAGGAGAATTTAAGATGAATATATTTGGAAATCTATTGCCAAAAACGAATTATTAACAGGGACTTGGAGGGAATAGACATATTTGAATTCAAATTGAGCTATAAATATGGAATCCTGCTCCACATTCAAACACTTTGCTTCCTGAGAATTTGCCTTGAGTTTTTGATCTTTAGTTTGCGCTAAGAAAAGTGTTGTGTGTCTGACAAGGATTGGAAAATAATTAAGGAGAAGTTTCACAACAGGGATTCACAAATTTAACTGATTGGCAGCACGAGTTATTCATTTAAAGAAAGACTGCAACTCGACCTGAGACAGATCAGACCCAACCTGTACCTACAGGGTTTCCTACAACAATGCGTAGGTCACCAAGGCCTAAGCCTTATGCTTCCATGGTAGGAGATAAGAAGTTGAAGAAGCCTCAACAAGCACCAGCATAGCAATTGCCATGCAAAAATACGATGGAGATCTGACAGAAGGGAAAGATGGACCAATCCAGGAAACCAATGGAGCCCTTAGACTTAGATGAGGAAGAACTAGTTGGGAGAGTGAGGATATTGATGTAGAGGAGGTTGAGCCGATAACTCGGCTACCACTGTATATACCACCAAGAAAATTCACGTCTAAAGTTCCTAAAGACCCAGATTTAGTGAAGTTCATGGTCTCCACACCTTCGCTGCTAGAGAATGTGTTGTTTGAGGGAAACTTTCTAGCACGGGTACCATGCTTAAAAATGGAGGATTGGGACCTAGGGGACCACGTGAAGTTCCCACAGTTGAAGTTGAGAAAGTACCTGAAGAAGATATATTATGAAGAATTGGAGGTCACGCAGCTTGAGCCGATGAAATGGGTAGCCGAAGTTGGGTGTGCGGGGCTACTGAATATGTTGTGCGTGTCGCACTTTAGAAGCAAAACTATAAACACAGTCTGTGTGTGTCAAATTTTGATGCTGGTGCACAATGGGTGCCTCTGGTTGGGAGGGCCCATCCTAATCATTGATATGATAATCCACATAATAACGTTGTTGTTGTATCAAGGAATATACCCAATGGAGGATTTTGTGGGAAATTCGCAGCAGAAGAAATTGGCAGATCAAATGAAGAGTGACTTCAAGTTGATAAAGAAGTCATGTGACTATGAAATAAGTTTAATATTAGATGGAGCGATGCAGTTCACTGCACAAACCTTGGCTAGAAAAATCATGTGGAAGTATTGCGTCGATGAAGTGTTGGTGCCAATAATCTCTTTGGCTGCGCAATGCGCCAAAGGATTCCAATACAATTGGGCTTAGTACTTGTGCCATGAATTTTTGGAGGACTGTAGAGAGGCCCAGAATGAGTTCAAGGATTTTCACTATGTGTGGTTGTTTTTGTTGATCACGTTGGTGGCCTGGAGGGTGTTAGAGTCTAGATTTGTCTCAGGCTGAAAAGACAAGGTTCTAGGTCCACATCAAACCACGCTCAGCCTCGTAGCTAGCCCTACGAGGACAGGAGAGGGCTCTCTCCGGGTCAATCTCGGCAAAAGGTAATCAATGAGGCTCGATATGACTAAATTTGCAACTGATATTAGGCTAGGTATTAAGTGCAAAGGATTTGATTTGGGTTTTTGAGGGTTTTGTTGAAAAAATGGGAAAGGCAAATTTGGGCTCGGGGATGAGGCACAATTTCTGCAGAGGTCTGATTGGGGCAAGGAAGGCAATCATTTTGATGCTTTAAAGCAAGTGAGATGGATAGATCAGATAGGTGAGGAGCTAAGGAGAGCAAGAGAGTCTCAAGAATTCTCTTTAAACTAAAGAAAACATGAAAATTTAAACAAATTCAAAGGCAGATCATAACAGTTATGGATTCCACCTTAATCACTCATTTGTTTCAAATTCAGAAGAAGAAGCATGAAAATGATACACATAAAACTAGATAAACTCACAATTACTCAAAGAATCACACCATCAAAACATAAAGCCACACGGATCCCAAACAGTGTTGCAAAACCCTGGTCTTTCCTTAGCCAAAAATGCAGAGATACAATGTACAATAGAGTGCCAAGCTTTTCCCAAGAGTCCAACCCTGAAAATGACTTAGAAAATACATGATATAGACTAGCCCAACCCATTCCCTTGCCTCTAGGGGTCGAGCTCATCATTCTAGGAGTTGTTTCAACCAATTCTAAACAAAGTACTAAAATCTAGGCAATCAAAACAACTTGCCTCTAAAAGGTAGGAAACTGATTCAATCATTAAATTTTCACTCTTTGGTGAATGAATCCTCTAGAACAAGTAACTAAGTGTCAAAATTACATCATGTTCACTCAATTACATCAAGATAAGTCAAAAATTACATCATAAAGCAAAACTAGTCAAATTGGCTGAATTTCTGAGCTGGAAGGTGGAAAATTAGTCAAAAAACCTTTGTGCGCCGTGCCAAAATCTGTATGCGTCGCGCCACTTTGGAGATGATTTTGAGGAACTTTCTGAAGTCCAAATTGAGCCCAAGTGTTCTTGTTGGAAAGCCCTACCTGTCTACTTTCCAACCCAAGTGGAATTTCTGAATTTGGTGCCCATTTTCCCCTCCAAAACCTCAATCTCCCAAGATTGCTTCCTGTGTGTGAAATTAGGGGCAGAGAGGTCATTTTTAGGGTGTTTTTGACCTCCTGAGGACTCAAAACTTGCCCAAATTTCTTGGCCATGCACCAAAAGTCATGATTTTCCATGAAAAATCCAAAACTATAAATATTTTTGCATTTGGAGCCTCCTATTGTAAGCGCGCGCCACGTGGCGCGGCGCATAGGGAGAAAAACCCTGTTTTTTGCACAAAAATTTCCAAAAATACCAAAACTGCCCAAAATTTCTTGAAATTTGGGCTGGATCTTCCTTATCAAGTGTTATGCTGGGCTAAAGAGGCCTCAGCCAATATCTGAAGATGATCGAGCTCCCTTTGCATCTTTTGCTTCTTGATTTCCTTCCTCAATTTCGCCTTCAAATTCCTAATTCAAGCCTTGCACACTTTGTTGCGTGCCATTAGTGAAAAGCCATGTGTCTCAGCAGTGCATGGTATTTTTCGGCCTTGTCCAATAGCCTCTCTAAGTGCATGTTCATTGTCTCAAGATTGGCCTCCCGATCCTCATTAATTTCTTGCTCCAATGATGTGAGCTCAACTCTTCTCCTTTTTGAAGCTTGGCGATGATCACGAATGTTTTGTAGCTCCATGATCGCTTGCTGATACTCAAGCTGTTTTTTCCTTTGCTCCAAGTATTTCATGGTCCACTTAGCCCTCTCCAAGTCAAGGGATAAGGCTTCGATCTCTGATTGCTGCTCCTGGATGATCTCTCTAAGTTTGGCGCTTTGTGGACCCGTATCTGTATCATCATCATGAAGGAGAATGAACTCGGTCTCCTGTTCACCTGATGGCTCACTTGAAGGCTCCTCATCCTGTATTGGCTCCTTGCCTTTGTCCTGTACCTATGATACTGATGGAGGAAGTGAGGCCCCTTCCACCCTGGGTAGAGATAACACTCGCTTTGCCACTGCAAACAAATGTCTGGTGCCTCTCTGATATGTGATGAAAACCGACACACTAGCAGTCTCATGGCGCACATACTGATGAGAAGGTTCACCCGCATGCTTAATCTTTGATACTCCCCATGAAGCCCTGAAGAATTCACGAGAGATGAAATCATCCCAAGTGATGCCCTGCAATCCAAGCTGATGAACCACCAAAATCTTTATAAGAGCAAAAGGATATACACTGTTAAGTTGCTACTAAGGGGTTTTACATTGTATAAAGGTGGTCATCCTCTCAATGTTTTGGCAAATGAAATACAGAATGTTCATCATCCATACCCTGGTGAAATGCATGAGCAACCTGATTTGATAAGCATAAAGACGAGAGAACCATCCCTCACAGCTGAAATATTTCATGATCAATCTCATTAGTGGAGCATATTCATCTTTTAGATACCGGAACGGGAAAACTCCCTTGAGCTGCCTCAAGCAACTGGTTTTAATGTATGGCTCATAATGCTACCGATCAATCTTTTGTTTCTTGTGCCATGGTTCACCAATGTTCGGTATACCGGTTGCTAATGAGACAGATTCTGGTGTAAGTGTGAAGGTGACACCAGCCAAGATAGCTTGATCTCCGTGCAAGTGCAGCACAAAAAGACGAGCCAACTTATGATGAAATTGGACACTAGCCACCTTTTGACAAAATTTGTAGCATGATTGATGCTGAAAACACTGCATAGCAAGAGAGCAGGCTTGCAATTCTGTAAGGGTGGTCGGTTCTTCCCTAACATGCCTGCCACTTTTATGAGGCCTCTGAGGTGCCTGTTCTTCCAAGGGAGAGTCACTTTGGGTTTCCACCTCATAGTCCGATGAATGCTCAGATGTCATGACTCTTATACAAAAAACCTTGAAGACAAGATGACTGCTGTGTATGAACTATGCTTGAACTGCTCTTTTTGGTGTTGTATTTCAATTTTTGCCACCAAGGGAAAAAAAAATGTAATAGGGACTGTTAGGGATTGTTAGGAAGGGGAAACAATATTGAGGAATGGGAATGATTGGGAGAAATTTAATAGGGAAATATGGAAGAGGGTTTGAGGGATTGATGCATGGGAATAGGGTTTAGGGTTTGGGATTAGTTGTATAGGTTTTGAGGTGTGAGGTTAGAGGAGTATGTAGGAGAAGGGATAAATGAATTTAGGTGATAGGGAATTAGGGATTAGTGAAAATAAGGGAACAATGGGCGAGAGACAAAATCTTGGTGGCAAAACAGTGATTTTTAAACCTGGATGCAATTAGCTTGAGGATCTTTAGAAGTAGGTTTTGAAAATTTTTGTTGCAACCACTATCACCCATAAACCACCATCTCTTATCATAAAACTTGATGCAATAACAAGATAGCAAGCCTACCTGGCAAATCTAGGCAAAGTATGAGCAATTTGGTGAAGTTTCCAACAATTTTCGGGCTTGAAGCTATATGCGCCGCGCTAAAAACCCAGTGCGTCGTGCTCTCTGTGTGCATTATGCCCGTTCAGATTAGCACTGGGCAGAAATCCCCAGTGCGCCGCACGCTCTATGTGCGCTGCGCCGGTTAGCTGCAAGCCAGTTCTCTCCAAAACACGCACTGCTCTCACAAATTCGCCTTGAAATGATTTTCTCCCACCTTGGCATGAAAAATGACTTTCATCTTCATGGAAAAACCTTTATATAGACATCAATTTGATTTTTTCTTCTCCAAAACCCATTTTGTAATGTTTTGCAATTGACACTTTTTCACAATTAATAGAACTCTGACCTTTTTGTTTCTTCCTTGATTTTTCGTTGAAATGATGAATTTCTTGGAAATTTTTTGTAGGGATAGCTGACATGGAATTTAGCAAAGGAGACCAGGGTTGCGCCTGTAGAATTCGAGAACTGAAAATTTTGAAAAATTATTACAAAAAACGAAATATCGACTTATCTTCAAAACAGAGTTTTGAAGAAAAGTCATAATCCATCCTTATGACGATAAGAATCTCTTGAGATAACAACTTATCAAGGACCTCCCTCTGGCCTGCTGGCTTTATTAGACTTTGTCAAAGACCAAATTGACTAACCCTAGACCTAATGACTAAAATGACTGTTATGACCTAGAAACTGCAACAGGACTGCAAATGAATTTTAAGATTCGATTTTGATGGACAAACCTGAGCCAGCAGTGCAAAGCATGAGGGGGATGAATGGAAAAAGCCCTTCCATCAAATTTATGGCATGCTCCTAACGAAATGCAACTAATCGAAAGTGATGAGACACCTAAACATGAAATGCAAAAATAGTTTTGATCTCTGACGAAGGGATGACCAGACCGACTCTAACAGAGGGTGCTCGAAGAAAGTCAGCTCCATCAGCAGGACTCAAATCTACCTGAGACCGCGAAGTTCACATTTTTGTGGGACACCAAAGACCCTGAGTGCGTTATGGAGATGAAAATCTTTTGGGCCTTATTTGATTCATATATGAGGATGGTTATTAACTAGCGGCCAAGGCTATCACCCAGTTTACACACACAGTGCAACAATGTTGTAGATTTCAAGGCAGATTTCCATAATTTGCACATTCACGCGAATAAGGACGCCACGCGCACATGGCACAAGTTGCCATACTTAGTTTCCGAGGACAATCTGGGAGTCATTAGTAAATGGCCGAGTGATTGGCTGACCCCCTCTGATGCCGACACAGGAACTAGGAATGTTGCTAAAGGTGAAGCAATGCAGACCAAAGGAATGACAATAGTAGAAAAGGAGAAGAAGAAGGAAGCACAAAAGGATTCTTCAAAATATAAGGTCGCAACAAAAGAAAAGGCTACACAGGAGAAAGAAGCTGCTGCAAAAGAGGAAGAATTTGCTGCAAAAGAGAAAGAAGTTGTTGCAAGAGAGCAAGAAGCAACCAAAGAATGAGTCTCTGCCAAAGAGACTGGCATGACCAAGGAAAAGTTTGCCACTACTTCACAGACCACCATTGACCTCAGCGAGTTAGACACGGAGTGCACAAATGTGGAGGAAGAGACAGAGGGAGAAGAGGAATGGGGCACAGGCTTGGAGTTCCCCTTCATCGTAAAAATTAGGTAGAAGAGGAGTTATACAGGGTTGTGCAAGAAGTAGAAGTCAGATAAATCGGCAAGCATGACGCCTTTGGTCCTCATGGAGGGGGACCTAGATGATATTGGTGATGTGGTTCGTGATGAAATGAAGAATCTTTGGGGACACAATGAAGAATATTACCAGCAAACAATGGATCAAGTGCAGTAGGGCCTGTGGGAATTGTAGGTTCAAACATGTATCATTCAAGAGAGCGTGGTATAGGAGAGCCTAAAGCAAGTGAGCCTGAAACAAGTGAGCAGGTCGGCCTTAGCAACAAAACTCACTGTCGAACTCTGCATAGTGCAGCTACCAAAGGGGTCCTTGCGTGTCGACGTAACAGAAGGCATGGTACACCTCTTTCACATGAAGGATTTGAGTCTGAATCTGGTGGTGATTCCTTTTCAAACACTACACGAGCTGCATCAAGGGGTGTCATATGAGCTCAAAGTTTGGGAACAATGCACATTTTCGATCATAAATGAGGTCAAAAATAATAATCAATAGATGTTCGAGGCAAAGGTGCAGGCCCTCAAGGAAAAGGAGGAAGTGATGGTGCGAAGTGAGTAGCTAGAAGCAACAATAGTGTAGTCCTGTAGTGAGCTTCTCGAGCTCTGGATTCCAGCAGAAATGGCCCCTGTGGAGAATATTCAGAAGCTAGCTTCCACAGTCAGGGATTCAAAGAAGGATTTTGGCGAAGTTTTATTTGAGCTGTAGTTGCAAATTTCTGAGCTCCAACTCAAGCTACAACCAACCACACCTACAGAAGCCAGAGAGTAGCGCAAGGCTGCTATTAAAGAAGAAATGGCTACCTTAGAAGCTATAGTCAAGGGCTGGAATTAGTTGTTCGAACAAGCCCTGGAATTGTGGACCTCACTGCAAGAGGATCCAAATCTGCATAAGTTTGAAGTTGATGTCCGAGAAAAGCAGAGGCAATTCAATGAGATTAGGTTGACAATGTGAACCTTAGCACTAGTGCAAAGGTTCACCAGATTATAAGAGGAAAAGCGCATCCAAAGCGAAATTGATGAGCTGCGTCGAAAGGAAGCAATCATATATTCAAGGATGCAACCCTGGGTGGATGATGCAAGTTAGTTGACGTTGTCGGTGCAGAGAAGATGAAGGCGATGCAATAGTATATGAGAACTGTGAGCCTTGTATTATAAGGCCCAACCACATAAAAATTGGTTGAAGAAGTTTGTTAGGCCGATGCACAGGGGAAAATAGATCTGCAAGTATGTTATAGACATTTTTGTGCCCTACAACTCCAAGCATGAAATGTCCATAAACCAAGGGCTCCTAAGTCCCTAAAAGTTTTGTTCTAACCCCTAAAGGAACAAGGTCAACAGATTACAGCTTCTCCCATAAGTTCTCCACCAGAAACTGCTCAGAATTGGTCAAAACAGGATCATTGCAGCTGCTCCACTGGCTAGGTGTGTTGCATCTCACCCAAATGCACTGTGAGGGTGCGTTGCATTTCAAAACTCCCTTCTGTAGGGTGCGATGGGCGAGAAATGACAAATGGCAGTGTCATTCCGCGAGGTGGATAGGCAATGGAAGCTTCCAGAATCTTCTCCTGTGACACTTGCCTCACTGAATTCGACCAAGGATGAGTAAGAGGCCCTCAGTCTCCAAGTGGAAACAAGCACTGACAGAGGGAAGACACTAATCAAATCAAAAGCTGACTCATCCTCCTTACAGATATCTATATATGGATCCCTCATCCCAGACATCCAGAGGCTGGAATTTTGCATATTGTAAGGAATTGTTGTTGGTTTCTAGAGACAAACATCAGATTGTTGGGTGATTTATGCTTTATTTGAGGTGAAGAGGGGCTTCTTTGCTGGGAGGTTGATGCTGGGTCGGAACCAGGAGTTGTAACTCCTCCTGGATCTTTTCTTGTTTATCAATAAAAACTATTTGAGTTCTCCTCCATGCTTTTGTATCATTGTTGCTAGTTACATTTGTATGGTTAAATTAAATCTGATCCTAAGTTGTTTATGAATATAGATCCATGTCTTTGTATAGTTCTCTGCTTCTGTGATCTTACAGGTACTTTGTGAAGCTGGGCATGCAAGGGAGCAGGTAGCTGGAGACCATCAAAGAAGAGAGGGATTGGATCAAAGGATTAGCGCAAGACACAGGTTGGTTCTTTCTATTTCTCTCTATCTATAATTCATAAAGGAAATACAAAAGTAGTTTTTCTCTGTTTGTTTCTAAGGTAGTTGTCACACCTTAGTGGGATAGAGTAGTTCTAAATAGACACTTTTCCCTATAACAAAATGGCGACTCCACTGGGGAATGTCTAATTAGTTTGTTTGTGTATCATTCTTTGTTGTTTGTTTCATAAAATTATAAGTAGCTTTCGAACTGCATTTTCCATAACAAATGCAAAGTAGATAACTGTTGCTTCAATCCATTCACTGGATCTGTTTATGATTCAAACAGCTGATTCACAAACTATCTGATTGCCCTTGTGATAGCTCTTAGATCCTCCTTAGATCTACCCCTGATTGTTGCATTACTGATTGCTTTTTATTCGGCCAAAAACCAAGGACTGAACTACAAACTGTGACCCGGAACCCGGACAGAGTCTCGTTTCTGGCCCAGTGCAGGTACTGTTCAGAGATCCTGAATTTCAGCACACTTCCCGAAGGGGCAACCTGTGCTGCATTTCAGATTCTCTGTGTTACAGGTGCGCTGATCAGACTAGCTCTGTGCAGTTGTGGTTCCTGTGCTTCATTCTTTCCAGTTCTATCCCTGAATTTTGCTGCCTGTGATCAATATATGTCTGTTTGAAACCTCTTTTCCTTACTGTTATTCCACCTCCTTTGTACAAAAGAACTGTAGATGTTTTTGTGTGTTTTTTGAGTCGTTTACAGTTTTCCTTTGCAAAAGTAGCATAGTCGTACTGTCGTCCTTTGATTTGAATCTGTCGCAAGTGTCGATTTCGATCATAGGAGAAATTTTAACAGCTGTTGATGGTCGATTATCCTGTTACTATTGCCTTTGATCTGAATTTGTAATTTTCTAGTGTCAAGAACAAGTGTTCATTTCAAAATCGTAAGGTGTCGTAATCATCTCTGTTTTTGATTTCGAAAAAGAGCTTGTTTATGTTTGTCGCTTGAAAAGAAATTCAGATTTGTACATCAACTTTCTTTTTAGCATCAATACTAAGAAAGTCAAAAACAAATACATGCATGTGCATTTGCATATAGATAGTCTGTTTGGCTTGATTTAGGAAAGTGCATTTACAGTGTGCTCTTTGCTCTTTGTGAAAAGATTATGTCTTGCTTTTCCCCTAGTAGCTAGGATTTCATTGCACAAAAGAGATAAAAGTTTGTTTATCATCTTTAGATTGCATTTTAGGAATTACGTCTACATATCATGGTGAACCCGAAAGGAAAACTTCATAAACAAGATCAACTTAAAATAAATTCAATGAATCTAAAAACGCTTTGGAACTTAACGCACAACATTTAGAGGTCTAGGCTAGAGACGTATTCCGGCGTCGTAAAGCCTGGTAACTGTTGCCCTCACTCATGGTTGGGTGATTCCTCCACTTTGATACAATAAGTGCCAGTACGGACTTGTGCTCCCACGTACTGTCGAGTATATTTTGGGAGACCCCCATAGGCTTAAATCCTTTATCCTTAGGAAGCCGTGTCTGCCGCCCTATCGATCGCAATGCACTGAACACAGCATTCGGGAAGATTGACTGCCGTACCCTAAAAAGTATTCTGCAGTTTTGCGATTGGTTTGGTACTCCCACTGCCTAGATCTCCAGAGCAGTCCCTTTCGTTCCTTTTCAGACTCCTTAACGGAAAAGGTCCATCTGAGCACTTGTCACTTCAGGCTCATTAAAAATCGAAGGAGACTAGAGTCATCTTTTGTTTTTTCTTGACTCTTAAAAACTGAAAAAACAAGTTGTGTCAAAGCGTCTAAAAATTTATTTTAAACGGAATATTCATTACGCCTTTCCTACGTTGATCTTGGGTTGAGAAAATGGAGTCCACCAACCAAGGAATTCCCCTTGGAGGAAATCCTAGTCCCTTCTCCTCTTGGGGAGATGTTGGTGCGCCCCATATGGCCACATTGTCGCTTCCAGGACTGACGATTGGTTTACCTGTATGGCTCTTCTCAACCTCTGTCGTTCAGAACACCACTATTCCTGAACAATCGAATCAGCAATTAGACGAGTCCAGAGTTACCCACCAACCTTCTACTTCCTCTAATTCTTCCTCTCCTCCTTCCTCTTCGCTTGATGGGGTTGGTAAAGCCAAAAGTCAAGTTCCTAAGGAGAAGAAGGAAAAGAAGAAGAAAGAGAAGAAGAAGAAGGAGCCAAAAGTGAATGGGGGCAAATGAGTGTCGTCTAACGAAAATCCACACACTGCACCGACCAGGCCTAAATCGCCATGTGTCATTTGCAAAGGAGACCACTTTCATAAAGATTGTCCTTGCATCCCTCGGATCTTAAGGGACTGGTCTCCTCATTTGCACAACTCGGTGTCATCAACCTCTGATGATCATGTTGAAAACACACCGTCAACTAGTGAAAGTGAAACCCCAGGACAAAAAGGAAAATATAAATTTCCTTGTAAACTGTGCGAAGGCGATCATGCCGTCCACCGTTGTACCTTTTTAGACGAAGCTAAAAGAGTTTTGGATGATCGTCCGATTTCACCGTTAAGACTTCCTCCTGGATATAAAAAACTATTGCCGAGACCGTCACTAGTTGAAAATCCGGCTAACCCGCTCAGGTGGTCGGCCGAAGCATCTATCATTGAAGATGAACCATCTGAATCCATACCAGACGAAAGTCAAAAGGTCGAGGCGGCAGTTGACCCAGTCTTGCCTTCAAAGGTTCCATCTTCAGATGATACAATCACTAAAGAGAACAAGGATGACACCGTCCAAATTCTTTTCATAAGCACAGACTCCAACGAACATGGGGGCAATTTACCCGTTCCTTTACCGCAGGAAGGAAGTTCGTCAGAATCGTACCCGACCGTCTATTCGGTCCCACCTCCAAGCAACCTAGTTGTCTCCTTCAACTGGAATCAACTAGGCAGACCCCGTTTACCAGCTAGTGTACCATTCCAAATTATTGTTCAGATATATAGAATGGCTATGGCTGGTACCATCATAGATGAGGGGGCTTCTGTGAGTATCCTTTCCTCAACTGCTTGGAAAGCGCTTGGTTCGCCACCGCTTTTGCCTGAGATGAGAAATCTGACAGGCTTTGATAAAGGAACCAGTCGACCGTTAGGGATCCTTCCCGATGTGCCCATAACATTGAGAGGGAAAACCGTTCACATGAATGTAATGGTAGTTCAAGGACCCCTGGATTACAATCTACTCCTTGGATGAGACTATATTTATTGCATGGGAGCAATTGTCTCCTCACTCTTTAGAGTAATGTGTTTTCCACACGAAGGAAGAGTGGTCAAGCTCATGGACCAGCTTTCATTCCCTGGATCATACAGAGCAAATAGTCATATACCATCCCTGAATGGTCTTTTCACGCAAGAAATGTCTCAATCTCCAGTCCGTCCTCCCGATGAACGCGAGTGATTTGGAGGGATATGACTGAAACCCAGGGGGCATGCACCCGGTCTGCTTCGGTAGGAAAACTTCGGGTATAGGGTAGGTTTCCGTGAGAGAATATGACTAGTCTGTACCCCTGTCCGTGATTGGAAGAGGGGGTTATTCTAGAACAAGATTCTCTTGTCAAAGTTATGTGAGTTGGCGAGCACCGCCACTCACCTTTGTTTATTTCGGTAGACATCACTGGAGAAGTGTTTTGTTTGCACTGTGAATAGAACGATCTTTGGGTAACCTGTAAGAGGTAGGCCTCTCTCGGTAAAACAAATGTTTTAACGGACTAAAGAAAAGGTAACCTTGAAACTCTGTTTTATACCTGGGGGCATGCAAACCTTTTGGAATGCAAGCGAAGAGCGACTATTTATTTTTTAAATTTTTAGGACCTCTAACCCTTTAAACTCGTAGGACTGGTCGTTTCCTAACTTGCATAAAGAAAGGATGTGGGGAAAATCTCTAAAAGTTGCCATTTTTATATGAGACATTCTTATCACAAGACTGGATTAATCGAGCAGTGTTACCGCAAGGTTCAAGATCGTTAAAAAATAAACCCGCATCGAGCAGTTTTAGCACATAGTTCAAGCTCGTTAAAAAATAAACATAAGACATGAGCAAATGTTTCCACCCGCATTTAAGCTCGTTAAAAAATGAACTATTCCCCGATAAATAACCATCGTGAATGTAGTACTTCAGCCGTTAAAGCCTTGGTCGTGTTTACACTGTCACCTCCACTTTTCATTGGCCGATCATTCACCTCCATTTGATTGTTTACCCATTTTGAGGAACAACTGCGAAGAGTGATTTCACTAGCCATCCTTGTGACACTGCCGTGATTGGAAAATTCCAAACCTTACCTGGAATCAACTGCTACCCGTTTTATCACTTGTTCCTCAAAAGACGAGTCTCCTTTAAGCTCTTTTCAACTGACTCGTAAAATATGAAAAGATTGCCGAGCCATTGGCCTCTCCAGCTCGTTAAAGGGACAGGAAGTGCTATCCCTCATCTAGATTTTAATCTTTTTGGACCTAAGGGATTATTACACAAAAAGATCGAGCGCTTGTTTTGTTCGGCTCGTTAAAACTATCGAAAATTCATCCCTTCTGTATTGTTTTATACTTTTTCGGACTTAAGGGATTAGATGACGAAAAAGGAATTTTGGAGTTACCTTTACGTTCCTTTTCAGACTCTCTAAAATTGAAAAGGACTGAGTTATCTTTGTCGTTAAACTCGTTAAAAAGATTAATAGCGACAAACTTGTCTTTAGACGAGAACAAGTTTCACTATCGCTAGGCTCGTTAAAACATTGCGATGGGTTTGCCCAAAGGGAAAATTATAGAGAAAGCATATGTTATCCTCCTCAAGCTTGAAAAAAATAAAGAGGTACTGGTCAGCAATGACTGGGGAAAAATAGGGAAGAAAACTCAAAGAAACTTTGTTGGTAGCAAGTCGCTCTTGAACATGAAACTTCCACTCCGTGTCCGAGTCGGGTTGGGTTGTTTCATTCACTGGTCACATCACCATGGTCACGCCATACCATCCACATTTAGGGTTAATGCTACCAATCCATCACATCAGTGTCGCCGATATGTTCAAGAGAAGTCATCCAGAGAAGTCACCTGTGTCTCACCCACTACCATACATTATACTCCATTCTTTCATGACCGCCACCCTAAACCTTATATCATCAGATCATTTTCACCTCCATCAAAATCATTTGCTCCGTTCCGTGTCATTGATGTGGGATTCATTAAGGCCCTCCTGTGACGGATCACTTCTTGTTGACATCAGCTCATTATCCAAGAAATTGATCTAGGAACACCCCATTCAGTACTTTGAAGCTTGCATGCCTCAATGGCAAGTTTCTCACTTTCAGCGACAGGTTTACATCAATGGCCTTCGATCGAAAGATTTTGCATGGTGTTCGATGCCAAGTCCTCTATTCACACCACGTGAATTGTACTGCAGTACCTTGAAACACATATTTCATTAAATTTGGAATTTTTTTATTACAATGACATCAATAGAATTAAGGTTTTTGGTTATTTTGAAATTCTAGATTCATCATTTAATTCCAAATTTAATGAAATATGTGTTTTGAGGATCATTATCATTATCGGTGATTCCTCTCGCGCTTGTTAACAGTTTACATCATTGACTGGTAATCAAGTGATGTCTTTCCATGTTCGACTTCAGAACATTTCTCACATGGATCGACTTGTATTTCGAGTGAAGATCGGACGAGATTGAAGACCCCGGATCTAGTTTCATCCATCCAGGTTGCGATATATATTTAGGGAAATAGAGACATTAAATGTACAACATTGCAGCACAGATAATCATCCTACCAAAAGGATGATGGCTCTATCAGAATCATCAGTCTACTCTCAGACGATTGTCTGTCCTATATACATGAAAATGAATTTATAAAGCTGAGCATGGGAATGCCCGCCTCAGCTAGATCATGAAAACAGTATGAAGATAATATATTGTATTTTATCTTATTACAGGTCTCCTCCCAGCATTGAAAGAACTTCAGATCCTCATAATAAAGCATTTCACTCGACACCAAAAGGTTAACGACCTCATACTTTAGGGGGCAACTGTTATAGACATTTTTGTTCCCTGCAACTACAAGCATGAAATTTCCATAAACCAAGGGCTCCTAAGTCCCTAAAAGTGTTGTTCTAACCCCTAAAGGAACAAGGTCAATAGATTACAACTTCTCCCATAAGTTCTCCACCAGAAACTGCTCAGAATTGGTCAAAACAGGATCATTGCAGCTGCTCCACTGGCTAGGTGCGTTGCATCTCACCCAAATGCATTGTGAGGGTGCGTTGCATTTCAAAACTCCCTTCTGTAGGGTGCGATGGGTGAGAAATGACAAATGGTAGTGTCATTCCGCAAGGTGGAGAGGCAATGGAAGCTTCCAGAATCTTCTCCTGTGACACTTGCCTCACTGAATTCGACCAAGGATGAGTAAGAGGCCCTCAGTCTCCAAGTGGAAGCAAGAAATGATAGAGGGAAGACACTAATCAAATCACAAGCTGACTCATCCTCCTTACAAATATCTATATATGGATCCCTCATCCCAGAGATCCAGAGGCTGGAATTTTGCATATTGTAAGGAATTGTTGTTGGTTTCTAGAGACAAACATCAGATTGTTGGGTGATTTATGCTTTGTTTGAGGTGAAGAGGGGCTTCTTTGTTGGGAGGTTGATGCTGGGTCAGAACCACAGGTTGTAACTCCTCCTGGATCTTTTCTTGTTTATCAATAAAAACTATTTGATTTCTCCTCCATGCTTTTGTATCATTGATGCTAGTTACATTTGTATGGTTAACTTAAATTTGATCCTAAGTTGTTTATGAATATAGATCCATGTCTTTGTATAGTGCTTTACTTCTGTGATCTTACAGGTACTTTATGAAGCTGGGCATGCAAGGGAGCAGGTAGCTGTAGACCATCAAAGAAGAGAGGGATTGGATCAAAGGATTAGCGCAAGACACAGGCTGGTTCTTTCTATTCCTCTCTATCTATAATTCATAAAGGAAATACAAAAGTAGTTTTTCTCTGTTTGTTTCTAAGGTAGCTATCACACCTTAGTGGGATAGAGTAGTTCTAAATAGACACTTTTCCCTGTAACAAAGTATTGAAGATAGAGTTCAGTGAGCTGCAAGTAAAGATCTAGGCGCCTCCAACATAGTGACTCGAGGATGAGTCACTACTTTGTGTTGGGGGGCTGTTGGGACAGGGTCCCCCGGGGTCAATTTAGCAAATAGTTTTCTTATTTTTGTAAAGTATCTACATTTTAAGGAGCGGAGCACGAAGGTCATTAGGAGTCAAAGGGGCTTTGGGAAGGTCAAAGCCCCTTAGTTTGTTAGAAGTTAATTACTTTTGTGACCTGCCCATGGTTCGCGGACCATGGTTTTGTAATGGAAGATGCTATATAAAGGAGGCATAAAGAGTCATAGGAGATATCTATAGATCTAATATTTTATGGGCAAGTGACGTAAGCTAGAGAAGTCTATTTTCTATACTTAGGCGAAGGTGAAGGCTCCTGCATCTGTGTGCGTGAAGACCTTGGTAAGTCCGCAGCTGAGTGCACGGGCCCCTGTAGCTATGTGCGCATGGAAGAAAGAATATGTAATAGAGGATATGGACGTAATAAAGACTATTTTGGAGAAATATCTGTGTATTTGTGCATTTATGTTTACTTCTGCATTTACTTCGAATTCACTCTATCTATTACAATTATCATAAGAAACACTTAATAGATGTGGGAAAGTGGTAGATATGTTAGTTTACTTGATGTTATGAAGGTTTAAATCAATCAGCATAGAGTTAGAATATTTTATCTGTAAGTTATTGTAATTCCCGTGTTTTAAGGACTAGGGTTTGTGAAGGTTTGAATAAAGCCCTAGAAGTAATAGAAAACCATCACACAAACCTCTGGATGCAAAAACCTAGTTTTGTCATCCTCCAATACTACCTCGGGTGAGACTGCAGCCTGCGCTACACGGTTATTGTCGAAAGGGATAGGAGTGTAGGGTTTTGTGTTGGCACAACTAACTTTGAACCTGGGTCCAGACCCCCTCAAGCCAACAACCATGGCTTCAATTTCTGAAACATCCTTATGGATATCTTCACATGGTGATTTCTTTCCTAAAATTCCTCAAACAATGAAACTTCTATCATTTCTACAATGTGCTTAGCGTATTCTTGATACTCATATTTAGCTATGAAATTTTGTACCACATAATTTCTATTTGGAATAGCACGAGAATGGATCTCCTAAAACTCTACCACAGATGCTATGATTCCTACTGTAAACCTGTCTTGGTAGGGTTTCTTGGTGATAAGTGTTAATTTTTGAAACTAGGGTCAAATTCCACCTTGGACAGCTCAGATGACTGAGATGATGACTTTATTAAATTCCTCTTTTTGAGAGGACCAAAATAGACCTAAAGATCACCCTATTTGGACAAGTGGAAGTTGATTTTTGAATTATTTCATCCACTCATGTATAATGGAATAGGTCAGCCCTAAGCACATGTAAAATTGGACAGGTCGACCTCAACCCCAAGTGGACCCTCATGGAAGCCTATAAATAGAAGAGACCTCAAGCTCATTTAGACACATTGATCAATCCATATTCTACTCTCTTCTTTTGTCTTGCTTCGTACATGTTTGAAAGAGGAAGTTCGCACAAGGGTCCAAAATTATAGGGGTGAAGCTCGCACTGATTTGGGGTTTCTATTTCTTGGATGCACGCACGTAACTGAGCCTTTTCATCCACAGACACATGCACACAGTGGCTAAGGGAGTGCTTAGGAAGTCTCATACACTCGCGTAGAAGCTTGAAGTCAATGTCCAAAGTTTCAGAAGCAGATTAGATAGTATTGGTCCTCGGATGCTCATATAGAGTTGTCAAGGGAGAGTCTGAGAAGTCTCGGACACACACATAGTAACTAGAAGAGAGTGTCTGGGGGTTTGGATTAGTTCTGCATGAGTTTGGACCTAGATGCACACATAAAATTTTCCTAGGAGCATCCAGGTCAGACACAGACACCCTCACATAGTGGCTAAGGGAGTGTCTAGAAAGTTTTAGACACACACAATCTGCCTTGCTGGGAGCATCCATGGTTTTGATCTAGGGTTTGAAAGTTGCCTTCAGTGGTCTGATGGATCAAGGGTTTCTCTCTGTTGTTCTGTAGTTTTGCAATCTGTTTCTATAATTCTCTGTTGTAATATTATGTATTGGGCTCATTGTACTCTTTGTTGAAAATTTTTTATGCCGATCTAATAAAGAAGAAGATTTGAGAGGGTTTTCCCCCTTTTGGGATTTTTGCCTGGTCTTGGACCAATCTCCCGTCTCTTATGGTTGTGCTTTTGTCTTCTTTGTCATTGCATATATTGTTCTATCTTCAATTACAGTTTATGATTGGTTACATTGCTTATAATTGGATGCATTGTTAAATGGAGAAGTAAATTGGGCTAAATTAATTGATACAACATAGAACAATATGAAAAATTAACATGGGATCAGAGCTAAGGTGAAGGAAAAGCACAAAAGAAGATAAGAGTTGGAGCCCTCATCATTAGAAAGAAGATTGCATAGTCAAGGTCAAGATGTCTTCCTTTACCTTCAAGGAGCATGAAAAGTTGTGTTACACATCAAACTTTGCTGCATGGAAAGTTAGGTTGGAGATCACAGCTGACAACAATGATTTGCTGGAATACATTCAAGGAAGGATGCCCAAGCCTCCAGAAAATGCTTCCACTTCCCTCAAAAATAGGTACAAGAAAGGTGAGTCCAAAGCAAATAAAATTATAGCTGATGGTTTACAAGATCATTTAGTTGCATATGCTGGGAATTTAAGAAAGTCTAAAGACATGTATGACAATATAGCCAACATGTATGACATCAAAAATTTGAATGAGATCATCACCTTGAAAGATAAACTCAAGGAAACCAATATGAACAAAGGAGAAGTTGTTCAATCCTGCATTATGAGGATATCTCGCCTTAGAGATCAATTGTAGATAGTTGGAGAAAATGTGCTTGACACAGAACTAGTATTTGTGGCTCTAAGAGGTCTCCCTCCTATTTGGGAAACCTTCATTACTACAATAAGCAACAACAATGTTCTTCCGTCATTTGATGAAATTGTTGGGAGGCTTATTCAAGAAGAATCGAGGATGATAGAAAGAGGAAGGATTCAAAATCATGAAGAGGGAGAGCCCATTGCATATATCACTCATGAAAAAAATAAGAATGGAAATGGAGGTCCGTCAACAAAGCCTCCTTCTCAAAATACTAAAGGAATGTGTTAGTGTCAGTATCTTCACACTTCCATCAGTGATCAAATTGCTCTTTTCCGTGCATATTAAGTGTCCCATACGATCAGCTGCATTCCATTAGGTCATGGATCAACTGATGGTAGTGGTTTCATGTCAAATTCCCTAATGACATTTACATACTGACTTGTTCACACATTTTTTGTAGTCATTTACTGTCATCCTATTCACACATTTTTTTGTTTTGGTGTCATCCTGTTTCATTTCTAGTCTCACTAGGTCTTAGGGTTTGTCATCATGGTCATCCAAATGTGAATAAAAGGTCAGCAGGCACATGAGGAGGATAAATAAGCTCATAAAATCATAAATTTACTTCTGTTATGCTCAATAATTTTTTTTTACCTCAAAACCCTGTTTTGAGGTGAAAATAGGGTTTTTTCCATTATTGTAAAAATTTCATGTAATTTCAATGTTTCTATATGTATTTAGTGTCCCAGAGCTATTCCTAATGATCTGGTAACAAAGTCAACTCTTGCCATTCAAAAAATCAATTTAAAAGTCCACCTGCAAAAGGCAAAAGTTAGAATGTAAGTGAAACAGGGCATTTTTGAAAAAGCTAGCAAAACATTAGAAAAGGGGGTCTTGGTTAATGAAAAATTAAAAGAGAGGGATATAAAAGCCAATCCATTTGTTTAAGTCTTCATTGTTGGGATTAAATGAGCCAAAGGGAGAAAAATCGTGTTTTTTAAGAAAGAAGGCAAACAAGGGAAAAAAATCCCCACATTTTGCTGGTGCTACGCACCTGGGCCTTGGCGCTGCGCACCTACCCGGCGCTGTGCACCTACCCGGCGCTGTGCACCTGTTGCAGGTTTTCCATTGCATTTTGGTATGGCATTGTGCTCTTGTTCCTTGGCACTACGCACTTGTCCCAAAATCCATAACTGCTTCAAAACTCATCTAGGCCTCCTAAAAATCAAATTAAAGCTTGTTCCAAGTAAGTAAAACATTCCTCCTTGCTCAGGAAAGTTGTGTTTGTTGCCTTCGATGTTTGTGGTTTCCTTTAAGCAAAACCATAGCTAAATTGCTAACATAAACCCTAGCTAATTCCTAAATCCTCTTTTGCAAGTTTTCAAAGATCATTTCTCTTCTTTTTCACTTCATCCATATTCAGCTTGGCAAATCCCATGCCCTTTCCCTAACATCATCAACATTCATTCCCTAAATCCCACTCTTATTTACCAAACCCTAGCCCTATACTTTATTCCCAAAACCCTAACTTCCACTTCCTATTCCTTCACTACATCCACTTCATTATCAAATCCCTCATTCCACATTCATAATACCATCCACTTCCCTCATTCCCAAAAGAAACCCTTCCTCCTAGCACTCACTTCCTTATACATACCACTCACCTCATATTTCAAAATCTCTTCATACTCATCTACTTTCACTTCAAATTCATAAGCATGGAGGTAGATTCAGACTATGAGAGGGAAGAGGAAACTCTCATTGATTCTTCCAGAGAAGCTCATGTACCAAGAAAGCCACACAAAGGAGGAAAGATCATCTGAGAGGAGCCCACTACTCTTACAGAATTACTTGCTTGTCCTCTTGCTGTAACTTACTTTAAACATCAGTCTTGTTATCAGTTTTGTGAAATGGTAGAGAGGGTGAAATTTCATCATGAGCTTGCTAGGTTGTTTGCTCTTCATCTCCACAATGGCCAGGTGAACCTTGCTGGTGTCTCTTTCACCTTGACACCTGACACCATTGCAGCAACAACAAGCATCCCTAATGTAGGTAAATAGTGGAATAAGGGGCAGCATGTGGGCAGAGAACATTATGAGCCCTACATTAAGGCTAGATATCATAGGAAAATCAGTAGAGTTTTTCTTTTCAAATACTTGGAAAACACTTATGCTCCTCTCATGAAACTTATCATCAAGTATTTCACCTATGAAGGAAGGTTTTCCCTCCTATATACATATCATGTCAGATTGTTGATGCATTTCACAAGAGTGAGGATGATGAACCTCTCATACTTATATGCAGGAATATTGAGAAGATGGCTCTCTATGTGCAAAGGAAACCTTTTCCTCAGCAATTCAATAGCATTTACCAATTCTCATTGATTAAAACTGTTGTTTTGCATCAGCTAAGCTTGCTAAACATATCATGGGATACCTTTATTTCCCATGAGATTTTCAAAGGCCCTCAAGTGATTCCATCAGTGCCTCAAGAAGAAGGAGGGCCATCAGGACAGCCAGGTGTTCATGAGACTGAAACTACAGGTGTGCTGGTGTTTGTCACCTATGAGAGAGGCACCAGGAGGCTTTTTGCTGCTGCCAGGCGAGTACTATCTCCACCAGGGGTGGAAGGGGTCTCGTTTTCTTCACCAAACCATAGGCAAATGTTATCTTCACCAAGGGTGAAAGGGGCTTTTCCTTCTTCTCCAACTATATAGGTTGGCCAGCTGTCAAAGACCAAAGACGAAGGGAAACAAAAGATGCATGAGGAGGGCTCTACTAAAGGGCAAGAAAGATATTTTATTTTGATTGAGGAGGATGTCACTGATTTGGGCTCTCAAAGCTCAAAACTCAAGGACGTGATTATCAAAGAGAAGGAAGCTGAAATACAAGCCTTATCACTTAACCTTGAGAGGGCCAAAAGGATCATTAGTTTTCTTGATCAGGAAACAAGCAACTGGAAGATAAGCAAGCTATTATGGAGCTGCAAATGATTAAAGAAAATAGGCAAATGGCAAAGAAGAGAAAGATCAAGATGACCTCCCTTGAGCAATAAATTGAGGATGACCGAGAATCATGGTTGGAGAGGGCGAAAATTCACCTAGAGAATATGCTTGAGAAAGCCAATAAAGAGAAGAAAATGTTGCGCCATATGGCCTATCACTACATAACTGGGAACAAAAATTGCAAAACAAGGGTGAAGAAGCTAAAGGCCAAGCTAAAAAGAGCTTTGAGGAGAAAAAAAGAGCAAGATAAACTCAAGATTTTGGCTGAAGCATCATTGGCCCAGCAAAGCACCTAACAATGATCACTCATGCCAAATTTCAAGAAATTTGGAACAATTTTTGTCATTTTTGAAAATTTTAAAGTAAAAAACAGGTTTTTTCAATAGATGCGGCGCTGCACTTCTGTTGGGGGCATCCATTTGGAAAAAAAAATATATATTTTTGGAATCAGCATGGAAAAATATGGAATCTCAGAAATGGCTGAGAATTTTGGACAAGTTCTAGGTCTCCTAAAGGGAAAAAACACCCAAAAAGTGCTCTCTCTACCACTTTTTTGCCACACAGGAAGCAGTCTTGGGAGAATCAATTTTTGGAGGGGCAAATGGACTCCAAATTCAGAAATTCAAGTTGTTCCAGAAAGTATACTCATCAATCTTTCCAACAAGCTATCCTGCACCTGATTTGGACTCTGGGAAGCCTTCCAAAATTATCCTTGAAAAAGTCTTGCGCATAGTATCAGTGGCACTGCGCATAGGATGAATTTTGCCAGTTTTGCCTTATTTTCTAGATTTCGCCTAGTTTTCTCTACAATTGACTTTTTCTTGCTCTCTTGGTGAAATTATCTTGGTAAGTGATGTAATTTGATGTAATTATGGATGTAAAACACTTAATAGGGTAGATACGTCAAGTCAAAGGTGGTTTTAAGCTGAATGAATTGGTTTCCTCGGTTTTAGAGGCAAGTTCTTCCACTGCCTATATTCCTGTTCTTAGTTTAGATATGGTTGAAAACACCCCTTTTCTAATGGATTTGACCCTGATAGCTAGCTTGAGTAGTTTCCTTGCCTATATCATGTACTTTTTGATTCATTTGAAAAGGTTGGACTTTGGCAGAAGTGTTGGACTCACTGAACATTTTGTATCAGCAGTTGGCAAGGAATAAAACCAGGTTTCACAGCTATTTTTGTGGGATTCTTGTGACAATGAGTTTATGTATTGTTTCTTCTTTTTAATGAGTTTTTCTAATGTTTTATATGTATACACATATCTCTCTTTCTTCTAAACTAAATGAATCAAGGTGAATAGACAAAATACACTAGACTTACAATGCTTTGTCTTGGGATTGCATTTATTTTTCAATGTTTTCACTGTTTGAAGAGGATTCATAGTTTCTTGTGCCCTCCTCAACTCCTCAACTGTCTTACTCTACCATCTCAATCCTTTTCTAGTACATAAGCTCTTGTCTACCTTGCCCCATAGGACATGATTGTATCCCTGAGTTGATTTCCCGGATTCAATCTGCCTTCTCCAATTGATCCAGCAACCGAAACCTAAAATCAAAACCAGAAACCCTAATCTACCATACCTAGCCTAAAATCAGCATTCATTTCAGTCATCTCAAGCCCTAGTTTCCATATCCAAATTGAGATTGACAAGGAGAGAGCCCTCTCCCGACCTGGTAGGGCTAGCTACCAGGTTAAGCATGGTTTGATGTTACCCTAGACCAGCCTTCCTTCAACTTGAGGTAGATTTAGGCACTAACAGAATGAATGGAAAATCTTTATCTCATATTGAATGCTATAATTGACACAAGAAAGGTCATTATTCTCAAGATTGTCATGAGAAAACAAAAAGGCCACATTACAACATTAGAAGCAACAACAATAATAAAACAAGAAAATACAATCAAAGTAATAACCATGATAGAAGATATGAAAGAATAATAAGAGATTCCTCAAGCGACTGTGAAGAAGATCAGCCCCCTCAAAAGAAGTAAAGAGTTCCCAGGTATGAAAGTAATGTTGTAAATAAATTTGAATACATTTTTATTTATGCCCTTATTAGTTCTTCTCCACCGGATTCATGGGATAGTTGGTTGGTTTATAGTGGGGTGACTCATTTTATCTGGATATAAGGAAGTCCTCTCTAATCTAGTGGAGAGGGAGACTAAGCTGAAAATCATTCTTGGAGACAACTCCACTCACCCCGTGAATTGTTTTGGGTCCTTCAAATTTCAGTTGAATTTTGGGGAATTAGTTCTGTTGCATGATGTTATGTATGTGCTAAGATTAATGAAGACTGTTGTATCTATATCCACATTGGAAGATAAAGGGATGAGGGTTTCCTTCATCAAAGGAATTTTTTTGACTTGGTTTTCTGATTCACCTATGAGAGATGCATTCACATTAGGATCAAGATTTGAAGGAATCTAGAGAGTCACTAGAAGGCCACTTCTAGCATTGGTTCATAATACAAATTATATGAGCGATTTGTGGCACCAAAGACTGGCTCATCTACACTATGATTCTCTTTCGAAATTGAATAAATTAGTCTTAGGTATTGCCGATGTTCAAGCCCATCATGATGGAGTTTTCCCAGGTTATGCGAGTGGAAAGAAAACAAGGGGACCATTCCCCTCTAGTGAGAACAAGACAAATGACATCCTCCATCTCATTCATTCTGATATATGTGGTCTAATGCTTGTGCATTATATTTGTGGTCATCTCTACTACATCACCTTCATTGATGACTTCTCGAGAAACACTTGGATATAATACCTTAAGCACAAGGATGAAGCCTTTGAAATGTTAAAGGAATTCAAAGCCTTGATCGAAAATCAAACAGGGAAGAGAATCCAAGTATTCAGGTTCAATAATGGAGGGGAATACATGTCAAATGAATTCATAGCATTTTACAAGAAAGAAAGGTTGAAGAAGGAAACAATTGTGCCATATACTCTCAAACATAATAGTTTAGATGAAAGGAAGAATAGGTCTATATTAGAAGTTGCATGTGCCATGCTCCATGATCAAAAGGTGCCAGAATTCCTTTGGGCAGAAGCCACACATGCTGTTGTATATGTTCAAAATAGGGTGCCTCATCAAGCATTACAAAACAAGACTCCTGAAGAAATATTCATAGGTGTCAAGCCTGAGATTAACCATCTTCATGTATTTTGGTGCCTTGTATATTTTCATGTACCGAAGGACAAAAGGAACAAGTTGGAAGCTACAAGAAGAAAAGGTATGTTCGTGGGTTATTGTGAAAATTCTAAAGCATATAGAATATATAGTCCTGGTCAAAGGAAAGTCAAAATTAGCAGGGACATAACATTCGATGAAGATGTAGCTCTTGGAAAAGTGAGAGACCTTCCTCTGCCTCCTCCTCCCAAGAAGGAGAATGATGACTGGGATATTCTAGATGGTCCTTCTGTGACCAAGTTCAATATTGTTGATGATCCCATGGAGCATATGGATCCTTTAGATCCTCCTCCAAGTGATCCTCCTACTAGGAAGAGACCACTTTGGCTTTCTGATACTCCACAAAATTCTGAAATAAATGTTCCCATTCATAGATGTTTTATAGAACAGAAGAAATCATTCGGGTATGAAAGATATGTTGTAGCCATAAGCATTATGATTCAATCTGAACTGTCCTAATTCGAAGAATCTGTAAAAGAAAAAGTTTGGAAGGATGTTATGGCCGAGGAATATGAATCGATTGTGAAAAATGATGTATGGGATGTTGTACCAAGATCGAATGGAAAGTTTTTTGTGACCTCAAAGTGGATATTCAATATAAAACATGGAATTGATGGAAGCATTGAGAAATACAAAGAAAGGTTCGTAGCTCGAGGATTCTCTTAGAAAGAGGGAGAATATTATGATGACATATTTTCTCCCATGCCTCGATATACAACCATTCGTTCAATAGTTGCCCTTGCTGCTAGTCAAGGATGGACTCTTCATATGATGGATGTAAAGACTACATTCCTTCATGGCATGTAATAGGAAGAAGTATATGCTGAACAACCACAGGGATTTGAAGTGGAAGATCAAAGGATGCATGTTTTCAAGTTGAAGAAGGTACTGTATGGTTTGAAGCAAGCTCCTCGAGCTTGGTATGCACATATTGGAAATTATTTAATGAAGCTGAGATTCATAAGAAGCAATGTTGATCCCAACCTCTACTTCAAGGTAGTCCAAGATATTCCATTGATTTTGGTTTTATATGTTGATGATCTATTCTTGACAGGTAGTGAGCTTCTAATGATCAAATGTAAGAGGGAGATAGCCTCTAAATTCGAGATGAAGGACCTTGGACTCATGCACTATTTTCTAGGCCTTGAGGTGTGGAAAAAGCCTGGTGATATTTTCCTTTCACAGGGAAAATACATTGTGAAGCTGTTGGAAATATTTGGAATGATTGAATGAAAATCCATGGACACAACGATGGAAATGAACTTCAAGAAATTATGTGGAGAAGTTGCAAGACCTAATTTAGAAAATCCATCTAAGTATAGAAAACTGATTGGGACTCTGATGTTCCTTGTGAACACCATCCAGACATATGCGATGCAGTAAACACATTGATTCAATTCATGAACGAGCCCCTCCATGCACATTGGATCATTGCCAAACATGTATTGAGATATTTTCATGGGTCGATCACACTTGGTCTGAGATACTCTGCCAAAAATGTTCAACTTCATGGATACACTGAATCTGACTCAGAAGGAAATGTTATCAACATAAAGAGTACACCTAGATGTTTCTTTAGCCTTGGATCTGTCGTGATATCCTGGATGCATAGGAAACAAAAGTTTGTAGCATTGAGCACCGCCGAAGCATAATACATTTCTGCTAGCATGACTAGACGCGAAGCTATTTAGTTGAGGAAGCTCTTTGAATAACTATTTGAGCAGGTCCTAGACACTACACTGATATATTGCGACAACAAGAGTGGGATCCATTTGGCAAAGAATTTCGTGTTTCATGACAAGTCCAAGCACATTGAAATTCGATATAACTTCATTCAAGACATGGTGCAATGAGGAGCTGTTAGACACCATAACATATCAAAAGATGGAAAGATTGCATATATTCTCACCAAGGCATTATCGAAAGGAACTTTTCTTGATCTTCAAAGAGCATCTTGGACTAATGGATGTAGCCCCTCCAGATGAGGGGCAACAATGATCAAGAACACTGAGCCAACTTTTCCTACCCTGTTTGAGCTCCTAGGGTAAGGAATTGAGATAGAGTGCTCTTGGGGTTGAGGGATCTCTAGAAAATAGGGTAATCCCCTATATGTTACCCATAGGTTTGGAGATGTCGCTCCCTTATCTTCGTCGAGTCAGAGATACTTCTCCCCTATTTGGTCTATGCAGAGTATACCCCAGTTGGCATCATACCCTCAAGCAAGGCTTGTTGGTAAAACTGCTCCCCGTTTGGCCAACAGGTTGAGAGTGTACTTGGGGTGTACAACCCAAGTCAATTATGATATATGTGTTCTACCACATGAATATTAAGGGTCATTGATGGAAAGATCGGTAGGAAATATGATTGGATTGAGAATTGCTCCTCTTTTGAGATTCTGAGTTATGAATGAGCTCCCCAATGAGATTCGAGGGTTGAAGATGTGCTCCCCTGTATGATTAATTTATCCTATTGCTCGGTATGGATGGAAGCTATTGCTCCTCAATTATTCTTCTTTTAGATCCAAGAAAGTTTCAGCAGATAGAGTTGACTTGAGACAGCCAAATCATGACGACAACATGACAAGATGATGTGATTATCAATAGATATAGATTGACAGTTGGACTTCTTCCTAGTTGAGAGGGAGTGTTAATTTTTGCAACTAGGGTTGAATTCCACCTTGGACAACTCATATGACTAAGATGATGATTGCATTAAATTCCTCTTTTCGAAAGGACCAAAACTAACGTAAATATCACCCTATTTAAACAAGCGGAAGTTGATTTTTGAATTATTTCATCACTCATGTATAATGGAATAGGTTGGCCCTAAGCACATGTAAAATTGGACAGGTTGGCCTCAACCTCGAGTGGACCCTCATGGAAGACTATAAATGTAAAAGACCTCAAGCTCATTTAGACACATTAATCAAGCCATCTTCTACTCTCTTCTTTTGTCTTGGTTTGTACAAGTTTGATGGAGGAATTTCGCGCAAGGGTAAAAAATTACAAGGGTGAAGCTCACATAGATCTAGGGCTTCTGTTTCTCGGATGCACGCATGTAACTAAGATTTTTTTTCCTCAAATGCATGCACAGAGTGGCTAAGGGAGCATATAGGAAGTTTCAGTCACTCACACAAAAGCTTGAAGGTAGCGTCTAGGGTTTCAGAAGTAGATCAGATGGTATTGGTCCTCAGATGCTCACACAAAGTGGTTAAGGGAGTGTTTGGGCGGTCCCGAATGCACGCATAGCATCTGGAAGAGAGCGTATATGGGTTTAAAGCAGTTCTGTGTGAGTTTGACCCGAGACGTATGCATACATTCTTCCTAGGAGTGTCAATGACAGAAACTGACATCCTCACACAGTGGCTAAGGGAGCGTCCAGGGTTTCGATCTAGGGTTTGATAATTGATATCAGTTGGCTTCAGTGGTATGATGGATCAAGGGTCTCTCTCTGTTGTTATGTAGTTTTGCAAATTTTTTATGTAAATATCTGCTGCAAGATTATGTATTGGGCTCATTGTACTTTCTGCTGATTTTTTTTTTTTTTTTAATGAAAATCTAATAAAGAAGAATATTTGAAATGGTTTTCCCCCTTGTGGGGTTTTTCCCTTGTCTTTGACCAATCTACTATCTCTTATGGTTGTGCTGTTGTCTTTTTTGTCATTTCATATATTGTTCTATCTTCAACTACAATTTATGATTGGTTACATTTCTTATAATTGGATTCATTGTTAAATGTGGGCTAAGGTAATTGATACAACATAGAACAATATGAAAAGTTAACAGTTCTTCTTGTAAAATTCCTGGAAAGTGTAATAATGAATCTAAAATTCAACTTGATATTGACAACAACACGTGTCACGATTTGTATTAGGCCTAATAAACCATTGCTTCAATTTCTGAAACATCCTTATGGATATCTTCACATGGTGATTGCTTACGTAAAATTCCTCGAACAATGCAACTTCTGTCATTTCTATGATGTGCTTAACATGTTCCTGATACTCATCTTTAGCAATGAGATGTCGTATGACATGCTTCTTTCTGGAATAGCAAGAGAATGGCTCTCCCAAAACTCTACCACAAATTCTTTGATTCCTACTGTAAGCCTGCCTTGGTAGGGTTTCCTGGTGATAAGAGCCTAACAAGAAGATTCATGATTTTCATTCACTCAAGCCCTGATTTGGGATGCTTGTGCAAGGTTGTTCTCGAGACATGGAACAATTTTGACATTATTGGAAACTTTTGTTGTCTTGATGTACTTGGTGCAATAATAACATTTGTAATTGCCATGCACGCAACTTGAACATCAAGTTTTCTTGATTTTCCAAACATAGCGAATGCCTTTGATATATTTTTAGTGATTCATATGTGTCTTCTTGCTTTTAGCATCTTGGACACCCAAAAGCTTTGTGGCATGTTTTAGTTTCTTATGTTTGATCAACCGGTGTAGTATCTAATCTTGTGAAACAATTGAATGTTTCTCAAAGTTTTGTCGAATGATGTTATTGGCATGGTCTCTAATAATGTGAGCAAGGATAGGCTCCACAAGGTTCTCTATTGTGCTTGCATCTAAATTTTATGCAAACGGTCCACCCCTTTCTAAACAAATACAACTCCCTGTTATCATGCCAACTTGAGAGGAAACAATTTATTCTTCTAGTGGTTGATCAACTTGATAGGGAAAATATTCTTCCTCCATTGGTACATTAGCTTGACATGGCACATGTTTTCACCTAGTGATAATTGATCAACTTGATAGGGTAGAAGTTCCTATAGTTGGTTGATCAAGTCCATAGGGCACATCTTGATCATAATTTGGTTGATCATCTTGATGGGACACATCAATTTCCACTATGTCAAATGAATCATCATCATAAGACAAGTGGCTAGTAAATCTACACATGTTTATTTAAGCTGAAACATGTAAATAAAAAGGTTTATAGCTTAGGGAAATATGGGTCGAAGAAGAGCACACCAATAAAGGTATCAGTCCCTGTGTCAACAAAAAAGGTGATGCCAAATATGATGAAACATAAAATCATTCATCCTCAATCAATAAAAATCAATTTGGAAGCTAACTTTTCAACATGAGTGTACTTGATCTTAGTATCATTCAAATTTCGACTCAATTATTATATAGGATGTTCATCCTCTTGAACTAATACCATAACAATGGTAGTAATAGTTGCAAAAAGATACAAGAAATAATCTCGTTGATAGTCAGGGGGATACAAAAATGATGCTCAAACGAGGACATATTTCAAAGCATCAAAATATTTTTGGGCTATATCATCCTAATGGAAGGGAACCCATTTTTTCAATAGGCGAGTAAATCCTTTCGTAAGTTCTACATAATTGGGGACAAATCTCCATAGAAAGTTAGCCTTCCCTTGGAGGCATTGTAACTAAACAAGTGAAGATGGTGCAGGCAAGTCAAGGATTGCTTGCACTTTGACAGGATTGATGCAGATTCCTTGTTTTGACATGTACGAATCTAAGAAGTCTACCAGACTAAACACAAAAGACACATTTGTGTGGATTTAATCTGATGTTATAATGTCAGGTCTTCAGGTTGGATTGATACTGATAGGAAGTGACAACTCTGGTTGATAAACTTTAGATGTGGTTTTAGAGAGAGTAACTTTTGATGTACCCTTGGTAGTTTGTGTTTTATTATTATTTTGATGTCCAGGTGTTGCCTTAGGAGGTAAAGGAGGCAATATTTGCATCCTACATGAGAAACGAGGGTGTTGTTGTTCCACAATTTACTGATTAATTTTAAAACTTTAAAGACACAAAACAAAACAAAGGGGTAACTAGGCAGATAAGGATTACCAAGTCATTGTGAACTATGAAATATCATTTCCATTATGTGTAGCCAATCTCCCCGAATACTATGTTTGGTGTATTATAGATAACAAGGCAGTTGAATCGATTACCTAAGGTTGGATTTCATCCTAGTAGGGACTTCCAAAATATACCCAGAGGTACGTGGAAGTGCAGTCCGTGTTAGTGTTGTCTAATGCGTCTTGTATGATAGGAAGTATTCTGATATACTTTTCATACATGGAGCACCGTCCGATATACCAGAGGGTATGTGGAGAACGATTCGAAATACTTATGTACATGGAATACCGACTGCCCCCAGAATGTAATAGAGACAAATAATGACAACTCCTATGTTTAAAGATGTTGAAACACATCTCTAGCCTATACCTCTATGTGTATAGTTAATGTTTCAAATGCTCCTTAGGTTAATTGAATAAATTTTAGAGTTGATCTTCAATTAGGTTTCAGTTTCAAAGCTCACGGAATGAGTTCAAAGGGAATTATTACTTAAATAACTTAATGATGTGGCAAATTTGTTGAATTTGAGAGAATGGGAGATTCTTGAAAAATCAAGCTAGTGATTACCAAATTGAAGTGCCAAATTTATTTCATGAGATAAAACAAAATATATATCTATAAATTCATACAAATTTAGTCAATTATAATATACAATACATAAATACACACTCCATGATACAATAAGGAACATATTCAACTAATTTTTAAGTATATTAATATTTGAAAGCCTATTATACAAAATCATATTAGTTGGAATTTTTTTTCTTCATTAAAAGCACCATTTCATTTAACATTTTAAAACATGTAACTAAAATTACCATAAAACAATAGTAATAATAACTTTATTAAAGGAAGAATTTATCATAACCATAGAGAATTTCACAATTCCAAATAAAAATGGAAGAAATGTGGGATGAAAAAGACAATGACGTTGTTGATAAGCAAACAAAAATAAATCAAGAGATAGAGGTTTCAGTGGATTAAAAGAACAAGGAAGATGCTTCAAGGTCTTATCAACAATGAATGTACATTGTTATCATTTGTGGTGAAGAAGGGTACAAATGATTTGAGTGTTTTTTTGGGAGAATGTACATGGAAAATTTAGCACAACAATCAAGTAGGGCACAAGGAGGGGTACAAAGATTTAAAAAACTATATGTTTCTACAAGGAACTTTTTTTATGCGTGCACAAAGATGGATATCCAATGTATTTTATGTTTTCAATTATTTTCATCAAATCTTGACAAAGTTTAAAATAAAGAACTCTTTTTTATTTTTGAACCATGGTTTGCAATATATTTCAAGGTTACATTTGTTGAGAAACAACTAGATGAATTTAATTGACATTAAATTGCCATAGTCTAAGAAGATTAACATTGTAAACATTTCTAGCATATTATCAATACATGCATGTTAATTTATTTATTTTTCATTTATTATTTATGAATTTAATATTGATTAATCACGAGTCTTCAATGGAGCATTATACTTATATGCAATAATACACTCCTCTTTATGCAAGCATGAATCTACACTACACTTTGTATGTCTTTAAAAAACTTGTTATTTTAAAAAATTCTCATAACCTTCATGTGAGAATTGAAAGAAGAAACTTGTGAGGTTTTCAAAGATAGGGATAATCATTTATGATTAAAAGAACCATTAAATGTTATGTATAATGATGAATGTTATGAAAGATTAATGTTGTTAAACATATGTTTAACAAAGAATGTCTTTTCAGTTCATACTTATTGGAAGTAGGGATATTCTTGCTCCTTGTAGATTTTGCCACATTTTCTTTCTTTTAGCTCTTATATTGGATATAAAACATTAATAAAACTAATTTTTATGGGTTTTGAAGCTCTTATTTGACAACCATTTTTGCTAATCCCTATTGTAAATAAATTGCCATGAATTGTAATTCATGTAAATAATATATGAAAATTATGTTCCAATGGTTTTCCTTGGTTAAATCGCATCCTTAGTTTTTGTGGGTTATCTTAAACCATTACAATTCGAAGGTGATTCATAATTCTCATGAATTCAATTGGTTTCAAAAAATTCCAATAAACCATGGTTTCAATTTCTTTTCAATCATTTGCATGGTTTCAAGTGGGTTTCAATAATTTGTATAGTTTCAAGTGGTTTTCTTTAGTTTTTGTTACATATCATTTTTTAAATACATGGTATTACTTTCAATGCTTATCTTATCTTAATTTTATTATTTCATTCTCCATTTGTTTCTAGTTTTTAATCATATTTCTTAATGCATACAATATGGAGCAAGTAATATGAGAAGTGAGACAATTTGAATTACCAATATTTGCATGAACTTCTTGTTCTCTCAATGTCTGACATATTTTTCTCATCCTTTCTCTAGCTTTCTCACGTACTTCTATTGGAAATAATATTGAGAGGGGGGATGAATTAGTATTAGCAAGTCAATAATTTTTCATTTCCATAATCAGATTCATATACGCTACTTCAGTTAATGGAACTCGTGTGTATACGCAACTGTGTTTAAGGCAACTAGCGTATATCCAGAAAAATTATGATTCAGTTAATTCATCATATGTTGACCTTTAATCGGTACATCAGAACCATATAAATAGTAACCAGGTGCAGTAAAAATAGAACAGACAAACACACACATGAACACAAGATATAAGGTGGAAACCCAATGTGGGTGAAAACCACCTGCTGCAATCATCTCTATCTTCTTTTTAATAATAAGAAACTTCTTTTTACAATTTTTTTTTGTACTGGTGCAGTCTTATACTAGTACGCAGGCTTCTGCCTGCAAAAGGCTACAACCTTCTCTCGTTCTCCATCTTTTCCTGGAAGGGAGCTACAACCCCCTAACTCTTGTACTAGCTGATATGTTTACTAGTATGTAGGTGCCAGCCTACAAAAGGCTACAACCTTCTCTTTTCTTCCAAGGACCACGTTTCATTAATTTTCAGACCAGATCCATCAATAACATCATTCAATCATCAAATATATCTACTTCAACCAATCTCTTTTGCACCAACCACAATTGAATCAATCAATCACTTTGACAACCCTTCAATCTGATCCTTCAGAATGTTGTAACTAGAATACAATAACCAGAACCCAAGCCAGAACCCAGAACACTGCAACAGTAAACAGAAGCAGCTAAAACATATTTTACAAGAATACGCTACTTCCATGTCTCGAACATGCGTGCATACGCCATTTTCTCAAGGCGAACCTGCGTACAGATCTGCAAATCAAATTTAAGATGTATACGTTGTTTTGATATGCAAAACCACCGTGTATACATGCCTTTTCTAAAGTAAACCTGCATATAGATCTGTAAATGATGATTGAAACATTACAACGATTCCAGACTTTAGTTATACCCAGATCATCATATTTACAAACTACAACTGAGCCAGTTATTCAGATAAATGATCAAACCGCATAAAGATAATTCACTTCAAGCCTTAAGATCTTGACCCAACATTAGATCTTATCCTTCATCAAGCGCTAAGGTTCATCCTTGGTTCAGATCCAGCTATGCACCATAACCCAATAACCTGTATAGTAGATCTTGTTCTTCATCAGATATTCAATTCTTGAGTGCCTTTGCCTAAGGATTTTCTCCTCCTTTTATAGTCTTAGGCCTTACTCAATACCATGGACCAAAACCACTTAGGACCAATACCCAGGGTCAATACCTCAGACCATATATCTTAGACCAATACCATGGATCAAAATACTATGGACCAAAATACCATGGACCAAATAACTTGGACCAAAACTTAGTTTTTCAATATATACGCACCTTTCATTATGTGAAAGTGCGTGTGTACGTATACACTCCTTTTGGTCTGTTAACCCCCGTGTATACGCTACTTTTTCAAGGTGAACCTGCGTATACCTCACTTTCCTCATTTTGTGAAATTTTATCTTTAACTCTATGTTGTTAACCTGCTAAACTGTGATCTGTCTTTTGAGTGAGTTTCCATCAAGGACAACACATGTGTCATAGTGCCAAATCTGAGTCATAATGCCAACAATCTCCCCCTTTTGACTTGATGGCAACACTAAGTCACTCTCCCCCTTTTTCATCAAGGGAAAAGGGTCATGCTCCCCCTGAGTACATGCTGAAATATCTGATATGCTGAAGTGTGTTGAATGAGCTCCTATGATCAAGTCCATGCTCCCCTTGAATATAAGCAAGGTATGCAAAAAGGTGTTATAAAAGAAGAACATGACTCTGTACATACATCATAAATGACCTTCCTATCACCAATGACTCATACATACATCCATCTCCCAACAAAGTGGGGATATACCAAGTTTGACTCATCCACCCAACCAAGTGGGGATATACCAATTGTTTATACATGTCAAGACAAGAAACATTACATCATCCATCCCATGCATAGTGGGGTAACAAATTAGGTCGTTTCATGACCCTTACATTAAAAGATATACATGACATATATAACAGAGACCAAATATCTTAAACAAGACCATGATAGTCATCAAAAACTATCATCAGCAGAATCTGTTAATCAGCATCCAGACCAGCAACCATGTTCTCCCCCTGAACCTGTTCCACCTGAATAAAAAACAACTGTGTGAATCTGTACCAAGATATTCTAAGATAATGCCAACAATGCATTATTAGAAGCATATGCTCCCCCTGAACCTGTGCCAGATGATCACTGTCAGATTTGATCATTTCATATAATAGAAGAGTTATCAAGGCATCATCATCAATCAGATATACATCAAGTTATCAACAACTTATGAGAGCCAACATATTTCCACATGTCATCCACAGACTGTAACCATCATCTAGCAGAGAAGATGATTCACTTAACCATATTATACCCCTTTCTTCTGATTCTGGCCCACTATTTTCCTCAAACCAACATATACACGATTGTATCCACAGAGACTAGCGTATGTACATGACTATGCTTCATGAAACTCGCATATACCCACCTTTCTCTGAAACATATAGGTTTTAACAGCAGGATGATGCATCAACTACTCCCAGCTTATGTTTGAGATATTCAAATGTCTCTCTAAGCAGTGGTTTGGTGAATATATCAGCAACCTGTTCTTTGGAGGGAACATACTCCAATTTGACCTTTTGTTCAAGCACTTGTTCACGTAGAAAATGATATTTGATGGGTATGTGCTTGGTCTTGGAATTCATGACTGGATTCTTTGAAATATTGATGGCACTTGTATTATCACATAGAATGGAGATGGGTGGAGTACATGTGATCTGAATGTCTTGCAATGTTTGCATCATCCAAAGGAGTTGTGTGCAACAAGATGCAGCAGCCACATATTCTACTTCAGTTGTAGATAATGCAATTGAACTTTGTTTCTTGTTGAACCAAGACACTAATCTGGAACCCATATAGAATGCACCACCACTAGTGCTTTTCTTGTCATCAACGCTTCCTGCCTAATCTGCATCTGTATATGCATGAAGTGTAAGATTTGTATCTCTAGGATACCATAAACCAAAATTTTGTGTTCCTTGAAGATATTTGAAAATCCTTTTGACTGCCTGAAGGTGTGATTCCTTTGGATTTGCTTGGAATCTTCCAACTATTCCTACTGCATGCATGATGTCTGGTCGGGTACCTGTTAGATAAAGCATATTGCCAATCATGGATCTGTAAGTTGGTTGATGTAATGCTGCTAATTCATCATTTGAGTTGAGACTGCATCCTGTTACCATTGGGGTACATCCTAGTTTAGAATCTTCCATGCCGTATTTTTTCAAGATCTGTTTAAGATATTTGATTTGTGATAGAAAAATACCATCTTTATTTTGTTGAACTTGTAGACCAAGAAAATATGTAAGCTCACCAAGTAGGGACATTTCAAATTCTTGTTGCATTACTAGAGCAAAATTCCGACTCATGGCTTCTTCATTGCTACCAAAAATGATATCATCAACATACACAACAAGTATTAGCAATTTATTATTATCAATCTTTGTATATAGATTGCTATCAGCTGATCCCTTTGAAAAACCTTGTTGATGGAGATATTTGTCAAGATGGTAATACCAGGTCCTTGGAGCTTGTTTTAGACCATAGAGAGCCTTTCTGAGTCTGCATACAAGTTTTGCATCATTTCCAAGAATGAATCCATCTGGTTGCTCAATATAGACTTCTTCTTCTAATTCTCCATTAAGAAAGGCAGATTTTACATCCATTTGGTATACTTTGAATTTCTGAAAACTAGAAAGAGCAAGGAACATTCTTATGGGTTCAAGTCTAGCAATAGGTGCAAAAGTTTCTTCAAAATTTATACCTTCTTGTTGAGCATATCCTTTACAAACAAGTCTAGCCTTGTTTCTAATAACTTCTCCATTTTTATTCAGCTTGTTTTTGAATATCCATTTAGTTCCTATGATATTCTTATCATGAGGTCTAGGAACTAATTCCCAAGTATTATTCTTTTCAATTTGCTCAACTTCTTCATTCATGGCCTTGACCCAACATTCATCTTTGCATGCTTCATTTACATTTTGAGGTTCGGTGGAGGATAGCAATTCTAGATAGCTTGAAGCTTCTATAATAGTTCTTCTTTTCTGCACACCTGCCTCTTTCTGTCCCAAAATTTGAGTCTCTGGATGATTTTTCTAAACATACCTGGACAAAGTCTTTTCTTCTACCCTTATCTCTTCTTCTGGTGCTTCATTTTTTTCTTCTTCAGAATTAGTGTGATTTGATGTGGGAGGATAATCCTCATCTTCTTCATAATCTTTGGTTTTTACTTGTTTTGGATTTTTGCATGCTTCATCAACCACAACATCAATACTTTCAATAATTTTCCCAAGTATTTTATTATAACATTTATATCCTTTACTTCGAGAAGAGTAACCAAGGAGAATACTTTCATTTGCTCTGGGTTCAAATTGACCAAGTTTTTTATCAGTTCTTTTGATATAACATTTGCTTCCAAAAACTTTGAAGTATTTTACAGTAGGAGTCTTACCATACCAAAGTTCATGTGGAGTTTGAGTGTTGTTTACCTGAACATTTGCTTGGTTGAGAATAGTGACAGCAGTGAAAGCAGCTTCACCCCAGAAGGTTGTAGGAGTTCCAAACTCATCTATCATAGCACGAGCCATTTGTTGAACAATTATGTTCATCCTTTCTACCACTCCATTTTGCTGAGGAGTCCTTGTGGTGGAGAATTTCCTTTTTATTCCATGTTCTTCACAAAAGTCAAAGAATTCATCCGAAGTAAATTCCCTTCCTTGATCAGATCTGAGGCATTTGATTTTGCGATCTGATTCATTTTCAACCAAAGCTTTGAAGGCTTTGAACTTTTCAAATTCTTCATATTTATGCTTTAGAAGTCCTATCCAACACATTCTAGAAAAATCATCAATGAACAATATAAAGTATTCTTCTCCACAAGGTGACTTTTTCCTTGATGGTCCACATAAATCAGTATGAACAAGTTCAATAGGCTTCCTAGCTGATCCTTCCTTTTCAGGGAAGTACGATCTGGTTTGCTTACCGAATTGACATGATTTTCATATTGTATTTTCTGGAATGCTGATATCAGGAAGATCATGAACAGCCTGGAATCTGCATGCTTTCCTTATTTGAGAAAAGCTTAGATGCCCCAATCTTTTGTGCCATAACCAGTGTTCATCATTTTTTCTTAGATAGCACTGTTTTTGTCCTCCCTTGAGTATGTATAAGTTGTTTGGAGTTCTTATACCTTTGATCACAGTTTCTCCTATATCAAGCTCACACACAACACATCCATTTGATAAAAATACTACTTCATTTCCTTGATCACACTTTTGACTGACACTCAACAAGTTATGCTTTAGACCATCAACATACATAACATTCCCAGCTTTAGCTTTTTCTTTTAAGAGAACAGAGCCTTTACCTTTTATGACAGCAGGAGTGTCATTTCCAAATGAGACATTCTTTTCCTTTTCTAAGGCATTATATGAGTGAAGTCTTTCTTTGTCATCTGTCATGTGTTTTGAGCATCCACTGTTGATGTACCACTGATTTTCTTGTCCTTCTGCATAGAAGGATATGTTGCATCTTTCTTTTTGTGGTTCTTTCCTTCTCCATATTTTGGGTATTAATGGAGTTTTCTCCTTCTGAGATGTTTGTCGAAATTTACTCCTACATTCAGATTCTTCATGACCGAAGTTGTTGCAGATAGAGCATTCTATTTCATTGACAAGAAGAGAAAAGTTATTGTAGGACCTTTTCATGATCCCTGTCACATTCCTTTGATTTCGTGCTTCTCTAGTCATGATGGTATTTTAAGAAACACATTAAGCAACTTTGTGTCCAAAGTTATGACATGAAAAACATTGGCCATTAAAGAAGTTCTTGCAATTATCGAATCTACTGACCTGGTGATTGTAGTTTCTATTGATATTAATTCTTGAAGCAGATTGAGTATGATTTACCTGAGGTTGGTTGTAGCTTCTGTTCATCCTTGAAGTAAATTGAGCCTAATTTACCTGGTGATCTGCTTTATGCCTTTACTGACAGTTGTCAAACTATTCACTGCTCTTTGCTACATCAAGATAACTTTTAGTGGAGGTTGACGGCTTCTGTGCTTGAGATGCTTCTTCAGTATATCCAAGACCTGTCTTTATCAGAGAAGAACACTGCACTTTGATAATTTCATTTAAGGTTTCTAATCCTTTAGAAAATCTAAGATTAAGAGCTTTTGTTTTCTCAATATCCTTTCTTAGACCCACAATTTCACATTCTAGTTTTTCATTGTGTTTTTCTCTTTCAGCAAGTTGGAATGTCAAAGTATCTATAATCATATTCTTTTCTTCTAAGCAAATTTTGACTTTAGATATTTCTTCATAAAGGTCATCTTCATCTAAAGCATCCAAGCAATCATCATCTTCAAAATCCATAAGAAGTCTATAGTCATTACTATTTTCATCTTCATCACTAATTAATAAACCATCGCTATCTTCATGCATATAATAGCTCTTCTTACTTACACTTTGTTTTCTATTCCATTTTGCATATTCCTTACCTTTATCAAACTTATCTTTATGAGGACATTTGGCAGCATAATGATTGAATCTTCCACAAGCAAAACATTTGAAAGGTAGTTTACCTCTGAATCTTCCGAAACCTCGTTGAAGGTTCTTGACAAAGTTTGCTTCTTCTTCTCCTTTGGAAATATGTCCTGATTCATTGAGTTCTTCTTTTCCTAAAGCTTTAAATGCAACTTCTCTCATATCTGATGGACCTCCTTTTCTCATCTTGAAAGCAGTTAAGATTCTATGCAGTTGTGTCATAGTAATAGTTTGAAGATCCTGCTTTTCTTCTATGGCAGATACTTTTGATTCAAACTTAGCAAACAAGGATCTTAAAACCTTTTCAACTAAAGTAACTTCTTTTATCTCTTCACCCAAATTCTTCATGCAATTAACAATCTCATCTATACGTAAGAAGTAACTAGCTATAACTTCATCATTGTGCATCTTGAGAGTTTCATATTGATTTCTGAGAGTTTGCAATTTTGCACGTTTTACCTGAGAGTCTCCTTCATATCTTAGAATGATTTTGTCCCATATTTATTTGGCGGATTTGAGCACCATAACTTTGAAAAACTTTGGTTGTGACAGACTTCCCAATAATGTATTGACATCCTTGGCATTGGTTTCATATTGCTTTTTACCTGCCGCATCTGTAGGAATTGTTGATGGAAATGTATATCCTCCTTCCATGATTTCCCAGACATCTGTTCCAATAGATTGAAGATAGGTTGTGGTTATTACCTTCTAATAAATGAAGTTTCTTCTATCAAATATTGGAGGTCTGATGGATCCCTCTCTTTCTTGATTACTCATGATGATAGATCTTCCTTCAAGCGATCAAGATTCTTCTGAAGGACCTGCTCTGATACCAATTGTTGGAAATAATACTGAGAGGGGGGGTGAATCAGTATTAGCAAGTCAATAAATTTTCATTTCCATAATCAGATTCATATACGCTACTTCAGTTAATGGAACTCGCGTGTATACACAACTGTGTTTAAGGCAACTAGCGTATATCCAACAAACTTATGATTCAGTTAATTCATGATATGCTGATCTTTAATCAATACATCAGAACCATATGAACAGTAATTAGGTGCAATAAAAATAGAACAGACAAACACACACATGAACACAATATATAAGGGGGAAACCCAATGTGGGTGAAAACCACTTGCTGCAATCATCTCTATCTTCTTTTTAATAATAAGAAACTTCTTTTTACAATTTTTTTGTACTAGTGCAATCTTATACCAGTACGTAGGCTTCTACCTGTAGAAGGCTACAACCTTCTCTCATTCTCCAGCTTTTCCTGGAAGGGAGCTACAACCCCCTAGCTCTTATACTAGCTGATATGTTTACTAGTACGTAGGTGCTGGCCTACAGAAGGGTACAACCTTCTCTTTTCTTCCAGGGACCACGTTTCATTAATTTTCAGACTGGATCCATCAATAACATCATTCAATCATCAAATATATCTGCATCAACCAATCTCTTTTGCACCAACCACAACTGAATCAATCAATCACTTTGACAACCCTTCAATATAATCCTTTAGAATGTTGTAACCAGAATACAGTAACCAGAACCCAAAACACTGCAACAGTAAACAAAAGCATCTAAAACATATTTTATAAGGTATATGTTACTTCCATTTGTCGAACCTGCGTGCATACACTCTTTTCTCAAGGAGAACCTGCATACAGATCTGCAAATCAAATTTAAGATCTATACGCTATTTTGATATGCAGAACCAATGTGTATATGCACCTTTTCTAAAGTGAACATACGTATAGATCTGTAAATGATGATTTAAACATTACAACAATTCCAAACTTTAGTTATACCCAAATCATCATATTTACAGACTACAACATGCGCTAGTTATCCAGATAAATGATTAAACCACATAAAGATAATTCACTTCAAGCCTTAAGATCTTGACCCAACATTAGATCTTATCCTTCATCAAGCACTAAGGTTCATCCTCAGTTCAGATCCAGCTATGCACCATAACCCAATAACCTGTATACTAGATCTTGCTCTTCATCAGATATTCAATTCTTGAGTGCCTTTGCCTAAGGATCTTCTCCTCCTTTTATAGTCTTAGGCCTTACTCAATACCATGGACCAAAACCACTTAGGACCAATACCTAGGGTCAATACTTCGAACCATATATCTTGGATCAAAATACCAGGGACCAAAATACCATGGACCAAATACCTTGGACCAAAATTTAGTTTTCCAAGATATACACGCCTTTCATTCTGTGAAAGTGTGTGTGTATGTATACACTCCTTTTGGTCTGTTAACACGTGTGTATATGCTACTTTGTCAAGGTGAACCTGCTTATACCTCACTTTCCTCATTCTGTGAAATCTGATTTGTAACTCTGTGTTGTTAACCTGCTGAATTGTGATCTGTCTTCTGAGTGAGTTACCATCAAGGACAACACCAATGTCATAGTGCCAAATCTGAGTCATAATGCCAACAACTTCCTCTTTGGATGACAATTTATTTCCTTTTCTCGATCCAAACCTCCAATTTCCCATGTTTGTTGTGAATCTTTGTGAAATTTCCATGCTCTGTTATTTCTCTATGAAAAATTGTTTGCTGTTTTTTTGCATAATCGAATTTAGAAACTAAACTATTTGTTGACAATAGAGGCTCAATCGAGCTATAGAATTGATCGAGTGCTTGAGCCATATGATCCACCATTAGTGGCATTAATAAAAATTTGGTAAGGCCACTGGAGGGTTAACTTTTTAATGGCTTGATAAAGTCGTTGCTTAACCACCTATGCCGCTCGATCGAGTAATCTAAAATTTGAATTTCAGTGCTCGATCAAGTGTTTAAAACGCTCTTGAAGTCCTAAAAATTGGAATTTCGGCACCTCTTCTGCAAATTTCTCCGCAATCCCATTTTTTACCTATTAGATTTAGGGCATAAATTTTTCCTAAGTGGCAGAGTTGATCGCATTGGATTCGTGAAAGAATCCTCTATCTAATGACATATGAATTTGACACTTTCAAATTCATATGATATTTTTCATCTAATTTCTTTTAAACATAACACTTGAAATATTTTTGGACAGTTTCAAAGGGGTTGAATAAAAAATAAATAACATAAAATATACACAATGATTTTTTTCAAAAAATACCACTATCTTCGTTTATGAGTCCTCTTCAAAATGGTACTCTTGGTTTTCAATTTATTTAAAGAATTGAAAAAAATCTTACATGAACACATGTTTCTCCAAAATGCAATTGAAATATTACTTTGCCAACTTCGAAAAGTAATAAAAAAATATAATTTTGCATAAAAACATAATTTTTTAATATGAAAAATTTATATATATATATATATATATATATATATATATAATTTATTTTTTATTTTTTAATTACATCTTTTAGACTAAGTTATGATACGTGAACACACACGTCTCTTAAGTTTTGTGAAAATTTGCAAGGATATATATTGCATTTAATGGAAAATTAAGAGATTACACAACACTATCTTTTTTGAAAAAATATCATTAGGACAACAACATAATTCTACGCATATTTTCTTTTTAATTCGAATCAAAATTCATAATTCTTATATGAATTTTGAGGGGCGCAATTTGATAAAAGAGGAAAAACTTGAAATTTCATCACCACATTTGGCCCAAAAGTGTAATCCATCTTCATGCTTTCACCCACAAATTTTCTAGAATTGGGTCGAACAATTTTGTTCATAAGGTTTTGAAAAGTAGAAGGAGATTTATTCAACCCAAAAATCATGACCAAGAGCTCGTAGTGTTCTTCATGTGTTCTAGATTTTTTTTGGGAATGTCTTATTTTCTTGATATGATATGGTGGTATCTTGATTTAAGATCACACTTTTTAAAATAAACTACTCCATGAAGCTCATCAATATTTGAGATAAGGAATTTATCCTCAATGGTGATTTTTTTTTATATCTCTATAATTAGGTCATCCTCCAAGGCTTATATTTCTTTTTTCACCATCATTATTGAGATGAAAATTAACTCCTAGTAGGTTTAATAACACCTAAATCAAACATTTTGTCTTTGATTTTCTCAACTCCCCCATTTGCCAATGAGTATATCTACAAGGCCTTTTTTTAGGAGCAATACTTCTAGGCATTAGTTTGATTTGATGTTCATGATATGTAGATGGTGGTATACATTTAGGAATTTATTGGAAGACTCTATACTACTTTTCCAAGGTGAATTTTAATTTCTTTGGAATATTTTTATCTTACTTATTTACTTCCATAGAATAAAGTTTAACCACAACTCCCTTACTACCTTTTTTTAGGAGCTTTTCCATCTTATGAGATATTATGAATTGAGAAGATCCAAATTTTAACTCTTTGAGTTCATATTGAATTCTTTCATATTCAAGTATCATTAATAATTCCTTATAGTTTATAGAAATTATACCTAATGTTCTCAACCATTGAACAACATCTACACCTCCTATAGACATGGCATACATTGGACTTTCCAAATTATATTCTTCCATAGTCAGTTTCATGTTGCAGAATTTTACACACAATAAATACGCCCCCCATTAGCCATTGAAACTTTAAAATTTATCACTATATATATAGAGAAATTGAGGCGCTTCGTTAAGTTATGGGCACTATCTGAGTCAATAAGCACTATGAATTGAAAATTTGTCAATGGATATAAAAAAAATTGAGGAACTCCGACTAATATTTTATTAATGAAGCTATGGATACTTCCTGAATCAATAACCACTATGACCTTTTGCTTCTTAATGTAACCTACAATCTTAACAGTTTGAGGTGGTGAGAAACGTCCCAATGCATGAATTGATATTTCACACCTATCTAAATCATTTCTGTGCACAATTTAAACCTTTATTTCTTTCCCTTTTAAGTTGACAATTTATTTCTCATCACTTTACATAGTTCCTCCATTCAAATTCATAATTCTTCTCTAAAGTTTTTGTTTGTTGATATTTATGCCCTTTTGACCATTCATTATTACAACCAAACCATAGTCCTTTTCCTGCTCTTTCCTCCATTTGGTTCTATGAAATTTGAGTAGGTTGAGGTATGGTTGCCTTATGAATACCAAAATGATATCCACTCACTGCATATGTTCCAATGGTAGACTCATGTGTCTCTTTATTCTCGCTTGTATACAATGAGCACATTACATAAATTATGTAATATGTTTAGGATATTTTATTAAAATCTTATGTTTAATATATTCTTTTAATCGACCCATGTAAACTTTCAACAGATGTTCATCACTTATGTTATCCACATTTGTGGTTAGTACTTGAAATTCTAAATTATAATCTTCAATATCACATGTTCACAAAATGTTCCATATTGTGCTCTAAAGTTGCTGTAAATAAACCCTAAGTACAATGATAAGAATGTGGTTTCCTTTTAACTACCTCTTGAAACCATTGATAGGGTTTTATCTCAAACTTAAAAGTTACAATATAAATCATTTTTTTTTCATTCGTAATGATATGCAATTTTAAATATTGTTTTGTTTGGTTTACCTAGGTAAAGATATATATTCCATGAAACTTCTCTAATTCAACCTTAGGAATATTCATACCCTTTGGAGACCATCCATAAGTAACTCCACTATAAGAGTTAAATCCACTTGACAAATGCTTATTTGTTGGAAATTTGTTCAATGTGGATACTAGTGTTATTTTTATGAGTCCTTTCAGTCGTGTTATCAATTTTAGGGAATCTCTCATCTAGGGATGTCATGATCTTATGTTCCAACTATTCCATTTTATTTTCCACTTCTTCCTTATTTTCATCCATATTCAATTCCAACTATTTTTTTCTTATATTTTGTTCTATTTCTATTTATGTATTTATGAAATCAACCTTTTTCACTAACCTATCATTCATTTGATTTTTTAATTTGGATAGTTGGTTTTGTAACTCTTCATCATATTTATAAGTCAACGATGAACGTTTTGGAGGTTTAATTGGTGAAGTAAATTTTGTAGAATAGTTTAAAGCCATGGCAAGTTACTATGTCCTAAGGACAAGAGAGTGTTAGTTTTTATAGCTCTCTAATACACATGCAAGGTATAAAAACAATACTCGGCCTAATCTCTGTTGAAAATAGCAATAAGAAATGCTAAATATAGAAGTGATAAAAATACCATTGCTATAAATAGAATTTTGGGATACATTCCAATTTTAGTTAGTCCCTGAACTAAAATTGAGAATTAAAATTCGAATTTTATCTTAGCAGCTGTTTGAAAAATAATTAATTAATTAATCTTGAGTTAATTAGTTGGAGAAAATCAAACATGAAGTCTATGTGAAGACATGCAACAATTTTCCCTCTCATTGAGGAAGTTATCCCTTAATTAAGGAGATCAAGATGAGTTGTACTTTGAGTTGTAATTAGTTAGCTCATTTAATTGAGTTAAGTCCAGTTAGATTAGTTCTAACAGTTTGTGGAATTGATTGTGAGTTCAGTTAGTTAATGCATGCATGCATGTAACTAGTGTACTTCAGATAATTGAATATTATCTCATAAATAACTCATGCATGTCAGTTCAGTCAGAGACCTAGTTGAGATCAGAGGAAGGGACAGTGTACTATCAGTTGGAGGAATCTTCCTATATAGGAAACTCATCCATGCAGAAGGAATTATCTCCTTCAAGATTGCGCAGTTATTTCAAAGGTTAGTGAGCAGTGTGTGATATTATTACACACAGGTGGCAGCTTGAGGACCCAAGAGAAACTGCACAAAGAAATAGGAGGCTTGGAGGGCAGAGGAGAAGGTTTGTGAGAAGCCTTTGACTGTCTATGAGTAGCATTGAGGGATTGTACTGAGAGCTGGATAGCTTGTGAGCTAAAGATTTGTGTAATCCTGAGATATTTCCACCTTTATGATGATACAGAGATCGGGGTTTTTAGCTGAGGCTTTCCCCAGAGTATTCTTCTGTGTTCATGTGTGATTGATTTCTCATTCTCTGTTATATGTGTTCTATTTGATCTTGCTCAAAATTGATTAAGCTTCCACAAGTTTGTTCGTAGAAGTAGATCAAGTATTTTGTTTTAGTATATTGCATTATCAGGTGTTCTACAGTGAGAAATTCTACAATATCTTAGGGTACTAACTAAAGAGTCTTAACCATGCCCTTATCCATATTACTCGACTACTGGCCAAGTATTAAAGAGTGCTCTCCTTGAGTGTTTGTCTCAGTGTACTATAACAACAATATGACCAATTAACCTATCTAAATTTGGCTTTGGATTTCATATATACCGAAGGTATGTGGAAGTGAGTTTCTATATACAAGTATTTTCTAATGCAGTGCTACTCAAAGGGGTACTAGTAGGGTTTACAGGGATTTCCAACCGAGAGAAATCATGCATAATTCCTACATGTATCCTTCATCGATTATAGTTTCACCCACTAAATGACAGATCAACATGTTATTTAAAGATGATAGAAAATGTCTCTTACAAAAATTTAAAAATGAGCTTGCTAATTGCAAAAAAAGGCTCTTGAAATCACTAAAAGATAACTTGTGCAAGGTAGACTTTGAGGCTATAATCACCCAAATTATGAATTTCCACACCTTTTCTCGATCTACTAGTACTGATGTAGATCTTCTAATCAAACGTTATGCCAATCGTAAGTTATGTACTTTTCAAACCCTAATTTGGATAATGTTTGGATGGTTGACCTTTATCTTAATATATATTTTAAATTTGAACCCATTTGGGTTTGAAATATCATTAGGTAGTGGTTAGATCATATCAATATCGATAGTGCTAGGTATGTACAACACGAATTGTGGATTGTTGGGCGGAGGCGATTTTCGAGCTAGGGTTACAGGTTTGTAGAATTGTTCTCCATGGAGGGATGCAAAGGAGGGAGCTCCACTCCCTCCTACAAATAGGCAATGACCAGCAGAGGTAAAAAACTGATAGAAGAAAATAGAGGTCCTTCAGAGGTAAGACAAAGAAACAGGGAAGAGGAGTAGGATGGCTCTAAATCGATGGAGAATAATAAGACCACAGAAAGCAAGGAAGCGGACAAGGAACAGGGAACAAAAGACAAAACACAAAAGGGACCATGCAAGCCCAAAACTACTATCACACCCAGAGTAGTTTTGAATGATCCTGCTCTGCAAGCGCATCGGGATCATATGCAGACTTATGCAATCATTTGTAAATTCATGGGCTTATGGCCCACTAAAAAAGCTTTACAAACATGGATTAAATACCACTGGAAACCAAAAGGAAGCATAGAGCTATATCTGGCGTCAAAGGGATTCTTTACTGTTGTTTTTGCAAAAATTAAGGATAAGGACAGAGTGTTTGAAGGAGGGCCCTACTTTTATGTAGCAGCAGGCCTATACATGTGACCATGGGTTATGAATTTTGTCCCAGAACGAGAAACTTTTACCTTGGTACCAGTTTGGGTCAGACTCTACTCTCTACCTTTGGATTATTGGCAACTGGAATCCTTATCTGCCATAGGAAACAGGCTAGGGCGTTTTTTCAAAGCCTCTGAGGCCACCATAAGAGGAAAATACACATCCTTTGCAAGAATATGGGTGGAAATGGATCTTTTTGGAGCTTTTCCGGATGAGGTAATCTTGGAAGTGTTTGAGGAAGAATGGGTGCAAACAGTGGATTATGAGCATATCCCATTTAGATGTCATAAATGCCATGAGCATGGGCACCTATTCAGGGGTTGCCCTCTCAGTAAAACAGAAAACAAGGGAAAAGTAATCACCATGAAATATTTTGAAAGCTTTCAAAAGGTGGTCTAGAAAGGAAAGGGAAGCAAAAGAGGATCGAAGCAACTTTAGTCAGAAAAGCAACAAGCCAGTCAAAATATGTTTCAAGCCCTAGAATAGGAGGATGTGATAATGGAAGTAGAGCAGGTCAAGGGAGACAGTCCAGTGGAGGAGGGGAATGAAGAAAATGATGGGCAAACCCAAAACAACAATAAACAGAAAGGAGAAATGATGAGTGACATAGAACTGGAGATGGACCAGGAAATGACCCAGAGTGAGATGGAAATGGAGGAAAACGAACTCCAGGAGATTCTTGAAAAAGAGAATCTAGATTTAGAAGGATTCTTGAAACAAGGTTCCAGGGAGGGTGTGGATTCGTTACCTCCAGAAGAGTTCCACAGAATTCAACAGCTGTTCTTATGGAAAACTCAAACCAAAGGGCTGGAAAAGCAAGGGAAAAATGAAAGACAGGGTAATGAAGGGGTGAAAGCTATGAAAACCACACTAGGAGTAGCACCCAGAATCCCAAGAAAGAAACAAGGCCGGAAAAAGAAAAATGAATTGTTGATGGAATGTGGAAAGCTAATGATAGACTCAGGTAAGATGAAAGACCTATCCAGTTACTCCTTTACAAATCTTTAATAATGAAGTTCACTTCTTGGAATATAAGAGGTCTAGGCAGTAGAAGAAAACAAAGATTACTTAGTAATAGGATGAAACAAGAAGCTCTTGAGGTGATCTTCATCCAGGAAACAAAATGTTCCATGCAAAAAATAAAAGAGATTCACAGCAAATGGCTCAATAAATTTGAGTTTCTGGAAGTCAAAGCAGAGAATTCAACAGGAGGAATTCTCATGCTTTGGAACCCCCAAAAAATTGATATCATAGATGCGGAGGCATCTAGAGACTATCTATCAGTGGTCATTCAACCAGTGGGAGATAAAGAAATTTACCTGGTCACGAATGTGTACGGACCCCAAAGATTGGATGGTAAACTCAAGCTTCTAGACTCCCTGCAGGATCTTAGGGAAAGACATGCAAGAATCCCTTGGATCTTAGGGGGTGATTTCAACATGATCAAATCACTGTCGGAGAAAAAACAAGGGGTACTAGAATTCTGAACAAGGACTCTTCTGCATTTCAATCCTTCATAGACAATATGAAGCTAGTGGATATTGTAATGAACAATGGTACCTATAATTGGAACAATAAAAGAGGAGGAGTGTCTCAGGTGGAATCCAAATTAGACAGATTCATAATCTCAGAAGATCTTATGATCAAGGATAAGGACATAGTTGCAAGAGTTCTACCCTTTGGAGGCTTTGATCACTGGCCAGTGCAACTCGAAATTCAGGGCATTAGTACTCCTAGGAATCGACCTTTTAGATTTGAAAACATATGGCTCTCCCACCTAGATTTCTGCAACAACATTTCTATTTGGTGGGCAGAATATCTGAATTTTCAGGGCACAAGAATGTTCCTTCTCGAAAAAAGACTCAAGCATATCAAACGGCTCAAGGAGTGGAACAAGAAGGAATTTGGAAACATTTTTGAAGCAAAAAAAATAGTTGAGGGAAAAATGCAAGAGCTCAACCAAACCCTTATCATGGAGGGTTCTGATAAAGATAGAAATAATCAGGCAACTCTATATCATCAAGAATGGGAGAACTTATGTAAACAAGAGGAAATTTTCTAGCGACAAAAATCCAGAGTTCAATGGCTAAAAGAATGAGAACGTAATACTAGATTATTCCACAAATCCACTATGGCAAACATAAATCACAACAAGATTTCTTCAATTAAGGACAAGGGAGGTAACCTGCTCAACTCTCATGAAGAAATAGAAGAAGTGTTGGTTCAACACTTTCAGGGTATTGCTTAAGAAACTAGCTTAGACAGAGATCAATACATCAGGATTATTTCAAGCCATATACCTAAGCTGGTTTCCAGAGAGGACAACTTCAACCTCAATAGACCAATCTTGGAAGAGGAGGTCAGTGAGGTCCTAGAAGAATTGGAAAATGGTAAGGCACCAGGGCTAGGTGGATTTAATGTGGATTTCTTTAAAGCTTGCTGGAACATAGTGAAGCAGGACATTCTAGACATAGTGGAAGACTCCAGGAGGGACAAAACTATATTGAAGGCTCTTAATACCACCTTTATATCACTCATCCCTAAACAGGATGTGACTCAAACCCCTGACAAGTTCAGACCCATTGCCTTATGCAATGTGGTCTATAAGATAATATCCAAAGTTGTGGCCAATAGACTCAAACCTCTTCTTCCCACCCTAGTGTCGGTTGAAAAGTCTAGATATGTGGAAGGAAGACAAATCCTCAATAACATCATTCAAGCTCATGAGGTGGTGCACTCATTGACAATCAATAGGAAAGCATGAATGATCATGCAATTGGAGATATCAAAAACTCATGATAGGCTGAATTGGATCTATATTAGAAAAGTTCTAACAGCTTTTGGGTTTGATCATAACTGGATCAGATGGGTAATGGCCCTAGTTACTTCTCCCAGTTTTTCTATCCTTGTCAATGGTTCTCCCTTGGAGACTTTTACTCCTTCAAGAGGCCTCAGGAAGGGAGATCCACTCTCTCCCTTTCTCTTTATACTCATGATGGAAGGACTGGGTCGAGCGATCAAGCAAGTTAAATTAGTTGGTGAGGTCAAGGGTATCCAACTTTCTGAAGATGGCCAGGCCTTAACTCATCAACAATTTGTTGATGATACCATGCTGCAGGGTATCCCCATGGTCAAAGAAGCTCTAGCTTATAGGAAAATCCTGAGAGACTTTGCTATGGCTTCAGGTATGGAAGTTAATCTCTCCAAATCTAAGATTTTTTTCTTTAATACTCACATTGCTATTCAGAGAAATATTTCCAGGATTTTGGGCTTTCAAAGGGAGTCCCTCCCTTCAAAATATTTGGGAGTTCCTTTAACAACCAAGCCTTTACACAAGAGAATCTGGGAGCCAATTATCAACAAACTGCAAGATAAAATCAGGAAATGGACTACCAGATCTTTAAATTTGGCTAGTAAGCTTGTGTTAACCAAGGTGGTCCTACAATCAATTCCAGTCTTCATGCTATCGACTCTTCTAGCACCAAAAGGAGTCCTGCAACAACTCAAAACCATTCAAAGAGATTTTCTTTGGGGAAAGGGGGAAGAACGAAAGAAATGGGCCTTAGTAGCATATGAAAAAATCTGCAAAACTAAAATCTACAGTGGGCTTGGATTGGATGATCCTGAGATTCTAAGCAAGGTTTTAGGAGCTAAATTATGGTGGTGATGGGTTAAAGACCCAAAGGCTCAGTGGGAAATGATCTGGAAAGAAAAATATGCCAACACTTGGCTAAATAACGATCTCATAAGAATGTCAGGACATAGAAGGGGCTCATACCTTTGGAATAAGGCCTGGGATAATAGGGACTTAGTCCAAGGAAACAGCTTCTGGGAAATCAGAGATGGAAATATGGCCCTATTCTAGGAGGATAGATGACAACAAGAGCCCATAGTGTTCAAAGATGACAGGAGGGATCTCAAGGATGAAACAAAAACTAAAGGTTTATCTAAAGTAAAATACTTTTTAGATCAAACCAACAGTAATGGAAAATGGAGAACCTGGGGAAACTTGGATTTTAGGGAGGACAACCCCCTAAAAGCTAAAGCAGAGACTCTACAAAAAATGTTAGACCAAAGGAAGATTCTAAAGTCAGAGGGGCAAGATCAGCTAAGATGGGGCTACAAGAATGAGGGAGCCTTTAATCTCAAGGAAGCAAAACTCATTCTCCTTGACCTGAACACACAAGCTCTGGACAAGATTTGGCTTGAACTATGGAGACACCAAGGCTGGATGAAAATCAAACTATTCATGTGGCTGGTTTAGCATAGGAAAATTCTAACTTGGGATAACATTAGGAAGAGGGGTATGTTGGGGCCTTCCAGATGTCAGCTCTGTGAAGCTCAAGAGGAAACTATGGAGCACCTTCTCAACAATTGCATTTTCACCTCCAGTCTATGGGATTCTTTTTCCACCATTTTCCGCCAGACTAACCGAGACAAAAGGAATATCATCAACACCCTAAACAACTGGAGAAGAAACTTTTTAGAGAATGAAGTTCTTGGCTTAGCATGGGACATCTTCCCAAGTTTCATCATCTAGAATGTTTGGAAAGAAAGGAATAACAGAATCTTCAAGAATGAAAAGAGGCCATCCCAACACATCTTTAAGTTGATCCTAAAACAACTCAAAGAAACTGTTGGCACCATTGTGAGAAATCTTCGTAAGAACCCTCCATCTGCTGCTGATTTGAGAATTCTCTGTGATTTAGGTATGCAGGATATTATGCCTCAGGGGCTGGAAAGGAAAGTAATCTCCATGGCATCTGAGCAATATTTCTGGCATCCTCCCCCCAAGGTCTTTTTGAAATTCAACATTGATGGGGCTTCAAAAGGCAACCCGGGTGCCGCTGGTTATGGAGGTGTGTTAAGAAGTGTTCTTTGCATCTTCCACAGTCATTTAGGAAAATCCACCAATAACATGGCAGAATTAATGGCTATGGAACAATGTTTAGATCTCCTAAAACAGGAAAACTGACAAAATGTGATAGTTGAGGTTGATTCTGAGCTTATCATCAACTCGGTCAAAAGGATCAGCTGGGGAACCAAGCCAGAAAAAGTTTCAAAAAACTGGAGGCTGATCCAAGGCTTTCAATGGATTCAGACTCACCTCCAGAGCCTTCGTATAGTCAGTTTTAAACATGTTCGAAGGTCGGTAAATAAAATGGCAGATCTTCTAGCCAATCAAGGTGTTATCAACACACATAACAGGATCGTGTTGAACTGGCAAGAGCTGCCCCCGAGAAGAATAAAAACGATTTTTCATGAGCATGCAAAAGAAGACAGAGTCATGTTTCAAAGAAGAGCCATGGATACAGATCCCAGGTGATTTAGACAATCCGTTTTATAGCCAGTCAGATGGCTCTGATTCTGAGAAGTTGGGTAGTTTGGGGGGAGTCTCTTCTTCCCTCAGCTCCAGAAGAAAAAACACTTCGGAAAGCAACCTCGGCGGCTGCAATACCATGATCTTTCCGTCTAGGGTCAGAATACTAGGTGGGGGACGGTTTTCCAGCAATCGCGGGCCTCGCGGGTGGAAAACAATTTTTCTTATTTTGAAGCGATCACATACAGATTGCAACACGTGGCAGTGGGGTCAGCTTGAAAACCACCCTCATTGCACGCTAATGTTCAGTGACATAGGTCGATGCGACATGATCGTCAACCGTTGGATCATCTGCAGCGGATCGACGGCTGGGAATGATCGAGCTAGTTGGTGGTTAGGTTGGGTAAGGGTCGAGCGCCTTACCATTGCGAAATAGTCCTCGACCTTTGGATTAGGACTGATGGATCAACGGTGAAGATCAAAGGATCAGGTTGTTGGGTTGGTGAGAGATGCGCTTGTCCTCTATTTTGGCAGATTGGAAAAATGGGTGTATGTCATTAAGTCAAAGCCAGTTCAACTTTCCCGCGAATTGATGGGACTCTCACGTTTGACTTCAGCTTATTTCTTAGTTTTGGTTCTGCTTCCGGTATCAATTTTGTTCAGCCTTGTACAGCTTGTTTTGATTTTGAAAGTTGGGTGTTCTACCCATTTTCGGTTGGGTGTTCAGGACCCTCCCTTGATCCACAACTCCTTGTGGATTGTTGTAATTTATGTATATCTTTAATGAAATAGAAGGTCCTACTCTTGCTTTAGCAAAAAAAGAAATATCATTAGGTAGTACTATGATATGATTTCTTAAGCTCCCAAAAATTTCATTGTCTAGAACTTCACTAAGATAAGTTAGAGCTAAAATTTCACGATGACTCTTTTAAAATTGACTTTATTCATAAACCCTATATTCATTAGATTATATCTCTTAAAATATAGTGAATCAAAATATAAATTTTTGTTAATTACATTATGACATTTCTGCTTAGAGTCCAAAAAATTTTACTGTTTGAAATTTCACAAAACAAATTTATAAGAAAAATTCTAATATGACTCATTTAACACTGATTTTAGGATTAGTTCCAAACCCTATCTTCCATAGAATATATCTCCAAATTTATTGTAAACTAAAAGATGAAATTTAAATCACCTATACTATAATATTTATCCTTAGTCTCCACAAAATTTCACTATCTAAAACTTCACCAAGAAATAGTTATAATATAAATTTCAAGATGACTCATTTAAATATGATTTTGGGATTAGTCAGAAACCTCATCTTCCATACACTATATCTCAAAAAGTCTAATGAATAAAAACTTGAAATTTTGACCACGGATTCCTTTGAAAATTTCCTCAATGTTCTAAATAATTTTCTATATGAAACATTCCAAAAGAAATTATAGTGAAAATTCAAATATATCGTGATTGAAGGGGAAAAACCTTCGGATGATATGCTCTTCATACCAAATTTTATGAACCAACACCTTGAAAATGATAAAAAGTAAATGAACAATATCCATTTCAAGGGGAAAACTTCCTTTATAAATGAATATAATACACAACACAATATATGATGCCTATAAAAACAAATGTCATCTAAATAGGATATAAAGTGACACAATGTAATCTACCATTAGGCCAGCCTAACCATAACCAATAAACTAATAATGAAGGGCTATTAGGGCTTTAACAAGCCCAATCATACTAATTCTATGTAATAAGAGTGCAAATAATAAATTGAGAAATGCTTGCATCTATAATTCATACTTCTTGTTGTTTAGTCATTTTATGGTCACCATTTGATGACTAGATGTTAATATGAGCTCTAAATTACTAATTTACTGTTTTTTTTTTTTAATTATATCGAGTCATTTCTATATTTTTTTTAAATATCAATTCATTTTTATATAAATATGTTAATAGTTTAATAATAAATTAAGAATGCAAATAATAATTGAGAAATGCTTGCATTTATAATTCTTACTTCTTGTTGTTTAGTCATTTTATGGTCACTATTTGATGATTAGATGTTAATATGCACTCTATTAATTACTATTTTTTTTTAAATATCAATTCATTTTTATATAAATATGTTAATAGTTTAATAATGTAATCCATTAACTAATATTTACCAATATGCTTCCACATTGCCCACGGGGCTTTGGATTGACGGTGAATGGGTGTACTGTTAAGGCACTCCTTGCGATAGGTCACTGGTTCAAATCCCCCGTGGGTGCTTAGGTAGTATTATATAGAAAAAAATATATATATGCTTCCACATTCCATGATTGTAACATTTTTTTCCTAAATGAATTATTGTTCATAAAAATAATTTATGTTAGGTTGTTTTTCAACTATTGTTCATAATAATAATCTATGTTAGACTGTTTTTATCATGATTATCTTGGTACTTTAGCTTAATGTAATAATCAATGCCAGAGAACTCAATCATTATTCTATACATTAAATAGAAATATGCAATTGTAACTCTAGTCTTACCCATAGTTTTATCATTGACATCCAAGGTTGAACATTCTGATTTACCAACTTCATTTGTCATATACATTTTGTTAAGTTCGACAGATTGAGTAACTTGAGCATTTACATAGTTCACTTCCAAAAATTCATGTAACAAGATTGAGTAATACTTGGATGTTAAGTTTGATAGAATGGATAATAGTTTGGATGATTATTTAGATATTTAAATGAATATTAACTACCATTGCCACCACCATTATTATCAATAATATTAAATTAGTTTTTCTATTTATAAAATTTTCTATTATTTTTGACATGATAAAAATTATGAGTAATGCCAACTTCATTGACTCTTCTAATCTTGATGCAAAAACTATATTATTCACAATAAATGAAATATTTCGAAAATAATTTAGGAAATTTAAAATTAACTTGTACACCTATATGAATAATAATATACTAAATTATCTGTACACTTATATGAATAATAATATACTAAATTAGTTTTAAAGCATCTGTTCAAAATGAACATAAATTATTCAATAAAATGATATTTTCAAATTGAATATTTACAATACTATTGAATAAACTTGATTAAAAAAATAATTATGCTAATTTACTAAACTAGTAACTAATATATTCTATACCTATTTTGATCCAGTGATGCTTCAAATATTAAGTTCATGATCATTGATACATCCTTTATGCTTGCTCTTGAAAGGTTGATAGGAAACATATAATCAACAATTTTATGAGTGTGATAATCCCACTACCCTGGAAAACTTTGTACAAAGCACTACATGAGAAATAATATTCAACAAGGCATTAAGAAAATCAACCTAGGAAACAAGTGCCATATAACGGCTGACCTTGCCACGTGAACCCTGCATACAAACCAATTATGAATGCATCGTAAGTGAAGGTTCTCGTTTAAATTAGGATCACGTTGAGTTTGACGCGGATCTCAGATATGTGTAAGGCATTTTCCTGTCATCCTTTCTATGTGATGTCAGAATATCAGAATATGGAAAAAAACTAAAAAATTTTGAAGTGTAGTTTAAAAAAATCTACAATAGTTTAAAAGATAATAGAAATTTCAATGAGATTATGATAAAATTTGTCAGAATTTTTTGAAAATTTGGGTTACTAATCAAATTTCGAGATTTTAAGTGCCCGTAAAGTTTTTGATGGTGTTGAATTCATTCCCACTATTATAAAACGATTAAAACAATCCAGCATTGTGATGATGATGGTTAATGTCTCTGAGACCAAACATTGGTCTATCGGACCTAAAGAAACAAATTATTTATTTTGATTTAAGATTTTATTCCTATGCTCAAAAAGTTTGGAGAGAAGCCTCCCGAGCTCACTATAATTTTGACATTGTAAAAAGCTAGGAAGGTCAGTTTTGTAACAAAAATTGTAAAACTGAGATCTAATGTGGTTGTACACGGGGCACTCTAAGAGGAAGTGGTTTTCATCCTCGATGTTCCTATTCTCACATATATGGCAAATCCTTTCCATCCATGGTGTTTTAGGAACTGCCCAACGACCTGTTTCACTATGGAGCTCATGAGAATTCGTTCTAATCTTTGCTATATTAATTTTCTTCTTTGAGCTAGTTAAAATAAAGAGATACTTTTGATCTTCTAGGGTGGAGTTGATGACCTTCTTATAATAACTTAATTTTCTTTTAGCCGCTAAATCTTTCTCACACCACATTTTTTCTTTGAACTTAGAAGTAACAATATCTTTAATGTTATTTATGTTTTGCAATGCATCATTCTCGTTGATCTCCCAATAGTTTAAACATGCCCTTGTGTTTTTATGCCACCCCCGATTAAGCCTTAGGTGGTTTTGGCTGGAATTTAAAGCTAGCTTAGGAAGTCTATGATTGTCTATGTTATTGAGTTTGTGCTTGTACAACAGAAACCTAATCATAGCTAGCCTCTCAATAGGGGAAAGACCTGCTTCTATAAGGAGAATAGGATAGGGTGCATTACTTTTAATTTTTAGGTTATAAGTTATAAAATGCTTCTGGATTTTATCAATCTTTCTCCATGATTCTCTGGAGATGTTGCAACCCCAAACCTCACAGCCATATAAGATAACAAGAGTGACTAAAGTTTCAAAGAGGAACTTCTTTTTATCCCACATTATGAGGTTTGTTGTTTTACAATTATTTTCAAGACCAAAATAAGCTTTCCACCCCACATTAATCCTTTTCTCAATGCTATGGTTCCAGTTGAGCTTGTGATGAATATCAATTCCTAGGTACTTGTAAGAATACACTTCCTCCAAGTTATTATTGTCATACATAAAATTAACGTAAGTGTCTTTCTTGGATTTGATAATCATACCTTTTGTTTTGTCAGTGTTAACAGTCATACCCATGGTAGTGCAGAAATCCTTAAGAAGCCTGAGTTGCTTATCAAGATCAGATGGGCACCTTGCAAAAAGAACAATATCATCAGCATAGAGAAGAAAGATGACGACTATCCCAACTAATATATATATGTGTGTGTATGTATATATATGTGTGTGTGTATATATATATATATATATATATATATAACATCTATTTTTTGAACTCTTATTATAACATTAAATAACACATTCAGTGATCACCACTACTTTGCAATAATAAGTCAAATTAATTAATCAATCATAATATAAAAAATGATATAAAAATAAATATAAATACTAAATAAAAAAATCAATAATGTAAAATTAACTTAAAAAAATTTACAAATTTAAAATCTAACACCAAAAATTTACAAATTTAAAATGTAACACCAAATTAACAAAGTGTAATATGTTGCACTGCCTCTTATGGCAATTAATTTTTACTATTAAATTTATAAAATAAAATATATAAAAAAATAAAATATTTTTAATCATTATATATGAATTAAGAAGTATATAAAAAGAGGAAATATAAAAGTATGAAGTTAGATTTTTAATTGGGGTTGATTAATTGAATTAATTTATGAGTAAAGAGTTACCATTTAGAAGTATTTAAGTTATTAAAATGATTAAAAAATTGTATCTATCCTAGATCACACTAACTTTACCTTTAATATGGTTAAATATATGTCTACTAAATCTAAATCTTAATTAACTTGAATCACACTAATTTCTAACATGGTTAAAATTTATATCCACCCGATTTAAAAAAATAAATAGTATCTTAAGACTAACCCCATAATTCTCCAGAGAAAAAAACTAGATCCTATAACTATTTAAAATAAAATTTATTTAATTTATAAAAAATATGGAAAAAGTAATCACCCAAGATAAATTTAATATATAACCATTTCTTGCAGGTTAAAAAAAAAGTTTGAGAAAATAATTTCATATATTTGATATTTGATATTATTAATTAATAAGTAATTATTATTTATAATCTTTTTTATCGTAAAAAATAATATATATTTTAGATGTAACCGTAAATAATGTGAAAATTTGTAAATCACATCAACAATAATATATATTTTAAATATAGTAATAAGTTAAATGAGAAAAATAAATATTTTTATTTATTTATTTTAATTTTCAATATTACAATTTTTATATTAATTATATAAAGTGTAATGATTAATTTTTATTTTAATTTCCATGGTTTTTTATATTAATTATATAATATGTAATGATTAATTTTTATTTTTATTTAATGAAATAAATTATTTAATGTAAAATTAAAAATTTTAAAACCATTAATTGACTCAAAATAATTTATATCTTTTTAATAAATAAAAAAATAAATAAACATTATTATTATATTTTTAATGTTTATGTATTATTATTTATGATTGAGGAAATTACATAAGAGTTTACATTTGAAAGATTTTATAACTTTCTTAATTTTATATGAACAAAATTCCCTATCTGAGATGCCAAAAAATGGGCCATAGCAGACCTTTGTGTTGACCCAAAAACTAAGGTGTTGTAAAGTTCAAACTTCAATCATGCCCCCCTTTACAAAATAACATAATATAACTAAAAAATTGACACAAAGACACCACGAAAGACAAAATTAACACAACATGGGGTTTGTTCTCCAGTAAGGTAGAATTGACATTCACAATGTTGAAAGGAACTGCATTGATTACTGCATCCTCTTTCTCATGTTCACTGGAGTCAGTATCAGAGTTTGAAGTTATATACCATTCCACTCAAGTCAACCTTACCACTATGTCATCCAAATTGTATCTAATGTCCCACATGATGCGCTTGATCTCTTCCTAACCTGCAAAGAGTTTGTACTTATCGACTTGTTCATCACGAATAACTATTCTAAGCAGTATCTCCATTTGGCGATGGTGAGTGATTGAATGAAAAAATGGATTCGCTTCCTAAATTTTCTAGGATCTGTTACCCATCTGAGACCGCCTTTTCTTATCTCAGATTCAAATATATATTGGCAGTCTCCAAATTCTTTGGCTTCCAACTTTAGGATTTCTTTCCTGACCTCCAAAGGAGCGACTTCAAAAAAGTGTGCTACTGACTCCCATCCGAACAGTCGTCGATGTCTGGAGGAGGATGTCCTTGCCCGCCTTGTCAACGTCATGTATAACCTGCAAACATAATAAATGACTGCTACCACTGACGAATGGGAAAGGACTCCAACAATGTCACAGAGGGAAAGTAATTCGACTCGGACACTGAGATGATAATTGACTATAGAGGAAGGGAATAAAATGAAATATTCGAGGGTTGAGGTAAGTGTATGACACATCCTGTGAGGCAACTAAAAATATGTATGAGTGTGGTAACTGAAAATATGTCTGAGTGAACATATAACACCCCTCATGATTGTGTGAACATTTAATGAATGGGAGTGATAAGACCCGATTTTAAAACCAAATCGAGAAAGTCCCCAAGTACCGACAATCATTAAACAGTTGAAAGATACTCCAATTGGGTCTGTGCTCTATAAGGAAGTCGGGGATAGTACGACCACCAACTCAAAAGATGGGCCATACCCCATGTTGTGCAGGAATAACACAAAGAACATTATTAGAAACTACCACCCTTAAAACTCGAGCACTGGTGTGACCGACAACTAGAGCAAACACAGAGTTTATGTGAAAGGAAAAAGGGTGAGCATTGAGGTGAATGACCTTGAAACAATGTCGCAAGCCACTGCTCGACCCGCCATTCAAGAGTGACCACCAAGTCCAAAATGTGATGAGCTACAATTTTGTTAACAAGCAGATCCCCTGAGCTCCACCACCCTACAAACAAAATACAGATTTTATTGTTGGAAAAAATACTGAGAGGTGGGGGGGGTGAATCAATATTTTAAAAACTCACTTAAACTTTTCTTTCCTTATTCAAAATTTTTCACATGACTATAATGAAGTAAACTTGTAGGGTGCGTATGTACACGACTGTTATGCAAACAACTAACATATATCCAGTTAACTAACTTTTCAGTTAATTCATCATTTGTTTAACTTGAACCAGTGTATCAGTACTTCATTAGGCATTAATTAAATAGTAACCATGTGTAGTAAGAACAGAATAAACCATCACACATAAGCAACACATCAACACACATGAACATCAAGATTTTTAGGTGGAAACCCAATGTGGGAGAAAACCACCATTGATGTCGTCTCTGTATTCATATTTTATTATAATGAAAAACTTCTTACAATCTTGTATTGGCGTAGACACATACCAACATGCAGACAACCACCTGCAAAAGGATACAACATTCTATCGTTCTCTAGCACCCACTAGAAGGGAGCTCCAACCCCCTTATATAGGTTACCGACATCCACTGGAAGGGAGGTCCAACCCCTTGATCAGATTTACTAGCTACCACTGGAAGGTATCTTCGAATTCTTCACTGAAGGATCCAACACTCAACACCTCCATGGACCACGTTTCATAATTTTCATATTGGATCCACCTAACTCAAAACATATTAACCCGAGGGCCACCTTTCATCATATTTTTAGACTAGACCCATTACCATCATTTAAGCCCAATATCAAATAACAAACTGAAACCAATCACTATATAAAATCAGTGAACCAACTTAATCATCAAATCATTGAATAAACTAATTATTGAATCTCAAAGCAGCTAGATCATTTCAAATTACTGCATACTCTTCATCAGAATGTCAGACAACTTACTGTTCATCACAAAAACTAGATCCTTTCATTGCAAACCCTAGTCAATTTTATGTCAGAATATATACGCTACTCTTATGAGACATACCCATGTATACACACTTTCTCTTCAGATAACCTGCGTACAGGTCTCAAAACATTGAACCCTAAAACTGAATCATTGCACTACTGAAATCGATCATAAAAACACAAACTTGAACCAAATACAGATCATCTCATAGAAATATCATTACTATTCAATATTTCATAACATAATCAGTTCAAGCTCAACCAACATTGTCAAACACAAATCATCATGAAAGACTTCATTGGCAAACAACAGTAAACATAACAAGATTGATTAGACATCATATTTAGCAAAACCCTAACATATGTACACGATCCTTATAAGACACTTCTGCGTATGTACGCACCTTTCTAGAAGCATACCCACGTACACATCTTTCCATACTGCAGAATTGATACGCGACTATTGAGAAGAAGATATGTGTATGTACACGATCTCTCTGAAGAAAACCTTTGTATAGATTTGTAACTACCGAATCATACCTTCGCTGCACAACAAAACATCACTCAAACCCAAAATCTCGGAATATACTATAAAAGGCACACATCATAACATCATCACAAATCTATCACCCCATAAGCAGATTATTCAATGTGTAGTCATTTTAGATCTATAAGATTTGATCCATCATCACACTTCCAGGTGCACACTTATTTCAGATTAAACAATTCATTAATAAACCAAATCATGTATGCCTAGCACTTTGATCTCCATCTCCTTATATAGCTTAGGCCTTAGCCAATTCAGTATTTATGTCGATGGTAGTCTTTGACGAGATGAAATATTCGTTGTTGTGCTCATTACTATGGGTCAATACCATGGTAAAGACCCCTGGTATTAAGAATACTATGTTGTAGAAACTGTACGCGACTTTTCTTCACCAACCCTGCATATACGTGACTTTTCTTCACAAAACCTACGTATATGTGGCCTTGCTTCACAAAACCTGTGTATGTACGTGACTTTGCTTCACAAAACCTGCGTATACTTCTTCAAACTTCATCTTTTTCATTCCTTTGTATCTGAACTGATATTCCTTTGTCCAATCTTTCTGTCACATCTATACATCATGTTGACATCTTTATTAAGTAGGTTGCCATCAAGGACAATGCATTTGTCATAATACCAACATTTATAACGAACCACCAAGATGAGGGCACTAGTAAGAAGGGAAAGATAATCTCATGAGAAATGCACAACAAAAACTATGTATCCCAAATAAAACTAAAACTCACAAAACCCACACAAAAACACATAATAAAACCATTAATAAAAACAAATAAACATTAGTTATAAATGTTTCAAGATCTCACTAATTTCCATTATAAAATAAAAACATTAAAATGTCTTATCTTAAAATTTTATGCGTTCTATTTTTTTTATCCAAATTAGATATGTCCCATTGATTCTTAAACCAAACTTACCTGCAGTGAGAATTAATATTAAATTAACTATAATAATCCTCCACAATTAATATTAAATTAACTATAATAATCCTCCACAGTTTACTAATAAATAAGAGTCTAAGTACAAGGAAGGTTTTCTTCTCATGCCACTCTTATATAATGAAAAAAATGATTTCTGTCAAGTATGCGTAGAGTTATTAACAATTAAATGCTTTTTTCTGAGGAAATTGTTAATTTTTTAATTAATAAAAAAAAAAATAATAATTTTTAAAAATAAAAATATATTTTTATAATTATTAAATATTTAATTTAATATATTTATTTTTCAAAAAACATTACAAAATTTTAATAAATTAATTTAATTTAAACCAACTAAACAAAAACAAAAATCAACTAAATTTAAATGTAAGCCAATTACAATATATTTACCTTCAAAATAATATATAATATATATCCATAAGCTGGATAGAAAGACAATGTCCAGCATCACTAGTAGCTACAGTAAACATAACTATTCTAGAATTATAAATTATAGAATTAATTATGTTTTAAAAAAAATATTTTTATGATTATTAAAAAACAAAAATCAACATTTTCAAATACATATGGATTATTACATAAATACATAACTGTCAAACTATTATTACATAAATATGTAAATGTCAAACTAAAATTATAATGGTGAATGCATATAAAGATGTACATAAATTTATATAAAAATACACATAGATTATTACATAAATACATAACTGTCAAACTATTATTACATAAATGTCAAACTAAAATTATAATGGTGAATGAATATAAAAATGTACATAAATTTATATAAAACTACACAACAAAAAATTGTTCGGTAACCATCCTAACCGATAATACCATGACAATAATTATAATAGATAATCGCATAATAATTTAATAAACGCTATATAGTAATTATTGTCTGTCGCTTATTTTAATTAATTAATAATTTATTAATTTATAGTAATAAGAGTTAATAATATTAATTTAATTAATTAATTATTATAATTAATATTTTTAAGTTTACGCGTTAGAGATGAGTGTTAATAAAAATATTTGTAAAAATTAGAAAAATAATTTGTAAATTTCTATTTTATTAAATTGGAAATTATTTAATGTTGGACTAAATTAATAGATAGATAGTTTAATGTTAGCAGTAAGCATACTAATGAGGTAAATATAATATCATATTCACAACACTGTAATCTTAATAATTAAATATTGAAAACGATAATATATTTATATTAATTATAAAAATGATTTTATTTGTATCGTGTGTTATCTCGGGTGGTTGGGACAGAGTACTATTGCCCTCCCCACGCAGGTTCGATTCACCCCGAACATGTTGAGTTGCCTGCACACAACATATGAAAGTCTATTTCTAGATATCAGATGTACAGATTGTATATATTGTAATATAATGCTTCTTCAGTTGGGTCACCCTTTTAAAAAATACAAATTATCTTATTTGATTTTGTAATAAATGCAAAAAGATTATGAAAAGACATTAATAAAAGAAGAACACTAATTCCATATTCTCAGTTCCATGATATTATTAATTAAGCCAAACTAAGTTTATAAAGCATTCACCGTACCATTTGGCTATAAACTAAAGACATTTACAATACACCCGCTAAAAAATAATATTTAATATCCACAATTATTATGGATCTTAAACTAGAATATAATCCCCCAATCATATTAGCATTTATCAAATAACATTATCATTATAATTTAAAATAATTATTAATGTTATCAATAACATTAATTAAGAAAAATAGTTATTATTTAATATTCTTTAATATAAAATCATTATATATTAATTAATTTCATATAATTAATTTATATAAATATTAACTTATTAATAATATTATATCCACAATTATTATGGATCTTAAATTAGAATATAATCCCCCAATCATATTAGCATTTATCAAATAACATTATCATTATAATTTAAAATAATTATTAATGTTATTAATAACATTAATTAAGAAAAATAGTTATTATTTAATATTCTTTAATATAAAATAATTATATATTAAATAATTTATATAAATATTAACTTATTAATAATATTATAAATAATTTTGTAATTGTTGAATTCAGGCTTCTGTGATCCATATCAAGTTTATGAGAAAAAGCTTTTCGGCCTAAATCATATGAAAATACATTTGTCCACGCTTTTGGAACCAAAAAGTGTGGTTCGTTGTCAGGACAAGTTAAAGAGTCAGATCATGGCTACATATTAAATAGGGAGAGCAGATCATGGCTACATATTAAATAGGGAGAGTAGATCTTCCAACGGCTAGGTTTGATTAAAGAAACGGCTATATTAGGTCAGACTGGACAAAGGGCTATAATTGACCAAGAAACGGCTAGATTTTACTATTCAAATTGTTTAACTGTATTAATAGGTTAAAACTAGTATTATTATAATATTTATCATGTGTTATTTTAAGTAAAAAGTTAATCAAACTACATTTAGGGAATATTTACCAAATAATAACTATTAGTAATAGAAATGAATTAATATAGACTAAACAAATAATATTATATTATTATTATTATAATAATGTTACAGTGCTAATCTTCTTATTAATGGCTTGTGTAACTAATTAAAAAAATTTAATAGTAAAGTTTATCAAATGGGGATAAGTGTTAATAGATCTAGGGATATTAATAATAATTAGAATAATATTAATTCTTGTTATATTATATGTACTAGATTATTTAGATTAGACATGAAAAGGGGAAATATTTTATAATAATATCAATCGTGTATAATTAGTAACAGTGTGGATTTAATAATATTAGTTATTATTATACTTTTGTTATCATACAAGTATTATTCTTATTATTGATGGTTAGGGCAACTAATTAATATCAATTTATTAGTAAATTTATCCAATGGGAACATATATTAATAGATCTAGGGATGTTAGTACATGTAAGGATTAATTATATTAATATAACAGTGTTATAATAATAGTATTATTATTAAAGGTTTGTGTAATTAATTAATATTAATATATTAGAAAAGCTGACATCTTGTTCTTTAAGATAGTCATGAAAAGGACTATTACTTAAATAAACTAAACCAAGGGAGATTTCCTAAGACGATTAAAGAATTACGGCTAAATAAAGCAGGATAAGGGATAACAAGGGAAACATAGAAATCTAGAATAAGTCAATAATAGAGGGAGGGGAAGAAGGGGAAGACATGACTAGGAAGAGAGGGCAAGGATCCAGCAACTACTAAAACTTTTTCTCATAAATTTTATAATTATTTATAAATTATTATAAATAATTGTTAAAGTGTGTCTCAAGAGTTCCGGGAAGGAAAAATGTTTAAGATAATATGGACATTTAAATTAGTTTAATAATAATTAAATTAAATTGGGGATTTTGATCTGTGGAGACTAATTAATGAAGTTTTCATAGTTACAATTGATGGGATGGGATACCCACTTATTGTTGATGGGAGACCCACCACTTTGGTTAATGAATTGAAAATGGGAAAACCTAGTTAACTTCCTCGATGATGTGTAAAAACTTTCTAATCTAGTTATAGACAAAAGTTGACTTGAAAAAGTGTGTATTTATTGCATCACAAATATCATACTACAAATTACAAGGCATGGCCCAATAACATGTTTAAATTCCGGGTTTGAACAAGGTCAATAGTATTAGAGATAAATGTTAATAAAAAATTACAAAAAATACAAAATTAATTAATTTGCAAAGTTCTACTTTAATAAATTATTTAACATGTTTAATCGATATGTTTAATCTATTTATTAGGTGATCAGCCTAGAACCCAGTGCATATTACCTCTTGCTTACAAGAGATTAACAAATCCTAACTATATTATTACAAAAATCTTTTTTGTACTACAAATTTAATGTAATAATTATTAACTTTTTTCCTCGTTAAATTTGTAAGTAATTACAAATTATTCAAATTCAGTAATCTAAACTATTAAACTTTCACATAATATGAAATGTTCTCTTCTTTAAAAAAAACACAAAACAACCTAGTAAATCTTTATCACTCTTTTAGGTTAACCTAGTAAATCTTTATTACTCTTTTAGGTTAACCGACATCATTGACTTATTCATATCAATATTTTAAGGATTTGCAAAGTTAATTCTAATACTATATAAAGAAAAAGCAAGGTGCATAATAAGGTGCATAATATGTGATCAACCATTAAAGATAATGTCAAGAATAGATACATGTTGCTCTTTCTTTTATTTTAAATTTTAAACTTTTACAATGTGATTGAGTTGAAATTAAATTAGCACTTAATCATTACATTCAGGCTTTATGCATTAAGACTTTATGTATTAATGATTTAAACATTTATAATTTGATTAAAAATATTAATAAATTTTTTAAAAATAAGTGTATTTAAACATAACTTCTAAGTAACATAAATCATACAATTTCTTAGCTCAATATTTATTTCAAAACAACATACACCTTCTCAGAATTAATAAAAAATAGACATGATAGTGGCACACTTTTAATATAGACACCAAAACCAAATTGAATTTACATTAGTGCCTAGTTCATGACAGATATCCAGTAGTCCTTGCCAGTAGGAGAGAATGAACAGTGATGCTGGCAGTTGTGTTGTGAACCAGTTTTGGGGCAATAGAGGCAAAATAGGTTGTGGAGGAGCTTGGTGCTTTTTCACCACCAAAAGAGACAATCACCACAACTCACATTATCTCTGGGAAGTTGCGATTATAAATGTTAGCCTTAATTGTGTGTACAAACTTTCCAATCTCACCTCAGACAAAAACTGACTTGAAAAACTATGTATTTATTGCATCATAAATATCATACCACGAATTAGCATGGCCCAACAACATGTTTAAATTCAAGACCAATAATATTAGAGATAAATATTAATAATTAAAAAAAAATACAAAATTAATTTGTAAAATTCCACTTTGCAAAATTGTAAATTATTTAACATCCTTGACAAATTTATTAGATTGTAGCCTAGAACCCACTGCTTGATACCTGTAGGCGACAGGCATAATAAAGCTACATAACTTATTTTAAAATTTGCAATTTTTTTAATAAAAACACAACCCCTTCACATACAACTTAATAAACCATTAAAAAGAAACCAATCAGAGGTCACAAGTAAAATAAATACTGAGACACTAATGATTGATGTGACTTTTGACAAGAAAAACTCACACAATAAAAATCCCCTTCTGCGTATTGCTTTTACTAAAGTAGAAGCCCCACATCACTCTTTTTGATAAAAACCCTTTTTTATTTTTCAGTGCACATGCAATAAATATTCCTCCATGGAGTAAGCTAACGGGTTGACGAAACAACCTTTGGGGTTCGCGCCCCCTCCCCGTCGGTGAGGCCCTTCCGGCAACCCTCCGCGACATGGGTCCCATTCTTCCTTAATGTAAACGAAATAGGCATTACTGTCCGCGAAGTTCTGTTTGCAGGCTCGTCATCCAGGTCACTATAGTTGTCACCATGCCATTCACTTCCATTTTCCAGCTCGTTTGCCAACTCGTTCGAAGTGACAACTCCCATCAATGGCCACCTGCCAGAAGGATACAGAGTAAGGGAGAATGGTGGCATCCATTTGAAATTTGAATACCAAATTTATGGGAGCGTACATTCAAATTTTGGAAAAATATGTTGTGCATGGGAGGACATAACTTCTTCGCTTTTTCTACCGAGTCCTTTCTCCGGAAGCCCCATTGTCATTTTCATTCTATTGAGCACCATTCAGGAACTCCTCTTCTCATTCCGTCGAGTGTTATTCAGGGACTCTGCTTCTCATTCTGTCGAGTGCCATTTAGGAAACCCTTCGTCTATTTTCCATTTTTAGGAACTCCCAACTGCAACTCTACCCTACTTCCATCCCCATTTTCAGGATACACAATTCCTTGAGGGAATATTTTCAAGAACTCATCAGAGCTTCCATTTCCAAAGGGAGAGGAAACCACACATTGATTTGTTTCTCATTTTAGAGAGGAAAAGGGTATAGAATTTCATAGCTAACGACAGTTGATCCTATGCCTCGGAAGCCCTGAAAGTTGTCGAGGGAATTTCTCCTTTACCGAGCAATACAGAGTCACTGTTTTGCATATAGGGTTACCATTTGCAAATGTAAATTTATTATTTTTTTTACAAATTATCTGCAATTATGTGCATTATTTCTACAAATTATTTTCAATTATCTACATTATTTTTTCTCTAGGATGTTGTTCTAGGGAGTTGTCGCAATCGTGACCAATGAGTTTCCACAATGACACTTATCTGGGTTTTCATTGTGATAACTCACTGGTCATCGCTGCTGCAATTCGTTTGTCACCGTTGTTTGTAATTTGTTGGACATCGTTCATTCGTAACTCATTTTATATATGTTAATTGAGCCATGTAAATGTTTGCAAACACACACGTACACCATTACAACAATGTCCCCATAATGGGAAACAAACCATGACTTAATTATTATTAGCTTTTAATTAAATTTTATAATTACAATAATGTAGTAGTCATAACTTTATCAAATGAGGTGTCGCAAGCCCAAAACTAAACAAGATGGCATGTCCATGTGGACTACGTCATAAAATAAACAGGGTTTTGATGGTGTTTAGAATGAGAAATTTTTTTGCATATGTCTTCCATTTGATTCTTAGATGGTATGAATTGGCCATTAATCCCATCATATGAACCATCATGCCTCAAAAAGTGGCATATTTTTAAATGGTTCATTCATCAAGCAAAAAATTATGCATAGAGGAATAAAGAATGGTGGGCTTCATGAATTCTTTGGTATTGCTTCCAAGTTTGTTTCATCTAGTTTAATTTAAATTTATTGTTGGTTTATTCCTTTTCATTGTCTTGTCATCTAGTTTGGTTCAACATCAAACTTGGGTAGGAAAATCCAAACTACAATTAGGGAAATTCATGTGTCAATCTAGGAGGCCTCTTTCAATTTTTTCTCTCTAACTAGGTAGTTATCATCTTGGCTCCACACCATCCCCCAAGCATTATGTTTGTCCCTCATTATCACCTCCCCTCTGTAGCTCTTATCTAATGTCCTCAAATTGAAATGTTGAACTCTAGCAATGAACTATGATCCCAACAAATGCAAGCTCAAACAAGTGACCAAAAAAGCTCCCAACGATCCCCTACACTAGAATATCCCTCATTACATCATGTATGATTGTGATGCCATGAATGGGACATCTAATTAACACTATTATTTCTATACTGCTATCAAGGAAGACATTTCCCATATTGAAAACTCGGTTAGGTATAAAATGAGTAATTTCTCTAGTCAACATGTTGAAGTAGAATTGGGGGACTCGATTTTGAACATCAAGTTCCCTCAATCCAAGGTTACCAAAATTTTCAATCTCACAAAGCTTTTTGCTAAACAAATTATTCATAGAACATACTGTGGAGAAAATAAATCATCAATAATGATAAATTCTTCATAAATTGTTTCTAATGGATAAAAGTTTGAAATAGTTTGTATAACAGTTTATAACATTAATATTTTAGTGAAAACCCCAAAGGATATTAAGCATAACTCAATGTAAAAAACAATACTTCCTCATGTGTCTAAAGATACCCCCCAAACCCATCTTCAATGACGAAGATATTAAGGAATATAAGGATTCCCAACAATGGTAAAAATAAGAACATGTCTATTTGCGTTGGGAATAAATGTTTTCATTTGGCCAATTTTATATAGGGGAATTATGATTCCCCCCTTTTGTTATGTCAGTTATATTTTATGTTTCTTTTAAAAATATATATACACAGTATTAATAATAAGGTTATATATGTAAATGAAACTACCCAGTAAACATGCAAGATAAACATTACTTTTTTACTCTTTGTGGTCTTTGTTTCTGTCAATGAAGGTCACACTTCATCGTCACTATATTCTAGTTTACCAATATAAGTATCATCAAGCTTTGAATGAAAAAAAAGAGGTGGTTATTTTCTTAGCTTTGGTTTATTGATAAAGTGATAGTGGTGTTGTTCTATTACTCAATGTTATAGTGACTATTATCCTAATGTGTGTGGGTAATAGGGAGACTAACTGTTATAGTGGATGTAACTCATTGTTACAGTAGCAACAACTCATTGTTACAGTGAAGAAAATTGCCTATTATAGTGAGTTTCCTCCACTGTAACAGGGAGTTTCCGCCACTATAACGGGGAGTTGCCACCCCTGTAACAATGAGTTGCAACGACTATAATAGTGAGTTGCCGCCACTATAACAGTGATTTCGCCACTGCAATAGTGATTTGTTGCAACCTTGTTTTAACAATCTAACAATATTTCATTAAATCATTTTTTTCATTTAATTGTTTTCTTCTTTTGTATATGGTCCAAAAGTTGACATTGATCATCCAGGTTTTGTGCCATCCAAACCTAGGCCAAGCACATACTATATTTGTGCTTCACAATGGAGCAGTAAGTCAAGTGTATCAAAATAGTAGAGAAATTCCTAGGACAACCATAAGCAATGAAGCCTATTATCTTTCCCTGGTTGATGGGTTAAGAGAAATGAGGAATTATGGTGCAAGTGACATTGTCAATGAAACCAATTCATAATTGACAAATGATTGGAATATACCAAGTCAGGAAACAAAATTTCAAACCCCTCCAAAAGCAAGCAAAACACATTGTTGCACAATTTCAAAGCTTTAACATAGATTACTGATCACATTTCCAAATGGTTGTTGATGATAAACTCATTGAAGCAACATCCAATGGACATAGACGTGCAAGATATGTGGGGGAGACAGTGTGTGCTCCACCAATTGTCATTGACAGGAATCGATATGTGTGGTCTGTTAATGAATGGATTGTTCTTGTAATTTATATTGGGGTTATTATGGTGAGAGTCCTATTATGGTGTTATTATTTCTTGTGATATATTGTAGCAACATAAATAGCCATTATGTCCATCATTTTTTATGTATTTATATGAGCTATGTTTTTAATACATGGACTGAATTTATTTTTTGGTACTTTTTTTTATATCTCAACACAACGTGTATGTAAAGAATGTATTTTTCAGTCAATGCTATTAATATAATTACACTGTGATTACAATTCATATGTGTCATTTTGATTATAGTTCAATTGTGTGTTACAGCTCATTTCAATCGAGTTGTGTCATTTTCATTACAGTTCAATTTTGTCTACCTATTGGAAATACCGAGAGTTGTGGGGGGAGAATAAATATTTCCTTTTACAAATGTTATTTTATCAGTTAAGATCACTTTAAATAGAACCCAAAAATGAACAAAAAAATAAATATTTTTAATATCAACTAGCAAGGACTCCAAAAGATGTTACAGAACGAGACCTTAGAATGCCTTCAATACCTCTTCACAATTCCCACTTCTAGGAACATTCATTCATTCATTATCCACGAGTAGCACATGAAAAATTTATACGAGTCTCTAATAAAAGTCTAATGAGCTTGAATTCTTAAAGAACCCTTAACATAACAAATTATGTGATATACCCTTGGTTACAAGCCAACCAAGATAACTTATAGATCAATCATTATTTTCCCTTTATACATGGTTAAATGCAAAATGCAATTGTGATATCTTGCATTTTTCCAATTCATAGATCCAACCTCATTTAAGGGATATAACCATATAAATATCTAAAAAAACCATTCAATTGCTGTGAATTTCTCCATTATCAACATCTTCAGCCACAAGATCAGGTGATTTGAATTGAATCATGTTCTGACATACATGACAACAACAACAACTAAGCTTGCAAAATAGTGAAAATAATATGAACAACCTGAAAATCAATGAAGTTAACTTGATAATCATGCAAAATTATAATATGAATTTAAGGATAACTAATAAACTATCACCAATACATTTTAAGGAAAGTAATTTAAGGAGTGAGTGTAATGGTGTGTGGGCCCACAAAGTTGCACGCAATCAAAACTTAAATTATTTTGATGGAAAATCAGGGCTGCCCCAAATCAATTGCATCGGTTATGGCACCGTTGCAGTAACTCCTGAATGCATACAAGGGGAATATAACTTGATCACGAAAACAATAAACGACTGATTCCAAATGGCCAACAAATCACCCTCCCATTACAATGGTCACTGTTGCGTAAACCTCTAACTGCGTACAATGAAAATCTCCCATGATCACGACAACAACTAATGGTTGGTGCCAAATGGCCAACAACTTGTCGTCCCATTCCAATGGTCGTCGTTGCAACAAAACCTAACTGTGTACAAGGGGAATCTACCATATTCACGGTAGCAATGAAGAGTTTATGCCAAATGGCCCCCAAAATAGATGACGCCACATGATTACATCATTAATGGACTGATTATTACATGCTTACCCTCAACTCTTCCATTGTTTTATGTTCTCTAACATTCAAACTATTGCACTTTCCAAATACAACCATAGCCACTTTGAACTCTTACTAAAGATGGGAGACCTAGTAGTTTGCAGAGAACCCTTTGAAGCATTACTAAATGAATTTCCATGTGTTAGACCATTTTTTGAATAGGCTAGATGAGTGGAGTATATTCGTAGGTTGCATGGGTATGACGACGACATAGCTCTAGAATTTTCCATCCATTATAAGGAGGGTAGGTCTGAGGTAGAAGGGATAGTGGTTCACACGAAAGAAGAAGCAATTGCGGAAGCGACAGGGTTACCCCAGATGGGTGAACAATGGTTTGCACCTAACCTAATGTTGTGTGGAAATTCCTTGAGGCAGGTGAACAATTGCAGAAGATGTACACAAGATTTGATAGGAGGGAATACCACAACCATAGAAAGATGTAGCATTCCTTGTCCAGAAATATTTCACATGCAAAGGAAGGTATGTCGTTATTTATTACCACCACCTCTGGTTGTTAGACCACTTTTGTCATGGAAAGTTGGTACATGCCTTTATTTATTGCAAAAACCCTAGATCATATGGCTCGATTGGTGCATAAATCAAAGCGGCCATTCAAAATCATGTCCCACTATTGCCTCATTAACATTTTGGTAGTTAGTGCACTGGAAAGGGAAGGGAGAACTTGGGACAAACTATTTGGAAGGTCGTTGCATGTTGATGTTGCTACCCAACCAAAGTATGCTTTGGTAGCTGCTACCCCACCAGAGGATGCCCTAGTAGTTGCAACTCCACCCGATGACATCTCATATGAAGAAATTCCCACATAACCTTTCCATATGGCAGTCGAGCCTCCCAGTGTTCAAACTACGAGGGTTTCTAAGGATTATGCTGCTAAATCCCCACAAAAAGGAGATGAACAGGATGATGATGATGGAGTAGAAATATTGGGGAGTAAACCTGTTACCAGAAGATTGAGAGAATACAAAGACTTGGGAAAGAAATGGGGGAGATGAAAATCAACCTCATTCCAAGGGCTAATCTAATTAAAAATAGGCCTTACAAGCTTGTTCACAAATATAAACTCATTGTTTAGAACAAAATAGAGGGGATGATTTCCACTGGCATCATATACCCAATTGAGACATCAAAATGGGCAAGTCTTATGGTCATGCAGCCCAAAAATAATGACCCAACTAAGTTTTTCATATGTGTCTATTGCTACAGGTTGAATAAACTAACAATGGTTGATCCATTTCCTACCTTGTTTGCTGAAAATATCATAAATGAAGTTGCAGGTCATGAGTGCTATTATTTTATAGATGGTTTATCAGGATACAATCGAGTACCTATGCAGAAGAAGATAGGGAGAAAACAACGTTTTTCACTGAATTTGTTTCTTTTTCTTATCGAGTAATGCCTTTTGTACTAAAAAATACTCCATTAGTATTTTTAAGAATCACTATCAAAGATTTCCAAGAATATATTTACAAAACAATGGAAGTCTACTTTGTTGGTTGGACAATTTATATATTACTTAAATATCATATATAATGGCTTAGGCTATTATTGGAAAGATGCAAACAGATTCATTTATCATTAAACATATATAAATAAAAAATAAATAAATAAATAAATAAATATATATATATATATATATATATATATATATATATATATATATATATATATCTTTGCAACACCCATCGGAATATTGTTAGGTCATGTAGTATACAAATGATGGAATCGAAGTTGATATGTCAAAGATCAAAGTGATTTTAGACTCAAACCTCTCATGAATCAAAAGAAAATCAAAATATTTTTGGGCCATTTTGGTTATTACAGAATGTTCATTAGGCACTACTATAACATAACATTTCCCATAGGTGAAATTATAAAGAAATATGTCTCATTCATATAGTCGAGGGAGTGTGATGAGTCGTTCTAGTATCTCAAAACAAAATTAGTTGAAGCACCCATGCTTAAGTTTCTTGACTAGTCAAAGCAGTTTCATGTGCATATCAACACATTAAACATGGCATTTGATGCAGTTCTGGTGAAACCTAATGATGATTTGATAGAACAACCTAATGCATATGCTAGTCAGAAGCTTGACAAAGTCGAAAGGAATTATTTGACCACTGAAAGAAAAGCTCTACCCATGATCTTCGCCTTGTAGAAATTACAACATTACCTCCTTGCGAACCCATTTATATTCTATATTGATCATCAAGCACTAAAGTACCTCATTAATAAATCAGTTCATCAAGGTCACATCTGTCGATGGTTATCATTATTTCAAGAACTTGAATTCAAAATTATTGTTTGACCTAGCAAGAAGAATGTCGGTCCTGATCATTTATCTCAACTAGAATATGGAGAAGAACCGACATATATTGAATATGAACTCCTAGATTCTCACTTGTTTAGAGTCGAAGAAATCCCTACAGAGCTTGCTAATATGAAAAAAAAAAGCACCCGAGAGATTATCTGAAAAGAAGAATAAGGTTCTTGCTATTAAAGCAGTGCCATTTACATTAATAAATGGAAAACTATAAAAACTTGGTATTGATGAGGTACTTTGAAGATGTGCCTTGGAACATGAAAGGGAAGACATTATAGTCAAGGCACATAAAGGGGGAGCTTGAGGTCATTATCAAGGCGACACAAATACAAGGAAAATACTGCAAGTTGGGTAATGTTGGTCGACAATATTTCAAGACTGCCAGCTAAAAGTAAAAAAATGTGATTTATACCAAAGGTTCGGGCCACCATTACCTAAACACCACTTCCAGTTCATTCTTCACCTTCAGAACTACCTTTACCTAGCCATCAATTCTTTGAACTTAGTGTCTCAACATGTGTTGTAGCCTCAAAAAAATAATTTCATGAAGTCGAAGTGGATCAAGTAGCACATCAATTGACAGAGCCAATTCATGAAGCATCAGTCGAGCCTCCAGAAGTACTTATTGAAGAATCACAAGAAGTTCTGAATTAATTTAATCTTTTACTTTCTATCTTACATTGTCATCCATTTTGTAACAAAAATTTGTAAGTTTTTTAGCTCTCAGAGAGACAACGAGTGAACATAGGATTGTATACGTTATAGTGATATTGTTGTAACAAATTTTGTATTAATTTTTTTTTATCACTCAAAATCTCCCCTTCTTTGGGATGAAAAAGGCTTTGAGGGTGAGGTAGATGTTGGAGGGGCTAGTCAACTACCTAGTTAGGTTAGAATAAGCATAATGTAAATTGGTCGACAAGCTTGTTAATTCGACTACTAAGTCGGATTAAGTTAAGTTTGGTCGAAAGTTAAACTGTTGTAACTGTATCTACATTGTATAAATATCTATCAATGTATCAATTTTGGTTGGATTTTAAGAGACATAATACAAATTTTTCTTTCACTGTTCTCTGCTACTTGTGTCTCTTCCTTCTTTCTTTACTTATGTGCTTTTCTATGTGAATTCTTGATGTACTTACTACTGGTAACCATGGATGCTTCTCCCTAGATTACAACAATAGGGATCTCAAGATTTTCTGAATAATCACTTCATATTTGAGCTTTGCATCTATACCTTTGATTAAGATAGCAACTTCCTCAACTTTGTGAAAATATTCACCAATACTTTATTCTGCTCTCATCTTCAAGCTCTCAAACCTCATTCTTTAGGTCTAGAGCTTCACCTTCTTCCATTTTTCATTTCCTTTATATCTATTTTGTAGTTTGTCCCAAACATTCTTTGCTAACTTGCAATAAATCACTTTAATGAGTTTACTCTCACTTAGTCTACTCAAAATGGCATTTTTGGCCTTCACATTGTTTTGATACCCTCTTTCCATCAGAATCCATAGGGAGATTAGAAGGAATTATATATCCTAACACAATAGTTTCCTAGGAATCCACACCCAAATTCATCAGATTTCGTTCCATCCTCAGTTTCCGTTCTCCCTAGTTTTCTCCATAAAAAATAGGCACTTTAGACTCTTGAGAAGCCATGATCCCCTTTGAATCTCCTTTCAACAACTAAGCTTCACTTACAGGAGTTGACTCTAATACCAATTGTTGGGATCAAGTAATACTGAAAGAGGTGTGGGGGGGGGGGGGGGGGGGTCAATATTGTAGAAACTTTTACATAATTATAGTTTTTCGACACTTAAAACAAATTACAAAAGATGAAATAGTACAAGCACAAATAACACAATACAGGAAACTAGAATTTTAGTTGGAAACCCTCTATGGGAAGAAAACCACCATATTGCTTTTGTTTCTCCTCCTTTTATTTTTTAGTCAATATTCTTCTTTACATATGTAAGGTAGCCCCCACTAGCTATTTTATTGGCCACTACCAACAAGGAGAAACTACTCCAATAACAATATAACAAGACTCCACTTTCTTGAGGCCAAAACCTCAACAATTATTATTCTGAAATGTATGTGCAAATACAAGGAAATTATTTCATTGAACTAATACAAGAAGCTACATTTATAAAATAAATATAAATTTTGTAGAATCCCCTTCAACCGCCTCTTGAAAATAACTCAACACAATCTAAATGATAGAGATACTTCTCTAACACTTTTCTTCATTCCAAGTCTTCATACCATACATAAAATTTGACTAAAGCATGCACTTCAATCTTTGATACAATTCTACGATATTCTTCAGAAAGCTACTAAGTCAATAAACAAAATATCTTCTCACACAATTGGCTCATAATGCATAACAATATCATTCACTCATAATGGAACCAACCCTAACTTTGCAAATATTTCTCTAGTAAATAATTTTGCTAGAGTGATTAAACAATAATTGCTAGAAGAAGTGGAGAGCTAGAGACTCTTGTTCATACATTGTCGATCTGGTCTATTGCAATGAATTCCTCCCTAACTCAATCCACCATAATCTTCACCAAATGAGAGATCATTTCAACTTTAGCTACCTTCTAGATGAAATCTAACATTCTTCGAGTTAATGGAGCATATACCATGTGAAAATACAAGATAAAATTCCCATGGTCTAATTTGGATGCACACACAAATCAGAAAAATCATTCTTCAAGAAGTGTCGCAGGGATGCAATAAGAAGACAATGAGGATTGTTGCACTCAAGTTGTGATATGCCTTTGTCACACTCTCTAAACTTAGAAATCTTAACCATAATTCTCCCAGGCTTGCAACTTAGCTTTAGTACATTAATAACTAGACCTAGGCACTGTCACCACCATACAAGATAATTCAGTGAACTCATTACATGGCATACAAGATATCACAAGGAAAAGCATGCATGGAGACATCAATGCCATCACATCTACAATGAAAAAAATACATCTAGTGCAAGAAATAAAATAGGATTAAAAATACAAATCTACACAAAAATCAATGCATCTAGTGCAAGCAACAAAACAAGATTAGAAATCAACATCTACACTGAAATCAATGCATCTAGTACAGACAACCAAATAAGATTAGAAATCAAAAACTACACTAAAATCAATGCATCGAGTGGAATGAATCAAATAAGATTAGGAATCAACTTATAAATTGAAATTAATGCATCTATTTCAATGAAAAAACCAAAATATTCATGGGTTTTCTAAATCCAACTTTTGTTACCTTTTGTAAAATCCTTAATTCCTCTTCCTCTATGGTTAATAATGTTCAATATTATATAATATTATATAATATATGTATTTGCTTGTTTGTCTCTTTCTTCTTCTCTCTCTCGCCCTATATTTGTGTCTATCTCCCTCCCTCTCTAGTTCTCCCTCTCCCCCTCCCTCTCTCCCCTGTCTCTCTTTATCCCCTCCATCTCTCTCTCCTCTCCCTCTCTCTCTGCCTCTCCCTCCCTCTCGATGTCTCTCTCTGTTTACCTCTCTCTCTGCTTCCCACTCTCTCTCCATGCCATCTATATCTATATCTCTCTCCATTTCTCCTTCTTTGTCTATCTATCTCTCTCTTCTTCCCTCCCTTTCTCTGTCTCTCTCTTCTCCTCCCCCCCCCCCACATCTACATCTCTATCTCCCTTTGTCTCTCCTTCTTTGTCCCTCTATCTCACCCCTCAAACATGAACACTTTCTCCCCATATCTATCTATCTCTCTCCCTCCATCTCCCCCCCCCCTCTCTCTTCCCCTTTTGTCTCTCTTCTCCTTCTCTCCCTCTCTATTTCTCCTTCTCTGTCTCTTCCTTCCTGCGCTCCTCTCTCCCTCACTCACTTTCCATCTCTCTTTTGTCACTCCCTCTCTCTTTCCACCTTGTTCTCTCTATGTCTTTCTTCTTCCCTCTCTCTCTCACCCACCCTCCTCCAACTCCATGGATTTCTCCCCCCTCTCTCCTTCTTTCTCTCAAATCCTCTCTCTCTTCCTTCCTCTCTCTCTCTTTCTCTCCCACCAACCTCTGTCCCTCCCCCCCATCATTGTCTCTCTTTCTTTCTGTCCCACTCTCCACCCTCTAACTCTGTCAATATCTCCTCCTCCAAATCCAACTCTCTCTCTCTTTCCATCTCTTCCTCCCTCTCCCATCCCGTTTCTCTTCCTTCCTCTCCCTCTCTCTCACCTCCCTCCCTCTCTCTCTCTCTCTCTCCCTCCCTCCCTCTCTCCTTCTCTCATCCCCTCCCGCTCTCTCCCTCCCCTCCATACATATGATCGAGAATTGTCACTCTCTATAACCAATAATATATGTAAGGTCTAATATAATAATACATATAATAAAGATGATTATTATTATAATATATTGGAATAATAATAATCAATATTATTTACTATTATACAAATAATAATATATAAAGAAATAACATTTTAAAGAAACAATAGCATGTTAAATTAAGAGTATAGACCAAACAATTTCTTCTAATCAAATTAGTAACTATGTGCCTTACATTTTGCATTTTACATTTTATATTTTATGTTTTATGTTTCACATTTTTATTACATTTTACATTTTAGATTCATATATGTTTTAATTTGAATATTAATTAAAACAAATGAAGCTGACATTTTCTTTTCTATATATATTTTTCTTGACATTTAAAAAATATTGATATACTTACTTATTTTACACCTACATGTCTCCTCTGCATTGTGTTGTAGGGCCTTTTGATATAATAACATGCAATTTAAATTAGAAAACATTTTATTTTTCTAAATCAATTTATTATAATACATTTTATAAATATTTTTTTTAGTCGAGATGCTCATTCTACAACCTGGTGTGAAGGCGATGTGTAAGTATGTTCGTGCTCAATTTGGAGTTGACACATGCCGCTCTTAAAATAAAAATAAAATATTCTTTAAATAGAAATATAATGTTAGCCACAACCAACATAGATCAATGCACAACCCGGTGTGAAGGCGATGTGTAATATGTTCATGCTAAATTTGGAGTTGACATTATCCCTCTTAAAATAAGAATAAAATATTCTTAAATAGAAATATAATGTGAGCCACAACAACATAGATAATGCATATTCAAATGATATATCTATGTACAAAAAAAGGTTAAAAGAAAATAAAATATTTTAAAATGTTTGAAGTGGTTCTATAATTTTATAGTGTAATTTTTTTGAAGTATGTGTTTCTTTTGGCTGAAATCCAATAATTTTTTTTAAACTTACAAATTTAAGTTGTGTAATCTTTATAGTGTTCAAAAATACAATTTAAATAATGAAAAATTACACATTATTTTTTTACATTCTAAAATAAATTTAAACATGAAAAAAAAAAATAATTCTTCTAAACTTATATTAGATTTGTGCTGGTTTAAATATATGATAAAGAGTAAAAATATATGAGTGAGTTAATTTAAAGAGAAATAATTTACCTAAATAAAGTGTTAATAATGAAATAAATGTAAAGTCTTTTTACTTTATATATTGCGGAATGTACAAGGCCTGGAATGCAATAATTTCATTATTATGGGTAACATAACTGGGTTCTGAAGACACGGAACTATGGCACATGGATGGCCTTTAATTCATTACCAACGCCTTAGTTTCCAAATTTCAATGAACACAATCAATCATGGAAGTCATTGCTGAGTTGTAACGCGACTTAAAATATTATCAAATATTATCATTATAGTAAACTTAATGAGAACTTATGCATTATTATTGAAAATAATTTGATAAATCTATTACATTGTTTCTCAATCTTTACGTCCTTCTCAATTCGCTTTCGCTCCTAACTCTTAATTATAAAGTTCTTACTCTCATCTCTTTTGCTTTTATTTTACTTGATATATCATTCCATTTTTTATTTAATATTATTTCAAATATTCACTTATTTCAATATACACTTTTTGATAGAATAAAATAATTATTTTATATATTATTTTATAATGTGAAAGAAAAAAATAATTAAAATTTATTTATATATAAAATTATATGAGTGTGAATATGTATTAAAATTGTTTTTGTTTGGCTAAATTTTTCTTTCTAGAATATAAGTAAATAAGTTGATATTTGGTTAAAGAGTTTGTCTTTTTAGAACATAAGCAAATAAGTTTTTTCAGGAAGAAAAAAGCATGATTATATTATATTATATTGATCCAGAATAAACAGTACCAGATAATACATATCATGTAAATTACATATATCATGATCAAAAGGGAGAAACTTCTGTGCAGATATTACAAAAACTCAGATAAGAAAAATAAGACTTATGCAAAGACATCTCTAGCATCCCGTTGTGAGCATGAAATGGAGATAGATACTACCATAGAAGACCGCCATATTGATGAGAAATCAAAAGGGATACAAAAAGGAAAATACCATATTCGGATCATATGAACAGATTGAAAAGGGTCAGAAACCAGGAATACAGAAGTCTTGTATGATATAAGACTCCCCGTTTGCCGAAACCTCCAGAGACCAGGTACCAGAGCCGAGGAGAAGACCCTGCTTAGACAGACAGTGCGCAACCTGATTCCGAGCCCTGTAGATGTGCTGTATGGAGCTGCCAACCATGAGGTTCCAGAAAAACATAATTCTATCCAACCAGCTAGTAAGATGTGGGCATCTGATGAGGCATTTACCATTTACATGATCTACCATGGATTTGGAGTCCTCGAAGATAGAGATGGAATGGATGTCTAAATAGATATAGAAAGCGAGCAGACCCGCAAGGGCCATTGCCTCCGCCATGTTGTTTGTCCCATTACCAACATTCCAAGCCAGTTTGTATTGAAGATGCTCGCTAAAGATTATGAAAACCCCACAGCTGCAAGAATTTCATTGGGCAGTGCCATCAAAAAAGGCCATCGGGGGCCTTAGGAGAGGGTCAGGCAGCCCATTCCTGTTGGACTTTTTCATTTTTGGACTCTTTTTGGGGGCAGAGCTGAGAAAGAGAGAAATGTTTTGTGTAATATCCATGAGGGGCACCTTTGCATCGTTAAAAATTTTATTGTTCCACCAACTCCAGGCACACCATAAAGCAGTCACAAAGATCGACCTCCATGATTCTCGCTGCCTACCCCACCAAACGAAAGCAGCTTGAGTAGATGCATGTGAAACGAGAGGAAATCCATATAGAAAAGCCAGATCCTGCCATATTCACAAAAAAGAGTTGCATTGAAAGAACATATGAAAATTTGATTCCTCTGCCAATTCACACATTTGGCATCTACTCGGCCCATGCCAATTTCTTTTCCGTAAGTTCTCCCAAGACAGATTTTTATTATAAAAAACCAACCATGAGAAATAAATAAACTTAGGAGGACACCTTGATCTCCAAAAAGCTGTAGGAAACAGTGAATAAGAGAGCGCATATTTGGAAGATACATAAGCAAATAAATTAATAGCCGAAGGCCCGGAAAATTTTAGTAAAAGTGAAAATTTAAAAACGTTTCTTTAAACCCCATAAGTTTGGTAAGTCCACTGTGTGTTTTTTAATTCAAATATCAATCCCTCCGCAATGAAATTAAACACCAAATTGAATTCAATTATTTCATACATTATATCCTTGTACATTTCATTTAAAAATCAAAACGTTTCTTTAAACCCCGTAAGTTTCGTAAGTCCACTTTGTGTGTCTTCATAGTTTTTTTCTGTTACCTTTTCTATGGCACTAGAATATATTAAATTTTCTATCATTTCAATTCATAAATCCCTTTGTGTCTCTCACTAGTTCGTTACGATAGTTTTTCTATACCATTAGAATATATTAAATCTTTCTATCACTTTAATTTAAAAATCAAAGCATTTTGTTACTTGTCTCCTTTGTGTCTCCGAAAAGTTTGTTAGGTTACCTTTTGTATACGAGTAGAATATTTTAGCTATTTCTATCCCCTGAATTAACCAAAAACGAAAAAAAAGATTTTGTTAGTTTCGTTTTCTAAATTATTAAAATATATTAAAAAATTTAATTATTCATTCAATTTTCAATGATGCCTATGCAGCTCCAATTCATTCTTACAATGGAGACTAACAATTTCCCAGATTCCCAGAATACTATTTTGAAATTATGATAATTTAGAAAATGTATTGGAAAAATACATTTCTCTCATCAATTCTAATAATAAATCTTAGTGAACGTGAATTATTATCAAAAATTTTAAATATTTATATGACTTCATATTTATTTTTATAATTTTTTATTCAATTTAATATTTAACATATTTTATTTTAATATTTTGTGAAAACCAATATTTATTATAATGTAATGAATATTATACAAGTCAAGTCTTATTAGCACAACTAGTTGAGGATGGGCCTTGTTAGCAAGACAACCCAAGATCAAACCTCACGAGGGGCGGTTGTGTCCTATGCGAGTGGGAGGAGACATGCTAAAAAATCTAATCAGCATAGGGTTGGTAGTGTGGCCCAAGCTGGGTGCAAATCCCAGGTGAATTTAATGGCTTAGATGCCCCCTAGGGTTGGTGGTGTGGTGGTGTGGCCCAAGCTGGGTGCAAACCCCAGGTGAATTTAATGGCTTAGATGCCCCTAGGTCGTGGCAGGAGGAGACATGCTAAAAAATCCAATGAACATAGGATTGGTGGTGTGGTGGTGTGGCCCAAGCTGGGTGCAATCCCCGAGTGAATTTAATGGCTTACATGCCCCTAGGTCGTGGCAAGAGGAGACATGCTAAAAAGTCCAATGAGCATAGGGTTGGTGGTGTGGTGGTGTGGCCCAAGATGGGTGCAATCCCCAGGTGAATTTAATGGCTTAGATGCCCCTAGGTCGTGGCGGGAGAAGACATGCTAAAAAATCCAATCAGCATAGGGTTGGCGGTGTGGTGGTGAGCATAGGGTTGGTGGTGTGGTGGTGTGGCCCAAGCTGGGTGCAATCCCAAGGTGAATTTAATGGCTTAGATGCCCCTAGGTTGTGGCAGGAGGAGACATGCTAAAAAATGCAACGAGCATAGGGTTGGTGGTGTGGCCCAAGCTAGTTGCAATCCCTGAGTGAATTTAATGGCTTAGATGCCCCTAGGTCGTGGCAGGAGGAGACATGCTAAAAAATCCAATGAGCATAGGGTTGGTGGTGTGGTGGGGTGGCCCAAGCTGGCTGCAATCCCCGGGTGAATTTAATGGCTTAGATGCCCATAGGTCGTGGCGGGAGGAGACATGCTAAAAAATCCAATCAGCATAGGGTTGGTGGTGTGTTGGTGTGGCTCAAGCTTGGTGCAATCCCCAGGTGAATTTAATGGCTTAGATGCCCCTAGATCATAGCCTCTCAAACTACAAATCAAGCCTAGAAAATCATAGATAATTTAACGAACAAAAAAATCAATATTATACAATATTTTATTTGTTTTTTAAATTGTTATATTTAAATAAATAAATATTTATTTATTTATTGAATAAGAAGTATTTTTTTAAGATATTCACTTGTTTTATATAAATAATTTTAAAAGTAATATAGATGTATATATCTTTATTTTTAAATAAAACATGATTGAAAAAATAAAACATGAATGATTGAAAATTTTAATATATTTTAACCGTAACAAAAGAAAATGTTTTTTTTTTTTTTTTTCAATTAAAGTGATGGAAATAGTTAAAATATTCTACTCGTCTGCAAAAGGTAACATAATCAACTTTTCAGAGCCACAAAGGGGACAAGTAACAAAATGCTTTAATTTTTAAATTAAAGTGATAGAAAGATTTAAATATTCTAATGGTATAGAAAAACTATCATAACAAACCAGTGAGAGACACAAAGAGATTTATGAATTGAAATGATAAGAAAATTTAGTATACTCTAGTGCCATAGAAAAGGTAACATAAAAAACTATTCAGATACACAGTGGACTTACGAAACTTATGGTGTTTAAAGAAACATTTTGATTTTTAAATGATTTTTAAATGAAATGTACAAGGATATAATGTATGGAAATAGTTGAATTCAATTTGGTGTTTAATTCCATTGTGGAGGGATCTATATTTGAATTAAAAATTATAATGGTTGAATTTAATTTAGGACTTCAATTTAATTTTTAATTGAAATTTTAATTTAAGTATAAAAACTAAATATTGGAATTATTTTACAATTAAAAAAAATAGATTTTATAATTAAAAAAAATGTTAGATTTTATAATAAAATAAATATATTTTAAGTTTAGATTTATAAGGTTTATAAATGTATTTGAATTAAAAATTATAATGGTTGAATTTAATTTAGGACTTCAATTTAATTTTTAATTGAAATTTTAATTTAAGTATAAAAACTAAATATTGGAATTATTTTACAATTAAAAAAAATAGATTTTATAATTAAAAAAAATTATGTTAGATTTTATAATAAAATAAATATATTTTAAGTTTAGATTTATAAGGTTTATAAATGTATAGAGAGATTAAATATTTTAAAATGTAATTTTTTTTTTAGTGTAAAATTTGAGAAAGATTTTATCTCAAAAGATTTGAGAAAGAGATTATTGAGGTGAGATTTGTGTACGAAAAATTTAACTCAGATCTATGATTGAAATCCATGATCAATCAAAGGGGAGGAGTCACCTATTTGAGCGCCAGTCCATCTAAGGTGCAAAGACGATGTAACACCCCCAACCACCTGCTAATGCATATCTATACTTTTGTTACCTTCTGTAATACCCACAATCATTTGGATGGAGCATTTCGTCCACCTATTAGGACATGTCCTTAACCCTGTAACCTCTGTAACTTGGCCATTTGACAATTTTTCATTTAATGATGTTATAGTGACATCTCTTATGCATGGATAATGCATTCTATAATGCAATACATTCACCTACAGGGATATAATTACATGACAATTTCATTTAATCTACAATTTACATATACCACAGGAAAAATGCATAATTAATTTACAACATAATTCAAATAAATATTAGAAGTAGCACTTATCTAATAAAAGCTACCAATTGATTGCAGACCTTAGACATTTCTCCTAGTCATAGACCACATTACTCATTTTCTCTCAATAGTGGGTCATGACTGAGATGGAGCTTCGAATTCATGGGAAAAAATTTACTCAAAATAAGGTGCATGTCTAGTACCATAAATAAACAAGGCCAAGGTACCAAACCCCAACATCCTCAAATCTATAGGCCACATCCCCCATCATCCCCGCACCCAACTAGTGCGCCCCCTTATTTGCACCTGTAGTCCCTTTAGTTGTGCCACTACCTTCAAGTTGTCTAAGTTGACTAACAATGGATGTCTCAAAGCACTATGGATTCAAGAGTTTATGCCACCTTTAGGGGTCTCCAATACCCTCCAAGCCCTCATATTAGGAAGCATGTACCACCTATCATAGGGTCATCGCCTATTTTCCACTAAGGTGTCTAGTTCTCCCTTTCTCTTGCCAAATTCTCCAGGATGTCCATCCATAATACCAACATCCTTACTTTTATGTGCATTTCATTCTTAGATACATGGCACCACCTATAGTCAATTGATGGAATTTTGTTAAAAACAGGTGCACTTTAATAATATTTAGTCATATAAAGTCCCCTTTTAATACACGTGGGGCCTTATCCACCCATACTATTTTCATCTCACTTAGTTTGCAGTAGTAATGTATTTTTGTTAATATGCATGAAACTACATATCTACAAAACCACACTATTTAACCTAAAAATAGATAAAACATATGCACATGGGCACATCAACCCCAAAACATATACACACATGTACATCGACATGTCGGCACCCAAAAGTAATCTTCAGCTCAATAGCCTAATTAATATGTATTAGCTCACCAGTTTAGGTTTTGTATGTAGATGTTATTTATAATTTAGGGGTTGACTTGGGCTGTTACATTCCCCTCCCCCTTATTTATGCATTATTCTCAATGCATTATATATACACATATTATTAACAAAATTATCGAAAAAAAATGAGGGTACTATTCCCTCATTGCATCTTCATGCTCCCATGTAGCATCTTTAGGACCGAAATGGGTCCATTAGACCCTTACTAAGGTGATGGCTCGATTCTGGAGCACTTTGACCTTCTTGTCCAAAATTTGTATTGGTTGGATCTAAAAGTCTCTCTTAGGCTCCATCTAAATAATATCCCATTTAATTACATGGATAAAATCAAGAGCATACCTTTTAAGAAATGAAATATCAAACACATTATGAATATGCATGGATGTTGGCAATGCAATCCTATAAGAGATTGGCCTAATCCTTTCTAGGATTTCAAATGCCCCACAATATCTAGCTCTTAACATTGCACAACTACCCAGTTTCAATGAAATTTTATTTTCCTTCACTCTCAAGAAGACATGATCACCAACTTTAAATTCCTTGTTTAACCTATTCTTATCTACATAGCTTTTCTATCTATCCTAGGTAGCCTTCAAATTTTGTCCGATTTTTAATACTTTCTCTTCTATTTCCCTGATCAGGTATGGTCCAACAATGGCCCTGTCAAGTGGGTTGTCCCAACTCACAAGTGTGTTTCATTTTATTCCACATAAGGCTTCAAGTGGGATCATGTTTAAAGATGCTTGGTACCCATTATTATAAGAAAACTCCACCAAGTGAAAATATTCCTCCCATTTTGCTGGTTTTTCCATCACATATATCCTCAACATATCTTCAATAACCTATTTGACTCTCTCTATTTGACCATTTGATTTTGGATGGTATGTTGTGCTAAGATTAAAATTAGTTTCAAATCTTTTAAATAAACCTATCCACGAGTTGGATGTAAAATTGGGATCCCTATTTGAAATAAATGTCTTTGGCACACAATGTAGCCTATAAATTTCCTTCATATCTCAAACTTCATTGGAATTAAGTAGGAATCCTTAGTGAGTTTTCCACCACTACCATGATGGAGTCATGTTTCCTCACAATATTGGGTAGATTTGTAATAAAATTAATAGAAATAATTTCCCATTTCTATAGAAATGGAAAGAAATTTTCTATTGCTAATGAATTCAAGATGAAATAAAGAGACACAAAATTTTTCTACTATTATGTGGAAAGGAAAACACACAATAAAAACACATGCAATAACATGAAACCATCAAAACACAAGGAACACAATGATTTTATAGGGGAACCCTATTAGGAAAAACCCCTTCGTTGCTTTGCATTAATTCAAATGAGAAATATTGATATATTACAATGACAGCTTCACACATGAAGCACCACTCGCACTACAATACTGATCTCCTGCTCACTAACCTGCTCTGACCAAAACTTAGCCAAAATAGGCCTTTGCTTCCCTCTTATTTCCTAACTCAATCCTTGAGGAAATCAACCCCAAAAAAATAGGAGAATTCCCTATTTCCTTACGCAAATCTTCAAGGAATTGACCACCTGCTCAATGAAAAACTCTATACACTTAACTAGTATACAATTGGTGATTACAATGTTCCTTTTCCTAACCTGCAACTAGTTAATTTGAATTCCATGCATGACTGGGCTTATTTTTAGTAAATTGATCAGTAAACTACAAGATTAGTGAGTTAACAACTGTTATAACTACTCAACTGAACTCCTACTCACTCAATTGATGACGAGCTCAATTAACTGAGTTTAACTAACAATAACTCAACTAGATTGCTAGATCTTAGTAATCAACTAATGCACAACTCTACTTCTAGCCCAAAAACTTGAATTTACTAATTTAACTAGGAGACAAAGCCATGTCACTCCAACTAACTAAAATCCAAGTCATCTTTTTGATGTAAAAAATCAAATTTCTCCATTTGACTAAGGCACAAGTAAAATGAAGCCTTTTCTTGCTACATTTTAAGACTCCCTCTTAGCAAGAAAAGGGTTATGCACAAACCCTATCCTTCTCCTTTGGAACTGGAATGTTCCTCTTAATAATGCCTTTGTCAAAATATCTGCATCCTACTCCTTTGTGGGAATGCACTGCAACATCATGATTCTCCTCTAAACACAATCTCTCAAGTGATGGTACCTGCTATAAATGTGATTGGACCTATCATGAAATACTAGATTTTCAGATAGTTTGGTACAAATATGATTATCACAGTAAATCACTGTAGGATCCATCTCCTGACTAAAAAGACCAACACGAGTTTTCCTCATCCAAATGGCCTTGCATGCTGCTTTACTAGCAACCATATACTCGGTCTTTATTGAGTTGAGTGCTACAAATATTTTTTTTCCTACTACAATATGAGATATTTGTTACCCAACATTGAAGATAGATCTCGAAGTTCTCTTCTTATCTAATGGATTCCCCATCCAATCTACACCAGTAAAGCCTTAGAGCTTCACACCATTAGTCCTCTTGTACCATAAACCAAAATCAGTTATGCCTCTGAGATATCTAAGTACATTTTTTGTTTCTTTTTACTGTGGAACCTAATTTGAAGACGTGTTCTTTCCCACAATGCTCTGTGAGTCCATCACCTCTCTAGTTTGTGCACAACCTACCTTGCTACTCAAGGTTGTTCCCTTTGAAAATGTGCATCTCTAGCTCCATAATTTGCCAATATCAATTATCACAACTCCTTTCTATGTCTCACTAAACATTGGCTCACTGATATGCCCACTAGCATCCTTCTAGATTCATTAAGAAGTATACACATAGGGTCTTTTGGATCTGACCTAAACTAGGGCTCCATCAATCTGCCTCCTAACAATACATGGCTCCTTTCATGCAGATTGTACTTGAGGTCTTCAAGTTGTTGCATACTGCATACAAAATTCATTATTCACAACCATGTTTGTGAACAATACCTAGATTTCTAGATCTGCCATATGTCTATGACATATCAATTGTTATTGTCACTTTTCTTAAGGCTTTCAAATATTCCCACATATAGTCACTCCTTGACTAATCTAGGGCTCCAAAGAACACTGCCTTAATTTTTATAATTTGTTCCTCAAATTTCCTATATCTAGGGATCTTAAGATATACCCTCTTTTCTCTGGTTTATTGTACAAACTGATCTTTGTGTGTTGGTCCTTATTATGCTCATTGCTCTGTACTCAATCTATAAACTAACATGATTCCCGCACTGAATAAATACCTGCACCACAAACATTGTTATTTGAAATTTCTTTGAGAGATGATCAGGAACTTGGTTTCTATATAGTTTTTAATAGCTCTCATACCATGTAGAAATGACAAGAAAAACTCTACTGCTAATGAATTCAAGTTGAAATCAAGAGACACAAATTTTTTCTACTATTCTGCGGAAAGGAAAACACATAATAGAAACACATGCAATAACATGCAACTATCAAAACACAAGGAACACAATGATTTTATAGGGGAACCCAATTGGTAAAAACCCCTTCGTTGCTTTGCATTATTTCAGATGAGAAATATGGATCTATTACAATGATAACTTCACACATGAAGCACCACCTATATTGCAATATTGATCTCCTACTCATTGAACCGCTCTGACTAACACTTAACCAAAATAGGCCTCTACTTCCCTCCTATTTCCTTGTGCAATCCTTGAGGAAATTTTCCCCTAAAAAATAGGAGAATTCCCTATTTCCTTGCGCAAATCCTTGAAGGAATTAACCACTTGCTCAATGCAAAACTCTGTACACTTAACTAGTATACAATTGTTATTACAATGTTCCTTTTCCTCCACTCCAACTAGGAAATTCGAATTCCATACACGACTAGGCTTATTTTTAGTAAATTGATCAATTAACTCAGAGATCAATGAGTTAACAACTTTTATAACTACTCGATTGAACTCCTACTGACTTAACTAATGACTAGAGCTCAATTAATTGAGTTTAACTAACAATAATGCCACTAGATTGCTAGATCTTAGTAATCGACTCATGCACAACTCTACTTCTAGCCCACAAGCTTGGATTTACTAATTTAAATACGAGACAAAACCATTTCACTCCAGCTAACTGAAATCCAAGTCATCCTGCTGACGTGGAAAATCAAATTTCTCCATTTGACGAAGACACAAGTCAAATGTCAAATGAATCCTTTTCTTGCTACATTTTAACAATTTCCACTTAGGAATTGGTATTGGTTGTAGTATTCGGGCTAGGTGTCTATGTTTAGCTTTAACTTTTTGGCATTCCAAACACTTGGCTATATAATCCACCACCTCTTTTTTATGCTTGGACAAAATTGTTGTTTATTGACCGTTAAGATTTTCATTTGGTACCCTGGATTTCTAGCACAAGGTACCCTATGCATCTCATTCAACACTAATATTTTCATCCTTTGAGAATTTGGCACATAAATCCTACCTTTTTACAAAAGAATTCCATCTTTTTCCATTTCATAATTCCTATTTGGCTATAAATTACCTTGTTGCAAGTTGCTTTTTATTTACATGTATCGCTGATCTGAATTTTCAGGCTTTTTTGTTTTTTTTTTAAATAGATTTACATATACTTATGGCTATAACATGCATTGTATATAGAATTTTGCTGAGTGTACCAACCACCTTATTTTCCTTACCTTTTCTGTGCTTAATTTCAAAGTCATAATCCGCCAAAATTTTTAGCCATCTAATTTGTGTGGCATTTAAGTTTGGCTATCCAAATACATGCTTCAAACCATTGTAGTCAATTTGTAATTCAAACAGTTTACCCATGAGGTAATGCCTCCATAGTTTTAAGGTGTGTATAATGGTTTCTAGCTCTAAATCATGAGTGGCATAGTTCCTTTCATTCTCCTTCAACTTACTTGATTCATAACTTATCACTTGGCCATTTTGCATGACAACTCCTTTAAGCCCCCCCTTACATGCATCAGTGCACACAATAAAATCTACATTTTGTTCAATTATATTCAATATAGGTGCACTTGTTAATAACATTTTTAAATGTTGAAAGACCTCTTCACATTTATGAGACCATTCAAATTTAACACCTTTATTTTGCAAGGAAGTGATTAGATGGGCTACTTTTTAGAATCTCTCAATAAATCTTCTATAGTAACCTGCTGAGATCATGAAGGATCTCACCTCTATCACATTCTTGGATGTTGGCCACTCTTTGATTGATTTATTCCTTTTTAGGTCTATTGCTATCTCTTTCTTGTAAAAGATATGATCCAAATGATGATTTTGTCTTTGATAAAATGAGCACTAGTTACTCAACTTGACATACCATTGATGCTCCCTAAGTACCTATAACACCATTATCGTATGTTGTTCATGCTCTTCCTTAGATTTGGAATACACTAGGATGTCATCGAAAAGTACAATAACAAACTTAGCCAAATAATTATGGAAAATGCCACTCATAAGTCATATAAAAACACCTGGAGCATTAGATAACCCAAATGGTACCACCATGAACTCATAATGCCCATATCGAGTTTGAAGTGTTAACTTATCGATGTCTTCTTCCTTAATCCTTACTTGATGATACCTTGATCAAAAATCAATTTTGGAAAACACTTTAGCTCTCCCGATCCGATCAAATAAGTCACCTATTCTTGGAAAAGGGTATGTTTTTCACTGTTACTTTGTTTAATTTCCTAAAATCAATGCACATCCTCAGTGTATCATCCTTGTGTTGAGAATGCAACAAGATGATGGAGCTTAGTGGAAAGAAATCGCCTTCACTAAGTGGGCCCGTAGGCTATTTTTGGCGCAAAGTCTATTTTTAGACTATGTCTATTTTTAGACATATGGATCATGGTCTATGAGTTGCAGGATGCTATTTGTGGATGATTGGTCATGTTGGTAAAAATAGATGGACTTCTATTTATTTTTTTTTTTTTTTTTTTTACAGGAACGGTTATGGAGCTTTATATTAATCTTGGGCAGAATGCCAAAATCTGATTACATTATGTGCTTCTTTGTCTTGATGCATTTCTTCGCTAAGAATGTAGCTGAGACTTACAAGATTCTTCCTTGGATAGACCCCTGCTGAGTTATTTTCAGAGATTTTCCCCCACTTGAAAATACAAACGAATTGTTTTAGTAATAGGCAGTAGAACATGGCAGCAGTCTAATTATGGAATGGGTTCCCATGATTCTTCTTCCTCTTTCAGCTTAGTCCCGGCAGAGAGTCGGACAACTTTATTAGCTTCGATGTCCACCTTTTTATTGTGGATTCTCAACACATGGTAGTACTTCAAATCCTGAAAGTTGCTTTCCAAGCCTTTGATCCTGGTGATCAGCCTTGCTAGATTGAGGTCTGGTATTGGATTGCTGGAAACCATTGCATTTATAATGACTTGAGAGTCGCCTATGACAGTTGCTTCATTAATGTCCAGTTCTTTAAGGGTCTTGAGTCCTTGGAAGAGGGCTAAGGCCTCAGCTTGGATGCTGGTAGTGTAACCAAGACCCCAAGCGTAGGAATGAATTTTTTCCCCGGTTTGATTTAGAACAACACCTCCTGCACCAGCTTTGCTTGGATTTCCCTTTGCTGTTCCGTCAAAGAAAAGTGAGTGCCTTGCTTGCGATTTAAGCCACTCTTGGAAGTCATTCTCAGGCTTTCTTATTTGCCATTCTTTGATAGTGGGGGCTTTTTTGACTGCTGGATGAAATTGAAGTTCTAGTGTTGATCCCCATGCTATGTCCTGCTTTCTGAGATTGGAGTCGTCTTTTAGATCAATCAAGCACTCCTTTATGTGGCTTTTAATTTTGGTTTCAAGGACTCTGTGGCTCTGTTTTGTGTTTCTGAAAATTCTTTTATTACGCTCTATCCATAACTGCCAACAAATAATTTTTGGGAGGACAGCCCATGATGCTTTGATAATCTGATTTTTAGGAGGAGGTCCTGGAAATCTGTTTGCCCATTCGGAGAAAAGTTCAGATGTGGAGCAAGGAACAATGAAATTAGGATCCAGATCATGGGTAAAATAGGACCAAATGTGTCTGGAGAAGCTGCAATCTAGCATTAGGTGGACTGCTGTCTCAGCGTTGTCATTGCACAGAGGACAGATGGAAGGGCTGTGGAAGCCTTTCTTTTGCAAGTTATCATAAGTTAAAATTTTTCCGTGGCAGTAGATCCAGGCGAAGAAATCGACCTTGGGCCAAGATGGCAGTTGCCAGACGCCTTTCCAAGGAGCTGGATTCGTGGGAACATGAGGTCGCTCGATAAGTTTAGCATACCCCTGTGCGACTATATAACCGCTGCCTTTTGGGCCCCAACCCATCTCATCTCTCTTCCGCAGATGCATTGGTGCTAGACCATGAAGGACGTCAAGGAGCGTGGTCCACTTTGAGATTAGGTTGTCCGGCACATGTAAATGCTTCCAGCCTGCCCATTTCGCATCATTCCAGCATGAAATATCCCACAAGGTTTGCATGCCTTCGTTGTCCATCCAATAGCGCAGCAAATTTATGGACGCTCTGGTTTCAATTGGCTCCTTGTTCATTATTCTGTCCGACCATATATTAATTTTTTTCCCGTTGCCTGGTATCCAGTAGGAGTGGGCGGAGATTAGTGATGCTGCTCTGTCATATAATTTGAGGAATGTCGAATTTGGCCGGCGTATCACATTGTCTAAGCATCTGGCTCTTGGACCTTTGAAATATTTTTTCCAGAGCGCCTTTTGGGCCCAGCCAGGATTGGGGGCGATGATCCTCCAAACTATTTTTGCAGCCATTGCCATGTTCTGTTGACGAAGATTCTTGAAATTTAGGCCACCTTCCCACAGCGGCTTGGAGATGATATCCCAGCTGACAAGAGGGATCTTTTTTTCATTTTGTCTCCCTCCCTTCCAGAAGAACCTCCTTATGTATTCCTCCATTTTGCTTAGGATGATTATCGGTGCGAGAAGTCCTGAGAATTGGAATAGAGGCAAGTTGTTGAGAACAGATTTTATTAAGACTGTTTTGCCTGCAACATTCAACCAGGAGTATCCCCAGGCTTGAATCTTTGCCTTGAACTTTTCTAACTGTGGGAGCCAATCTTTGCTAGATGATCTCTTATGAGATAATGGGAGGCCCAGGTATTTAAAGGAAGACCAGGTGGAGGAAGCTTCAAAGCCCAAACATCTGGAGATGGCAGATAGCAGCCTAGGCGAAGTATTCCAACTGTAAATATGGCATTTGCTCTTGTTAACAACACTGCCTGAAGCTTCACTAAACTCACTTAGGATTTCTTTGAACTTTGTGGCAGAGGGAATAGAGGCGGGACCTAACAGCAGTGTGTCATCCGCAAACAAAGCATGGTTAATATTTTTGGTCCCTCTTGCAATGCGCAGACCATTAATTTCTTGTTCATGCAACTTTTTATCTAGCAGGAAGCTGAGGGCTGAGGCCTGAATGACAAAGAGCAGGGGGGATAGAGGGCACCCCTGCCTGAGTCCTCTCGAGGCTTTAAAGAAGTTTGTGGCTCTTCCATTGACAAGAGGAGCTATCCATGGCTCTGAGATGCATGCCCGGATCCAATTGATGAAGTTTGTTCCAAAACCAAATTTGCACATAACATTTACAAGAAAGCTATGATTGACTCAATCAAAAGCATTTGCTAAATCAAGTTTGATCACCATACCTCGCTCTTTTCGCTGTAGACTCGAGTGTATTGCCTCCTGGACCAGTAGAAAGTTGTCCACAATCTGCCTTCCATGAATGAAGCCTCCTTGATTCTCTGGAATTATTTTGGGGAGGATAAACTTTAATCTGTTTGCAATTACTTTGGTGATCAATTTGTACCCTGTATTACATAGAGAGATCAGCCGAAATCTATTGAAGTTATTGGCACCTTTTTCCTTGGGTATGAGCGCTAAAAATGCATAATTAGTGCTGCCTCTGATTTTCTGAGTATTTTGGGATTTATGAACCATTTTGAGTAGATCTTTTTCAATAATCGGCCAGCAAGCTTGGAGGAATCTAGCAGAGAAACCATCCGGTCCAGGGGCCTTATCTGGGTCCATATCGAAGAGAGCCTTTTTCACCTCATCTTTAGTGACTTTGGCCTCCAGAAATTCATTTCTTTGCTGAGAAATTACAGAGGGTATATTTTCTAACAGCTCCGGGTAGTGGCTTGGGTCCTTGTCTTCACTATATAATTTTTGGAAATGTGTAAACGCTGCTCTCTTTATGTGATCAAAATCCTTATGGATATCTCCCTCTTCTTTAATCTCTGAGATAGTGTTGAAGCATTTCCTTGCCTGGGCTTGTTTATGAAAATAAGCAGTGTTCCTATCCCCTGCTTTAAGCCAGAGGTTTCGAGATTTCATTCTCCAATACTCTTCTTCAGCTAAGCAGGCTTTTTGATATTGCTGTTGAAGCAGACTTTCTTGTTCTAGAGAATCCTTTGTGGGCATTGCGTTTTCCATATCATTTTGGTGGGCCACAAGAGCTGCTTTAGTAGTTTTCCTTATTGTGGCCGGATTGGACAGCGTTTTGGCCCATATTTTTAGAGCTCCTTTCACCCTTCTAAGTTTTTCCTCCCAAATATAGAACGACGATCCTTTAACTGGATGGTTCCAGCATTCCTTGACAGTTTGCATGAAATCAGGCTCCTTTACCCAAAGAGGGTTGAATCTGAATGGGATGGGACCCTGATCATGGTGAGCTAAAAGGTCTAGCTTGATGGGCTTATGATCAGAGATGCTGTTGGCAAGAATATGCATTCTGGGCTCTAATCCTAGCAGCAGATAGGAACTTTGAATGATAAATCTATCTAATCTAGCAGCAATGTGTCCAGGGCCCACTCTTTTGTTAGACCAAGAGTACTTACCTGAAGAGGGCTTGATGTCCAGCAAATCCCAGTCTTGCACTATGTCCTCCACCCATTCTCTAGTCGGATCTCGAACTATGCTGCCTCCCTTTTTTTTTGATGGATGTAGGGTAAGATTGAGATCGCCAGCAATTATTATGTTTTCCAGATTTGTCAGATCTGCTTGATGTCTTATAGAGTCCCAACAATCTTTTTTTCCCTTAATATTGACTGGAGAGTAAACATTGAAGAGGCAGAACTTTTCCTTAGTATCCAGGTTCTGCATTTTCAGCATCAACCAATGGGTGTTCCTGGCCTCGAATAAAACTGTAAATTTATTTGCATTCCAAAGAGTACCTATCCCTCCTGAGGCACCCCGGGCGGAGATTGCTCTTGCTTCGCTTTTGCTCCAGAGATTCTTGCTTGTTTGAAGGAAGACAATGTCTTCCAGCTTTGTCTCCTGGACTAGAAGTAGATCTGGGGTTTCTGTCCTGATTAGACTTCTGATGGCTTCTTCTTTAGTTTTGCTCCCCATCCCTCTGTAGTTCCAGGAGATGACCTTCATTATTTATGCTTCTGGTGGGCTCCCTTGGAGCCTTGGGGTGGGTTTTTCAATATCTTCGGCTTTGATGCTAGCATTTTCTCCAAGGTTGGTTGACTGCCCTGAAGTTTTTCTTTGTAAGTCTCCTGCTCCCTTTTTTCCCTATCGGTTTTCCGGCCTCTTGCTGATCTTATTACCGGGGTGTGGGACTCTCCTATTTCTCCTTCCTCTTCTGATTCTTTTGTTTCCTGCTCTTCTTCTTCATCTTCTATAGTCATACCTTTTGGATCTTCAACACTTGTTCCTTTGAGAGAGATTGAGATTGAGGGAGTACATTTGCTTGTGGGTTGAGCTTCGGTCTCCTGTGTTGCTTTTGTCTTCTTTTGAGTTTCGCCCTCTTCTGTGCTCTCTGGTTGCGTGCTCAGGGGATCAAACTTGTTTTTAGAGATGGGTTTGGAGATGATCTGCTAAGTAGTGGTTCGCTGGATTCCTTTGCCATTGGAGCCTCCTTGCTTCTGGTTCTTGGGATAGTTTTTGTTTCGCTTGACTTGGTTCCATCCATCCTCTTTTCCCTGCTCAGTCTATTTATTAGTTGGGCACCCTTTGGCGAAGTGTTCGTAAACATGACATTTCCGACATTTGAAGGGCAGCTGCTCATAGTCCAATTTCTGCATGTGCGTCCAGTTTTCGACCTTTATTGTGATGGCCTCTGGTATTCCCACCTCCAGATCTACTTCTACACATATCTTGGCACAGTCGTATTGATCCTTGTTATTCGCACGGTCTATGAATTTTCCCAGGGCATTTCCAATGTGTTTCAGCGAATCCCAGTTCCAGCAGTGCACTGGGAGATTTGGGAGTCTGACCCACACCGGGACTGCTTTGGGCACATCTACTGCCGGATCGAAGTCCGGGGTCCATTTGTTCAGATAAAGACCCTGGGGGCCCATGAAGTAGGGGCCATTTTGGAAGATCAGGTCTTTATCTTCTTTTGAAGTGAAATCGAAGAGGAAATAACCTCTCCCCAAGAAGTAAGAGGCGACGCTTTCTTTGATCAGAGGAGCCTAGTTTCTGTTAACCCAACTTTCTGTGGTTTTTGGAGACGCCCATAGCCCGGTGAACTGGCCGATGAGAGCCCTTTCAGCCAGTGACAAAGCAACCTGGATCGGGGTTTCTGGAGGGAAAGAGATTGCCGGTATATCATCCAACCTCTTGACAAGCTTCGCTGCTTCAGTGATTTTCTTTTGTAGCAGTCCTGCCAGAAGCCTGTTAAAAGCCTCAGAAGGAGAGGATGACGGAGGAGGTGGATGAGGCGCATGGGTTCCCATCCCCTCCATGGTCATAAGTTTTAATATTGCCATTGATAAACTGCTGGACGGTCCATGCAGACAGGCTGCAGCAGGCAGGAGGCTCACCAGCGGGACGCAGGACAGGTCAGCAGAGGGCGGGCTCACTGACCTAGCGGGGGTTGCAGATCGGATGCAGACCGAGGGTAGCAGAGCGCCGCACAACAAATCTCTCTGAATAATTATTTTGAGAGGTCGATGGACTTCTATTTTTAGACATATGGGCGGTTTCTATTTTTAGACTGCCAGGCTAAAAATAGAACAGTCGAATATTATTGTCTCATAATAATATTTGGACTATAAACATTATCTTATCCTCTTGGAGCACTTCAGTTTGAGCTACAGATGTGGCACATGCAGCTGTCAGAAGGAAATACACTTTCTTTGTGGGTCAGTTGAGCTATTGCATGCGGGACTTCAGTTAGAACTCATGTGGTTGAGTTTCGGTGGAGTTGATTGTGGAGTTGATGGAGTTGTGTTCAGTTTGATTTGGTTGAACAAGTTGTATTTTAGTCTAACTAAAGAATACACTAGTGATGAGTTGTGTGAATTAAATATTAATTAATTCACTAATTATTAACTCATAAAGCAACTGAAGAATACATCAGTTAACTCAGTGCATGTACAGTTCAGTGGAGACAGGTGTTAAAGGTTGAGATTGCTATCAGTTGTGACTATAGTTGTGCATGAGAGTTGCACATGCAAGGATGGAGATTTCCCATGAGGCTTGCGTAGTATAACCAAAGGAATTCGATTTCACAGAGTGATTGATACTCTTGCAGGATTGCGCAGTGGAGGCAGACAAACAGTGGAGGAGATTTGAGGCATCAGATCTGAGCTAGTTTGTGTGTAACAGGTGGAGATAGTACTGAGTACTTGTGAGGAGTATTGTACTATGTATTGTTACATGTTCTCTATCATTATAATATACAGATAGTGTGGGGTTTTCAGCTGTATGATTTCCCCGGGTTACATATTGTGTTAATGTGTGCATGCGATTGATGTTTCATGGTTTTTAATGCTGCTAAATTGATGATCAACGTAGAGGATATTATGTATTGTGCATGTATTCCGCAATAGTGTATAATCGGGATAATCTCTGTGAATAAGTGTCATATTATTCAAAATTTATACATGGTATCAGAGCTGTTGATCATCAGATCTATTATTCAGAAAGTGTTTACATTTTATTTCTCCAGGCAGAGTCCGTAATCAGGCCAGGTAGCCTCTGAATTCATCCTTCCTTTGGAAGGTGAGATATCTGGTAAAATCCCATACAGTCAATCTCTATACTAGAAATACTTTGTTCTCACGAATTCTAGATTAGAGGTGGTTGAGTTTGGAGCTGGTGAAATTCGAATTTGCAGCAGTGTTTTCTTGGTGTCAACGTGGCATTGTCTTTCAACTGATTGCGATTGGAGTATGCTCTTGAGGGCAGCTCGAACTATATTGCATGGAAGGACAGGATGGAGGCAGTGTTAGATGATAATGGGCTGAAGGAGTTCATAGAGGCTAATGTCCCAAAGCCTATTGATACTGTGCAAGTTGATGCTTGGCAAAAGAAGACAACAAAGTGTTGAAGGATTCTGTTGGAGGGTGTGAAGGATCACATTGTGTCCAGCCTGCATGGAAAGGCTTCTCCATACTTGATGTGGAAAGCGTTGACAGATCTATCTCACGAAGTTCACTCAGTGCAGGGATGAGTTAAGAAGTTTGGGGGTGATTGTCGATGATGAGGACTTGGTGAGCTTGGCTCTCCTTGGTCTTCCGAAGAGTTGGCATTCCTATCAGGACTCTGTCAATGGTCGGGAGAAATTTCCAGGATGGGAGAGACTTTGGTCAGATCTTGTGCAGGAGGAGATCAGGCGGAATACCAGGGACGGATCTTCATCAAAGGCACCAGATGAAGAAAATTGTGCTTTGGTTGCCAAAGCAAGGAAGGGGAAGAACAAGAAAGCTTCTCATTCCGGTGCGAAAGGCAAGAAGCAAGACATGTCTAAGGTGAAGTGCTTTCACTGTCACCAACATGGACATTATGCCACTAATTGTTCGCAGAAGAAGAAGAACAAGCAAGCTGTTGGATCTACAGCAGGAGAGGCTCTAGCCTCGCAGTTTGAGCTTGATTTTTCATTGATCGCATGCTTGGTTTCAATTATGATGGGATCAGTGTGGTTCTTGGACAGTGGTGCGTCTTTTCACATGACAGGAGATCGAGATTTGTTTTCTGATCTTGAGGAGAAAGACCTTGGAGTGCACATCGAGATGGGTGATGATGGTAGATACAATGCGACTGGTATCGGTACCATTTCCTTTGAGAGGGAGTCTGGTAAACCCTTCGTATTGAAGGAAGTGATGCATGTTCCAGGATTGAAGAAGAATCTTATCTCTATGGCGATGTTAGAAGACAAGGGATATGATGTTGTTTTCAGCGAGGGAAAGGCTTTCCTGCGCAGTAAGACAACTGGAGAAACCCAGAAGATAGGGGTTCGAGTTAGGAACCTTTATCAGTTGCATGTAGATGGCTATGCAGCAATGGCATGCAAGGCAGAAGGATTGGTGAGCCGGGATGATGGCGAGCTGTGGCACAAGAGATTGGGTCACCTTCACCATGGAGCCTTGAAGATACTGTAGCAGATCACTATTGGGCTTCCTAAAGGCACTCTTGCGCAGTCAGATTAGTGCAAGGGGTGTACTTTGGGAAAGTTTGTGAAAGCCACCTTTCACGAAAAGGATAGTCATGCCACGATGATTCTTGAGAGAATTCACACAGACGTGTGTGGACCTTTCTCAGTAGCTTCGACAGCAAAACACAGGTATTATGTGATCTTTGTTGATGATTTCTCTCGTAAGTGCTGGATCTTCTTCATGCAGAAGAAGAGCGAGACATACTCAAAGTTCTGTGAGTTCAAAGCACTGGTCGAGAAGGAGTCGAGGAAGAAGGTGAAGGCTCTTAGGAGCGACAATGGTGGTGAATACATCTCTGGCGAGTTCAAGGATTTCTGCAGTGAAGAAGGGATTCGAAGAGAGATCATAGCTCCCCATAACCCACAGCAGAACGGGGTTGTTGAGCGGAAGAACAGAAAGATCGTGGGTGCTGCACGGGTGATGTTGCATGATCAGAGCCTACCCCTTCACTTGTGGGTGGAAGCATGCAATACTACAGTATATGTGCAGAACCGTTGTCCTCACAGGACACTTGGCATGAGTACACCTGAGGAGGCTTATTCTGGTAAGAAGCCTGATCTTTCTCATTTGAGGATTTTTGGTGCTAACGTTTACATGCATGTGACCAAGGATGCCAGGAAGAAGTTGGAGCTGACCACAGAGGTTGGGATATTTGTGGGGTACACTGATACGCACCACAACTATCGTGTGTATTTTCTAGACAGTGGCAAGACTGTTGTGTGACAGGATATAAAATTTCAGGAGGAGAAAGCCATGAAGTGTTCGCTTGAGAGGGAGCCACACTTGCATGCAGATGAGGAGTTATTAGTTCCTAAGGATGAGCTTCAGGACGTGGATTAGCCACAGGACAAAGTTCATGGAGTGGAAGAGACCACTCATGCAGCGCCAACCATCAGAGGGCGAAAGCGTTTGAAAGAAGCTGAGCGACTGGCTCAAGATGTAGAGAAGGTTGTAGGACCACCTATAGCTCAACGTAGACAGAGACAGTCACCCGATCGGTACACTGGATACATGGCTCTTGTGAGCAAATGTGTTGTGACTGAGCCATCCTCTTTCGAGGAAGCTGTGGAGGATCCCGCATGGGTAGACGCCATGGTGAAAGAGTATGATTCGATTGTCAGAAACAGTGCATGGGAGATTGTCCCAAGACCGGAAGGGAAATTAGTGGTGGGTTCGAGATGGATCTACAAAGTTAAGCAGGTAGCTGACGGGAGTGTGGAGAAGTACAAGACAAGATTTGTTTCCTGAGGCTTTTCACAGATAGAGGGGATCGATTATGAGGAGACCTTTGCACCTGTTGCAAGGTATTCTTCCATATGGACGATTCTTGCTCTCTCAGCGTAGATGGGGTGGCACATTCATCAGATGGATGTGAAGACTGCGTTCCTCAATGGAGTCATTGAGGAGGAGTTGTACATAGAACAGCCCGAAGGTTTCGAGATCTTCAGTAGCGAGTAGCATGTGTGCAGGCTCAAGAGAGCGCTGTATGGGTTGAAACAAGCACCACGTGCTTGGTACACACGGATAGACAATTATTTCACCGGACTTGGATTCTCCAAGAGTGAGGCAGATCCTAACGTATACTAGATTGTGGTGGAGGGTAAGTTGCTTATCATTGTACTTTATGTAGATGATTTGATTCTAATGGGTGATAAGCTGTTGATACTTTCATGCAAGGATGATCTTGCTAAGGAGTTTGAGAAGAAGGAGTTGGGCCTCCTTCATTATTTCCTGGGATTGGAAATTTGGCAGCGCAGTGATGGACTATTTGTTTCTCAGGGTAAGTATGCTCGGGAGATACTGGAGAAGTTCAACATGCATGGCTGCAAGCCTGTTGATACTCCTCTTCCTGGAGGTTGGAGGAAGGAGGATGCCACTTCAGCAGAAGAAGTGGATGCCACTGTTTATCGACAATTGGTGGGGTCGCTTATGTATCTGGTCAATACACGACCCGATATGCCATGCTGTTAACCAGCTTTCACAAGCTATGGTTAAGCCAACCAAGCTCTTATGGAAGGCAGGCAAGCATGTATTGCGTTATCTCAGAGGCACATCGGGATATGGATTGTGGTACAGACAAGAGGATGAGGTGAAGCTATGAGGCTTCACGGATGCAGATTAGGCAGGGAGCCCAACGGACAGAAAGAGCACATCAGGAGGGGTCTTCAGTATTGGTTCGACAGCAGTTTCTTGGTACAGCTGGAAGCAGAGATCCGTGGCACTCAGTTTAGCAGAGTCCGAGTATATGGCAGCAAGTTTGGTTGCATGCGAGGCTATATGGATGAGGAAGATCCTGGTCAGGTTGTTCGGTTCTTACTTGGAGCCTACTATGATTTACTGTGATAACCAGAGTTGCATTAAACTCTCGGCTAATCCAGTATTTCATGATATATCTAAGCACATTGACATTAGGTACCATCATATCAGAGATTGTGTGCAGCGGAGAATCATGTTACTTTCATACATTCCAACGGAGGATCGGGATGCTGATATCTTGACGAAGGCGCTCATCAGGAGCAAATTTGAATACCACCGAGGTAGGATAGGGGTTTCTAATAATCCATATCTTGTTGAGAGGGAGTGTTGATAATGCAACAAGATGATGGAGCTTAGTGGAAAGAAATCGCCTTCACTAAGTGGGCCCGTAGGCTATTTTTGGCGCAAAGTCTATTTTTAGACATATGGATCATGTTCTATGAGTTGCAGGATGCTATTTGTGGATGATTGGTCATGTTGGTAAAAATAGATGGACTTCTATTTTTAGACATATGGGCAGTTTCTATTTTTAGACTGCCAGGCTAAAAATAGAACAGTCGAATATTATTGTCTCATAATAATATTTGGACTATAAACATTATCTTATCCTCTTGGAGCACTTCAGTTTGAGCTACAGATGTGGCACATGCAGCTGTCAGAAGGAAATACGCTTTCTTTGTGGGTCAGTTGAGCTATTGCATGCATGACTTCAGTTAGAACTCATGTGGTTGAGTTTCGGTGGAGTTGATTGTGGAGTTGATGGAGTTGTGTTCAGTTTGACTTGGTTGAACTAGTTGTATTTTAGTCTAACTAAAGAATACACTAGTGATGAGTTGTGTGAATTAAATATTAATTAGTTCACTAATTATTAACTCATAAAGCAACTGAAGAATACATCAGTTAACTCAATGCATGTACAGTTCACTAGAGACAGGAGTTAGAGGTTGAGATTGCTATTAGTTGTGACTATAGTTATGCATGAGATTTGCACATGCATGGATGGAGATTGCCCATGAGGCTTGCATAGTATAACCAAAGGAATTTGATTTCACAGAGTGATTGATACTCTTGCAGGATTGCGCAGTGGAGGCAGGCAAATAGTGGAGGAGATTTGAGGCATCAGATCTGAGCTAGTTTGTGTGTAACAGGTGGAGATAGTACTGTGTACTTGTGAGGAGTATTGTACTATGTATTGTTACATGTTCTCTATCATTATAATATACAGATAGTGTGGGGTTTTCAGCTGTATGATTTCCCTGGGTTACATACTGTGTTAATGTATGCATGTGATTGATGTTTCATGGTTTTTAATGCTGCTAAATTGATGATCAACGTAGAGGAGATTATGTATTGTGCATGTATTTCGCAATAGTGTATAATCGGGATAATCTCTGTGAATAAGTGTCATATTATTCAAAATTTCTACACCTTCTTTTTAACAAAGAGCATTGGAGCACCCCTAGGTGACACACTTGGGCATATGATCTACTCTTTCTTTAGTATTTCTTCTAATTCCATTTTCAATCCTTTAAGTTCTAGTGCGCTCATTCTATATGGCCTTTTGGAAACAAGAGTAACTCCAGGTACCAAGTCTATAAAGAACTCAATATATCTTTTAGGTGGTCACATTAGAATTTCGATAAATACATCCCTAAATTCCTTAAATACCTAGTGGTATTTAGCACTTGGTTCTTAATCATTGGTTGTCTCCTCCAAGTGGGCTACATAAATTCAAAACCCTTTTTAACTTCTCTTTAATTGCATGACTGATATTTCCCTAATAGAGTTTGGCCTTGGAATTCCCTACACTTGTCTTTGATACCCTCCTTCATCAATGAAAGTAAATGTTATATTGTAGTAGTCTAGCAGTGCTCGATGTTTTTCCAACCAATATATACCAATTATGCAATCATACGATCCCAATGGTATTATGTTTAAATATGCAATTGTGCCCAACCCATCCATATTGTTTTAGCATTCTTTCATAAGTTAAGTTATTCTTCCTTTAATTTATGTAACTAACTAAACTAACCAAGTTTTTCCATGATTGGTTTTCATTATATTAAATCTTTCAACAAACTTCGGATCAAGATAACTATGGTTTGCTCCAAAATTAATTAAAATGGAAATGGGTTAGTTGTTTAAATTACCTTCCACTTTGATCATATGCACTTGATGCTCAACCTAACTATTGCCCATTGTTTCATAGTCTTGGGCATGGTTCTACCCATGTCCTCTATTCTATCAACTCCTTGGATGTGATGTATCATCCTCATTTTCCCTTCTTTGTGAGGCCAGTCCCTATAAATTTTCTCTCCTCCACAATCCCAACACCTAAAGGGCTGAAACCTTGGTCTATTACTCAATGAATCAACCCCCTTTGGTTCACTATGGGTTGGTTGAGTTTGCTTATTTGCTTGAGAATTATTCTTGAAAAATGAAGGTTTGAACCCCTTCTTCCTTTGCTCCACCTTGGTTCTTTTCTTATCATCCCAAGTATTTTGGAAGGTTGGTTTATTTTTTTCCTACTCATATATGTAATCCATCTTCCTCATATCCTTATCTAAATTATTTGGTTCATGAAATTTAATTATGTCACCATAAAATGGGGAAAATCCGCTAATAAATATTTGTATCTTTAGTTTTTCATCCTTTATAAAATCAACATACGTCAAGTATTCAATAAATTTTTGACCATACTCTTCCATTGTCACGTTCCTTAACTTGAGTTCAAAGAACTCCTGCATTTTCCTTTCATAGTAGTGTTTAGATAAATGTTTCCTTTGGAAGTAGTTTTTAAATTTCCTCCATGAGATATTCTTTTCATCAAAATGTTTTACTTCTTTGAGTTGTTCCCACCACAAATTTTATTTTCCCTTCAAGTGGAATATTGTAATTCGAGCTTCTAAATTGGATGTGCAATTATGTAGATGTAGGTATTTTCTCATCCCCAATAACCAAGCTTTAGCCTTCGGTCCCTTCTTTTGCTCACAATTAAATGTAAGAATACAATCTTCCTGAGCTCTCCTTTTAAGCTATCCAAATCAATTTTCCTTATTCTTTGCCTCACCAGTGATATGCTTGGACTACTCCTTAATTCTAAGGAAAAATAGGCTCTCTTAGTTGTTTTCCTTGATGCATGATGATGTTGTCCAAAAACACTTCTAGAGTGCCTTGAATGTCCAACATCCTTCCCCTTGACTCACGAGTGATGTTCCTCTACCTACCTAGAATTTTTCATTGGTTCATTCTCATCTATAATTTACTCATGCTATATAAAATCTTAGTGTTAATTTTTTTTTTCTCTCTTATTGGTATCTCATTATCATCCGTGTAGTTGAGCACCTCAATTTTGAGACTCCCCATGGTTTACTCCAAATATTTATCCTTTGGCTTGTCCCTTTCATGGTCATTTGAATCTGTTTCTAGATTACCCATGCTAATTTTGATATCTCTAACCTCCTATTCATGGTTATAGGACCCTTGAGTATCCCCCATACTTTTGCTCCTCATGTTGGCCCTGTCCTCTAGACCACCTATAACCTTCTTTTAAATTTATGAGGAATTCCCTAATTAAAACCAAAAATTATAGTTTGATAGATGTATTCTCCTTTTCAATATATTTCTATTGACTATCTATTTTCCCAAATCTGAGTCCCAAGTTTTAAGTTATGGACTGTGAAATTCTTGGCCCATTCAACCCAATTTTTCCCTCTATTACAACAAAATTTTGCCAAATTTTTGAATAATTATTTATTAGAATTTCAAATTTAGCTCCATGGATATGCTCTATTTTCTAATAGTTTCCTATTAACTACTTCGAAACCCCAATTTGATCTCTAGTTAGAGAGTTGCACCTTTTTAAAGTGACCACATACCCTATTTTTTGCTCACATTGTTTCAATCTTAACTTTATATTGGCTTTGTTTCGTGATTGTAATATGTCATTGGAAATCTCTCTTTTATATCTTTTATTTGAGCTGCATAAACTACCTATACCACTAGTATAGGTATTTGTTGTGGCTTTTTTCTATTGGAAAATGTCACCTCAAAAATTCCATACAAGTAGATGACTCGAAAAAATAACAAAAAAAAAATTGTTAAAATTTTCGTTGGTTTACTCCCCTAGACCAATCGGATCCACTTATAACTCTTATTTGTAACTATTTTTAGACATACATAGCTTCTTTGTGCGCCCTTCTTCTATTAGAAAATAAATATTTGTGCATAGTTAGTTGTTAGTTCTCATTGGACATGAACTTAATTCACATGCCTTTCCTTAAACATATTGCATACATGTAGCCTTACCCTTTGAATTTTCATCCCCACCTAGACCCCACCATTCATATGGGACCTTCCACATGGTAGCGCTTGATTGGATATGCCTACAATTGGGGGCCATTATCCACTTTTCCTACAACAGGAGACTTGCTCACTTGCAGATTTGATGGTTGATCTTAAAGTAGATCAATGGTCTAGATTTTTTTTGGGTTGGAACATACATGGAGATTATAGTGATATTGTGCATGGACGTTGTGCATTGGGTGGAAAGTAGCACGAACATTTACATTACACAATCCACCTAATCAATTGGACAAATCTTGATAACTGCAATGAACGACATATATTCATTTCAAGTGAAAGCTTGTTAATTGGTTAATGGGGAAGAAAATTCTTGATGGATCTAATGGTCAACATTGCACGAGACCGATAGTTATGGTGCACATCATGTGATAAAAAAACACAATGTTTTATCACACCTCATTCACTTGATGGTGTCCAGTCGTGTCACTAGTCTGCCACTTGGCCTCCTCCGCTCGCTAACTCAACCACCACCTAGTTTTTCCCCCTCACTGTTGACATCATAATATGGATTTTTTTTTTTTTCTTTCCATTTGTAATATTTATTTTCGTTGAATTTTTGTCAGCACAAAATTATCATTTTTTCTGCTAAAATTTATCCGTCAATTTTAATTCCCTAAGTCTATAATAATATTTTCAACTTATATAACTACCATTATGGTGGATTTTCATCCTGAACTTGTGATTCTATTCATCTCCAAGAATTTTTTCAAATGAATTCCCAACAATATGTGATTTTCTCCATAATGGATTTTGAAAAATATTCTTTGAGTGTTGTAAGTATGTGATTGATACCACTATGTAACACCCCCAACCACTTATTGGTGCATATCCATACTCTTGTGACCCTTTGTAAGACCCCCAACCATTTACTTGGAGAATTTCGACCACCTTTTAGGACATCTCCTTACTATTGTAACCTTTGTAACTTTTCTCTTTAACATTTTTTCATTTAATTTACTTCTAGTGACATCTGCTATGCATGTCTAATGAATTCTATAATGCAATTCATTCACCTATAGGGATATAATAATTTTGTTTAATTTACAATTCATGCACAACATAGGAAAAATGCATAATTAATTTGAATCATAATTCAAATAAATATTAGCAGTAGAACTTGTCTGATAAAAATTTCCAACTGACTACAAACCTTAGATGTTCCTCCTAGCCATAGACCACACCACTCTTTTTCTCTCAACAGTGGGTCACCCTCAAGTTTGGGCTTCAACTCCATGGGTAACAAATTACCCAAAACTAGGTACAATCCAATACCATAAATAAATAGGGCCAAGGTATCAAACCCCAATAACCTCTAACCTATAGGCTCACATCCCCCATTAGACCCACATCCAAGTAGCGCGCCCCCTTGTCTACACATGTAGTCCTTCAGGTTGTACCACTACCACCAAGGTGTTGTTGATGATGTTGGAACCCACCAACATGCAAGGGGGTCTCTGCGATGTGAAGTCCCAAGTATACCTCAAACCATTTGATTTAGGAACCCTTCCAGAAATAAGGCATGACTTCCATTTTCTTAAATATTTTCTGTGGCTACAATAGTTAGCATAAGAGAGAAATATACGTGTACTTTTGAATGAACAAGTGAATATTTCTTGTGAAATGTTCAGTTGCAAAATGTATCAAGGTTCTTTCACTAGAGGGAAATGAAAGTGAGCCTTTAAGAGAAGAGTAATAGTATTGATCTAATAAAGACACACAATCACATTTATGGAAGAATCATTAATCAACTAGCGAAATAGTTCACATAGAAGTAATGATCATTAAAACAAGTACAACACACATTCAATAAGGTAAGCACTAAAGCCATTGAAATAGTTTAATTTTTTTAGTATGAATAACAATAACATATACCCAAAACATTCAAAGAATAGTCCATCAACATTTATGATATACGAATGAAAGTGTGCTAGCTCAATGAGCTTCAAGTATTAAGTGAAATTTGCAAGATACATTGATACAATGAACACAACTAGCTCCAACAATGGAGTGTTAGAGCTACCACTTGTTCTCCAAAAGAACTATCTTCCTCTCTAATTCTTGGTTGGAGAAGCCAAGGTGAAAAGTCTTTTTCTTGAGATATGAGGGTATATATATATATATATAATTAATGAGGTGGCTCTCCACCTCCCCTATGACTCTTGAGCTCCCCTCATGACTCTTGGACTTCCATATGATTTTTCAAATTATCATGAGACTCTTTGACTTCTACATGACTTTTCACATTCTACAGGTGAATTTTGGACTTCCGCTTTATTTTACACTTGCTTAGCTGCTCAAATGGTTATTAGTTCATTAGGTGCCAATGAATCGATTAGCCTCCTTCAAACGTGTAAGATTTTGAGATCCCTTCCTACTTCATGTATTGAAATTACATAATTACCTCCACAAATGATGTGGAACAGGATGACTCATATGACTCTTGATATGAATCTTTAACATGACATGACTTGAAACTGATGACATGGGCTTGCTAATGATCTGTTAGTGCCAAGATTCTTCTCTTATTGTTACATTTGTATCTTCATGAAATATGTTGCATGATCTTCCTCTTCCTCCTTCAAAAGGCTTGGAGAGAAGGAATCTTCACTATGATCTTAATATTCCAGCTCTTGTCACAATCTAGTGTCCCTTCATCTTCTATTTCAATGATAATCTTGACTTCATAGCTTCCCAAGTGTCTTATAGTACACTCCTTCGCTCCTCTGAGAATCATCATGTCATGTGAAGATGTAATAATTGCAAGTGAAATCCACTCATGACAAGACAAAATCAGTATGGAAATCTCCTAGTATAACATTCTTCATGAAAATCACTAATTGGCCTAGAACTAAGTGATGGACTAGGAGGAAGGCTTAGAGATTACACAGTGCATAATTCCAGAGGATAGAAGTGAGGGAATGAGGCTTGCAACTACACAATATGTAGTTTTGAAAGCCTTTGAAGCAGGATTACGTAGTTGAGGGTCATAATGAGGCAATCTTTCCCACTGTAACTGCGCAATGCACAATTCTGAAGGGAGAATCGGCAATTGGATTGTGAAATTGCATAGTTCAAGGAACCAGGCATAAATACTGTAGGTTGGGATGTGCAATGTACATAAAGAGATTAGCTAAGAGGCAATATTGTGGATTTCTAGGGATCACGATGTTGTTCTTGAGCACCGTGATTATGCAATGTGCAGTCCTTGGAGGCAGTGACTGTGCATTATGTATTTCGAGGAGGAAAGTGATGTAGGATAAGGCTTGCAACCATGCAATGTGCGGTCCAGAGTAGTAAAGTGAGCTCAGTTTGTTCGGGCATGAAATCCTCCAAAATTTGGATGCAGGCCAAAATTTTGGAGGGTGTTGTAGCAGTGACAACACTTGGTGACACATTGGTAGAACTCCAGCTTCTCTGCCTTGGTCTAACTCTATGTACAGGGTCTAGTTCTTCGAGAAGTATTGATTCATTACACCAATTTTTCTACTTAACCCCATTATAAATATAGTCCCCTCCATTCCCTTCCGAGTTAAGCACATTCATAGAGATATCTATATCATAATTGTTTCGATTAAGGAGAAGGGTAATCTAGTTCACGAGTTTAAGATAATAAATTTTAGTTTTCATCTCTGGTGTTGCTCCTTTTCCATCACGTCTAGAAAGTAGCTCGATAGATTCGCTACAGGAACACAAGAATTTCTTCCCTACCAATGAGCTTGAACAATACCCAACAAAGTTTCTCGTTTCACCTCTATGTGTAGGAAGCCTTTTCTCTTCTTTCTCCCTTATTTATTTTATTTATAGAACTTTGATAAGACACTTATTTGATTCAATGAGGCAGAAGAGGGATCCTGACTTATTTAGAGAAGAAGAGGTTATTCCTTTAGAGAATCATATATATAACCTATGATGTAGGTTTTCTCATTTTTATAGACCATTTGGTTGCATCTAGTCAATAGACCTTCAAAGGGATCAATTCACATCCTTCAACATATTGTCATCATCCCTACACAAATCCCTAAGCATGACTCTGCTAAATCCCTGAGTTTATACTCTTAAATGCTGAATTCCCAAGGTTTTAAGGAATAATGAATCCTGGCCGTTTAGGGACCAACGTTGACTACCAGGTTGACCCTCTCTGCACATGCACTGATCACCATCAGGTTTCTCAATCTTGGTGGTGTGTTGATTCTAGAAATTCAAGTAAAATAAAAATAATCTTGAAGATTCCTCTTCTATAAGCTTCCCGAGGTTGTTTCAAGAATTTACCTTGGATAAACATTCAAATCCTATTTGATTCCAACTTAGAGAAATCACCATACTATCCCATGAGCTCATCCTCCCATCATTTTTGGATCTCAAGCCTAGATTGGTAAATGGATAAGAATTCATGAACTACCTCCCTCATTTATATATTTGTAGCCATCCATGGGAAATGGGTTGGCTTTTGGAGATTGATTCTACCCTCATGTTGTTTCTTTGAGAGTCATTATTCCAACCATTAGGGTGACATAGAGGCATACTTTGTGGAAAGGAAAGGACAAGTCAACTTGGGGAGCTCTTCTACAAGATCAACTCCTATTTTTGGGTGTAACTATCTCCATTTATATTAATACAAAGAGTAGATTGTTTTCCTATATATGATGTCATGTATTTCAATACCATGTTGCTCTATTGAATGAAGTGATTGGATTATGCTACATATATTTCATAGATATTTGGCTTGTCTTGTTTGATTTTGCAGGTTCTAATTATAGTGATCAAATCTAGGATTGAAGCGTACAATATGAGGAAGGAGCGAAGCTTGCGACAGATTCTAGGTAGGCCTCATCCCATCATTCAATTAATTTAAGATGTTGTGCCCTTTGATTTTTGTTGTTCTAGGTCAGTCCACTATGCCTAGGGAAGAAACTTATGTCCACAATCATAGATCTCATATAACAAATTGGTGACTCCAATGGTGATCAATTCAATCCCTTGGTGGTTTTTCTTTGCCCTTGGTATCTATTTTTCCTCTTCTTTTGATATTTATAGTTTCACTCAGTCATGATTAGACCTAGGAAGACCTTTCATTGAGTTTTAATTGCAATTTTTGTGTCAAAACCTTGCATCCGCTAATCAGTGCACCCCTTGGTTTGGAGATATTGCGTTGCAATGCACCCTAGCCTTCTCTGCACTTGTGTTGTGGTGCACCCGATAGCCCTGTCAACATTTTCACTGATCCCTGTTTGATGCAAAAAAATCCTTTTTGGGATTTTCCCTCTAATTAACTTTATTCCAGTGGGTCCTCCTTATGTCCTTAAGTGTGTCTTGGTCTCTCATAAGCCTCCATATTATTTTCTTTTGGTTTTTAGTGCCTTTGATAAGAATTTGTTTATATTTTCCTTTGTTCTTGTCATTAAGTCATTATCAAAATGAATTGTTTGATCATTGAGTGGTTGAAATAATTGGTGTTTTAGTCCTTGTTCTGAATAGTTTTATTTTATCAATGATTAGTCAAATATCTTAGTTTTCATCTGAAGATTAAGTGGAATCCAAAAGGAAAATCTTATGCATCGCAAATTGCATATAGGGCTTTGATTTTGATTGGAATATTGAAGTTTAGGAGATCGATTGTTGCATCACTTGTTTGTTGCATTGTTTATTAATTTCTTCTTCCCCTACTTGGTTAGGCCTTTCATTATTAAAATGGAAATGAAAAGAAGTCTTTTTGTCATATTAGTTGCATCATAGGTTTTTTTAGGTGACATCAAGTTTTAAGCCTTGAAATCAAAACATAATTCAAGATCAACTCTAAAATTCATCTCGATTAACCTAAGGATCATTTTAAACTTAATGACAAACTTAGAGGTCTAGGCTAGAGACGTGTTCCAACGTCTTTGAATGTAGGAGTTGTCATTATTTTCTAGTGTTTCTTTCCGGGGGTGATATCCCGTTCCATGTACATAAATGTATTAGGTTGTTCTCCATGTACCACTGAGTATATTGGATGGTGCTCCACACATGATAAGTATATGGGAATGCTCTCATCAAGCTGTTACGCATTAGACAACACTACTACGGGCTGCACTTCCATGTACCGTTGAGTATTTTGTAAGTCGACCATAGGTTGCTATCCATCCATAGGTAACTAAGTCGGCCACCTTGTACATTGTGATAGACCGAGCACAACATTTGGGGAGATTGTCTACATGTACGTTAAGTTCTTGGTTTGCCAAGGTGTATATTGCATTTCAGAGTTGCTTGGTAAACGCTTTTGCCTAGTTTATCCCTATTTTATTTTTATTTTGTCTCTTTAATTTCTAAAATCAATTATTTGACTGTGGAATAACATCCTCACCATGGAACAACTCCTTAGTGGATCCAAGGTTGAGAATAATGGCAACAGGTCCTGAGTCCACTAGTCAAGGAAACCAATCTAACCGGAATCATGATCCTTTTCCTTCTTTTGGAAATATTGGTGCTCCTAATATGGCAACATTTTCCCTTCTCGAATTTACCAATGGTTTACCAGTTTGGTTATTTTCAACCGCTATGAAAGTGAATGACCAAAATACTCCTCAACCAAGTTCTCCTCCACTTGAACAATATCAACCTTAAGTTGATCCTAAAGTTGACCCTTTTCCCTCTTCACTTGTTGTTTCTTCATCCCTTTCTTCATCCTCACCTGGTGAAAGTCTTGATTCTAGTAAGCAAGAAGCTAAGAAGAAGAAGAAAGGGATGATGAAGAAGAAGCAAAATAAGCAAGGGGAAACCAAGCAACCATTGCTATGAACGCAACTAGTATGGAGGAACCTTCCAATTAGCCCCACAAAGTTAAATTCCCTTTCATTCTTTGTAAGGGTGATCACCTTATTAGAGATTGTCCTGGTATTCCCAAGATACTAGAAGTGTGGTCTACAGGCTCATATTGGCCTTTGTCATCAGCCTTTGGAGATCATCCTGGTGATAAACCATCGACTAGTGATCATAAGGTCCACGTGAAAAATGGTAGAGTCAAATTTTCCTGTATGTTATGTGAAGGGAATCATCATGTTCACCATTTTACTTATATGGATGAAGCCTCAAAAGTGTTGGAAAACCATACAACTTCTCTACCTCATCGTCTAGCTGGTTATCCAAATCTTTGTCCTAATCCTCCACTAGTTGATGAAGTGATTAATTAGAATCTGTATCAAGTCAATCCCACACTCTCTGAATGTAAATCCCATGAGTCTATTCCCGACCATCCATCGGTTGAGAAAATTGTTGACTCGATTCCTCCTTCATTTAATTGTACCTATCCCGAAGAGAGTGGACTTCATACCACTCAGGTTCTTCTCATTTCTTCAGTTTCCAATGAATTGGGGAGAAATCCTCCCATTCCAATGGTACAAAAGGACAATCCTCCCATTCCCACGACATTGGGAGGGAATTATCTCATTAACATAGTACATGGGAGAATTTCTCTCATTCCCATAGCACAATGGGGTAGTTCTCTCGTTCCCATGGCAGCCCCGCCAAGTATTATGGTCACTTCCTTTGATTTGAGTCAACTGGCAGGATATTTTCTTCCTCCTTATGTGCCCTTCCATATCATAGTACATGCTTATAATATGGTTTTACCTAACACATTAATAGATGAAGGTGAGTCTCTTAGTATTTTTTCCTTAGTTTATTTGCAAGCTTTAGGTTCTCCGTAGCTTGTGCCCGTTACCCATAATCTGTTGGTTTTTAATAGAGGAACTGTTCAATCGTTAGGGATCCTTCCTCAGTTACCTATTACTTTGAGAGGAAAGGTTGTCTATAAATATGTGATGCTAGTACAAGGCCCTTTGGATTTTAATTTACTCCTTGGGCATGACTATGTTTATGACATGGGAGCTCTTGTCTCTTCACTCTTTTGTGTGATGTGTTTCACGCATGAAGGAAGAATCATGACCATTGACCATCTTTCACTCATTGGTCCTAATTTGACTCCTAATTAACCACCTTCCCTAAATGGTCCTTATATGAAAGTGATATCTCCCCCACCACAAATTAATTATGTGGCAACCTGTTTCATGCCTGCTTCTACTAATGATCTAGTAGGTGATGTATTGCTTCATTTACTGAGGGCATTAGAGTCTGGTTTGTCCATTTGATCCTTTGATACCTTCGAGAGCATTGTTATCCCTTCTGATGAGAACCTCTTCGAAGCCATGGCCTTCTAAACGTCGTGATCAAGGTTCCCAGAGAAGAGTTCCTTTTCTTGTGTCAACCTCCTTAAAAAATGAAACAAGGTCCCAGGAGCATAGTTCTTTTTCTTGTGTCAAGCTCGTTAAAAAATGAAACAAGTTTCCCAAAGAAGAGTTATTTTTCTTGTGTCAAACTCATTAAAAAATGAAACAAGGTCATGATCATAGTTCTTTTATTGTGTCAATCTCGTTAAAAAATGAAAAATATCCCCTTTCAATTTGAGTCTTTCATTAGATCTCGTAAATTCCTAGTCAAGTATTTCACTTGATCTCGTAAATGAACCTTCATTCCATCCACCTGTTAGTAACTAGTAGTCTACTTAGGTGAATGAAATGAAGCTTGGGGGGAATGTCCTCCAATTGAGTTATTATGATGGGGGCATGCAACTTATGTCAAGCACAATTTTGCTATGTTTCAAGCTTGTGAAAAAATGAAACCATATTCAAGTATTCTCAAGAATAGTTTCTCATGTTTCAAGATTATGTAACAATGAAACCATTCCCATCCTATCCCATGTGATTTCCATTTTTTATCAGCCTATTTTTTCCTGATGAACCTTGGTTTTTTCATTCCAACATCACCATATGCTTGGCCGATCATATGCTTTCACTTGGTTTTTACCCTTTCTAGGGGAACCACTACGATAAGTGGTCTTATTAGCCAGACCCTTGACCTTTATGTTTTTTGAGCAGTTCCATCATGACTAGAACCAATTGCTACCCTTTATACCACTCGTTCCTCAAAGAGGAGTTCTCTTTCAGCTCTTTTCATACTCCCAAAATATAAAAATATTATCGTGTGCCTGTCTTTTCGAACTTGTTAGAGTAAACGAAAATGCTTCTACTCAGTATAAGTTTAACCCTTTTCTGAACTGAGATAGACTACTTACGAAAAATGAATACCTTAGTCGAACATGGCTAAGAGGTTCTCCTGAGTATCATTTTCTGCCTTTTCACACTCAAGAGACTATCTACAAAAAGGAACCTTTGGAGTTTTCTTTTTCACCTATTTTTCAAACTCTCTAAACATGAAAAAGATGTCTAGTTTTCACCTTCGCTCTACTTGTAAAAACATCAAACAAAAATGGACTCATCGATCATGATGATATTGAATCACTCCTTCTCTAGGTTTGTTAAATATACTTAGATAGATTCATCCGAAGGATGAACTTACATATCAAGCATATGTTATCCTCCTCAGGCTTGTCAAAAATAAAGAGGTACTGACCAGTAATGGTTGGGGAAATTTGGAAAATGGGATACTCCACTTGTTAATGATAGCAAGTCACTCTTAAACACGATACTCTTCCACTTCATCTTCATGGATGTTGGGTTGGGAAATGTCTTGTCTTTTGGTTCATCATACCTTTTCGAAGCCTTCATTTTAGTTTTGGGTCAGCGCTTCCAACTCCATTTCAATGTCACCATTGTGTTCAAGAGAATTCTCTTAATCCTTCTTTCCATTTATTCCTTTCCTGATCCAGTTTTGTATTAGCATCATTCTGTCTCAAATCAACATACCTATTTTGTGTTTTTGATGGGGGATACATCAAGGCACTCCTTCGACGAGTCGCTTCCTGTTGACATCATCTCATTATCCAGAAAGTTGACTTAGAAACACCACTTCGATACCTTAGTGCTTGCATAAATCAGTGGCAAGTTTCCTCGCTCTCGGCAACATGTTTACGTCATTGACCTTTGACCAAAAGATTATGTGTGGTGATAGACATCAACTCATTCATTCACACCATATGGATTGTACTAGAGTACCTTGAGATCCATTAACATTATCGGTGGTTCCTTTCACATGTGTTAACGACTTACATCATTGGCCAATAATCAGATGGTTTCTACCATGTTTGACTTCAGCTCATTAATTCACATGGTTAGATTCATACATTGGTTGGTTGTGTGAACGAGGTAGAAGACTCTAGATCTAGTCTCATCGATCTGAGCTGCGATTTTAGGATTAATACAAGATCACAATGTATGATGGCTATGATCATACAAACAGTCATCCAGTCATGGGTCCACCATCAGTCATTCGTGGACATGTCTTTTGATCATCATACATGTAATGTTAGCTTATGCGCTGAGCATGGGTATGCCTCCCTCAACAAAAATAGCATGATGTAAATGTATTGAAAGAGATGATTCTCTCATCAGTAATTCTTGGACCTTACTTGTCATAAGGTAAAGAACCTCAGTCATCAATTGTCATTTCTGACTTTGTGATTTAGGGGGAAATCTATTATAGGCCATTTTGTTGCATCTGGTCAAGAGGCCTTCAAACGGGATCAATTCACATCCTTCTACATATTTTCATCATCCCTACACAAAGCCCTAAGCATGACTTTTTTAAATCCCTAAGTTTATGCTCTTAACTGTTAAATTCCCAAGATTTTAAATCCTAGTGCACCTTGGCCCTTTAGGGACCATCGTTGACTACTAGGTTGACCCTCTTTGCACCTGCATTGATCACCAACAAATTTCTTAGTCTTGCGGGTGTGTTGATTCTAGAAATTCAGAAAAAAATAAAAAAAATCATGAAGCTTCCTCTTCGAAAATCTTCCTGAGGTTGTTTCAACCATTTACCTTGGATAAATATTGTAGTCCTATCTGATTCCACCTTGGATAAATCACTTTCCTATCTCTTGAACTCATCCTCCCATCACTTTTGGATCTCAATCCTAGATTGGTAAATGGATAAGGATTCATGAACTACCTCCCTCATATATATATTTGCAGCCATGCATGGGCAAGGGGTTGGATTTTGGATATTGATTCTACCCTCATGCTATTGCTTTGTGAGTCAGTATTCCATGCATTAGGGTGACATAGAGGCATACTTTGTGGCAAGGAAATGATAGGTCAACTTGGGAAGCTATTCTACAAGATTAACTCCTATTTTTTGTTGTAAATCTCTCCATTTCTATTAATACAAAGAGTAGATTGTTTTACTATATATGATGTTATGATTTCATGTATTTCAATACCATGTTGATCTATTGAATGAAGTGATTGGATTATGCTACATAGATGTTGTAGATGTTTGGATTGTCTTGTTTGAGTGTGCAGGTTCTAATTATAGTGATCTTAGTTAGGATTGGAGCGTACAATCTGAGGAAGGAGAAAGTCTTGTGACAGATTCCAAGTACGCCTTATCCCATCATTTAATTACTTTAAGTAAGGCATTGTTCCATTTTTTTTTTGTTCTAGTTCATTCCACCAAGCCTAGGGAAGACACTTATGTCCGCAGTGGTAGATTGTGTATAAAAAATTGGCAACTCCAATGGTGATCGATCCAATCCATTGGTGGTTTTTATTTTCCCTTAGTGTCTATTTTTCCTCTTGTTTTGATCTTTACAGTTCCACTCAATCCTGATTAGACCTAGGAAGATCTTTCATTGAGTTTCAATGGAAATTTTTGTGTCAAAAAATTGCATCCCATGATCAATGCACCCCTTGGTTTGGAGACAGTGCGTTGCAGTGCAACCTAGACTTCTTTGCACCTATGTTGCAATTCACCATAGCCCTTTCAGCACCTGCACTTATCCCTGTTTGATGCAAACATTTTCCATTTTTGTGATTTTCTCTTTGATTAACTTTGTTCCAGCGGGTCATCCTTGTGTCCTTGAGTGTGTCTTGGTCTCTCATAAGCCTTAATATTGTTTTCTTTTGGTTTTGAGTGCATTTGATAAGAATTTGTTTATATTTCCCTTTGTTCTTTTCATTAGGTCATTAACAAACTGAATTGTTTGATCATTAAGTGATTGAAAGAATTGGTGTTTTATTCATCATTCTGAATAGTTTTCTTTTATCAATGATTAGATAAATATATTAGTTTTCATCTACAAATTAAGTGGAATCCAAAGGGAAAATATTATGCATCATGCATTGCATATAGGGATTTGATTTTAACTGGAATAGTGAAGTTGAGGAGATTGATTGTTGCATCACTTGTTTGTTGCATTGTTGATTGATTTCTTCTTCCCCTACTTTGTTAGGCCTTTCATTATTAAAATGAAAATGAAAGAGTTCATTTTTTCATATTAGTTGCATCGTAGGTGTGTTCAGGTGACATCGAGTTTTGAGCCTTCAAATCGAAACATAATTCAAGATCAACTCTAAAATTAATCTCAATTAACCTAAGGAGCATTTGAAACTTAATGACACACTTAGAGGTCTAGGCTAGACACGCTTTCAAGCATCTTTAGACATAGGAGCTGTCACTTTTTCCAACATCACATTCTGGGGGTGATATCCCATTCCAAGTACGTAAGTGTATTGAGTTGTTCTCCACATACCTTTGGGTATATTGGATGATGCTCCACACATGATAAGTATATAGGAACTCTCTCATCGAACAGTTACGCATTAGAAAGAACTACTACAGACTGTATGTCTATGTACCATCGAGTATATTTTGGAATTCCACGATAGGTTGTTATCCATCCATTGGTAACTGATTCGGCTGCCTTATACACTGTAATACACCAAATACAACATTTGAGGAGATTTCCTGCATGTATGTTAAGTCCTTGGTTCGCCAAAGTGTATATTGCAATTCATAGTTGCTTGGAAAACCATTTTTCCTAGTTTACCCCTTTTTTATTTTTATTTTGTGTCTTTAATTTCTAAAATCAATTATTTGACTTTGGAATAAAATCCTCACCATGGAAAAATTCCTTAGTGGATCTGAGGTTGAGACTATTGGCAACAGTTCTGAGTCCACAAGTCAAGGGAACCACTCTGACGGGAATCTTGGTCCTTTGCCTTCTTTTGGGAATATTGGTGCTCCTTATATGGAAACGTTGTCCCTTATCGGATTTACCATTGGTTTACCAATTTGGTCATTTAGACCCCTGTGGTTACGAATTATGTACAAACTACTGCTCAACCAAGTTATCCTCCACTTGAACAATACTAACCTCAAGTTGATCCTAAAGTTGACCCTTTTCCCTCTTCACCTGTTGTTTATTCATCCCTTTCTTCAACCTCTCCTGGGGAAAGTCTTGATTATAGTAACTAGGAAACTAAGAAGAAGAAGAAGAAAAGGACGAAGAAAAAGAAGCAAAATAAGCAAGGGTGTAACCAAGCAACCATTCATATGAATGAAACTAGTATGGAGGAACTTGGTGAGCACCAGTATTGCAGCAATAATGCTGCAACTCCTGGGCTGTCTACTTTACTCTTATCAACTCGGTAGTTCGTAACAAACTTGGAAGCGTTAATGTTGTATGCACAAGTACTAGTTCTTACTACAGGTTGTCACTTGGTCAGCCGGCGCAAGATCACTAGGAGCTCAAGCCAGCTTCTATGGGTTCTAGAAGAAGCTCTATATGTGATGAAAGGAGAGAAATATTACTCTACAGATGCTACTCTAACTGCAGAAAGGAGAAAGACTGAAATGTAAAGCAAACCTAGTAAACCCTAATTAACCAACTAATCCTACTTTTGTAGAAAGCACTATGAAAACCATGAAAGGAATTCCATTACCTACTCAAGGAAGTAAACAACATCTAACTAAGCTATTTCTAGAAGTAAATAAGAAAAAAACATCTTTTTGGATTTTTATGGGAATTTGACATGCATGTAATTTATTGTGTGAATGTGGCAGGGAATAGGTGGCATTGGAGGGTGGTTTTGGGACTCGAGAGGATGGAGGATGGTGTGGATGGGTCCTAGAAGGTCTCAGGTGTCCTTCTGGAGGATTTTCCCACACTCGGCCTTCAAAAGAAAGCCTACAAGAAAATCTACAGGAGGACACAAGAAATCTACAGGAGGAAAACATGGCCACTACAGGAGGCCTACAGGAGGAGGTCGAGAGCAGTTTCCAATGTTTTGAGGGTGTGAGAGAGGGTGGAAAGGTGGATGAATATTGGAATGAGGTGTTAGGGCACCAAGGGTTTACCAGGAATCACCAGGAGAGAGAAAGATGATTGGGTTTTCTCAAGGAGAGAGGAAGAAGCTCTATGGAAAATGCAGGAAACTAAGGCAGAATTAAGGTGAGACTTGGGCGACCTGTAGGGCATGGATCAGATGGAGGATGTGATGGCCGATAATTTGGACTACTACAAGAAGAGATATGCTACAAAGGAACTGATAGTCAACAAATAAGATCAAGCAAGCAATGAAATGAGTGCTTCTAGAAAAACAGAGTTTTGCATCAAACTAGTCTAAGCTATGATCTATGAAAGGAAATGCTGAGAAATGTTGCAAGAAAGGAAAACATGAAAGAAGACTATTGAAAATAAAGAAGTGAGCATGATGAAGAATATCTAAAGCAAGGCAAAACTGGACTATTAACCTACTAAAAAGTTGCAAACACTAGAAGTTCTATGAATGAGGAAAATCTATGTTTTTGGGGCAGCAAGAGGGTCTTTGCCTCAAATCATGGTCCCAAAGGGAGGAAGTGAGGCCAAGGCACTGTTGCTAGCCTTTTTAATCTTCTATTTATCACTACTTAACCTACTATAGAAAGCACAAATGGAAGCAAACTACTGAATCATCAAAAGCGACCTATTCTTAACCATAAAAGAAATACATCTAACAACAACCTAATCTAAAAACTGAAATAAACATACAAATACAAGTAAAGAGGAACTTGGCTGCTTGGATTGGGACCTAACCCAAGAGCTTCAGCCCTTTGAGGTAACTCAGTGCTAGCTCAAAAGGATTCCATCTTTATTATCAAAACAATAACAAGATTACATGAAACTGTCACAAAATAATAAGCTCGAAGTTGGAGCAGAGTTTACATAAGCAAAAATCCAACAAAAATCTGACCCTAGTGAGGCCCTAGGCCTCTCTACTTATAAAAATGAAGCTACCAACAAATTCCTTAAAATCAGGGAGGCTTGGCTCCCAAAACTCGAGATAATCATCAGTCATCCTCCACTTGCTCGGTTGCCTTCTAGTGCATGATTTGGTTGCTTGTACTTCGAGATGAATGAAGGGGAATTCGAAGTGAGGAGTAATAAATGAGGGGGATTCCCTCCTATAAGTCCTCTCCTTTTTCCACTTTGAGTTATTGCTGCCATTTGTCCACTGGATCCTTGACTTTGACCTCAAAATTCATCAATAATCTGCATTAAACACATGTTAGACCACATGGCATCATAACTAACTCAACTCACTCCATAAGCATAAATATAATCAGAAAATCATACAATAAGCTAAGAGAATGGTTGATTTGACTAGGTTAGGAGGTAAAATGAGCCCATATAATTACCCATTTATGAGGCTCATCATCACCCCCCTACTGAAGGTGTTGCTCATCCTCTGAGCAACTTAGTCCATCTCCTCATATTTTATGGACTTGGTGGCCTCCCTAGCATCCCAAGCTTCTGATGTGGTCTCCTCTTCCTTGTCATAGAATCCTTCCTTCCTTTCTATCTCTTCCCACTGCTCCTCCTCTTCTTCTTCTCTTCTGCCTTCCAGCATGCCTAACAGCAGTGGAGGACTCAGTTTGAGGCCAATCCAGTTGACCTTCAGCCTCTGCATGGAGTGCTTGTACATTGGCACTCTTCTTAATGCCTCCTTCATCCTCATGGGGGAATGATATTCCCTAATCTGCAGACTGTGTGGTAAGGTGTTCCATCTCCTCATGCATGCATGCACACAGTCATCCCCAAGTAGCCTTTGCATATCTTCAAAGTGTGCAATGGCTTGTGCTTGATCACTTATATATATAGGGAAAATCTGAGGATTATTGGCAAGCAGGTTGTGTGTGCTGATGAGTGCCATGGGATCTGATGGCTCAACTCTTACTATTAATGGCTCATTCTACTCTTTTATCATCAATCTTCTTATTTTTGTTGCCCTCAACTCTACATGGTTCATTCATGAGGCCATGGCATTTAGTTGCAGGTCCCCTAGCCTGGCATTTGGGTCCCACACATTCATGTCTGTGAGGGCCATGTTATGTAGGTAGAATTCTTCCATATTTGCCTTATTCTCTGATGTGCTTTGGTCACACAGATCCATAAACTGCATGCAATCTTGGAAAGGCATTGTGCCTCTTTGTGCCAAAGTCTTTATCTGAAATTGTAACCATTGGTCCTTGAGATATAGGCCATAGGATTTTGCTAGTGTTCTACATTGCAATGCCTACATGGATAAGCTGGAGATGCATGCCAGCTGGGTCTCTTTCTCTTCCAGCTGCCTCCTTAGCAATTCATTTTCAGTTTCAAGGTGGCTTCTTGTAATTTCTTCCCTGTGTCTGATAGCACTCAACTCTTTGCCCATTTCTCTGAGCTTGTTTTCCATATGGCCAATATCCTAAACTCCTTTGGATTTGGTTATTTGCATCCACCTATGTGTTCTTATTCTCTCTTTCTCTAATTCAAAGAATAGTGGAATTGCAAATTTTTGTGGAATTATCCTTCTTCCCTCAAGTATATTGTAGTATGAGGCAAGACTAGGCTAGGGATCAGGTTCTTGTAGCTCTATTTCTTCCTCCTTTACTTGTGGCTGTCCTTCCATCCTTTCCTCAAGCTTTTGGGTCTCTTGTAGTTATGACAGTGTCTCCTGTAGAACTGTATGAGCCTCCGGTAGGACTGTTTTTGGGTCCTATAGTTCTACCTTTTCTTTCCATGTGGGAGATCTAGGAGTGCCCCTTTCATATGTGATAGGTGCCTTGGAAAATGATTCTTTTCCTTGGTTGGAGGGTGAATCTTCAATTGTAATTGGCACTTTTGAAGAGGGCTGAGGTTTGCCTATTTTGATTCTTGTGCTCTTCCTAGCCCTAAAATACATGGAGGCCTACATTTTCCTCTTTTGCTTTGGCTTGATTGGTGTACTAAGGGCGGTGAGGGCAGCTGCTACCTCCCTTTCCAGAGTCTTAGGGGACCCTTCTCCTTGTTCTGCCTTTTTTGCCTCTTTTTCTCCTCCTTTTGTCTCCTTTTCTATCTCTGCTTGCTCTGTTTCTTCCTGCTCTGTTTCTTCAGCTTCCTCCTCCTCTATCTTAGTTTCTTCCTCCTTCCTTCCTTGTTCTGCTAAGTCACCAGTAGCTTCACCTTCTCCCCCTTGCTGCTCTTCCTCCTCACTACCAGTAGGACTAATATCATAGGTTAGGGCCTTTATGTCATCCTCAGCTGTCATGTTTCGGAAGACTTCCCATGCTATAGGGAGTGTAAATGTATGGAGGGATTCTTCCACTGGGACTTTGATTAACCCATTGTGAGCTAGCTGCTCTGAATTCCCTGCTTGAAATTTAGTGTTGGATTCAATGAGGGAATGCAAGAGGAATTAGGGGACGCTGAGCTTCTGAGGGGCTGGAGTGTCCATGCCATACCTTAATTCATGAAGGATTCTAAAGTGATAACCATAGACAATGTTGTACCTCCCCTCACAGGAAATGTATTTGATTATTTGGTAGCTGACCTCATCCCAAGGATATGGTATGCTAGCCCTTCTAATTCCATTTTTATCCTCTACAGGGGTTTCATTGTTTTGGAAAAAGTTTTTGTTGGCAGCCTGGTCAATTGGTTTCTCATCCTTACTCCAAGGCAGCCCAAGAGGAAGGGTAGTGACTCTACTGATAAATTTAGGGGTTATCTCCATGGAAAGACATATAAAGGTGACAGTGGCATGAGTTCTTGTGTGGGGTACCAGAGAGAGAAAACTCTTGGGCAATCTCCTCATCGAACGCTCATAATTTCTCGAAGAAATTCATCCAATTTTCCCTTGTGAAGATGTCCACCACTTTTGGATGTGCATGGAGCCTGGTGGAGTTGGTGGGCTCCTTTCTCATAAATCCTCTTGTCATTTTGTTTATACTCTTTTTGGAAACCAAATGTGGAGATGTAGACAACAATTTTTGAGAAAAACAGAGAAACAAAGGAGATTGTGTGTTTTTTTTTTAAATAAGCAGATTTTTTTTTATGTATTTCCTCCTCCTAAAGACTTTATTTCCTCCTCAAATTGAAACCACTGCTTGCATATATTGATATTCAATGGGGGCATGCATGGAACCTACCTCTTCAAATCGAAAATCATGCTAAAACCCGTGTTTTCTCCCTTCAAAACAACTCACTGCCCCTCCTGTAGAAGCCTGCTGTCCCTCTTGTAGAATTCCTGTAGGTGCTCCTGTAGAACCTGTAAGTGCTCCTGTAGAAAATGCCGAGAGCAGGAATATGGGAGAGATCGATGGAGGATGATGGTTACAAGGCTGTGGGGGCACAAGGAGACTGCTGTAGCTGAGTTACGAGGAGAGAATGAAGGAAAAGGTGGTGAGAGTGCTCGAGGAGGAGTACTTATTACCCTTTATGGATATTTTTGGTGATGAGGAGTGAGCTGGAAAAGTATACGTTGGCCATATTTGGACCGTTGGTCCCCACCTACCTTGTCATCATGGCTCCTCCTCGTAATCATCCCTCATGATTGCATCGGAGTTCACACTTCCTCCACTACTTGTCCTTGACATCTTCCTTGAGTTGACTGTGAACACATGTGGGTGACATCTCGGATGAGTGGATTCAACTAGATGAAGGTGGCCAAGTTAACTGGTCACCTTTCTCTCACTCAAACTCAACCATCTCATTGCTTTTGCATGACCTCTAATTACACAAATGCAAACACAGAAGTAGGTTAGTTACTTACCTGTGATCCGAATGTATTTTTTGTGAGGTACTATGGCTCTCTCTCTGTTGCATGCCTTTATTTCTTTTGATGCATGATGTCTGCATGTTGATGTGTGGCTATGTCTTGTGCAGGTTCTTCTCTGGCTAGATTTGAGCTTCAGGTGTCTTCTCAACCTTCAGGTTTTCACTCTCTTGCTGCTGGTGTTGGATTTTAATGGGATCAGCTGCTATAGGAATTCCTACAAAAGCTCCTGTAGCTGCTTCTCCCCTTGAAGCTTCATATTCTTTCTATGCTTGTAGCTTTGAGGATGATGCCAGAGATGTAGATAGAGATGGAGAGGTAATAGGTAGGCTTCAGGTGAGGTAGATGGTGCTGCTTTCTCTCTTTTTTTTTGTTTTTTTTCTTTTCTTGAAAAACTATTTTTTCTGTGTTTTTCTTGGACATGAAGAAGAATGATTCTTGGGGTTGTGATGCAGGCTTGGAAATGATGGCAAGGAGGTTTGAAGACTGTAGGAGGGTTTATAGGTTATTCATGATGCTTCCCTGTCCCTCAAACTTCCTTTTATATTCATTTCTGGCTCTCTATGATTCCTACAGGAGCCTCCTGTAGAAAACACAGAGCTTCCTGTAGAAAGCACAGTTTTTGAAAAAGAAGCACAGTGGGGTGAAAGAAATGCCAAAAATGATGGAGAAAAGTGTGGAGAAGATATGATAGGTGCTAGTGTGGATGTTAGGGTTCCTTTGGCACCTTATTTTGCTTCCTGTAGTCCTCCTGCAAACTTGCAAAGCAAATGAAAATTCATTTTTCTTTTTCCCTTTTTTTTTGAAATCAACTAGGGCACCTCAGGGAGGTTTTCACCCTAATTTCCTGCCTGGGCGCCTCCAAGGGAGGTTTTCACCCAGGGATCTTATTCTTTTTTTTTTTTGACATCGTTGGGCCACCTCAGAAGAGGTTTTCAATCCAATAATGGGACTCAAGCGCCTCATGGAGGTTTTCACTTGAGTCCTTATTTTTTATTTCTCTTTTTCTTTTTATTCAGTGAGTGGGTGAAGTGGAGGCTAAGACAAGCTCTACTACCATCACTGTCTTTCTTAGATCTTCAATGAAATCTCGTTTGGAGAGGGGTTTCGTGTAGACTTTCAACTGGTGTCCATTGACAAGCATGGGGATGGCTTCATCATCAATAGTTCTGATTAGAACTAAACCATTGTCATTGCATTTCTCCACAGTGTAGGGTCCCAACCATCTTGTCCTTAGCTTGCCTTTGAAATATTTGTATCTTGAATCATAGAGTAGTGCCCAATCTCCCTCTTGGAATTGATTCTCCTTGATATTTTTGTCATGCCATATCTTTCTCTGAAGCTGAACTACCTCTGTATGGAGAAGGGCCTGCAATCTGTGTTCATCCAATCCATTGAGCTGGAGTAGTCTTTGTTTCTGTGCATGGATAAGGTCTAGGTCCAGCTGAGATGCCATCCTTAGGGTATTGAATTCAAATTCTATTGATAGCAAAGCTTTCTTCCCATAGACCAGCTCATAGGGTGTGAACCTTGTGGTGTTCTTCCATGTTGTGTTGTAGGCCCAAGTGGCCTCAACTAATCTGTCCGCCCAGTCTTTTCTGCTGCTGCTCACTACATTTGTTAGGATCCCTTCCAATGCTCTATTAGTGACCTCCACCTGCCCATTGGCTTGTGGATGGTAAGGGGTCGAAGTCCTGTGTTTGATTTTATGATGTGTGAGCAGGTTTTCAATCAAATTGGAAGTGAACTGACTACCTTGATCTATGACCAACTCTCTTGGATACCTGAACTTGTAGAATATGTTCTCTCTCAAAAAATCAGGTACTTTTTCCTCTATTGTTTCTTTGATTTCTTTTGTCTCTGCCCACTTTGTCAGGTAATCGGTGCACACAATGATGTATTGTTTCTGCTTTGAAGGAGGGTTGATAGGACCCACAAATTCCATGCCCCACTTCTCAAATGGCTCAAAAGTCACTTGAGGTTGCATGGGCATCTCATCCTTTGGAGTAGGTTTCCCCATCCTATGACACCAATCACACTGGCTGGTATATCTCCTCACATCTTGATGAAGAGTGGGCCAGTAGTAGCTTGCTTGCAATATCTTGAAGGCAGTTCTTTTTGCTGCAAAATGACCTCCATAAGGCCCATCATGATAGGTCAGGAGGATGTCAAAGACTTCCTCCTCCCTGACACATCTTCTCAAGATCTGATTTGGGCCAAGTTTGAATAGATTTCCCCCAATCCAGGTGAAAGGGGTGCTTTTCCTTACTATCTTGCTCTTCTCTTTTGAGGACAGGTGTAGTGGGAACTATGTCGAAACCAAGTAGTTTGCTATATCAGCAAACCATGGGGAGAGTACTGAGATAGAAAACAGGTGTTCATCTGGCATTTGGTCATCCACCATTCCTTCTTCACCTGCAGGCAAATTTACTCTAGACAAAAAGTCAGCAACAACATTTTCTTTACCAGGCATATCAATAATGGTCAAATCAAACTGCTGCAGTAAAAGTAACCATCTAATAATGCAAGCATTTACATTTGGTTTGTTCATTAAATATCTAATTGTAGCATGATCAGTGTGCACAAAGGTTTGATAGCCTGTGATATAATGTCTGAATTTGTTTAGGTAATGCACGACAGCTAGGAGTTCCTTCTCGGTCACTGTATAGTTTAACTCTGCCTTTGATAAGTTTTTGCTTATAAAGTATATGGCATAAGGTAAATTTTGATCAATTTTTCCTAAGGCTGCTCCTATTGCTTTGTTCGAGGCATCTATGTGAATGTGGAAAGGTAGGGCGCAGTTTGGTTCTCTTAGAATTGGGGCAGTCACAAGCTTTCTCTTCAAGGTATCTAGGGCTTCTTAACAGTTTTCCGACCATATGAACTCGACATCTTTGACTAAGAGGCCAAACAAAGGAGAGGCTAGCTTGCTGAAATATTTAATGAATCTCTTGTAATACCCAGCTAAGCCTAGGAAACTTTTGACATCTCTCACCTTTTGAGGAGGTGGGACCCTTTGGATGATGGCAATTTTGTTGGGGTCCACCTGCAGTCCTTGCTGAGATATTGCATGACCTAACACGGTCCCTTCAGTAATAAAAAATTCACATTTCTCTGGACTGAGGGATAGGTTTTTCTCAATACACTTACCTAGAACTTTTCCTAGGTTAGATAAAGCTTCCTAAAAGTCAGAACCATAAGGAGTAAAATCATCCATGTATATTTCCACTGCATCATGAACTAGTTAAGAAAATATACTCAATACTGCTCTTTGGAAAGTGGCTGGAGCATTGCACAAACCAAAAGGAAGAACCCAGTATGCAAAGATACCCCAAGAACAAGTGAAAGTGGTCTTATCTTGGTCTTCCAGGCTGATTTGAATTTGATTGTACTCGCTAAACCCATCTAGGAAAGAGAAAAACTTTTTCCCTGCCAAACCGTCTAACACTTGATCTATGAAAGGTAAAGGAAAATGGTCCTTTTTAGTGGCTTTGTTCAATTCCCGATAGTCGACACATATTCTCCACTTACCATTTTTCTTTGGCACTAGCATCAAAGGAGAGACCCATTCACTGTCAGAGATGGGATAGATGAATCCTGCATCAAGCAATTTCTGTAGTTCTTCCTTAACAATATCTTTAAGTGTTGGATTCATCCTCCTTTGAGGCTACTTGACTGGCTTGCAATCCTCCTTGATGTATATATGATGAGTACATACTGAAGGGTGCACTCCCTTCATCTCCTTATAATTCCAAGTGAAGGCATCTAGGTGTTTTCTTAGCAGGCTACATAGTTCCTTCTCCTGGGAAGTGGATAGGGATGGATTGATTTTCAAGGTTCTTTCTGGGTCGAACTCTATATTATTAACACGGAGAGGAGTGGAGTCAACCGCACAAAGATCAGTTGAGGGGTTGTTTTTGGTTTCTCTTACTATGTCCTCTAATGGTGATACATTGGGAGGTGGATTCTGAATCAGATTTTCAATCATATCATCCTCATCTTGCGGTTTTCCCCCCATGGCAATTTCTAATGCACAAAGCAGTGCAGAATAGAATTCATCCTCATCTTCCTCCTCCAACCAGAGAGGTAGATCATGTTCTAGCAAGGGTTGGGTAGGAGGATATAGGATTAATAGTTTGGACATGTGCCCGTTATTTATGGTCATGTTCCCAGCTCAACAGCTGATGTAGGCATCGGCGGTAGCCAACCAGGGTCTTCCCAGAATGAGAGGATACCCAGTGAGCTTTTCCTTTGGCTGGAGAACTAAGAAATTAGCAAGGTACTCCCAAAAATTAATGGAGACCATCACATCTTCCACAATCCCCTCAAGGGTCACAGTGGAGCGGTCTGCTAGCTATAGCACGGTCGTGGTCTTCCTCAGGGAGTCCTGGAGGTTAAGTTTGAGCATTGTGTCCTTTGTAATCACATTAATGGCAGCTCCTAGATCAATCAAGGTATGTGGGATCATGGTGCCATTGATGTGGACATCAACTACTGGGCTTCCAGGGTCCAGATATTTTGAATAGATTACCTGCCCTAACATTAGGTCAGACAGTTGTCCTATGAAATTGATGGTTGGGGCATCTCTCTTGCGCCTTCCTGGATGCCTAAAGCACTTCTTTTTGATCAACCTATTGTAAATAGGCACATATTTTATGGCTTGGAGAAGTGGTATCTTCACACATAAATGTTTCAATTCTCCCAGGAGTTCAGTTTCTTCTAGGGTAGGCTAGACTGTCACGGATAGTTGCTCAGGAAAGGGTGGATTTGCTTTAGGTTCACTTTCCTCTTTATCTTCCTCAACCTCCCTAGGTGGGGGCTGGCTATCTGGGAGAACTTTCCTAGATCGCAAGTTAATTTCCTGAATCTCCACAGCATAAGTTGGGCATGATGGTTCCCCACTATACACTTGTTGAGCCTGTCTGTTGTTCAGGTTTGGATTTGGCTGGGCAGGCATTTGGGGTTGCTTTGGTGGAGTAAGAGGTATGGTTGTGGTTGGGCAGGTGGTGGAGGCAAAAGAGCGGGAGGATAGTTGTATTGGGGCCTCCACCCCTGATGAGATGCATTCCACTGAGGTTGTGGCTGAGCATAGGATTGAAATGAATGGGTGGTTGGTTGGGCATGATATGGATATGTGAAGGACCAAGGAGGAGGTGTGGACCGGGAAGGATGAGTAGGGGGGCCCCAAGAAGGTATGGAAGTGACTTGGTTGGGGTTGTAGTATGCCTGAGATGTCCCTTGCATCCCCTGCTGATATGGTCTAGGTCCATGCAGCCTCCTTTGGTTTATGTAATAGAGCTGTTTAGTGACTCCCTCAGCCTCTTGATATACAACTTTAAGTTTGGGTAAGGAAGGGAACTTATCTGTAGAATGATTTTTTTCATAGACTGAAGAAACCTCTATAAAGTTCAGTGGGCATTCATTCCTAGGATGCCTCCTGGTGCATCTAGGGCAAAAAATGGCCAAAGCCCTCTCTGTTTCCTTTTGTTTCCTTTTGATATGTAAGGTATCCATTTGCATGGAAAGAGTCTGTAGCATCTCACTCTTGAAGTCTTCCAACATGTTTCCAATTTCTCCTTTAATGGATGAGTTAGAGGAAGAGGTACTGGCTATGGGTTGACTCCCCCTACCTTTATTTCTGGATGTTATAGAATGGTTTCTAAGAACATTCTTTATGTCCTCATAGGATAGTTGGTAGATGTCTCCCCCGGCTAGTAGATGGAGGGTGTCTAAAATATCTTCCCGAATTCCCCTGAGCAGGACCAGCTTCAGAGACTCAGGGTTAAGTGTACACCTAGCCCTTTTGTAATTGAGCTGGAACCTCTCTTCATAGTCTTCTAGCGACTCGTCACTCCCTATGGTCATTCATAAATTTTTTTCTTTAGTATCTTTTGACCTACAATAGTCTTGATACTTGTTGTTAAAGGCTTGCTGCATCTGAGCCCAAGTTATGATGCTATTGCTAGGTAATCCCATGAACTAGCACAGTGTTGCATCCTTGAGAGTAGAAGGGAACAATTTCAACTTTTTCTCATCTTCTGCATAGTCATAGGTTCGATAGATAACAACAAACTCGAACAAAAATGTGTCAGGATCTTCTGTAGTCAGACCATGGAAATGAGGTAGGGTGGAAGGGCTTATATTCTTCATTTTGGTGTCTCCATTGGTCTCCCGAATGGGAAAGGTACCTCTATTCTCTCTCCATTCCCCCTAGCATTTTTGTTTTCAGCCATTGGCTCCAAAGGAATGCTTTCTTCTTCTTCTTCCCCTATAGGTTCTTCAATATGTCTTGTTGTTCACCTAATGGTTCTTCTTGATTGCAGCCGCCAAAGAAGAGAGAAGGCTGGCTGTGTGAAGTAGTGGGGGTGTTGGGCAAAAATTTTCCTGAGTTATCTCTATTCCTATGAGGCATGAAAGGAAATATTTTTGGTTGGTTTTTGTTTCTTTTTCCCCACATTAATAGTACCTACAAAACTAAAATTTATTGAACAAAACAAATTGCAACTAACTGAAATGAACTTGCTGAAACAAAATTTGCAGAATGAAGAGGAAAGTAAGGAAATGCAAAACTAAAAGAAAAGAAAGGACTAGTCTACTTTTGCTGAAATTAAATTTTTAGAATTGAAAAGGAAAGCGAGGAAATGCAGAACTGAAGGAAAGGAAAGGACTAGTCTACTTTTGCTGAAATAAACTATTAGCAGAATGTTGTAATAGAAAATAGAAGAAAGCAGTAATCACAGAATACTCTGACACTTCCCCAGCAACGACGCCAAAAAGTGGTGAGCACCAGTATTGCAGCAATAATGCTGCAACTCCTGGGTTTCCTACTTTACTCTTATCAACCCGGTAGTTCGTAACAAACTTGGAAGCGTTGGTGTTGTATGCACAAGTACTAGTTCTTACTACAGGTTGTCACTTGGTCAGCTGGCGCAAGATCACTAGGAGCTCAAGCCAAATTCTATTAATTCTAGAAGAAGCTCTATATGTGATGAAAGGAGAGAAATATTACTCTACAGATGCTACTCTAACTGCAGAAAGGAGAAAGACTAAAATGTAAAGCAAACCTAGTAAACCCTAATTAACCAAATAATCCTACTTTTGCAAAAAGCACTATGAAAACCATGAAAGGAATTCCATTAACTACTCAAGGAAGTAAACAACATCTAACTAAGCTATTTATGGAAGTAAATAAGCAAAAAACATCTTTTTGGATTTTTATGTATTTTTATGGGAATTTGACATGCATATAATTTATTGTGTGTGAATGTGGCAGCGAATAGGTGGTGTTGGAGGGTGGTTTTGGGACTTGAGTGTTGGCATTATGATTCAGGTGTTGTCCTTGATGGCAAACCCATTCAGGTGATAAATCAAGAAGGACGCAGGAAATATGTTCAGCAAGTGCGTCCCCGCAGGTATACCATACAGAACCCGCGTCCAGGGACGCAGGCCAGCCGTTCAGGAGGTGCGTCCGCCCAGTGCACACATTTCAAGGCAGAGAAAAGCACGTGGGGGTTTCTTGTGTGGTATCTAGCCGACGGTTTTGTGTTTCTATGGTGTCGGCTCGTGGTATTGTTCCATGTTTTGGGGAGAAGCTTGCCTATATAAAGCAGAGGAATTCATTTGGATTTAGCATCATCTTGGTTGAAGATCTTTTGGTGAGATCTAGTCCAGATCTATGAAGGCGAATCTTCTAATGGACTGTGATCTCTATGGCGCATGATCAGATCTGTGGATCTGAGTGTTTGGGTTGGTTCTGAAGTCCTCATATCTTTTATATCTGAAGGGACGCAGGTTCAGTAAAGGGAAAGTGCGCCGGGACGCAGTACAGTAAAGGCTCCGGTGCGTCTCTGAGGCAAAGGACGCGGCGCGACTGTGATATTGGGTGCGTCTCTGAGGCAAAGGACGCGGTGCGACTGTGTTATTGGGTGCGTCTCTGAAGAAAAAGACGCGGCGCGATAGTGTTTCTGGGTGCGCCGGTCGCAGCAAAGCATAGAGGAACAGTGCGTCGGCACACAGAACAGTGGAAGGTAGACTGCGTCCAGTCGCAGGTCACAGAAAGAAAATATGCGTCCCTGTCTTAAGATGATCTGTTGACTGTATATTTCTGTTCATAAGGTGTTCTGGGTTATTTCTGTAATTACTGATCTGATATCTGTAGTGGACTGTATCTGTTGTATACTTGTTGATCATTTGATTCTTCATGAAAAGAAGTAGGGGGTTGTAGCTCCCTTCCAGGAGAGACTGGAAAACGAGAGAGAGTTGTAGCTCTCTGCAGGTTGCAACTTGCGTGCTGGTAAAGGACTGCACCAGTACAAAATCATTGTAAAAATAATTTCTTGAAAGAAGATAGAGACATATTGCAGCAGGTGGTTTTCTCCCGCATTGGGTTTCCACCTTACATCTTGTGTTCTTTGGTGTGACTGTCTATTTTCTTTTTTCATGCTCATTATTTATGGTACTGATATGCAAGAATAATTCAAAAGATCAAATAAGGAAGATTTGGTAAATTGCTTGATAATACTGATTCACCCCCCCTCTCAGTATTATTTCCAACAATTGGTATCAGAGCAGGTCCTTCAGAAAAGCTTGATCGCTTGAAGGTAGATCGTTCATCATGAGCAACTACGAGAGAGAAGCATCAATCAGGCCACCAGTTTTTGATGGGACAAACTTCAATTATTGGAAGGTAAGAGTTACTGCATATCTTCAATCTCTTGGTACTGAAGTTTGGAACATTGTAGAAACAGGCTATGCTTTTCCTTCAGCTACTCCTACAGATCCAGCTGAGAAAAAGAATATGAAACAAATGCAAAAGCAGTCAGTACTCTATTAGGAAGTATATCCCAAACAGAATTCATGAAGGTCATGCACTTCAAATCAGCAAAAGAGATATGGGACAAAATGATCACTAGCTATGAAGGAGATGAACAGGTAAAGGAAGCTAAACTTCAAACTCTCAGGATTCAATATGAGACTCTCAAGATGTATAATGATGAAAGTGTGGCTAATTATTTTCTTCGGGTAGATGAGATTGTTAATTGTATGAAAAATTTGGGTGAAGAAATAAAAGAGACTATAGTAGTTCAAAAGATTCTAAGATCATTATCCCCCAAGTTTGAATCTAAAGTATCTGCAATAGAAGAAAAGGAAAATCTCAAAGTTCTCACTATGTCTCAGCTACATGGAATTCTAACTGCTTATGAAATGAGAAAGGGAGGACCATCAGACAGAAGGGAGGCTGCTTTTAAAGCATCAGGCAAAGAAGATTACTATGAAGCAAGCCATGATCCAGAAGAAGAGGAAGAAGAATCAAATTTTGTCAGAAATCTTCAAAGGGGTTCTGGAAGGTTCAGAGGTAAGCTACCTTTCAAATGCTTTGCTTGTGGAAGAGTAGGTCATTATGCTGCAAAATGCTCTTATAAGGATAAAGGAAAGGAACCAGTTAGATGGAACAAGAAACAAAGCACAAATAAGAAAAGCTACTACACCCATGAAGATAGTGATGGCTTATCAAACAGTGATGAAGATGAACAAGGTAATAAATATAGGTTGTTAATGGCATTTGAAGATGATGATTATGAGGATGCTGTAGATGTGGATAACCTTTATGATGAAATTACTAGACTCAAGAGATGCATAGAAGAAAAGAACATGATTATTGATACTCTACAATTCCAAATTGATGAAAAGGAAAAACATCTTGAAAAATTAGAAGGTGAAATTGTTGGTCTTAGAAAAGAAATTGAGAAAACAAAAACTATTAATCTCAAGTTTGTCAAAGGATCTGAAACTTTGGATGAGATTATCAGTGTGCAGCGGTCTCCACTAAATAAGACAGGTTTGGGCTATAATGGAGAAACTTCTCAAGCATCCACTTCAAAAAGTTATCTTGATGCAGCAAGAAGAAATGAGCAAGAACACAAGGAAGATCATCAGGTAAAGCAGGGACAAATGTCAAACAGAAACTATCAGGGGCAATCCAGCTTAAGGGTGAACAAAAGCCACAACCAGCCACAGGTAAAATCTTCTCAATTTGGTTCAAGAATAGATGAAAATAGAAATTACAATCAGTTGGCTGGTAGATCCAATAATCGCAGAAGCTTCTTCAATGGACAATGCTTTTCTTGCCATAACTTTGGTCACAAAGCAGCTCAATGTGTTGCGTATAAAACAATCATGACTAGGGAAGCTCAAAAACAAAGAAGTATGACAGGGATTACAAAAAGGACCTATAACAACTTTTCAGCTCTTGAAAATGAAGTTGAATGTTCTATTTGCAATAATTTTGGACATAAAGACTTTGAATGCAGAAGCAGGTTTCCGGAAAGAAAGGTACAAGAGCAGAAAAAGGAACAAGCCTCAGGCGCCAAAACATGGAGAATAAAGGAACCTCAAACAGAAAGATGTGGGATAGCATTTTATGCAGAAGGACAAGAAAATCTATGGTACATTGACAGTGGATGTTCGAAGCATATGACAGGTGATAAAGAAAAACTTGAGTCTTATTCTAATTTAGAAAAGGGAAAGAAAGTCTCTTTTGGAAATGATACTCCTGCAACTATAAAAGGAAAAGGTATTGCTCCTTTAAAAGAAGATGTTAAGGCTGGAAATGTTTTGTTTGTTGATGGATTGAAGCATAATCTACTAAGTGTCAGCCAGATGTGTGATCAAAGAACCGAGGTTATATTCAGATCAAATGGATGTCTTGTTCGTGATCTTGATACAGGTAAAACAGTTCTCAAAGGGAAAAGAACTCCAAATAATCTGTACATATTTGAAGAAGGACAACAACAATGCTATCTAAGCAAGGATGAAGAGCACTGGTTATGGCATCGAAGGTTGGGACATCTAAGCTTCTCACAAATAAGGAAAGCATGCAAATATCAGGCAGTTCGCGATCTTCCAGATATCAAAATTCCTGACAACACCATATGCAGATCATGTCAGTTTGGAAAACAAACCAGGACTAACTTTCCAGAGAAAGAAGGATCAGCTAGCATGCCTCTTGAGCTAGTACATACAGATGTATGTGGACCATTCAGGAAAAGAACACCTAGAGGAGAGGAATACTTGATATTATTTATTGACGATTTCTCCAGGTTTGTTTGGTTAGGACTTATGAAGCACAAAGATGAAGCATTCGAAAAATTCAAAACCTTCAAAGCCTTGGCTGAAAATGAATCAGGTCACAAAATTAAGTGCCTCAGATCTGACAGAGGTGGGGAATTTACTTCAAATGAATTTTTCGATTTCTGTGATGAACATGGGATAAGGAGAGAATTCTCTACAGCTAGAACGCCTCAGCAAAATGGAGTTGTTGAAAGAATGAACAGAACAATCCAACAAATGGCTCGTGCTATGCTTGATGAATCAGGAACCCCCGCAACCTTCTGGGGTGAGGCTGCACATACTGCGGTTATTATTCTCAACAAGACAAATGTCCGGGTGAACAGCACTCAAACCCCTCATGAGCTCTGGAGTGGTAAAACTCCTTCGGTAAAGCACTTCAAAATCTTTGGGAGCAAATGCTATATCAAGAATACTGAGGAGCAGCTTGGCAAACTTGATCCTAGAGCAGATGAAGGCATTCTTCTTGGCTATTCTCCACATAGCAAAGCATACAAATGCTACAATAAAAGACTTGGCAGAATTGTTGACAGCATTGATGTAGTGGTTGATGAAAAGGGATATATTCCTAGGCAAATACATCGTGAAGACATCGAAGAAGATGAGAGCTACCCTCAAAGACAGAATGATGAAGAAGAAGAACCTCAAGAAGAATCTCAAGAAGAACCTCACGAAGAAGCAGAAGAACGGACAAGAATAGAAGAAAAGACTCCATCCAGATATGTTCAGAAGAACCATCCAGAATCTCAGATCATGGGACAAAAAGAAGCAGGTATACAAACTAGAAGAACAGTTGCAGAAGCTTCAAGCTATTTGGCATTACTTTCCTCCACCGAACCACAAAATGTGAAAGAGGCATGCAAAGATGAATGTTGGGTGAAAGCAATGGATGAAGAACTTGAGCAAATCGAAAAGAACAACACTTGGGAGCTGGTTCCTAGACCAAATGATAAGAATGTTATTGGAACAAAATGGGTCTTCAAAAATAAATTGAATGAAAATGGAGAAGTAATTAGAAACAAAGCCAGACTCGTTTGTAAAGGGTATGCGCAGCAAGAAGGAATAGACTTTGAAGAAACTTTTGCTCCTGTTGCAAGACTTGAGGCCATCCGAATGTTCCTTGCTCTCTCAAGTTTTCAGAACTTCAAAGTATTTCAAATGGATGTGAAATCAGCCTTTTTGAATGGAGACTTGGAAGAAGAAGTGTACATTGAACAGCCAGATGGGTTCATTCTTGGAAATGATCCAAATCTTGTATGCCGATTGAAAAAGGCTCTCTATGGTCTCAAACAAGCTCCAAGGGCTTGGTACTACCGGTTGGACAAATATCTTCATCAACAAGGTTTCTTAAAAGGTTCAGCAGATAGCAATCTGTATATAAAAGTTGAAAATGACAAATTGCTAATACTTGTTGTGTATGTAGATGACATTATTTTTGGCAGCAATGAAGAAGCTATGAGTCAAAGCTTTGCCTCAGTCATGCAGAAAGAATTTGAAATGTCCTTGCTAGGAGAACTGACATATTTCCTTGGTTTGCAAATCCAACAGAAGGAAGGAGGAATCTTTTTATCTCAAACCAAGTATCTCAAGCAGATTTTGAAGAAATATGGCATGGAAGATGCAAAACCAGTATGTACACCCATGGTCACAGGATGTAGTCTCAGTGCAAATGATGAATCTGCAGCAGTACATCAACCAACCTACAGATCTATGATTGGAAGTTTACTATATTTGACAGGTACCCGACCAGACATCATGCATGCAGTTGGAATAGTTGGAAGATTTCAGGCAAATCCAAAGGAGACTCATCTTCAAGCAGTGAAGAGAATTTTCAAATATCTTCAAGGGACTCAAAATTATGGCTTATGGTATCCTAGAGATACAGATCTCACTCTTCATGCTTATACAGATGCAGATTGGGCCGGAAGCGTGGATGACAGGAAAAGCACAAGTGGCGGTGCATTCTTTATGGGCTCCAGACTGGTATCTTGGTTCAGCAAGAAACAGAGTTCAATTGCCTTGTCTACAGCTGAAGCGGGATATGTTGCTGCTGCATCTTGTTGCACCCAACTTCTTTGGATGATGCAGACTTTGCAGGATTATCAAATCACTTGTACACCTCCTATTCCTATCTTATGTGACAACACAAGTGCAATCAGCATCTCAAAGAATCCGGTTATGCATTCAAAAACCAAGCACATACCAATCAAGTACCATTTTCTCCGGGAACAAGTACTTGAACAGAAGGTCAAGTTGGAGTATGTTCCTTCTAAGGAACAAGTTGCTGATATTTTCACCAAACCGTTGCCCAGGGACACTTTTGAATACCTCAGGCAAAAGCTGGGGGTTGTTGATGCATCATCTTACTGTTGATCATCTTCCTATTGGTGGTATAGGCTCAGGGGGAGCACATAATGCATTGTTGGCATTATGGAGAAGGAGATCTTGGAAATAGCTGCAATATGTCTCTATCTCCTTCATGATGGATTTCTGGTTACAGATCTGGAGATGCATGAGCATAGGGGGAGCATACCCTTTGCCCTTGATGTCAAAGGGGGAGAATGAAGCTGAAGATTATGTGGTTGCCATCAAGTCCAAAGGGGGAGATTGTTGGCATTATGATTCAGGTGTTGTCCTTGATGGCAAACCCATTCAGGTGATAAATCAAGAAGGACGCAGGAAATATGTTCAGCAAGTGCGTCCCCGCAGGTATACCATACAGAACCCGCGTCCAGGGACGCAGGCCAGCCGTTCAGGAGGTGCGTCCGCCCAGTGCACACATTTCAAGGCAGAGAAAAGCACGTGGGGGTTTCTTGTGTGGTATCTAGCCGACGGTTTTGTGTTTCTATGGTGTCGGCTCGTGGTATTGTTCCATGTTTTGGGGAGAAGCTTGCCTATATAAAGCAAAGGAATTCATTTGGATTTAGCATCATCTTGGTTGAAGATCTTTTGGTGAGATCTAGTCCAGATCTATGAAGGCGAATCTTCTAATGGACTGTGATCTCTATGGCGCATGATCAGATCTGTGGATCTGAGTGTTTGGGTTGGTTCTGAAGTCCTCATATCTTTTATATCTGAAGGGACGCAGGTTCAGTAAAGGGAAAGTGCGCCGGGACGCAGTACAGTAAAGGCTCCGGTGCGTCTCTGAGGCAAAGGACGCGGCGCGACTGTGATATTGGGTGCGTCTCTGAGGCAAAGGACGCGGTGCGACTGTGTTATTGGGTGCGTCTCTGAAGAAAAAGACGCGGCGCGATAGTGTTTCTGGGTGCGCCGGTCGCAGCAAAGCATAGAGGAACAGTGCGTCGGCACGCAGAACAGTGGAAGGTAGACTGCGTCCAGTCGCAGGTCACAGAAAGAAAATATGCGTCCCTGTCTTAAGATGATCTGTTGATTGTATATTTCTGTTCATAAGGTGTTCTGGGTTATTTCTGTAATTACTGATCTGATATCTGTAGTGGACTGTATCTGTTGTATACTTGTTGATCATTTGATTCTTCATGAAAAGAAGTAGGGGGTTGTAGCTCCCTTCCAGGAGAGACTGGAAAACGAGAGAGAGTTGTAGCTCTCTGCAGGTTGCAGCCTGCGTGCTGGTAAAGGACTGCACCAGTACAAAATCATTGTAAAAATAATTTCTTGAAAGAAGATAGAGACATATTGCAGCAGGTGGTTTTCTCCCGCATTGGGTTTCCACCTTACATCTTGTGTTCTTTGGTGTGACTGTCTATTTTCTTTTTCATGCTCATTATTTATGGTACTGATATGCAAGAATAATTCAAAAGATCAAATAAGGAAGATTTGGTAAATTGCTTGATAATACTGATTCACCCCCCCTCTCAGTATTATTTCCAACATTGAGAGGATGGAGGATGGTGTGTATGGGTCCTAGAAGGTCTCGGGTGTCCTTCTGGAGGCTTTTCCCACACTCAACCTTCAAAAGAAAGCCTACAGGAAAATCTACAGGACATAGGAAATCTATAGGAGGAAAACAGGGCCACTACAGGAGGCCTACAGGAGGAGGCCAAGAGCATTTTTCACTGTTTTGAGGGTGCGAGAGAGGGTGGAAAAGGTGGATGAATGTTGGAATGAGGTGTTAGGGCACCTAGGGTCTACCAAGAATCACCAAGAGAGAGAAAGATGATTGGGTTTGCTCAAGGAGAGAGGAAGAAGTTCTATGGAAAATGCAGGAAACTAAGGCAGAATTAAGGTGAGACTTGGGCGACCTGTAGGGCATGGATCAGATGGAGGATGTGATGGCTGATAAGCTGGCCTACTGCAAGAAGAAATCTGCTACAAAGGAACTGACAGTCAACCAATAAGATCAAGCAGGCAATGAAATGAGTGCATCTAGAAAAACAAAGTTTTGCATCAAACTAGTCTAAGCTATGATCTATGAAAGGAAATGCTGAGAAATGCTGCAAGAAAGGAAAACATGAAAGAATACTATTGCAAATAAAGAAGTGAGCATGATGAAGAAGATCTGAAGCAAGGCAAAACTGGACTATTAACCTACTAAAAAGTTGCAAACACTAGAAGTCCTATGAATGAGGAAAATTTGTGTTTTTAGGGCAACAAGAGGGTCTTTGCCTCAAATCATGGTCCCAAAGGGACGAAGTGAGGCCAAGGCACTGTTGCTAACCTTTTCAATCTTCTCTTTATCATTGCTTAACCTGCTATAGAAAGCACAAATGGAAGCAAACTACTGAATCATCAAAAGAAACCTATTCTTAACCATAAAAAAATACATCTAACAGCAACCTAATCTACAAACTGAAATAAAACATACAAATACAAATAAAGAGGAGCTTGGCTACTTGGATTGGGCCCTAACCCAAGAGCTTTAGCCCTCTGAGGTAACTCAGTGCTAGCTCGAAAAGGATTCCATCTTTATTATCAAAACAATAACAAGATTACATGAAACTGTCACAAAACAATAAGCTCGAAGTTGGAGCAGGGTTTACATAAGAAAAAATCCAACAAAATTCCGACCCTAGTGAGGCCGTAGGCCTCTCTACTTATACGAATGAAGCTACCAACAACTTCCTTAAAATCAGGGAGGCTTGGCTCCCAAAACTCAAGATAATCATCAGTCATCCTCCACTTGCTCGGACGCCTTCTAGTGCATGATTTGGCTGCTTGTACTTCGAGCTGAATGAAGGGGAATTCAAAGTGAGGAGTAATAAATGAGCGAGATTCCCTCCTATAAGTCCTCTCCTTTGTCCACTTCAAGTTATTGCTGCCATTTATCCACTGGATCCTTGACTTTTACCTCAAAATTCATCAATAATCTGCATTAAACACATGTTAGACCACATGGCATCATAACTAACTCAACTCACTCCATAAGCATAAATATAATCAGAAAATCATACAATAAGCTAAGAGAATGGTTGATTTGACTAGGTTAGGAGGTAAAATGAGCCCATATAATTACCCATTTATGAGGCTCATCACAACCTTCCAATCAACCTCGTAAAGTTAAATTCCCTTGCATGTTTTGGAAGGGTCATCACCTTCTTAGAGATTGTCCTGGTATTCCCATGATAGTATAAATGTGGTCTGCATACTAATATCATCCTTTTTCATTAGCCTATGGAGATCACGTTGGTGATAAACCATTGACTAGTGATCATAAGGTCCATGGGAAAAAGGGTAAAGTCAAATTTCCCTGTAAGTTATGTGAAGGGAATCATCATGTTCACCTTTTTCCTTATATGTATGAAGCCTCAAAAGTGTTGGAAAACCTTACAACTTCTCAGCCTCGTCTTCTGGATGGTTATCAAAGGCTTTCTCCAAATCCTCTACTAGTTGATGAAGTGATTGATAAGAATCTGTCTCTAGTAAATCCCTCTCTCTCTAAACATGAATCACATGAGTCTATTCCAGACCAACCATCGGTTGAGAAAATGGTTGACTTGATTCAACCTTCATTTTATCATACGTGTCATGCACAGAGTGAACTTCATACCACTTAGGTTCTTCTCATTTCTTCATATTCCAATGAATTGAAGGGGAATCCTCCCATTCCAATGGTACACGGGGGAAATCTTCCCAATCCCATGGCACTGGTGGAAATCCTCCCATTTCCACAATATAGGGGAGAAATTCTCTCATTCCCATAGCACAATGGGGTAGTTCTCCCATTTCCATGACACTCCCTCCAAGTAGTATGGTCACTTCCTTTGATTGGAGTCGACTGGCAGGATATCGTCTTCCTCCTTACGTGCCCTTCTAGATCATAATACATGCTTATAATATGGATGTACTTGAAATAATCATATATGAAGGTGCGTATGTTAGTATTCTATCCTCAATTTCTTAGAAAGCTTTAGGATCTCCGCAGCTTGTGCCTGTTACCTAGAATATGTTTCCTTTTAATAGAGGAACCAGTCAATCATTATGGGTCCTTCCTAAGTTACCTATTACTTTGGGAGGAAATATTGCCTATAAATATGTGGTGGTAGTCCAAGTCCCTTTGTATTTTAATTTACTCCTTGGGTGTGACTATGTTTATGACATGGGAGATCTTGTCTCTTAACTCTTTCGTGTGATGTGTTTCACGCATGAAGGAAGAACCGTGACCATTGACCATATTTCATTCATTGGTCCTACTTTGACTCCCAATTAACCACCTTACCTAAATGGTACTTATATGCAAGCGGGATCTCCCCTACCGCAGATTAATTATATGGAAATATGTTCCATGCATGTGTCTACTGATGATCTAGTAGGTGATGTAGTGTATCATTTATAGGGGGAATTAGAGTCTGATATATTCATTTGATGCTTTGATACATTCTAGTGTGTTGTTATCCCTTTAGATGACAACCTCTTAGAAGCCATGGCCTTCTACAAGTCATGGTAAAGGTTCCCAGAGAATATTTCATTTTCTTGTGTCAAGCTCCTTGAAAAATGAAATAAGGTTCCCACAGTAGAGTTCTTTTTCTTTTGTCAAGCTCATTAAAAAATAAACCAAGTTTCCCATAGCATATTTCTTTTTCTTATGTCAATCTTGTTAAAAAATGAAATGAGGTCATGGGAATAATTCTTTTATTGTGTCAATATCATTAAAAAATGAAACATATCCCCTTCTAATTCGATTCTTTAATTACATCTCATAAATTCCCAATCGAATCTTTCACTTGATCTCGTAAATGAAACTTCATTCCATCCACCTGTTAGTAACCAATAGTCTACTTAGGCGAATGAAATTAACCTTGCAGGGGTATGTACCTTGAATTGAGTCATTATGTTGGGGGCATGCAAATAATTTCAATCATATTTTTTCTCTGTCTCAAGCTTGTGTAAAAATGAAACCACTCTCAAGCATATTTTTTCTCATGTTTCAAGCTTGTGAAAAAATGAAACCATATTCAAGTATTCTCTAATATAGTTTCCCATGTTTCAAGCTTGTGTAAAAATGATACCATTCTCATCCTATCCCACGTGATTTCCATTTTTAATCAACCTATTCTTTCCAGATGAGCCTTTGTTTTCTCATCCCATGTTCACCATCTTCTTGGTCGATTATACGCTTTCACTTGATTTTTACCCTTTCCCGGGGAACCAATTCAATGAGTGGTCTTATTAGCCAACCTCTTTACCTTTACATGTTTTGAGCAGTTCCAGCATGACCGAAACCAGTTGTTACCTTTTATACCACTCGTTCTTCCAAGAGGAGTTCTCTTTTAGCTCTTTTTGAACTCCCAAATTATGAAAAGATTGTTGAGTACTTGTGTTTTCAAACTCGTTAAAGTGAATGAAAAGATGTCTACTCAGTATAAGTTTAACCCTTTTCCAGACTGAGATATACTACTTATGAAAAATGAATACCTTAGTCAAACATGGCTAAGAGATTCTCTTGAGTATCATTTTCTGCCTTTTCAGACTCAAGAGACTATCTACAAAAAGGAACCTTTGGAGTTTTCTTTTTCACCTCTTTTTCAAACTCTGTAAACATGAAAAAGATGTCAAGTTTTCACCTTCATTGGACTCATAAAAACATCAAACAATGATGGACTCATCGATCATGACAAGACCGAACCACTACTTCACTGGGTTCGTTAAATATACTTAGAGGGATTCATCCGAAGGATGAACTTACAGATCAAGCATATGTTATCCTCCTCAATCTTGTCAAAAATAAAGAGGTACTAACCAATAATGGTTGGGGAAATTGGGAAAATGGGATACTCCACTTGTTAATGGTAGTGAGTCACTCTTGAACATGACACTCTTCCACTTCATCTCCATGGTTGTTGGGTTGGGAAATTTGCTTGTCTTTTGGTTTATCATACATTTTCAAAGCCTCCATTTTGGTTTTGGGTCAATGCTACCAACTTCATTTCAGTGTCGCCATTGTGTTCAAGAGAAGTCATTCAGTCAATATCTGCTACAATACTCTTAAGCCTTCATTCCATGTCTACCTTTCTCGATCCAATTCCATTCCAGCATCACTATGATTATTCTGTCTCAAATCATCATACTCGTTTTGTGTCTTTGATGTGGGATACGTCAAAGCCCTCTTGCTATGGGTCACTTCCTTTCGAAATCATCTCATATCCAGTAATTTGACTTAGAAACACCCCTTCGATACCTTAGTGTTTGCGTACACCAATGGAAAGTTTCCTCGCTCTTGACAATAGGTTTACATCATTTGCTTTCGATTTGAAAGATTATGTTTGGTGTTCGACATCAACTCATTTATTCGCACCATATAAATTGTACTAGAGTACCTTGAGAGCCATTAACATCATCAATGGTTCCTCTCTCATCTGTTAATGACTTACATTATTGGCCAGTAATTATATGGTTTCTACCATGTTCGAATTTATCTCATTAATTCACATGGTTAGAATCGTACATTGGTTTGCTGTGTGAATGGGATAGAAGACCCTAGATCTAGTTTCATCCATCTATGCTATGATTTTAGGATTAATACAAGATCATAATGTATGATGGCTATGATCATATAGAGAGCCATCCAGTCATGGGCCCACCATCAGTCATTCGTGGACATGTCTTTTGATCATTGTACATGTAATGCTAGCTTATGTGCTGAGCATGGGTATGCCTCCCACAAAAAAGATATCATGATGTGAATGTATTGTAACAGATGATGCTCTTGCCTGTTGTTCTTGATCCTGACTTGTCACAAGGTAAAGCACTTCAGCCATCAATTGTCATTTCTGACTTTTCACTTTAATGAAATTTGTTATAGTCCATTTTGTTGCATCTGGTTAATAGGCCTTCAAACTGGATCAGTTCACATCCTTCAACATATTGTCATCATCCAAACATAAAGCCTGTAGAGTCTCTACTTTACACCTTATCATCCATCATTACCTACTGTTTTCATCACTTTCCTTTCTCTTTTGCCTCATTTTCCACCCAGATCATTACATTAGTTGTCATTAAACATGATCAAGTGAGCTTTGCTAATGGGTAATTGTTTTGTTTAGTTTTTGACATACTTACAGGTATTCCGCAGCTTTCTGCTGATTCCGCAGCCATCTGCTGATTCCGCAGCCATCTGATGATCCCGCAGCCATTTTGTTGATCTCAAGGTTCCACGTGCTATTTTGCAGAACGAGCCACGTGGGCATTTTGGAATATACGTGCTCGAGGTTCCTGTGCCATCAGTTCAGCCGGCCACGTCATTTGTACCTCCGGTCAAAGGGGGTCAAGTTACGGTCAAATAAAGGCAGCTTAACGTTGATACGTAAGCTGTTTGATCACGTTGGTGGAAAAGGTGACCTGTCCGTGTTTTGAAAGCCGTGGGGGACATGATCTAATGCTGGATTCATTGCCCATATCGACCAGGACCTCCAGCTTGACCACGAAGCCTATGACGTGTTAACTGCACTTAATTACGCATGACATTCTGTTGATTTTCTGTTTTATGCTTTACACATTAGGCTATCTTGCAGACGCCTATAAATACTTGCGTCTGCGTACGCTTATGTTAACTTTTTAGCTGTTGTAGTTTATGACTCTGTGAGAATTTTAGCACACTTTTAAAACTCTGTTTTATAGTGCTGTTCCAGCCCTTTGACTATGTATTTCTGCATATAAAGTAATGGAAACAGTGCTGTTTTGAAGTTCTACATCATCTGAGTTTTCTGTGGGTTGTTTGGATGGAGGGCCCCTGTCCATGACTGCCCGTGTATAAGTATTTCATGTTCATACTTCTGCAATTTCTTTATTTTACTTACAACATTTCTTTTTCTTGAAGTTATGTACAGCTTGACTTCTTTTCATTGCTGCAGCCTTTATTTTCACTGATCAGATTTACTTCTTTGCAGGTTTTCACCCGGGATTGAGTGTGTTGTGTTTGCTTTAATACCTAATGGTAGTTGCAGTTGTCTTGTTCATAATGCTGCCCTTTTTACTCTGTTTTCTAGACTAGTTTTTAGCTTAGTTTTACAAGTTGGATGCTAACTAATTTATGTTCTCTTTATCATGAATGGTTTATCTTTCAGAGAACAGAACACTAATTAATTGCAGCTTGTTTTTAAGTAGTCTTGGCTTGTGGCACTAATACTTTTTCCACTTGTTACACATAATCACACATGTAGGAAGCAGTATGATGGAAAAGGCTTAGTAGTGCTATAATTTGTCACTTAGAGTTTTTATCAATTCTTGGATTTGTCTTCAGCTACCTCCTAATCGTGTTTTACGCAGTACTATGTGGTAGAAGCAGGGAGTTAGGAGGAGATAATCATTATCATCAATCCTTGAAGTGATTTTCTTGTTTCTTTTATTTGCAGCAATATGGATAGAGACTAATGCCATTGGAACGTGGTCATTTACTTTCAAGTCATTTCAAGTTATTCATTTCTTTCAAGTTCTTTTCCTTTACAATTCAGCAAGTAATTAGGAATCACTAATCACACACTTTCACTCATATAGAACTCACTTTTCACACACTTACACTCATCTGTCTATAATCATCACTCCATCTTAGGAAGATAAGTTAACCATAAACAACACCCCCAAACGACAAAAGCTCTAAGAAAGTTGCTTAAGTACATATAGTACACCTTCACTTCATCAGCTTACGAGCCCCGGGTTGACAATTAATGACATCAATTTAGGAACACTAAATTGACTAAACATTTTGGCGCCGTTGCCGGGGAAGTGAAATTAAGTAGCCATACTTAGAGGAAAAAAAATATAAAAATTTCGAGGAAGGAAGTTAATAACCTATCCAAGTATGCTCTCCTCTTGCACTTTAAAGTGATCTGGAGGATCAGAAAGGAGAAAGTTATTGATTTAGTAGTCTCTTGAGTATGCTCTCTTCTTGCACCTAGAGTGAACTGGAAGATCAGAAAAAGAACTATTAACTTGACTTGAAGAAAAAATAAAAAAATGACATGCATAGAGCTAGAGATTCTAGAGGACGGTTTTTAGCTAGAGCTCGAAGTTCAATTTTTACAAGTCCATCTGCTTCAAGGGATAGACAAGAGACACCCCCCTTATCTCCAACCGAAACTCCTAGTCCTAGAATTCCTGGAATTCAAGAGCCAAGAGTTGACTCTCCTACACCTTCTATTGAGTTTGAACCAGGAAGAGACTCTTCTCTTTCTCCTACAGGAAGACCAATTGTAATTGAGGAATTGGAATCATCTGAAGAAGAAGGAGAGATCTCTTCTCATTCACCTTTTGTAGAGGAACCAGAAGATTTTGAAATCCCTAGGAGAATCATCATGGCAGAGGAAGAAGGAGGAGGTAGAGGTAGAGGTAGAGGAGGAGGAGGAAATAACAATAACAATAATGGAGGTAGAGGTCCCATTGGAGGAGGAAATAGAAATGGGGATAATTCATTTGGGTTTCCCATTGTTAATGAGGATTCCCGAGCCACTATGAAAAATATATCACCATCTGTCCTCCCTAACTTCCATGGGTTAAGGACTGAGGACCCTGAAACATTCTTATTTGAGTTTGAAGTGGTGTGTCGAACTTATGACTACCTGGATGACTCTCAGAAACTCAAGTTGTTCCCTTCAACATTGAAGGATCAAGCCTTGAAATGGTTCATGGGGTTACTCACTCAATCCATTAGGACTTGGGATGAGATGAAACAGACATTTTTGGATAGGTATTTAGACTATTGCATGCCTACTAATCACAAGGACGAGGTTTTTAAAATGGTACAAAAAGAAGATGAGAGTCTAGAAGATTTACTTGAAAGATTTCAATATAACTTGAAAAGAGCAAAAATGAATACCTTGGATGAAGAGACCTTAAAAGCCCTCTTATTAAAAGCCATCAGGGATGAATGGATAGACATCTTAAACATGATGGGGAAAGGGGATATTTCTCAACTTTCTCTCAATGACATAGCAGAACTTTGTATCCATCTCTCAAGGGGCAAATCAAAAACTCAAAAAGGGCCTAGAGATCCTTCTCTCCTTAGGGTGAATAAATCTGCAACAGGATCAGTGAGTAGGGCTGAAATCGGCAATATGCTTGATGAATTTAAAACTGACATCTTAGGGAGTCTTAGTGAACAACTTGATACCCTTAAGATTCACAATAAACAAAAAGCAGAAGCCGAGGCTTTGGCTATCTTTTGCCCGAAATGTAGAAAGAAACATGCTTTAAGGGAATGTCCCTTAGATGCACACGTTGTAGAAACATGTGTAATTTGCTCAGAAACTCATGAGACCAAGGATTGTCCCTCAATTCCTGGCCTCAAAGCAGTCTTTCAAGAGGATCCAGATACACTTGAATCTCTCTGTTTTATTGCAAGGAGACCTTGGCAAGGACAACAGAATCAAGGGTTTAACAACTCTATGAATTCTCAATCCCAACCAAATTGGAATCCTTGGCAACAACCTTGGCCTCAACCTCAAAATGCTTTCCAAGCATGGATGCAAAGCATGCAAAATCCTTATGTGAGACTTGCTCAATTCTATCAATATCCTCCATCATTTCAGAATCAGCAAGCTCCACAACTTCCAAACCAAGGTCAACAACTATCATTGCCATACCCTCAACAACAACAACCTCCTCCACAAAATCAAAATTCTCAATTAGCACTTCAATCCCAGCAGAAATCTAATCAACTTCCCTCTCAGCCATTACCAAATCCAAATAATAGGAACCCTAAAAATGCTTACATGATGAAAGGTCAACCATTCCCTACCTATATGGTTGTTCCTCTTAATGAAGTACAACTTAGATCAGGTAGAATCCTAGATCAACCTTCCACAAGTGTTCAACAACCAAGCATTTCTGAGGAGGAATCTCTCAAAGTCAATAAAGGTTCTGAAGTATCACTTCAAAACCAAAATATCCAAAAAGAAAAAGAAAAAGAATCAATCTCTGCAACTCCCCTAGTTGAGCAACCTACACCTACAGCTACACCTCCCTTTCCTGAAAGATTGCAAATTGATAAAGGGGTGGAAAAGCAGATATGGGTGCCTGACTATAACTTCCTAGATGAATTGAAAAATGTATGTATCAAGATCCCTTTGTTACAAGCCATTAAGGAAATTCCCATTCTAGCGAAGACAATAAAGGAGTTGAGTTTGAAGAAAACAGTAAAAAGAACCAGAGATACTAAAAGGATACATCTAGTTGGAAAAATTGCAGACATAATGATGGGTAAGATTACCATGCAAAAGTATGTAGATCCCGGTAGTCCTATTGTCAAAACTCATATTAATGGGGTTGAAATCCCAAATACTTTGATTGACTTAGGGGCCGCGATCAACATCATGAGTAGACAGACCATGGATCAGTTAAAGCTTCCTAATCTTCTCTTTACACCTACTTTGCTGCAGCTTGCAGATAGATCAATCATTAAACCTGATGGTGTATTGGAAGATATTCCAGTCTCTCTAGATTCTTGGGAATATCCAGTTGATTTTATGATTTTAACTCCCAAGAGCAATCTAGGAGGACATCCTCTTATTTTAGGAAGACCTTGGCTGGCCACAGCTGATGCTTTCATAAGCTGTAGGTCTGGAGACATGTATATATCAGATGGTAATTCCACCAAGAAGTTCAACTTGTATCCCCCAGCAAAAGCTATAACAGAAATAGGAGAAGATGAATGGGTAGAGGATGAAGATACTATACAACCAGTTCTAACCATCTCTGAGATCAGTGAGGATAGTCAAATTCTAAATACATTAGAAAATTTTGAAGTATCTTTAGAATATGACTCTGTACATTTTCAGATAGATGCAGACATTGAATATCTCTCCTCTAGACAAATGTCTCTCTTCTCAATGGAAGAGTTTGGTAGTTCTACAGCTAAAATCCTCCCCGGAAAAACATTGAACATTAACAAAAACTTGGGAAGACCACAACAAGAAGAATTAACTAAACTGTTGCAAAAACATTCCACTGCCTTTGCATGGGAATACACTGACATGAAAGGAATCGATCCTAAGACTTGTATTCATCACATCTACATTGAAGAGAATAGTAGACCTATTAGGCAACCACAAAGGAGGATGAATCCAAACCTTAGGGAAATCGTGAAAGAAGAACTCCAGAAATTGCTCAAGGTAAACTTCATTTACCCCATCTCAGATAGCCAATGGGTTTCTCCCTTGGTTATAGTGCCCAAAAAGAATGGTAAATGGAGAGTTTGCATTGATTATCGAGAATTGAACAAGGCAACCTTAAAGGATCATTTTCCTTTACCTTTTATTGATCAGGTACTAGACACTTTAGCAGGTAAAAAGTATTTCTCATTCTTGGATGGTTTTAGTGGGTACAATCAAATTCAGGTAGCACCTGAAGATCAAGACAAAACCACATTTACTTGTCCTTGGGGAACTTTTGCCTACCGAGTACTCCCTTTTGGATTGTGCAATGCACCTGCTACATTTCAAAGGGCTGTATTAGGAATTTTTTCAGATCTGATTCATGATTGTGTAGAGGTATACATGGACGATTTCACAGTTTATGGTAATACATTTGAAGAAACTTTGGAAAATTTGGAAAAAGTACTGGTAAGATGTAAGGAAACAAATCTTTCTTTAAGTCATGAAAAGTGTTTTATGATGTTTACTAAAGGGATTGTTTTAGGACATCATATTTCAGGGGATGGGATCAAGGTTGATAAATCCAAAGTTGAAGCCATCTCTAAGTTACCTGTTCCAAATTGCCAAAAGGATGTTAGAAGTTTTCTTGGGTTTACTGGGTATTACAGAAGATTTATTGAAAACTTCACTAGGATAGCATCTCCTCTTTTCAAATTGCTTACCAAGGACTGTGAGTTTAAATGGGATCCTGAGTGTCAATCTGCCTTTGAAGCTTTAAAGTCTAGAATATCTGAAGCACCCATCTTAAGGGGGCCAAATTGGAAACTCCCTTTCCACATCTCTACTGATGCTTCAGATAAAGCTCTAGGAGCTGTTTTGGGACAAAAGGATTTGATCCCTTATGCCATTTATTACACAAGTAAGAATTTGACTCCTACTGAGTTAAATTATACTGTTACAGAAAAAGAGTTCTTAGCTGTGGTACATGCAATCAACAAGTTTAGACACTACATAACCGGCTATGAAACCTTTGTCCATACTGATCACTCTGCCATAAGATACTTAATGAACAAACCTGTCACTAATGGTAGAGTTACAAGATGGCTTTTACTTTTGCAAGAATTCAACATTACTGTGTTAGATAGACCTGGAAAGCAAAACACAGTAGCTGATTTCTTGTCTAGAATCCAAAACACTAATGAAGATTCTCCAGTAGAAGATAAGTTTCCAGATGAATACTTGTTTGCAGTTACTACCAAGACTCCTTGGTATGCAGATATGGCTAATTATCTTGTTACAGGGAAGCTTCCTCTACACTTATTTCCTAATGAGAAAAGGAAAATCATTCGAGAGAGTTCACATTATTCTTGGATTTCTAATGAATTGTTCAAAACAGGGCCAGATTGTATAATCAGAAGATGTGTTCGGGAAGATGAAATGCCTGACATCCTTAAGGAATGTCATGATGAACCATGCGGCGGGCACTTTGCGGACAAGAGGACAGCCTATAAGATCCTTTCTTTAGGATATTATTGGCCTTCTCTCTTTAAAGATGCAAAGCAGTATGTTAGAAGGTGCGACAGCTGCCAAAGAGTTGGGAAATCAACTCCTTCAAATGAAATGCCTCTACAGCCTTAGGTATGCATCGAACCCTTTGAGAAATGGGCTCTAGATTTCGTTGGACCAATTAATCCACCATCAAAGCAAAAGAAGTATATACTGGTTTGTACTGATTATGTTACTAAGTGGATAGAAGCAAAAGAATTGCCTTCTGCCACTGAAAATTCAGTTGTTCAATTTCTTTTTGAGGATATTTTCACTCGTTTTGGTGTCCCAAGAAAAATTGTGACAGATCAAGGCAGCCAGTTTACATCTAATTTGATGGAGAAGCTGATGGAGGAATATAAGATCAAGCACAGAACATCTACTCCCTACCATCCGCAATCCAATGGTCAAGTGGAATCTACCAATAAAGTTCTTGAAGGCATTATCACCAAGACTATTCATCTTCATAGAAGAGATTGGGCGGAAAGGCTCCCTGAAGCCTTATGGGCCTATAGGACCACATGGAAGAACACAACAGGACATTCTCCCTATGAACTTGTTTATGGGAAGGAAGTCCTGCTTCCTATTGAGTTCCAAATCAAGACCTTCAAGATGGCAGTCCAATTGGGAATGAGCCTCTCAGAAGCTCAAAAACACAGAATGGACCAGCTAAATGAGCTAGATGAAATAAGACAAGATGCAATTCTAAGGACCGATCTAGTTCAGCACCAAAGATCTAAATGGCATGATCCTCATATCAAAGAAAGAAAGTTTCAGAAAGGAGATTGGGCTCTATTGTTTGATTCAAAATTCAAAGACTTCAAAGGAAAGTTTCAAACTCATTGGCTTGGGCCATATGAGATTGATGAAGTCTTTAGCAATGGAGCAGTTCGAGTAAAAACTATTGATGAATTTCATACTCCTCTTATTGTGAATGGCCACCGCTTGAAAATCTACCAGAAGCCATTCTCAAAAGAAGAGTTTGTCAAATTGTTCAAAGAAGATTCTGCAATCAGGTTGGTGGAGAAGGATTCTTCTCCTCCATCAGCGTAATCTTTGGTTTTTGAAAGAAAAAAAAGAAAAAAAAGAAAAAAAAAAAAAGAAAAAAAAAAAAAAAAAAAAAGAAAAAAAAAGAAAAGAAAAAAGAATAAATGTATGAGCCTGAAAACCAATCTCTGATTGGCAGTCTCATACAGAAAACCTGAGGTGAAAATCAGGGTCACCTGACACCTCATGTTTTCCAAAAAAAAAAAAAATCTCTCTTTCTTCCCTTATTTCATCTCATTTCATCATCACCACCATATCATCCACCATTTCATTCATTTTCACTCCATTTCATTTTTTCCATTCATCCACCCATCCACTACATTCCATTCCATCAATAAAGTCATTTTTAGATAGTTAAAAGTTGTTTTTTGTGCAGTCGGAGGCTACTACTGCAGATTCCGCAGCTATCTGAAGATTCTGCAGCCATCTAATGATTCCGCAGCTCTCTGTACCTGCATATAAAAAAAACACAGTCTGTTTGAAATTTCTTTGCAGCTCAGTAGTCATCAATAATAAATGAAAAATGGTCATGCAACAGCCATAAATCAGCGAAGGGTTAGTGGCAAGTCATCAAAGGCAAATCTAAGCGGGAATCTGAGGTATGGGTTAAATCCTAAACTTACAGTTATTTCATTATGCAAAGTTTTCTAGGTTATGTTTCTTGCCACTAAGTGTAATGATTACCAGTCATGCGACCATATACCCACGTATCTACCAAGTCTATCAGTCCTTGATTACCACGATTTTGAATTTCACTTGCGGCTGCTTCTTCCATTAAGATCTCGTACTTAGGTGACGTAACCTAATGTACTACGTCTCTATGACATTAACTCACGTAGCCAAGTGTAACTCCGAAACCGAAATCTAAGGACATAGCCGTTCCATTCATTATTCCATAACCCTTCTACCCTCTTACGCTCATATCATTTCACTTCCGCTGTTTCATTTCCACTCACTGTTTCATTCCATTTACGCTGTGCAATACGCTGCTACTATACTCTGTTTTTCCTCTACGCTAATTCTATCACCAGTGAAGGTCTGTTACGGCCGTATCCAAAGCTAAAACCATAATCCACTATGTTGAGGCCGTAAATCCACTGAGTCAAAGCCATTTTGAAGCCGTGTTCCAAAACAGAGCCGTGAATTTACTGTGTAAGGCCGTTTTGAAGCCGTGTTTTAAATAGAACAGAGCCATAAGAGCCAATGGGAAAGCTCTTAAGGGCAGAACCGGAAGGTTCAAAGTTTTTGGAGGGTTATCCTCAGGTCAAAGAGGCATTACAAAAGGCAAACTGGTTACAATGTATACAGAAGTTCAGAGGCTACCATAAGGAGGTTACCAAGGCCTTTGCAAGGTCCTTCAGAGAAAAGGATAATCACGTGGAGATAGGGGACTTACAATTCACAGTCAATGAAAGCAGCATAGCACAAGCTACCTCACTTCCACAGACCGGAGAAAGGTGGTTTAAGAACCGGGCAGTTCAAGATCAGCAGTGGAAACAAATTTTGAAAAACCCAGGTATGGACACAAGTATCTTTACCAAAGGGATTCCTGTTTTTTATGTTAAGGAGGAGTGGACCATTTTACTCTTGTTAGTACAGAAATTTTTCACTTGTGAAGGAAGATTTGGGGTCTTATATGTTTATCATGCAAAGGTTATGATGCATTTTCTAGGAGATGATATTAACCTCCCTTACTTTCTATTTTCAAGTCTTAAGAAAATGTGTGCAATGGTCCAAAAGAACCCTAGAAATATTGAAGCACATTTATGTCATCACGGTCTTGTGAAATTACTGGTTGAGGAACAATTAAAATAAAAAAGAGACACATGGGAGAGGTTTCTCATAAGAAACCATTTTCAAGAATTAGGAGAAACTTCTGGAGGGTCCCCTCAAGTACCAAAAAGAAGTAGAAGAAAAAGAGGAGAGGGGGTTAACCAAGAAACTATTGCCCAAACAGAAACTATTGTTCCTGATACCACTATTCCTGAAACCACTGCCCAAGAGGAAACTGTTCAAGAATAGTTTGATGAGGAAACTGATATACAGCATCCTGAACAGGAAATTGATCCTGGATTTACTGAAGATGATAGCCAAGCAGCCCAAGGAATTATCACTAAAACTCTTTCAGAACTTGCTCAAGAAATTGCTCAGAAAAGAAAAGAAGGGAGGAAGAAACGAAAGCAAGATAAAGGTAAATCTGTAGTCCAAGAAACTCACCTCACTCCTGAGAATACTAGTGAGGAAGACACTCAGCCCTTAGCTCAAAGAATGGCCAAACTTCATAAAACTGCCCTCTCTAAAAAGGTGGAAAAACAGAAGCAAAAAGTACCAAAAGAAAAACAGAGTACCACCTCTGTAAGAAGGAGCAGCAGATTACAAAACAGAAAAGTAGGGGCCACAAAGGGTAAACAGTCATTCTTCATTGACTTAGGCTCACCTCAAAAAGGTGCTACAAGTCCTGACTTAGAGAAAAGTCCTTCACACGCTGAGCATATTGAGACTAGTCCTCCACGTGAGGAAAGTCCGTTTGAACATGAACTTGAGCATGAACATGGATCTGAATTTGATTATGAACCAAGTCCCAAAAAGTCACCTGAGGTTGACCTGGAGCAAGCAGCCGCTGGCCCAAGCAATGTTCAACCTTTAGAACAACAAATCCACTCCTTAAAACAGGAAATTTTTGAGATTGAGGTTCTAAATCGACATATCATGCAAGAAAATGAAAAGTTGAAAGAGCAAGCCAAATTGGATAAGATGATTCATGATAACACCATGTTACATTTGGGCCTGTGGCAAAGAAGTAACAAAAAGTTAAGGAAGAAATGCAAAAGGCTAGACAGAGCCTTGATCAACCTAAAGTTCAGATGCTTAGTAAAGAAGCCAAGGGTCAATGTGTCTACACAGAGAAAGAAGAGGAGATTGGATGTCTTGGCAGAGGCATCACAACAGGTTGATTGATTAGTGTTTTTGCATGAGGACATGCAATGCCCTCGTAGTGGGGGTATGTAGAGTCTCTACTTTACACCTTATCATCCATCATTACCTACTGTTTTCATCACTTTCCTCTCTCTTTTGCCTCATTTTCCACCCAGATCATTACATTAGTTGTCATTAAACATGATCAAGTGAGCTTTGCTAATGGGTAATTGTTTTGTTTAGTTTTTGACATACTTACAGGTATTCCGCAGCTTTCTGCTGATTCCGCAGCCATCTGCTGATTCCGCAGCCATCTGATGATCCCGCAGCCATTTTGTTGATCTCAAGGTTCCACGTGCTATTTTGCAGAACGAGCCACGTGGGCATGTTGGAATATACGTGCTCGAGGTTCCTGTGCCATCAGTTCAGCCGGCCACGTCATTTGTACCTCCGGTCAAAGGGGGTCAAGTTACGGTCAAATAAAGGCAGCTTAACGTTGATATGTAAGCTGTTTGATCACGTCGGTGGAAAAGGTGACTTGTCCGTGTTTTGAAAGCCGTGGGGGACATGATCTAATGCTGGATTCATTGCCCATATCGACCAGGACCTCCAGCTTGACCACGAAGCCTATGACGTGTTAACTGCACTTAATTACGCATGACATTCTGTTGATTTTCTATTTTATGCTTTACGCATTAGGCTATCTTGCAGACGCCTATAAATTCTTGCGTCTGCGTACGCTTATGTTAACTTTTTAGCTGTTGTAGTTTATGACTCTGTGAGAATTTTAGCACACTTTTAAAACTCGGTTTTATAGTGCGGTTCCAGCCCTTTGACTATGTATTTCTGCATATAAAGTAATGGAAACAGTGTTGTTTTGAAGTTCTACATCATCTGAGTTTTCTATGGGTTGTTTGGATGGAGGGCCCCTGTCCATGACTGCCCGTGTATAAGTATTTCATGTTCATACTTCTGCAATTTCTTTATTTTACTTACAGCATTTCTTTTTCTTGAAGTTATGTACAGCTTGACTTCTTTTCATTGCTGCAGCCTTTATTTTCACTGATCAGATTTACTTCTTTGCAGGTTTTCACCCGGGATTGAGTGTGTTGTGTTTGCTTTAATACCTAATGGTAGTTGCAGTTGTCTTGTTCATAATGCTGCCCTTTTTACTCTGTTTTCTAGACTAGTTTTTAGCTTAGTTTTACAAGTTGGATGCTAACTAATTTATGTTCTCTTTATCATGAATGGTTTATTTTTCAGAGAACAGAACACTAATTAATTGCAGCTTGTTTTTAAGTAGTCTTGGCTTGTGGCACTAATACTTTTTCCACTTGTTACACATAATCACACATGTAGGAAGCAGTATGATGGAAAAGGCTTAGTAGTGCTATAATTTGTCACTTAGAGTTTTTATCAATTCTTGGATTTGTCTTCAGCTACCTCCTAATCGTGTTTTACGCAGTACTATGTGGTAGAAGCAGGGAGTTAGGAGGAGATAATCATTATCATCAATCCTTGAAGTGATTTTCTTGTTTCTTTTATTTGCAGCAATATGGATAGAGACTAATGCCATTGGAACGTGGTCATTTACTTTCAAGTCATTTCAAGTTATTCATTTCTTTCAAGTTCTTTTCCTTTACAATTCAGCAAGTAATTAGAATCACCAATCACACACACTTTCACTCATATAGAACTCACTTTTCACACACTTACACTCATCTGTCTATAATCATCACTCCATCTTAGGAAGATAAGTTAACCATAAACAACACCCCCAAACGACAAAAGCTCTAAGAAAGTTGCTTAAGTACATATAGTACACCTTCACTTCATCAGCTTACGAGCCCCGGGTTGACAATTAATGACATCAATTTAGGAACACTAAATTGATTAAACAAAGCCCTAAGAATGACTCTACTAAATCCTTGATTTTCTGATCTTAACTATTGAATTCCCAATCTCTGAAGCCCAGGCGTGCCCTGGCCCATTAGGGACCAGTGTTGACTACCAGGTTGACCCTCTTTACACCTACGCTAATCACCAATAGGTCTCTCAGTATTGGGGGTGTGTTGATTCTAGAAATTTTGGAAAAATAAAAAGAATCTTGAAGATTCCTCTTCCAGAAGATTCCCGAGGCTGTTTATCCTACTTTGAACCATAAGGAAAGGATTACCATGAGACTCTTGAGAGAGTTGAAGGGCTGGTAGGTATATGTTCGAAGGTAGTATGGCTTATTTTTCATACACTAGAAAGTAAGGAGAAGTTTTCAAAGAGGGTTTAAGTGTAACACGGTTATCCCATAGAGCATTCACCAAAGCATTGTGCTAGTTCCTCTGTTCAGAGTAAATGGTTTTCTTGATAATATGGATCCATTTTTTACTGGTTGACTCAGCGAGACCGATACTCTATGGATAATAGTTAAATGAATGTTTCAAAACCATGCCATTCTCTAATACAAAATCATAAAGTTTAAGTGACGAGAATTAAGTTGCATTATTGAAAACAAGTGACGTAGGAATTCCAAACCTGGTAATGATATTTTGTTTGTGGAAATTGATGACTTCCTATTCATACACTTGTTTAAGAGGAACTGATTCTTTCCACCATGTGAAATAGTTTGTAGTAGTTAGGATGTATCGATGTTTGTTCGATGAGTGTGGAAATATTTCACCAATGACATCTAATCCCCATTGTTGAAAATGCTCTTCTACAATAATAGACTGCAATGGGGCAATTGTCTTTCTATTAAAACCAACACATTTCTGACAAACTGGACACTTACAAGCATAAGTGTGAGCATCCTTTAAAAGTGTGGGCCAATATTAATCGGTACGCATAATCTTGTGCACAGTAATATCACCCACATAATCTCCATTGGCTATTCCATCATGGGGATCTTGTTATACCCTTTCTGAATCAGGTGCTTCTAGACATCTGAGTAGGATCCCATTATGGTGCTTTCGAAAAATCACTCCATGTACCAATTGAAATGATAGAGCTTTAAGTCGAATAACCATTTTTTTTCGCATTGATAAGTGTGAGGGAAAGGTACCATCCTCAATATATTGTCTCACATTTTTCATACCAAGAGATGGATGTATCAGTGGGGTTAGATTGTTCAATGTTATACATTTCAATTTCCTACTCCCACCCAGCACACTCTTCTTCTAGTGTGTTTACCGCTTCTGCTCCAAGTTGGCATAAACCATGGCCTTTTATATTGTGAACTAGTTTAAATTCAATATCATACTCTTGCAAGATCATCATCTAATTTTCCATTCTTTCACCTAAATATTGTTGAACAAACAACAATCTGACCATTAGGTGAGGTGCAAAGATGATGACGATATTCTTCAAAAGGTATGGCATGAAATGTTTTACCAGCTTGTATATTGCATACAGTTGTTTATCAATGGCAGGGTAGTTTAACTCATATCCTTGCAAGACAACAATCATGAATGATATGGGATGCTCATTACCTTCATCATCCTTTTGCATGAGAATGACTGTAAGAGAAGTGTCAGAAGCGAAAGTGTACAAAATGAAATTTTTGTTGAAATTTGGACTATATAATGTTGGAGCTTCAGTGATTTATTACTTAATACAAGTGAAGGCTTCCTTTTCCCTTTTATCCCACTTATAAATTGAATCCTTTTTTAATCATGTCTTTTAACGACTTAACTATCTATGCATAATGAGAGATGAACTTATGGAGGAAATTGATTTTCCCTAAGAAGGATTGCGTAACCTTCTTATTCTTTGGGAAGGGAATTTCAGTGATAGCTTTCACCCATTCTGGGTCCACTTTAATCCCACTCTTTGCAATAATATGGCCCAAGATATTTCCCTCGGACACTCCGAAGATGCTCTTCTTAGGATTTAAATATATCCCCTATTTGTGACATTGCTTGAAAACCTGTCTCAAGTGACACAAGTGAAGAAATATTTTGTTTGAAAATATTGTCACACCATCTATTTAAACCACAATAATTTTCCCAATTAAACCATGAAATGTGATGTCCATGGTTCGTTGTAATGTAGCTCCCATGTTGATAAGTCCAAAAGGAATTTGTTTGAACGTGAAAGTACCCCACTTGCTCCTGAAATTGGTCTTGTGTCTGTCAGGTTCTGCTACTAGAACTTGGTTTAGCCAGAAAAATAATCTAACAACAAGAACATCTCTAACCCTAATACTTTTTGTAAAATTTGTTCTATTAGACTATTGACAACAAAACTTAGTTATCCTTGTCTGAAACTAGGTTCAAATTGCGAAAATCAACACACGGACGTATTTCTCTGGACTCCTTTCTTACCAAAACTACGTTAGAGACCCATGTCCAATTATGAACTTTAAATATGATCCGAGCATCCAATAATTTTCTGAGTTCCTTTTGAATGAGGGGTTCAAGCATATGGTAAACTTTTCTCAGTTTTTGCTTAAAAGGCTTTACCCCTTCTTTGATAGGAATCGCATGTTTTATTATTTACATGTCGTAAATTTTTAGATCATTGTACGTCCATGCGAACACATCTTGATACTATTTAAAGAGGTGGATTAAAGTTTTTCACTCTTGAGGTGTGCAACATGTACCGAGATTTACATCCTTCAGATCTTCTTTTGTACCAAGATTCACTTGTTCATGCGAAAGATTGAAACTATGATTCTTTGTATTAACTTGCCCCTTGAAGCGATATTGCAAGTCATATAGATGTTCCAAAGATACCACACCCTTGGGCATGGGGTTTCCTTTATTCACTTGATCTTATCCCTGCAATGCTTTCTCATGCTCATCTTCATCAATAGCTATGCCCTTGAATACATCAACATTCACCATAAAGTCCAGTATCTATTGGTCATCATTAAAAACAAGAAAATTAGTTATATTGTTGGGCATGGATGACCTATAAATAATTTCACCTAAAAATCCATCCTTTAAAGGTGACAACCTAGCAGCAACATTAGGTAATGTATCAATAACATTGTTATGAATTCAAGGAACAAATTATATATTGAAATATTGGAAATGCGAAATCAAAGTACATACCTCTTGTTGATAATTTTTGATATTAGGTGACACATAGCGTATTGTATTTCATACCTAGCATCTAATAATTTCTGAGTCACCAATTTCTTTAAATACTTCAACTTTGACGTCGTTGGCTTTGTTTAAACCTAAAATGATCACTTCATATTCAACAACATTGTCAGTGCACTTGTTGGGTGTGTGTTATATTCTTTCCACGACTGGCCCTAGACGTGAAGTCGGGGGGTTAGAAGGGGGGGGGGGGGGGTAGCCCCCCATATTAGGGGGTTTGAGGGGGGCGGTATCCCCCCTCTACGAGGTCTGGGGCAACACGCCGAGAATTTTATTTGGACCCTATATTAGGTGGGTGGACCTACCTATGGTTTTGTGCATGGGTTTTGCACATGGTTTTGGGCATGATGGTTTTTTTCCCATGGTATCTTGTAGATCCGATCAAGGGAACTACAGTTATGTTCTAATCCAGGGTTAATGGATTGGGGTTTATGGATGCTTCGACATGTATACATATGTATTGTAACATTGAAAGAAATATAATGAAAAATCAATCTGGTATTCCCGGTTTTGGGATATAGGGGAAAATCTCTGTGTATATCTATTTTATGTTTTATGCTCTCACCATTGTTTATTTTATGTTTTTAGGAATTCGTTTGTAGGTAATTTCTGTACAGGGTTAAAACCTACAACACTAAAATTCCAAGTGACAAGAGATCAAATACTTGTTCTGTTGTAGGTCTATTAAAATACAACCAACCCCAAAACTCTCATGCATCTTCGAACCATCAATAAATAATGTCAAAAAGTTAGCAGTACTAGATTTAGTTCCTACATTGATACTATTTACATCTATTGTACAAGAGTAATTTTCACTAGTTGAATTTCGAGGAAGGAGTTCCAACTGTGTATTTGGTGGGACAGGTGAAGGTTATATTAGATAATATCCATGATCTACTTCCAGAAAGAAATTTTGAAAAAGAACATCATCAAATCCAACGGGTTCATTTGTCCCTCAAGTGGCGTCATGGTATATTTCATATAGGGCTCTCTTTCTACTTGAATCTGATTGTTTCTTCCCTTATACAAAAGCCATAAATGTGTCTAGTCAATTGAGAAATACCCTTGTAGCTTATTAGATCAATCTCTACTCAAACATAAACCATAGGCTTTGGGAATGTCTACAATAACAATTTTTATGCATTGGTGAACTCTATGGCCCGATGATAAGAAAATGATGACATTGTTAAGTTTACTGATTTCCTGGACTAATGATCTATCCAGCTGTATGATCCGAGCATCAGTCTTCTAACATTTAGGGTTAATTTTCTTAGCAACAGATAATGGCATGAGATTTGCAGATGCACCAAAATCAGCCAAGCAATTATGGAAATTATAATTAAAGATTTCAAATGTTAAAATAAATGGGGAGAAGAGAGTGTTAGAATTTAAATCGACAACATTTACTATAGACTCGATGATATCATGAGAGTTACCGAGCATAACTTGAGAAGAAAAAAATTCCTCATCCCCAAAGAGTGTGATGAGAGTGCTTGGAGGATCAGTTCTCATTGTCCTGTTATCTTTTTGAGCTCAAATATTGAAATGTTGGCATGAGCTCTCTTCATGTATTCAACAATTTTGTAATCAATACATTCATTCTTAATGGGTTATGTTAACGTATTAGGCGACGTAGATTTATTTGGAGCTTTAGGAGCGGTGAACGTGTTCTTGTTGTTGGCAGAAGTGTTCTTAGAAGGGGGAGCACTTCCAGACTTGTTCTGCGAATTCTGAGTTGAATTAGAAGGTGGTAGAATTATTTTCAGCTACCTTTTAAGCTCTTGCTCAGAGACATGTCCTTTACTCCTCAAATTATAACGACCAAGTGTTTGTCGAGGAGGAGCTTCACTCACTAATGGTTCATCGTCACTTTTCTTTTCAACATTTAATATGACATGAAATGCATTAACTGAGTGCCCAACACCCGAACTTTCCTTTGCCATGGTAGGTTCATTTGGTTCTTCACTCTACCCAAGATTTCCATCTACTAGAAAATTATCTACGAAGTTGGTCATCATAGTAGTCATGATATGATTCCATTAGGGACATGTTTTCTCTGAATTCTTGTCTTGATTTAAAGTGTACTAGTTATCCATTCCCAAACTTTCAACATTAAACACTAAGTTAGATCTCTAAGTAGATTTAGTTGGTTGAGAGTTTTTCTTATTTCTGAAAAAAAAGGCGGCTTATAGAACTTGCTACTGGTGGTTGCCTCACTTGATCTCCTCTTTAATTTAGATATTACATTCATGAGAAAATTCAAATTTTGTTCAAGATTTCCATATCAAAATAATCTTTCTCCTTGTCTTTGGCCAAAGAGGCTTGGGTCTTCTTACTAGTTTCCTTGGATTCTTTAGGATTAGTCATGTCTTCAATGACTCCGATAAAATGCAGACCCTTTTTAGCAACAAGAGCTTTTGCGAAGTTTAAAGATAAAGTCTCCTTTGCAGCTCTTTTAACAAATACATAAATGTTAGTTGGAAAGGAAACTATATAATAAGATTTCATAATTTCATCATGTGGTTACACATCTACGGGGAACTTATTCAATAAACGAGTAAACCTTTAGTTGAAATATTTCACTCTTTCTTTGTCCCCCATTTTCAGATTTCTAAGGTATTTTAATAAAATAGCATGAGTTTTATCATCAACAAATTTTTCCAAAAACAACTTATTAAACTCCCTCCAACTATGGATTGAATTGTTCGGAAATTTTTGATACCATATTGATGCTCTACCTTCTAAAGTGTACAGAAAGAGTCTACAAGAAATATCATCAAAACATACCTCAAGCATTCATAAATGCATGTAGAAATCATCAATATGGTCTTCAACTTTGGTTTTCTTATCGAGATCAAACTTTTACAACAACTTTTCTGGGCGTTTGGGCATACGGTGAAGAATATTTGGAAGAGTGAGTGGCCCTTGGGCCATCCAATCCAAGTATGCATCAACCATGTATTCTTCTCCTCCCTCCTCCTCTTATTTTGAGTCCGTAGAAACTTCTCCCTCATTGTTAAAGTCTTTGTTATAATCAATATGTTCCTCATCACAAAGCTGAAAATTCCTCCCCTTCACTTTCTAAATTCTCCCCAATAGACGGAAGTTCCCCTTGGTGATTTGTTCTTCTCATATGATCAACTAAATCTTCAAGGGTTGTGATAACTAAATCTTCCACCGAAGAAACCAATACACAACAGGGAGTTGTTTTGTTCTTTACATGTTTATGAGGTAGAATGGAAGAAATAGGGAGTAAACCAGGAGCTCTTGCAAACCAAAGAGTAATAGGTCAGATTGTCTAAGGCTGATCATAAGTAACTTCAAAATCTTATCTTGGACTAGGATGAGAAGTCTCCTCTGGCTTAGGAGTATGAGTTGGAGTGAAAATCAAAGTGTTACTGCCTTACACAAAAACTTGTTTTTTAAAATGTTGTGAGTTATCAACCATAAAAAGGTGGCTACCCTCCTAGTGCTAGAATGTTGACGGTGTTGCCCCCCTGCAAACATGCAAGGGGTTCTCCTAGATGTGAAGTCGAAATTATATCTCACACTATTTGATGTAGGAGACCTTCCAGAAATAGGGCCCAACTGCCATTTTCTTAAATATTTTCCTTGGCTGCAATAGTTAGCAAAAGAGAGAAATATACATGTACTTTTGGATGAACAATTGAGTATTCCTTATGAAATTTTCAATTGGAAAATGTATCAAGGTTATTTCACTAGATGGAAATGAAAGTGATCCTTTAATAGAAGAGTAATAGTACCGATATAATAAAGACACACAACCATATATATGGAAGAATCGTTAATAAACTAGTGAAATAGTTTACACAGAAGCAACTAACGTTAAAATAAGTACAACACACATTGAATAAGGTAAGCACTAAAGCCACCGAAATATTTCAATTTCTTTAGTACGAAATAACAACAACACATACCACAAACATTCAAACAATAGTCTTACAACATTTACGATATGCACATGAAAGTGTGTTGGCTCAATGAGATTCAAGTATAAAGTGAAAGTGCCAAGATACGTCGATACAATGAACACCACTATCTCCAATAGTGAAGCAATAGAGCTACCACTTTCTCTCCAAAATAACTATATTCCTCTCTAATGACTAGTTGGAGAAGCCAAGGTGAAAATTCATTTTCTTGAGCTATGAGGGTGTATATATAAACAATGAGGTGACCCTCCACCTCCCCTATGACTCTTGAGCTTCCCTCATGACTCTTGAACTTCCATATGAATTTTTGAATTCTCATGAAACTCTTTGACTTCTACATGAATTTTCACATTCTATAGGTGACTCTTGGACTTCTGCTTTATTTTACACTTCTCGTTTATTGAAATTACATAAACATCCATAAATGATGTGGAACATAATGACTCATATGACTCTTGAGATGACACCTTGACAATATATGACTTGACATTGATGACATAGGATTTCTAATGATGTGTCAGTGTCAAGCTTATTCTCTTGCTACTGCCTTTGTTTCTTCATGAAAGATGTTGCATGATCTTCCTCTTCCTCCTCCAAAAGGCTTGGAGAGAAGGATTCATCACTATGATCTTGACCTTAAGTGTCGCAATCTATTGTCCCTTCATCTTTTGGTTCAATGATCATATTGTCTTCACAAATTCCCAAGTGTCTTCTAGCATAGTATCCTTCTCCTCTGCTTTGAGCATCATCCTATCATGTGAATATGTAACACCTGCAAGTGAAATCCATTCATGACAAGGTGACATCACTCTAGAAATATCCTAGTCTAACTTTCTTCATGAAATTTACTGATTGTCCTGGAACTGAGTACTAGGTCGGGAGGAAGGCTTAGGGATTATGCAAGGTGATGTTCCAAAGGACAGGAGTGAGGGATTGAGGCTTGCAACTATGCAATGTGTAGTTTTGGAGGCATGTGAAGCATGATTGCATAGTTGAGGGTCACAATGAGGTAAGCTTAGCCACTGTAACTATGTGCAGTTCTGGAGGGAGACTGGGTAGTTGGATTGTGCAATACGTAGTCCTTAGAGGTAGTGACTACGTATTGCACAGTTCCAGGAGGCAAGGGATGCAAGTTGAGGCTTGAAAGTGCGCAATTCATAGTTGCAGAGGGGAAAAGTGAGCTCAGATTGGTTGGGCATGAAATCTTCCATAATTTGACTAAGTGTGGGATTAGTAAGGAAAAGATGAAACCAAGTTAGGACTTGAACATGATAACACACTTAGAAACATTGAAAACATAACATAGAACACTCAACACTCAAAAAACAACATGATCCCCTTAATGGTAGGCCACAGATGTGTAACAACCCTAGTTAAAAATCCATGTAACAAAAAAAAATGCAAGAACATGGTGTTGATTTCGGTTATTATGGCTAAAGGAAATTGGAAAAGGCAATGGCAAAGGCTTTGGAAAGGAAAATGGCATATTTAGCATATTATTTATGAAAATAATAGAAATTAGGAGAAAAGGAAGGTGAAAGGTCACAGGCTGTATGTGAGGAGGAAAATGAAGGAAAATAATGGAAAATGAAGAAAATAGTGGCCTCATTGGTAAAAAGGATTTTCAGGATCAATTGCAAAGATTTTGATAGGTTTTTGTGGATCTCTCTTCTATTCTCTCTCTCTCATTCTCTTGGACACTTAGAATTTTCTTGGAGCACTTTGGTATTGGATCAAGAAAGGAAAAGGAGGCAAGAGGAAGGAAGGAGAAAGCAAGGAAGAGCAGGATCAAGCAGCTACAACACGATTCTTTTTAGGTATCGATTTTCATGTGTGATTTCCTTTCTAGATTTGGCATGCATGTTATTGCAAGTGCTTCTTTGTTTTCATGGCATGGGTTTTGCCAGGTGTGATAGTGTTTTCAGCCTAGCCTTTCCATTTTCGAATAGCAATGGTGTGATGGGGTTCTCATGTTTCGATTGCTAGATGGATTCGAAGCTTAGTAAGGTGGATCTTTTAAAGAAAGAACACATGACCTAGTGATCCCTGAACCAGATTGTGGATTGTGGTAAAGCCATTTCCCTAGTGACCCCTGAACCGGATGGTGGTTTACGGTAAAGCCAGGTATTTTATGTCTTGGTAGGCCTAGGAATCCTTGTTAGTGAATGTCGGGATATACGATAAAGCCTAGAGGTGGCTTCCCTTGATTAGGCCTAGGAATACTTGCCGAAAAATGGTGAGATATACGACAAAGACTATAGGGTGGAGTCTCGGTTTTGGCCTAGTGATCCCTGGATCAGACTATGGATTACGGTAAAGACTAAGATACTAAGAGACATGAAAATTCATCACGGTGTAGGTGGAGAAATTTGGTGGCATCCATGCTTGTTTTGGCCTAGCGGTCTAGTGGAGATCATGGTAAAGCCTATTATTACATGTTTATTGTCTTGGCCTAGTGATCTGGGGTGGATTACAGTAAAGCCTAGTTTCGATTGATGAGGGTGAGGTGGTTTAGCCTCGAGATTCCCTAGTTGGTTCTTTTGGTTTGAGTCTCACATTCATGCTTGGAATATGGCACGAGGGTGAATGGCTGAAGAGAGAATTGGCTCAACCATTCGAAGATCAGGTGGAACGTGGTAGTCCCATACCGGATTGGATTTTTCATTCATTAATAAAAGGTTCTCTCCTTGACATATTATGTGTAAATGTACTGGTTTATATGTGGAATTTATGGTTGATGTATCCTTGATATTTCTATTGTTATTATGTTGGTTATAAGCATGTATTCTAACAGTGATGATGTATGCCTTCCCTCATGTTTTGATTGGTAAGTATCTATGACCAAATAGATGATAATGCAACACATGATATAAGGGAACAATGCTTATTAGTGATTCTCAGATAAGTATGAGACCCCTATGCTTAAACTTGTTTTTTACACTTGTAGATTACATATTTGTGATATGTTTGAAGAAATGCTTGTCATGGATAGTAGGGGTCCAGTCAAACCCTTGTTCAAGTAGTTGCATTTGTATCATCATTCCCTTGTTATCCTTATGTTCTGAAGGTGTCATTTAGTTCTGGGAAGTGACCTAGGCTCTGGGCCTGAAAACGTGGCTCAAATCCTGGGGATGCTCACAAAACACTTAGAAAAATGGTCCCTGGATGCAGGCATACAATGTTGTGGGAGTGCCTAGGGCCTTCTGGACACATGCATTCCCATATCATGGGAGCATCTAGGGGTCAATTGGCCTAAAAACTTAGTGGGACAGAGGGGCTAGTTACCTAAGTAGTTGGGATGGTTCTTGGGAGTCATGTAGCTGATGTGGAAGGTTTGTTGAATCCCATCATAGTAGCCTCTCGTCACATGTTTACCCCAGTTGACCAGCTACTAGGGTAGATGAGGGAGGAGGGTGTTACAAAGTGGTATCAGAGCATGGTTCACCCCTTGGACTGGATGGGCAGTGTGTTGATCATGCATTCATGTCAGTTTCATATGTGTTCCTTATGCTTGTAGTCTACGTGCTTGTTGCATTTGCATGGTCTTGATCATGGTTGTAGTGATGTGACCATGTGAAGGTTGATGATGTTGTTGTTAGGATGCTTTAGTCATGAATGCATGTTAGTTGTATATGCATTTTTTATGCATGTCAGTGTCCATATGTTATTATGCATGCATTGTCATGGTTATAGTTATGCAAGTATAGCAGGTCAAACATGCATTGTAAGGTCATTGTATGCAATGAGGTCATCATGGTAATATTAGTATGTTATGATGCTAATGTGTTGGCTAAGATAGAGCAGGAGATGAAGATCATCAAAGTGAAGCTGAAAAATTGGACTTCAGGGTAAGAGAAGATCGTCATACAGGTTTGTATGGTGGGAACGCACGTATGTAGGTTAAGGATCGTTATATGCATTACGATTATGTGTATGCCTTTCATTCTATTAATTTTATGGTTACTCACATGATAAATTCTAGTTGATTAGTGTAGTCATATGCACATGTGTCATATAGTCATGAATGATAGTAACATGTCGTTGTATGCATTATGGTCATATGCATGATGGTTATGTTAATGCATTGAATATCTTGATGTTATATGTATCATACTAAGTTGGATTGGTCTATGAAAATGGTTAGGGTTATGAAATTCAAGTATGAGTTAATATGTTGTGATATTATGTCATACTAATCTAGACTGACTGTACAGGTGTGATTATTATGTACGAATGACAATTATTTATGAGCTTATGATGTGAACATGTTATCTAGTTACTATTATGGATATCATGCCCCTATTTATGTTTGAGTTAATATGTTGTCAATTTATAGCATGCTAATTTGGATTGATTGCGCAAATAAGATAGCCTCCCCTGAGATACATTAAGGTATGAGTTTTCTTATGTCGTATAGTTGGTGCTTGACTGTTTGATTATGTCATTTATCTATTTTTTCAATGTTTGATTACTTGAATTATATGAGTATGTGTCTATAATATTTCTTTCAGAAATGATATTGTTTTAATATGGTTGTATAATACATGTGTTGAGACAACTGATATGTAATTGAGTGTAAGTAGGTGATAGTTGTAGCATTATGTATTATGACTGATGAATGTGGGTTGATTGTTGAGTATGACATGGTTGTTAGACTTAGTGAAGGTTGATTTCCAAGTAATATACATGATGTCTTGACCTTTGGAACATGTGATTGACATGTGTGAACAGTTGTAGTAAACATGCTTGGTATTAGCATGAAAAGGTAATAGTTGATTTGTTTATATAACTATCTAGTTGGGTGATGTGACAATGCATAGTAAGACTCAATTGCAACAAGGAAAAGGTAAAATAAAAGAATTGGGTGAAAATTCCTTTCGATATGTTTGGAAACGACAATTCCCAATGAATGAGTGCTTTGAATACATGAAGTCTTCTTAACCTTGAATTTGTCTGACATTATGAGGATATGTATTATATTTATGAATATGTATTTGAAAAGTATAACAATTGGTTCTATTTGTGGTTAGATTCGTTAAAGGGTTGGAGTCCCTTGAGAGATGGCATTGATGTGTTCAGTTGCAAGCAATGTGATTGGCACAACAAGGTAAGATAACTAGTGTATTCTTATATTTATTTATGCACTGACAGTTACGTATTTATGGCAATATGATGTAGGGGATTGCATGGCAAAGAGACTACCATGGAATTCTGAAGAAAGCTCAGGTTAAGATTTCTTTTGGAAGCACTAGGAACCATGGGGATTGAGCCATGGTGTCTATTGAGAGTCTTGTGATTTTGATTCTTTGTACTTTGTTTGCACTAATTTGGAACTTTGTTTATGTTTAGTGTCTGGAAATACGAATTTGTTCATGGTGTTGTATTGTTATTAGGTTTCATGATTTTCTTCTTGTTTTCAGTTTTTCTTGCCTTTTATGTTTTGAGAGTCTCGGGAATTGGTTGGGGAAGAAGAAATTTGATGGAACTATGGAAGAGTTGTGTGGAACCTAGAAAGTAATGTAAGATCCGAATGAAGCTTAGTGCATGAGTAAGGGAAGTTGAAGGTAAGAATATGACACTCGGTTAGATTGGTTCGATCCATTGGTGTAAATGGACAATGGCAGTACAACCATGACAAAGGTAACATGGAAGGTGAATTAAATGGATCCAAGGCATCATATGCCTTGACTATGTTGGGAACGATTATTCTCAATGTTGTGCATGGTGTGTACAGACAAAGGGAGTTCTCTTAACCTTTACCTTATGGTATATATTAATTATGTTATGATCATGATTATTTTGATGTTTATATACGTATAGTATGTACGTTGTTGTCTGACAGGATCATGATTGTTTTATGCTAATATTTATGTATATGTATGCATGTGTCCATGTATCTATGTCAATGTTCGACAAGGTGTCGAGGATCATTCTTGTGGAGGAATGATTGCTTATGTAGGTGAGTGGCATGATAAGGTTCCTAGTCTTATGGGGAATCAAGTGGGGAGAGTAGTCATGAAAAGTATATGAGGTGAGTATCATGTGGTTATGAACTGATATTGTATGCTTGTAGTATGCCTATGTTTATGTTATGATAGTAAATCTGAGGGATATGTCATCTAAATGAAAGCAGTGTGGTCTGTGACATGTTGGGACAAGCATGGATAAGACACTGGAAGCAAGGTTGCTTGGTAGAAACAGTGTGGTTTTGGATGTGTGGTACTATTGTTGTGCATATGTTGTACATGTTGCATCGTTGTTATGTATATATAGTGTGTGTACATGTTGTTTATGAAATGTTGGGTGCGGAGTGGTACAGACAGTGTTGTGTGAATATTGCAAATGTAGTGTTGGATATAGATGGTGTTATGTACATGTCAGATATGCAGTGTTGTTTACATATTGTACTGAGCGCACGATGGATATGTAGTGTTGTGTGCATATGGTGTTGTGCGCATGCTGGATATGCAGTGTTGTGTACATAGGGTGCTATGTACATGTTGTATGTGCAACACTATGTACATAAGGTGCTGTGTGCATGTTGTACATATGGTGTTGTGTGCATGATTGTACAAGTGGCATTGTGAGCATGTGGTACCATCTACATGTTGTACAAGTGGTGTTGTGTGCAAGTGGAGTTGTGTACATGTCGTGCATATGGTGTTGTGTACATGTGGTTTCATGTACATGTGCATTTGGTGTTGTGTATGTCTGGCGTTGTGTATACATTGTATAGGTAGTATGATGTACATATGGTGTTGTGTACACATTGTGCAGGTGGTGTTGTGTACATGTGATGTTGTACACATATTTTGCAGGTGGTTCTTTGTACAAGTGGTATAGTGTACATGTTGTACGGTACTGGTGTACAATGGTATTGTGTGCATGTCGTACATGCTTGTTGTGGGCATGTGGTACTATGTATGTGCATTGTGTAATTGTGGTATCGTGAAATGTGTGCTCATTTTTTCGTACTCTATGTAGTACATGTATTGTGTTGTGTTGTACGCCAGGTGTAGGTACATGTATTGTGTGGTGTTGTACATCGGGTCTAGATGTATGTGTTGTGTTGTATATCAGGCGTAGGTGTATGGATTGTGTGGTGTTGTATGTGTGTGATGCACACTATGTGTATGTGCACATGGTTGAGGAGAAGGAACTGGGTGTTTGTCGGGTGTGACAACCGATCTGGAGTGCAGACAGAATAAGGACAAAGGTAGAAGCTAAGGATTGATTAAAGGATAAGTTGTTGAGGGAAAAAGTCCCCTAGGGTCTTGGGTCAATACCCTAGCAGAGCGGGGGTTATCTACAATGAAAAACAGGCATTCCATTCAACCATGATACTAATATAAGAAAACTACGCAAAGAGAGGTGTACCTTGGGGTCCTTCGTTTCGGTAGATCCAGCCAAGGTCCAAATCCTCTTGGAGTTATTTTTTATCCTTCAACCTACAAAACAACCAACTCAAAAAAGCATAGCAGTGTATGGACCAAGCATCATAAAGAAATCAACTTCATAGGATATTGAAAGGTAGTTAGTTATACAATTGAAACAACTATTCATATGAAAATCATAACATTAATATCATAAGCATGAAGAAGATCAATATCAGGAACAAGACAAGTGTTTCTTTTATTGTAGATAACTAAAATACAGTAAGGAATGATTTCACTTGAGTCTTCCTTTCACAAGCTCCAAGCGGAACTGTCCTCCGGATTCGTCCATTCTCAAGCCTTCAACAAGCTCCTTCCATGACTCATACCAAAGTATCTCAACTAGTGAAATAACATCAAAGCTCAAGGAAACAAGGGTTTCCTGTAATGGGGGTAAGTGCTCAAAGCACAGGGATCTATAGACCTAATCAGGGATAATCTCAACAGAGTGATTTTCCTCTCTATTCTCTCCTTCCTTAGGCCTTCCCATTGAAGCATTTTTATACTTCTCCCAAAGTAGTTTTTTAGTTGGGAATTTGTTGGGAACAGTTGGGCCACGAGCACTAACATTTAATCAACAGGTAAAACCCGTGATCTCCGTCCGAAATTAAGGAGATTTAAGTTTTTTTAAGTGTTTTAAGACATATACGCGGGTTGGGTATACACAGACCCGCGTCACACGCATTTAGCTCAGGGCAATGTCACGTATAGGGAGTAAAACATTGTTCTTTAAGTATTTGGACCAGGTATGGAAGGAGGGGTTGCCCTAGGCCATGAGTGCAACATCACAAACATCAAGAGTGAGATTTGGAGCTATAACAGATGTCCCCTAATATATGAGGTCAAAAGGGGTACATGATGGCTGAAATGTTAAGTAAGTGCATGGAAAGGAAACCTATCAAAAACTGAGAAGGACTTCACCAGAGTTCAACTTACCAAGCCACAAAAGGAGATTAGAAAGAAACACTGTCTGAGGTGGGCATACCCATGCTCAGAGAAAGTAAAGCATGTCTCCATATCAAGTACAAGCGGATCCACTAAGTATACAAGTATAGAAGACTAGAAAATACATAATGGATCATCTGATCACGATCGAACAAGTACATGTCTGAATATCACATATAAGAATGTCAATGATGCTGAAGGATTGGAACAATGAGTGTCAATGATGCTGAAAGAATGAGTGTCAATGAAACAAATGATCTAGTTCCTAGGAATGGAACAATCCTATGCTCAATGCAGGGAGGCGAAAATTGGTCAAAGACAATCAAAGGTGTGTTCCTTCCACGGATCAGGGTGTGTCAAGTTACAGAAGTCAAGGGGATGAAAGTTTGATTTTGCAGATGTCATGGTCAAAAGTTGGCTTAAACACGAGTCCAAGTGAATCCAACTCAAGGCCAAAAGGTGCAAATGGTCAAAATGCAATGCAGTATTACAACTCAACATAAAGGAGCCTCTAGGGTATAAGGACAGAATGAAGTGAAGAAGCAAATAGGAATGTGTCTTCATCGCATAAGTCATGGGGGGACTACAAAGGACTCCCAAGCCTAGGGATAAAAAAAATCAGCATGAGTGCCAAGTGACAACAAGGTACTAACTAGGGCACCCATGATAGGGTAGGCTCTACCACACAAGTCATGATACTTCTAAGCAATGAGAAGGTTCCGCACCATAACTTGGTGGGGTCAATTCTAAGGCCAAAATGGGAAAGGAAACTGATAAGTGCACAATGCAGGCGGAAAAACCTAACCTATATGCGAGTTTCAAGAACCAATACCTGTCAGAATGGACCAACCATAAAAATTTGCAAAGGAGAAATATTCCAAGTTCTGTAAACATAAATAGGAACACTACACAAGAAATTAATATATCCCACATATAAACTTCATATAAAATCTTGTGTTATAGAATACAAAACTTGAAAATGTGTACCTTATATATACAATATGGTACAACGAACCACGCAATGTTGTGGTTTACGCATAATAGTTCTTTTGGACAAACCACTTGCAGGGCTCAGGCCAAGGACTCCTTTGGTAGTCAAAACTTATGGCTTCAAAGAGTTCCTCCTGTGAAGGCAAATCAAGTTCTGAGAAATCATGAGAACTACAAGGATCAAAAGAGGGAATTAAGGGGTCCCATGTCCCTATAGGAAGAATCTCTTGGTCAATTGCCGGGACCGAGTCCCAAGAAGGAGAATAATAGGTCAAAGGATCCTTCTTAGAAGCGATTGAACATTGAGGGTTCAGTGCCACATAATTCACCTATGGCAGAGTAGAGTCTATTTGAACACTTGGGACAAACACGGGGGTGTTCTGCAGTAAATTCGACTTAGGGTGGTAATTATCAGATGCAAGTTGATCAATAGTGACAATATTCCCTTCATGAGGAAAACACATCACTCGAAAGAGTGAAGACACCACAGCATTCATAGCATAGACATAATCATGCCCAAGTAGCATATTAAATTCTAAAGGGCTATCAACCACCATCATATCAATTAAGACAGTCTTCCCACCTAAAGTAATAGGCAGTTGAGGAAGAACACCCATAGATTCACGAGGTCTTCTATCATAGGCTAACAACTGACTCTAAGCTGTCAACAACTTCGGGGAACCCAAAGCTTTCCAAGTCAAAGAGGGTATAATACTTGCAGAGGATCCTTCATCCACCATACATTGATAGACATTTGTGGAATTAACTATGCCCTTTATTTGGAAAGGTGCAACGGAAGGAAGACGAGGCTCGACGAGACTATCCCAATCAAAGGAGACACTCCTAGAACTTGGAGGGGGAACATTTGAAGAAACCGGAATGCCCCCTATACCATAAGACTTTGTACTAGAGATCAAACAGACTCTTTTGCTAGGCACTTCACCCCCCAAAAGAGGAGTGTAATCAGCCAAATATTGCACTGGCTCTACCACATTATCAACCAATGGTTTATGGGATTGATGAGAAACCATATCAGATCTAGGAGTAGAAGAAATTTCAGACTCAGACCATATCCTTTGTACCTCTGGAATACTAGGGCATAAATGAGTAAGATGGTCTCCCTTAGTCCTGAAAATGACTTGCAAAAGTCAGTGACTCTTTGCTAGTATGACTTGCAGTGACTAGACTTGTGGCCCCAGCATGACTTGCAGCAGCTGAAGGCTCATCTCCAACATGACTAGCAGAGGTTGAAGATGAATGGATAGAATTATTCTTCTTCTTCATCTTCCTCTTTCTCCTCTTTTTAGATTTCTTATTACAAGAAGGAGGAGAAAAAGGAATCCCAGATTTCTCTTTGAAAGAAGATGAACAATTAGCACCCATGTGATGCCCCTGAAATAAAGCATTCATCTGAGAAGCTTCAAGAACATCAGGAATATTCGGAGTGGACCACAGCCAAATGGGTAGTCCAACATTCAATCCAGGAATATTCAAAGTGGCCATCAAGGGAGTACCAACATTTCCAAAGAAAGGAAAAGCACAAGGATCCCCTTTTGGGAGGGTACCTTGGTTGGTTTCTACAGGAATATTGGCCATATCTAACTGATTCACAGACCCTTCCCTTACGGGAATGTAGAAATGACTTTTCAAGGAAGATAGATACACAATCAAAACCTTTTCCCTTGAGGAGGCAACTCCACTACTTCCGAAAGAATGACCAAAAGCCTTTCAAGATCGGCAGAGTGGTAAGTCAGTCACTCAGGATACAAAGTCCAAAAAATGACTAGACAAAAATACCTAAAGCCAACTATATACAAAGAGCAAAGAGCACTCAACTATAAAGTCACTAAAAGAAGTCAGCCAGTCAAACAACTTCTAAGATTTCCTCTCTAGGTGATTAGGACCAGACACCAAAATACAAGAAAGTGAAGTAGGGGCCTTCCGAAGATAGTCTGGGATAATAACAACCTAAGCCTACCAATGAAGGTATCAAAGGAACTTATGCTGACCTCCAAACAACAGCTTGTGCCAGTGCAAGCCCCCGAGCTTTGAAAGGGTGCCCTCTAGAAGTACTGCTAAGAGTGATACAATGTCGACCTCAGGTGCCACAAGATTCCCCTCCGCAACCACCTATGCAAACCCCTAGGATAAGCAACTAAGGTTACCAATTCATGTCAGAAGCCAAGTGGAACAGTCTTGAGGTAACATCCGACAAGTAGGAGAGGGGGTATCTCTCTTCCTTATCTTCAAAAACCCTTGTGCTTAACTCCCAGATCTGGAGCTTTCCTGGTCTCCCTAACGTTATTGGATTTGCACTCTTTATTCAGACTTCTATGTTTGACAATTTAAAGTGGCCTTGGAGAGTTTTCTCTCCACTCACCTAATCCAAGGCCCTAAAATATCCTAAAACTTGTTGGTGTGTCTAAATGACAATATAAAAAAGTTCTAGTATATTTTAATTAGCGCTTGATTTTAGAGGTTGTTCTTTTTAAGTCAAGGGTATGGGAGTGAAACTGATGATGTATGTATGACTCAACCAAAATCAAAGAAAAAGTAACTACATGAATGCAATCATTTTTCTTTCGATGAAAATCAACTTCTACTTGGGTTCTAAGAAACACTTAGAAAGCAAAAAACTTTTTCCTTTTCTTTTTCTTTTCTTGCAACACACTTCACACACACAAAAAATGCTTTAACAATGCAAAATTATCCTAATGCAAGGTATAATGAAGATGCAAGAAACTTAAGATTTCTCTAAAGCAAAGAATGAAAGGAACTTCTTTATTGCTTCTAATTAGCCACTTAAGATGTTTAGATAGAATATAAGTTGCTAATGCTCATTTTCGTCCAAACATTAAAAGAAAATTGCAAGACAAACAAAAATGTACTTTCACTTGCAAAAAGAAACTAAATAAAAACAAGGCCAAAGAAAGCAAAAACCAAGTTTTCAAGAAGTTTTCTTCAAAAGAAAAAACAATTTTTTTTCAAAAGTGCTCCAAATACTATAGAAAACTTTGGGACCAAAGAATAGGCAACAAAAACACTTTGAAAGTTATCAACTCAAAATGGGCGAAAACTCAACAAAATAGGTGTTTCAAGATGCTCTCAACGACCAAAAAGTAGTAAAAATAGCTTGGTGACAATGATCAAAAGATCAAGAAAGAAAACTCTCAAAATCGTCACTCAACAACTTTTAAAACACAAGAAAAGTAAATGGCCACAAGGTGTAGTTCTGACACAAAGCAAGAAGATCACAAAGATAAAGTTTGTCACAAAGATTGAAAACAATCTTTCTGCTCTGGAACACCAGAACAACCATGATTCTCAGAGAGAAATCTCGTGTGCTCAAACACCAATGATGACTCTTGCAACAAAGAAAAACAAGACCAAAACTTTCCACAAATGGAGAGAATTCGAAACCGGAAACTTGCTGTAAAAACAGAGACTGACAACCAAACTTGACTGCTCAGGAAGTACTCAGACCAACAAACAAATTTACTGAACAAGAAAGATTTGCAAAAATCTTGGAAAATTAGGGTATACCCGACTGTGTCAATGCACAACTGCGTGTATACGCTATTCAGCCCAAGGAAACCTGCATATACGCGGGTTCATATGGGGAAACTTGCATACATACGCCTCTATAACTTGGCAAAACTGCGTATATAACAGTTCACAAGAAATAGTAGAAAAGGGGTCTGAAGAAACTGTTCAGACTTAAAGTCTGAGTTCCTATAAGAATAGACAACTCAGTCACAGGAAGGAAATCAAAAGCTGAGCCCTGATTGGCTTAAATTAATCCAAACTAGGAATAACAATATTGTTGTCCCTAGCGGAGTCGCCAATTCTGTTGAGGGACAAAGTCCCCTAGGGTCTTGGGTCAATACCCTAGTAGAGCGGGGCTTATCTACAATGAAAATCAGGCATTGCATACAACCATGATACTAATATAAGCAAACTACGCGAAGAGAGGTGTAACTGGGGGTCCTCCGTTTGGGTAGATCTAGCTAGGGTCCAAACCCTCTTGGAGTTCTTTTCAATCCTTCAACCTACAAAACAACCAACTCAAATAAGCATAGCAGTGTATGGACCAAGCATCATAAAGAAATCAACTTTATAACATATTGAAAGGTTTTTAGTTATATAATTGAAACAACTATTCATATGAAAATCATAACATTAATATCATAAGCATGAAGAAGATCAATATCAGGAACAAGACAAGTGTTTCTTTTATTGTAGATAACTAAAATACAGTAAAGAATGATTTCACCTGAGTCTTCCTTTCACAGGCTCCAAGCGGAACTGTCCTCCAGATTCGTCCAATCTCAAGCCTTCAACAAACTCCTTCCATGACTCATACCAAAGTATCTCAACTAGTGAAATAACATCAAAGCTTGAGGAAACAAGGGTTTCCTGTAATGGGGGGAAGTGTTGAAAGCACAAGGCTCTTCAGACATAATCAGGGATAATCTCAGCAGAGTGATTTTTATCTCTATTCTCTCCTCCCTTAGGCCTTCCGATTGAAGCTTTTTTATACTTCTCCCAAAGTAGTTTTTTAGTTGGGAATTCATTGGGAACAGTTGGGCCACGGGCACTAACAGGTAATCAACAGGTAAAATCCATGATCTCCACCCGAAATTAAGGAGATTTAATTTTTTTAAGTGTTTTAAGACATATACGTGGGTTGGGTATACACAGACCTGCGTAGACACACGTTTAGATCAGGGAAATGTCGTGTATAGGGAGTAAAAAACTGTTTTTAAGTATTTGGACCAGGTCTGGAAGGAGGGGTTTCCCTAGGCCATGAGTGCAGCATCACAAACATCAAGAGTGAGATTTGGAGCTATAACATAAGTACTAGTATTTTATTTCATTTTTATTATGCATGTGATCTATGATTCTGATGGTTACATGTGATTTATGATTATGGTTTATGGTGATTTCATATGATTCATGTTTTTAATTTATGATGGTTGAGTTTGAGCTAACCGGATATGATATGTTTATTCATGATTATTTGATCAAATAGTTAGTTTTACTTGTTGTGACAGGGAGTAAATAGGATTGCAAGTGTACCTTATTGACGAGATACAAATGAGGTATGATGTGAATTTATTTTAATTCATTTTTAAATCTAATGGAAGTTATGTGCTTGGTACAGGAAGCACGGGAATGACTGGCTGGGTGGTTGAAACTGGCTGCAAGAATTGGGAGCAAAAAAAAAGGATTGGAATAGGATCCAGTATGTCGGTAAATTGTTTAGGAGCAGGGCCATTGTGGGGCACTGGTACCCAATAATGTCCATTGATTTCCATGAGTATGCTATGACCAATATGATGGTTAAAACTAGGTATATTTATTAGTTGTTTTACCTTCTGATGTGAGGAAGCCTTTCCAAGGGATGGATTGCTCAGGATAGGGGATGTCGAGGAACTTGGAAGGTGAGTGACTGCACAGAAGGGGTGACCAAGTTTCCCGAGGGACTGTGTAGCTGAAAATGGAAGGTAGGGGATGGATTTGTTTTGGTCAATAGCATTATCAAATGGAATCAAATGCACCTTAGGATTTTGCCCTGGGACAATGAGCTGGTAACCATTCACTGAGAGGAAAAGTGGCACAGGATTATAGCGCTAAACATTGGATGCATATTTTACCTTGCAGTGGATCTTGAACTTCCTGGGAAGGAGGTGAATCCTGGTATTACTTTGAGGGTGGAGGTGTGAGCCTCTAGATTCCCTTTTTGTGGATGCAGACATCGTATTCTTTTATTTGGTGGTTGAAAAAATGTGTATGTGTGTATATGTGGGTTTTATTTTGAATACCGTAATGATTTGTGTTATAAAGCTCTAGTAAATGGTATGTTTGTCATGTTTTAGCAGATGGCCATTGTAAATACTGCAACAAGTTGTGTTATAAAATTCCATGGGCAGTATGTTTTGTTTTCATCGGTCTTGTTTGTTATAGGTGTCATTGAATAGTGAGGACGGTGTTCCCCTAAGGGGGGGGTTCTATAAGAGCCTTGGTTAAAAATCCACGTAAAAAAAATACAAGAACACGGTTATGGGACATGTATTCCAAGATGAATGGTGGGAAAAACATCCTAGTGGGTGTTCATTTTGTTTATTATGGCTAAAGTAAATTGGAAAAGGTAATGGAAAGTGCTTTGGAAAGGAAAATGGAATTTTTGACACATTTATTTATGAAAATAATGGAAATTAGGAGCAAAGGAAGGTGAAAGGTCACAGGTTGCATGTAAGGAGGAAAATGAAGGAAAATAATGGAAAATGAAGAAAATAGAGGCCTCATTGATAAAAAGGCTTATGAGGATCAGTTGGCAATATTTTGACAGGTTTTTGAGGATCTCTCTTCTATTCTCTCTCTCATACTCTTGGACACTTAGAGTTTTCTTGGAGCACTTTGGTATTGGATCAAGAAAGGCAAAGGAGGCAAGAAGAAGGAAGGAGCAAGCAATGAAGAGTAGGATCAAGTAACTACAACATGATTTTTTGCAGGTATCGATTTGCATGTGTGATTTCCTTGTTAGATTTGGCATGCATGGTATTGCATGTGGTTATTTGTTGTCATGGCATGGGTTTTTCCAGGTGTGATAGTGTTTTCAACCTAGACTTTCCATTTTCGAATAGCCATGATGTGATAGGGCTCTCATGTTTTGATTGAGCTGGATTTCTGGATGGATTCGAAGTTGAGTGAGGTAGATGTCTGAAAGAAATAACACATGGCCTAGTGATCCCTAAACTGAATTGTGGATTGCGGTAAAACCACTGGCCTAGTGACCCCGAAACCGAATTGTGGGTTGTGGTAAAGCCAGATATTGTGTGCCACGATAGGTTTAGGAATCCTTGTAGGTAAGTGGTTGGATAAACGGTAAAGTGTAAAGGTGGTTTCCCTTGATTAGGAATAGGAATCCTTGTTGGTTAAGAGCAGGATATACGATAGAGCCTAGATGGCGGAGTCTTGGTTTACAGCCTAGTGATCTCTGGATGAGACTGTGGATTACGGTAAATCCTGAGATACTAGGAGACAGGAAAATTCCTCACGGTGTAGGTGGGGAAATCTAGTGGAATCCATGCTTGTTTTGGCCTAGTAATCTAGTGAAGATCATGGTAAAGCCTCTTATTGCATGTTTATTGTGTTGGCCTAGTGATTTGGCATGGATTGTAGTAAATCTTGGTTTCTATTGATGAGTGTGAAGTGGTTTAGCCTCAGGATGCCCTAGTTGGTTCTTTTGGTTTGAGTCCCACATTCATGTTTGGAATATGACACGAGGGTGAATGGTTGAAGAGAGAATTGGCTCAACCATTCTATGGTCGGGTGGAATGTGGTAGTCCCATACCAGGTTGGATTTTTCATTGATTAATAAGAGGTTCTATCCTTGATATCTTATGTGTAAATGTACTGGTTTATATGTGGAATTTATGGCTGATGTATCCTTGATATTTCTACTATTATTTTGTTGGTTATAATAATGTATTTTGGCAGTGATGATGTATGGATTCCCTCATGTTTTGATTGGTAAATGAATGAACAATGTATCTATGAACTAATAGATGATAATGCAGCTAATGATATAAGGGAACAATGCTTATTAGCGATTCTCAGATAAGTATGAGACCCCTATGCTTAAATCTGTTGTTTACACCTATAGATTACATATTTGTGATATGTTTGATGAAACGCCTGTCATGGCTAGTAGGGGTCCAGTCAATCCCTTGTTCAAATAATTTAATTTGTATCATCATTCCCTTGTTATCTTTGTATTCTGAAGGTGTCATTTAGTTTTGGGAAGTGATCTGGGCTCTGGGCCTAAAAAAGTGGCTCAAATCCCAAGGATGTTGGCACATCACTGAGAAAAATATTCCCTGGATGATTTCATGCCATGTTGTGGGAGCATCCAGAGCCTTCTAGATGCATGCATTCCATTATAATCGGAGCATCTGAGTGTTAATTGGTCTAGAAACTCAGTGGGACCCAAAGGCTAGTTACCTGAGTGGTTGGGATGGTTCCTGGGAGTCCTATAGTTCATGTGGAGGGTTTGTATTTTGTGTTACCTCTATTCTACTTCCTTATGGTCACATATGAGGTTGAATCCCATCATAGTAGCCTCTCATCACATGTTTACCCCAGTTGGCTAGTAGGTCCACACACTAGGAAACATATCCCACCTTCCATAAGGTTATTCCCCATTTCCCATCAAGGTTCCCAATCCCCCCCTTCCCCACCCCCAACCAAATTCTCTATGATTTCCATCCATAACACCAAAATCATTACTTTTATGTGCATGTCATTCCTTTGATACATGGCACCACCTAAAGTCACATGACGAACTTAAAAAAAAAACCATGTGCACTTTATTAATTATAAAGTCATAGAAAGCTTCCTTTTAACACACATGGAATCTTAGCCCCCATACTCTTTTCGTTTGACTTGGACTGCATTAGTAAGATATTTTTGTTAACATGCATGAAACTTCCTGATGAGTGCCATTATTGCAGCAAGAATGCTGCAATTCCTAGGGCTACCAACTTTACTTCATCAACCCGGGCTTCCTACAAACTTGGAGGTGACAATGTTGTGTACACAAATATATCTAATGGTCTACTCTTGTCACTGTTCAAGTAGGGGATAGACCATTAGCGATTCTAAAACCAGTATTCTATTGACTAGAAGAAGTCTAACTACCAATTGGAGAAGGGAAAATTATCCAAAATGAAAGAAAAGAAATGCTGCCTATTTTAAAGAATGAAAGACTGGATTGGAAGATGCTTGTAAATTAACATGAAATCCTCTATCTACTCATTTACACATTTTTCTTGCAAAAGAAATCTATCTTAACCTTATTTATCACATGTGATGATTCAAACTACTAAGCATGGAATATGATCTAGGGAATATTAACTGTTGCATGCATGTGCTAATTAAGAAATAAAAGAACTCTTTTTCTTTATCTTTTCGTTTTATGAATGTAAATGCTAATCTTCACTTGTTCTTTGGCAGGGTAGATGGGTATGGAGGAAGAGGGTTGGAATGGTCTTGATGGCATGGAGGTCAAGTAGAGGCCTAATCCTAGCTTCAGTGATGATTTTTCTCAATTCTGGCTCAAAACAGCTTGCTACAAGATTTCCTACAGGAAAACTACAAGATGTCCTAGTTCTCCTACAGGATGTCCTAGTTCTCCTATCGGATCCCCTATTTTACTATAGGAATAGGCCGAAAGCTTAGGAAGTGGTTTAGAAGGTGGAATGAAGCATGGAAAAGGTAGATAATGGGAGAATAAGGCATGAAGGGGGTGAAAACTACCCAGAGCTCAAATAAGTATTTCAAGATAGTTGGATTTGCTCAATGGAAATTGAAATTTTTTCTTATAAAACAAGAATTTGGATTGAGATTTTAGTGGATTTTGGTGACATGGGTGGATAAGGTTTGGATGAAGAAAACGAGATGGGGTCTCCTTGCAATGTAGAAGCTCCTGCAGAAACACACATTCTTGTTTGCATCTATACACAAATGTAAATCTACATGGGAAAGATTTATTAAATGGAAGAAAATAGAGCTATTACCATCTAATCGCTAAGTGCATGAGTGGAAGTGCTTTGAAACCAATACATACTTAAGAGATTAAAAATTACAATTGCAACTTATCCTAAGAGACTTAAAGACAAAAGGCCTACTCATCAAGAAACCCTAGTTTATGCAACAAAGCAAGAACTATGTTTTTGGATTATATGAAAGTGTCCCTCATGTCATGATCCCAAAACAGAGAGATGAGGTGAAAGCCACTATCACTAGATTTTTTGAAATGCCTTCTATCACTATGATATCACTGTTCTAACTATCCACAAATGGAAGCAAACTAATTAATCATACCAATACTTGCAAATTAACAACACCAAAATCAGTTCAGCAACTAACTATGAATGTAATCTAAGCATACATCTACAAAAAGAGGAACCTCTGCTACTAGGGTTGGGCCCTAATCTAAGAGCTTCAGGCCTATGTGTCAACTCAGTGCTTGATTAAGGGAATTCTTCTCACTTTCATTAAAATATTAAAAATACATAAGAGTGATCAGTCACAATGTTTCAACTTGAAAATGATTCTTGACTACAATGAAAAAAAATATGAATCCTAATGAGGCTCTAGGCCTTCTTATTTATGCAACTGAAGTTACCAACAACTTCCTTAAATTTATGGAGGCTTGGATCCCACTCTCGAGATCAACTGGTCTTCAATTGTCACTGGCTTGGTTGCTAATGATCTTAATGGCCTGGTTGCCTACAACTCCAAGCTGATGAGATTCGATGGAGGAATCTTCGAGTGAGTGAGGAGTTAAGGAGGGAGATCTCGTCTCCTAAAATCCCTCTTACTTGTCTCCTTCAAGTTCTTGCACTTTAATTAGCCAAAATTGTTTCCAAAACTTGCAATCAATGCATATTAGACCACTAGACATGACATCTCATCTTTACCCTTCTCATTAAACAAAATATAACAAAACATGTAAAGAATTATGAGAAACGTTGATTTTAGTAAGATGGAGAGTTGTATTAAGGTCCATATAATTTACCATTTATGAGCCTCATCATCACCCCCCTATTGAAAGTGTTTCTCATCCTCTGGGAAACTCAATCTATGCCCATGTCTTTCATTGCTTTGGTGGCCTCCTTGACATTCCAGGCTTCTGTTGTAGTCTCCTCCTCTTGTGGATAAAACCCTGCATGCTTCTCTATCTCCTCCCTCTTCTTTCTTTCTTCTTCCTCCCTTCTCCCTTCTAACATGTCCAAAAGAAAAGGTGGATTGAGTTTCAAGCCAATCCAGTTGACATTGAGTCTCTGCAATGCTTTCTTATACATTGGGGTCCTTTCAAGTGCATCCCTCATTCTATCAGGAGAATGATACGCTTGATCTTTAGGTGGTAGGGCAAGGTGTTCCACCTCGTTTGGCAGGCTTTCTGCCTTTCATCCCCTAGCAATCTCAACATGTCCTCAAAATGAGTGACTGCTTGCTCTTATGCAGCTAGGTATCTTTGTGTAAGTTGGGTATCATTGGCAATAAGGTTGTGGGTGCTAATGAAATCCATGGAGTTGGGTTGTTCTGCTCTGATGAAAATGGGTTTTTCGTTTCTTCTCTTTCCAATACCCTTTTTACTTGTGTACTCCTGGCCTCCTCATAATTCATCCATGATGCCAAGGCCATCAATTGTAAGTCCCCTATCTTTGGATTAGGGTCCCACACATTCAAATCTGTTAGGGCCAAGTTATGTAGGTATAATTCAGATATCTTGGCCCTATCCTCCAAGGTGCTTTGGTCACAAAGGTCAATGAACTACCTATAGTCTTGGAAAGGCATAGTTCCTCTTTGTGCAAGGGTTTTTATCTGAAACTGCAGCCATTGTTCTTTGAGGTATAAGGCATATGATTTTTCTGGCATCCTGCATTGGAGTGCCTCCATGGAGAGACTTGCCATAGTTTCCAATTGGCTCTCCTTCTCCTATAGTTTCCTCCTTAGCCATGTGTTCTCAACCTCTAGTTGAGATTTCATCACTCTTTCCCTGTCTCTTATTCTACTCAACTCTCTGCCCATTTCTATCAACTTTTCTTCCATATGGCCTACATCCTCTACACTTTTTGATTTATCAATTTGCATCCAATGATGTGTCCTTTCTCTCTCCTTTTCAAGTTCAAAGAATAGAGGGATGGAAAATTTTGTGGTATCACTCTGCCCCCTCAATGAATCTGTATTAGGAGCTGATGTTTGGATGTGGGCTAGGTTCCTTCAGCTCCTAGGACTCTCCCTTTATTTTTTTATTGAGTATTTGCCACATATTTTCCTTCCCTTTGCCCTTGCAGTCCTTCCTTATCTTGTTTCGGTGTTTCCTGTAGTTTTGACAGGGTTTCCGGTAGGACTGTTTTTGCTTCCTGTAGGCATGTTTGTGTTTCCTGTAGGACTGTTTTTTCTTCCTATAGGCTTGTTTTTGTTTCTTGTAGGAGACCTTTCCATTTTTGAAAAGGGTTCAAAGGTTATTTAACTTGTTTTGCTGAGGTTGACCTGGTGATAGGCATCTTAACATAGGTGATTGGTGACCTTGGGGAAGCGTGCTGTGATGTGCCTTCTTCACCTCTCTTTCTTAGAGGGACTAACTTCTCTTGTTCTTTTAGTGAGTCCTCTATGATAATGGGAATCTTGGTAGGGGTTTGAGTTCTCCCCTATTTTATCCTAGTTCTCTTCCTTGTTAAGAAATAAAGGGGAGTTTGCCTCTACTTCTTTCCTCTTGATTTGATAGGTGTACTTAGGGAAGTTAAAGAAGTTGCTTCCTCCTTCTATGTGGGCTCTAAAGACACCCTTGGAGATTCATCTTATTCCCTACCTTATATTTCAGGACTTTGTTCATCCTTTTGTGCTTCACCCTTTGTCTCATCTATTTATGCCTCCTCTTCTTCAGGCTCTTCTTCCTCTTCTTCATGTTCTTCTTCTTCGGGCTCTTCTTCAGGCTCTTCTTCTTCTTTAGTCTCTTGTTCTTCTTCTTCAAGCTCTTGTTATTTTTCTTCAGGCTCTTCTCCCTCTTCTTCCTCAATAGAAGTAGGGTTTCTTTCATATTCAATGGCTTGAATTTCATCTTCTTCGTTCATGTCTGCAAATGTTGACCACATAATAGGGATTCTCAAATTGTTTAGAGCATCCTCTAGGATGAGTTCGACCAACCCATGATGTGCTAGTTGCTGATGTTTCTTGTACCTTGATGCTCATGTCTATCATCAATTGTAAAAAATGTAAGGCACACTAAGTCTTCTATGAGGAGGTATTTCCTCTCTAAATCTAAGCTCATGGAGGATTCTAAACTGGTACCCATAGACTATACTGAGTCTACCCTCATAGGAAATATACTTGATTATGTGATAACTTACTTCATTTGAAGGATATGGAATGCTTTCCCTTCTAACCCCATTTTTGTCTTCAATTGGTTCTTCTCCTTCCAAGAAAAAGCACTTCTTGGCAAGAGTGCTACTAGTTTTGTCCTATTTTCTCCACTGCAACAATAGAGGAAGTGTAGTGATCCTGCTAATGCTCTCAGGGGTAATTGTTACTGACAAACCCATCAATACAATAGTGGCATTGGATCTAGCTATAGGTATGAGTGATATTGCAAATTCCCTAGATACATCATCATCATATGCCCTAAGTAGTTCGAAGAACCCCAACCATTGATGCCTTGTAAAGATTTCTACCACAGGAGGATGTTGGTGTATTTTGGTTGTTCTTATGGGCTCCCTTTTATTGAAACCCCCTGTCATATTTTCTCGCTTTAAACCTATTTGTATGAGGTTTGGGTGTCTATAGCTTAAGAACTTCTCTAGGTGATGAAGGTTTAAAGTTTACCCTACACAATCTTCCACAAAATTCTGTCTATCTCTATGCACACTACAAATACTTAAAAGAAATGACAATTTCTTTCCTTTTTCTCTTTACAAATGAAAACATGGGAGGTATGGCACCTACCTTCCTCTACAATTCTTTGGTGATGAGAATTCTTGAATTGTTGGCCCTAGGCACCCACTTATAGCATTTGTGACAATTATCTATGTTTCCTGTATGTGCTCACTGTTTCCTGTAATTTCTTTGTGTTTCTTGTAGGTGCTCACTACAGGTAGGTTGAGACTAAATTTTCCTTTATATGGCTCCTTGAGGTTATCTTCGTTCTCAAACTCTCAAGATAAACAATAATTTGCATGGAAGTCAGTGAATATTTCTATTTATGGATGGTTCTGTGAGTGATGTGCTGGCTGGCCGAGTACATATTTCTCCTTTTGGACCATTGGTCCCACCACTAGTTAACATGCCACCCTTCCTCATAATCATCACCCAATTTTGTTCGTCGTAACTTGACCACATTTTTTATTTATTCCCCTTGATGTGACCTTGCCATGTGTCTATTTGACTAACACTTCACTTTTCGTTATCGCACTGAGGGTGGCCAAGTTAACTGGCCACCTTCACTTATAAAATCAACTTTCTACATATTTCTATAGTTTAATCATATTCGTACTTATGAGGGAGTATTGATGAGGTGACATACATGTTGGTCCTTTTCCTTGCTGATGCATGCTGGAGAGGTGTTTCTATGTTGTTCATGACCCTGGTACATCTTCTTGACTGCCTTTTTCTTTTTTGTTGATCTTATCTTGCTGATGGGTTGTTTTCTTGATGATGTGCAGGTGTTGGCTTCCTCTATTGCTGCTCAGATCTGGAGGAGTTTCATTGTGCCTGCAGTTATGCTTCTTCTCTTTCAATCATTGTGTTGAAGGTTAAGCCTAGAGTTGTTGTTTCTTCAAAATACGCTGCTACAGGATTTCCTATAGGAAAACTACAAGATGTCTTGTAGCTACCCTCTTTTTTTTTTTGAATTTTTGTGTCCTTTCTCTGCTTGGAGGGTGGATAGGTATTGGAATGAGTGGAAGGTGTGGCTATGGAGTGGTAGGTGAGGTAGGTTGTTGGTGGCATGCCTCTTTGATGTTCTTTTCTCTTCTTTCTTCAATTAAAAAAAGAATCTAACTTGATTTTTTTAATGGGCACAGGGGGTGACATGGTCATGAAGGGGGTTGTCTGAGGTGTGGTGAAGTCAATGGACTTATTTTTATCCCAAAATAGGTCTGCATCATAATTTCTCCATTGAACTGCCTTTCCTGTAGATTTTTAGGACTTCCTATAGTACTACAGGAAACTCCTGTAGTAATTATAAGAAATCCTATAGAAAGCACAAAATTGCCTGAAATTTGAATTTTCCTATTGTTGGAGATGAGTATGGATGAATGAACATGGGAATTATGGAGGAGATGAAATGGATAAAGAAAAACATGGGGTTTTGTAGGGCTTTCCACCCTATGATCTATGTGTCCATTATCTTCTTTGAAAACCTACAAAAACCAAAATTGTTATGAGTGGGCAGGTTTGAGGTCCCTGCCATTATTTTTGTGCTTTTTATCTTTTTATTTTTTTTGGAAGACAACCAGGTTGCCTCAAAGGAGGTTTTCATCCTGGTGGCTTGCCCTGGGCACCTCAAAAGAGGTTTTCACCTAGAGGTCTTTTATTTTCTTTTTTCCTTTTTTTTAAACATTCTTGGGTTGTCTCATGTTAGGGTTCTATAATTTATAGGATCTCAAGGTGATTGAGTATTTTATCTCAAAAATCTCATATTGAAAATAATATTCCATGTTGTAAATTATTTCCAAAAAAGGTCAAAACCTCGAGAAAATAAAAGAATATGCTTGCAAGTCGAAATGCAACAATGGAGAATAATTAAGTGTGTTTAGATTAAATTAATCACATCATTTAAATGTGATTAAACAAAATTGTAATAAGGCCTTGGTACTATAGCTTTGATTTCATTGTAAAATTGATAACGAAAAAAGGATATTTTTCGTATATGGTTAAACTACGCACATCTTTCGCGCCAAATTTTCAGAGCATATATGATCCAATGACACCCGATCTAATTCAGATCCACTCTCCTTATCTCTCTTTATCAGTGGAGTGGGTCTAAAATTAGCGGTTTTACCCCTGGGCCCTACTGCTACATGTTGTAGGAATTTACAGGGTAAGTTCCTCAGAAAGAACACCAAAAGGACACCGCTCACAACCAGATCTCAAATCAATACACCAGTATTTTTGACGTGGTTAAAACCCTCAAAGTGCAAGGAGGGAAACAGTCCACGGCCTGCGCCAACGTGGCTACTACAGGCAATTTATTAATCAAAGAATGAAAATTTACATAAGCTTCTCTCATGCACGGATTACCCGAACAATGACCCTCCATGCGCTTTAAATAGAACTCATGGACCAATCGGGTGTCAAGCCACGGATCAAGTGTCGGTAATACCGAGGTGAGAGTGAACCGTCGGATCACTACATATCGTGACCGTCGGATTGTAAGTTACAAAATGTACAACGGTAAAGAAAGACACTTTACCTAACTCTATACCTAACTCTATACTAGACCAAGTTGAACTTAACTATATCCTATGTGTCGGAATATCCTAACATCCCCCCTTAAGAACAACTTGGGATAGGATTGAAGGATTTACAAATATGACACAATAGGAGAAGGAAGGAGGCACTAGAGCCTATCCCCCCTTAGTGACAACTTCCTGAACTCCAAGCATATATCGAAGTTTAGTGAACTTCGCCTCTGTGAGAGCCTTTGTGAAGATGTCTGCAACCTGATCATCTGTTGAACAATATTGCATTTCAAGAACATGGTCATGAATGAGCTTTCTGATGAAGTGCATGTGTAGTTCAATGTGTTTGCTGCGCTGATGCTGGACTGGATCTTTGCATAGCTGAATGGCACTTTGATTATCACACCAAAGTGTGGTAGGATGCTGCTGCTCAAAGCCAAACTCTGATAGGATCTGACGAAGCCACAAGGCTTCCTTACTAGCTTCCACGGCACCACGATACTCTGCTTCTGCTGACGAAAGAGAAATGGCAGCCTGCTTCTTGCAAGCCCATGTAATAGGTCCTGAACCAAGAGTGAAGACATAACCGGCAGTAGACTTCCGATCATCAGGGTCACCAGCCCAATCAGAATCAGTGAAACCAACTAATAGAGGAGCTGCTTTGGCACTGTAATGAATCCCAAACTGTACTGTACCTCGAACATAACGAAGTATTCTTTTGGCTGCTTTCCAATGACTTTCACGGGGGTTTTGCATAAAACGAGCAACAAGGCCAACAGCAAAGGAAAGATCAGGACGAGTATGGGTTAAATACAAGAGTTTTCCTACAAGTTGACGGTATAATGTAGCATCAACTTCAGGAGAAGTACAAGAGACTGAAAGTTTGACTCCAGACTGAAAGGGAGAAGGGGCTGGCTTACAGTCTTCCATGTGAAAATGACGAAGAATATCACAAGCATACTTGGACTGGGAAAGGGAAATACCCTCCTTGGATTGCAAGACTTGAAGACCGAGAAAATAGTGTAAGTGTCCTAAGTCTGTCATTTCAAATTTCTTTTTAAGGCTGGACTTCACATGGTTGATAAGGTTGGGATCACTACCAGTAAGGATAAGATCATCAACATAAAGAACAAGGATGATAAGAGAGGTGCCCACTTTCTTGGTGTAGACAGTATTGTCAGAATGACACCTAGAAAAGCCAGATTCTAAAAGAAAGCTATCCATTTTGGCATACCAAGCCCGAGGAGCTTGCTTGAGACCATAAAGGGATTTCTTAAGTCGACAAACAAGGCTGGAGTCTGTTTGGATGAAGCCAATGGGTTGTTCCATATAGATTTATTCATGCAAGTCCCCATGCAAGAAGGCAGATTTAACATCCATCTGATGGACTTCCCATTTTAAAGAGGCAGCAAGGGAAAGAACAAGGCGGATAGAGTTCATTTTGGCAACAGGGGAGAAGGTTTCAGTGTAGTCAATGCCTTCAACCTGTGAAAAGCCCTTAGCAACGAGACGAGCTTTATGTTTATCAACTTTCCCATCTGGTCCATACTTGGTTCTGTAAACCCATTTACATCTAACAAGTTTGCGTCCCTTTGGTAGAGGAACAAGATCCCATGTATCATTTGTCATCAATGAATGATATTCTTCATTCATAGCTGCTTCCCAATGTGGATGGCCTGAAGCTTCTGCAAAAGTGTCAGGATCATGATTTACTGGAGCTTGAGCCAGTAAAGAAGAGGCTCTTTCAAACTGAGAACGTGTACGTCGCTGATCTGTAGGATCACCGGCAAGATCACCTGCTGCATCCCGAGTAGCACGGACCCATCTTGGAAGTTGAGGATCCTGAGAAGGTGGGGGAGGATTATCATCCTCGCTTTCATCATCTGAAGAAGAAATGTTTTCAAAAGTAGAAGAGATAGGAAGAGGTGGCACATCCGCCGGACTAGGCTCGCAGGCCGATTTATTTTCATCAAATTTTACATCTTTTCTAATGATAACATTTTTGGACTTAAATGGAATAAGTCTATAACCTTTTACATCTTCAGAATATCCAACAAAAGTACATTTCTCACTCTTAGGTTCTAAAGCTTTATGCTTTTCATCTGGAATATGGGCCCATGCTTCACTTCCAAACACACGAAAGTGACTTACATCTGGTTTAATGGAACTCCAAGCTTCTTCTGGAGTGATATTCTCTAGAACCTTAGTAGGAGTGCGATTGATTATATAATTTGCACAATTAATTGCTTCGGCCCAAAAACTAAGACTGAGTCCTTTAGATTGCAGCATACAATTAGCCATTTCCTTTAAGGTGCGATTTTTCCTTTCAGCTACACCATTTTGTTGTGGAGTGTATGGAACAGTATGTTGCATTTGAATTCCATTTTCGGTGCAAAAGTTGATGAATGTGTTTTTAACATATTCTCCACCATTATCAGTTCTTAGCTTAAGAATTTGATGTCCAGATTGTTTTTCAACAAAGGCTTTGAAGGCCAAAAATGTGTTAAATACTTCGCTCTTGAGTTTTAAGAAGTATACCCAAGTGCGTCTGGAGAAATCATCAATGAAAGTTAAGAAGTACTTGCAGCCAGAGAATGAAGCAACAGGAAGAGGACCACATAAATCACTGTGCACAAGCTGTAAAGGGGCTGAGGCGTGCCAAGAGGCACGTTTGTCAAAACTGTCCCGATGATGTTTTCCGAGTACACATCCGGAACAAACACCATCTCTGCAAGATACCATAGGAAGACCTGTCACCATATTTTCTTTACATAGATGCTGAAGGGAGCGATAGTTTAAGTGACCAAATCGCTCATGCCAAAGTTTGCTCACTTCATCATTATGAGCAACAAATACTGAGGGAAGACTGGATGACCCAAAGTTGTGAAACTTATACAACCTTGTGGAATCATCAGCAAGACCAGTAGCTAGAATCTGTTTAGGATCTTTTAGATCCTTGATTACAACATCATGAGGTGAAAATTCAACAATTTTACCTTCACCTGAATGAGTTATCTGATAGACAGATAGAAGGTTGCAGGATAAGGTTGGAACACATAATACATCATTAAACTGACCATTGTCTAGATGAACAGTTCCAGTCCCTACAACATTAAGAGATCTATCATCACCAACATATATATTTTTGGTGTTACAATCATTTAAAGAAGAAAACATGGCTTGGTTTTTGGCCATGTGATAAGAGGCTCCAGAATCAATGAGCCACTCATGAGAATGAGAAGAAGAAGAAGATACATTTAATGCATAACCAGACTGAGATGATTGACAATGACATGCAGAGAGTGCCATTGCGGAAGTTGAAGTTGAAGTAGGCTCCACATGGATGTTATGTTTCTTCATTGCGGCTTCCAAGGCTTCCATCTTCTTAAAGCATTTAGATTCTAAGTGGCCATCTCGATTACAAAAGTTACAATGTCTATCAGTCTTCTTCCATTTGTTTTTATTGGTCTTATCATTTTGCTGAAATGATCTTTCATTTTGAGGCTGAGTTGGTTTAGGACCATTCTTTTGAGGATATGACTTCTTAGGATTCTTTGAATTTGGTTGCTGCTGGGCGGCTAACGCTTTCGTGGAAGAGTTTCCAAGATTAAGAAGACCAAGGTGTAAGAGTTTTTCTTGTTCTCTTATTAAGGAATCACAAAAGGAGTCAAAGGAAGGGGCCTTGTAGTCTTTTCCTTGACAAATGAAAGCTTCCCTTGTAGAATGGAAAGTGGAAACAAATACAGAGTAGGCTGGTCCCAACTTAGTAAGGATGGAATAAATAAGGTTACCATCTTCTTTCTTAACTTTAACACCTTCCAAGAGATATCTAAGGGTCTTGAATTTGGACAAGAAATCTTCAATGCAAGAAAAATTATTAGGATCCAAAGTAAGCAACTCATTTTCAAGTTGATGGGCTCTAATTTCATTTTTAATCCCAAAAACTTTAGCGAGTTTTTCTAATGCTTCATGAGGAGTCTCAAGTTCTGCAATGTGGAATCTAAGATCAGGAGAAATAGACATCCCTATCAAACCACGTGCTTGATCTTGTCTATTTTCCCATTTTGCAGCCTTGTCTTCATCTTTTGGTTTCTTCTCTTGGTCTGTGGCTATTCTGAAGAGACCTTTACTTCTAAGTAAATCTTCCATGTAGGCTACCCATTGGAAGTAGTTAGTGCTGTCAAGAATGACTTGGCATGGACTTTCCATTTTTTTTTTAAAACTGAAGCTGAAGATGCTGAAAGTAAGTGTTCCAATGGATAGATCTCGAAAAAATAGGCGGTTTTAAAAAAAACGGCTCTGAAAAAGGCTTCCGGATGAAGAAGTTATGGCTTTTTGAAAAAAAATTGTTGACGTTGCCGGCAAAGTGCGCGAATGTGCGGGAATGAAAAAAAATCCGCCCCCACAAAATGGAGACTTGAACCCAAGACCTCTACTCTCTTAAAATAGCTTTGAACCAATTGATCTATACAAAAAATTTGAGAGAGAGAGAGAGAGAGGGGGGGGGGGGGCCTTGGTTTGCGTGCTTGCCTTGAGAAAGCTCTTTTTCCCTACAAAACACAAAACACAAAACCCAACACGAATATGCAAAGAAAAACGAACCTTGCGGCTCGAAGTTAGCTTTAGCCAAAAAAAACTAGAAATTAAAAAAAAAAATCTCAAAGTTAGCTTTAGCCGAAAAACTAAATATTTTTCTCAATGTTTCTGATTTTCCGAGATCACACTAAGGTGCAGGGAAAAGAGCATACGCATGAGAAAAATCCTTCCTTTCTGTTTCTGATTTGCCCAGATCGCACAGAGTCGCAGGGCAAAGAGCATACGCAGAAATGAAAGGTATAGATCCGGTTAAAAAAAAAGGCTAAATAAACCGAAACGAAATAAGCAGAGAGAAAATAACAGTGGACTGCAAAAAAAAAACACTGTATACCTCCCGATCTGAAAAATGACGCAGCTAGGGCTACCGGAAACCTTTTCGCGTGAAACGAAAGGGGTTCCTCACTGGAACAGATGCTCCGAACGCAACAGAGCAGTCCTCTCGGCCCGAAAGCAATCAGAAACAGCAGATCTAGGAAACGACAGCCGCATGCAGTTCTACCGGCTTCAGATTTGGATCACCAACGGACGCGGCCCTCAAATAGCTCTGATACCATGTAGGAATTTACAGGGTAAGTTCCTCAGAAAGAACACCAAAAGGACACCGCTCACAACCAGATCTCAAATCAATACACCAGTATTTTTGACGTGGTTAAAACCCTCAAAGTGCAAGGAGGGAAACAGTCCACGGCCTGCGCCAACGTGGCTACTACAGGCAATTTATTAATCAAAGAATGAAAATTTACATAAGCTTCTCTCATGCACGGATTACCCGAACAATGACCCTCCATGCGCTTTAAATAGAACTCATGGACCAATCGGGTGTCAAGCCACGGATCAAGTGTCGGTAATACCGAGGTGAGAGTGAACCGTCGGATCACTACATATCGTGACCGTCGGATTGTAAGTTACAAAATGTACAACGGTAAAGAAAGACACTTTACCTAACTCTATACCTAACTCTATACTAGACCAAGTTGAACTTAACTATATCCTATGTGTCGGAATATCCTAACACATGTCTGCTCCTCAAAATTTCAAACCCCCCTTCACTAATACCACAATCTGCCTCTACCCCCCTCCGAAAGTGGTATCCGCTCCTTCCCACAAACCGCCTTCCGGTTGCGTCACCCCCCCACTGCCACTCAACCGCCACTTCACTACCACCAAAGTATCCTCTGCCTATTACTCTCGTGCCAACATCCACCCGCCATGTCCCTACTCATCTTCCACTCCTATTCTTCCACCTAATCATGTTTCTTCAACCATGTGCCTCCACATTATCCCCACCTCCATGTCACCTCCCGCCTCCACGTCATATGTTTGTTTCATGGCTAAGTGAAATTATGTTTTTTCCCTATAAAACACAATACTTTCAAACATGGTTTACAAAAAATTGAGAATCAATTTTCAAAATTGGAAAGAGGTTTTTGTTTCTAACATCCTCATGCACAAAAACCTCTCTCAGTTTTGTAACAGCTATTATGGTTTGAGATTTTCGGATGAATCTTTGTAGGTATATTTTCACGAATTTTCCTATTTTCAGCCAGTGATTTCAAATGCAGTTTCCGAGCAGGTGGAAATGAATTTTCAAAAATGAAAGAGTTTTTTGTTTCCAACATTATAAATTACAAAAACCTCTCTCATTTTTCTAACAGCTATTATGGTTTGGGATATACAAATGTATTACAGGACCGTATTTTTTAGAATTTTAGGTGGAAAAAGCTCAAAGACAATTAGTGACTTGGAGGCCACCTCATCAAATAAGAGTTGCTATAAAATTCGAATTTCTCTTCTTTGTCACCAAAAATCCACAAAGATAGTGCCAAGTAGATTTGTTAGTTTTGAATGTCCTATTTAGTTCTATTTGTGTAAGACAGTTTGAGATATTTGTAAACAAATCTTGATATTTTTTCAAGATATTTTAGTTTAGAATTTGTATAAATACTTCATAGTTTGAAGTAATAGATGTTGATTGTTGAATATAATTTTCCTCTGTGAATTGTAATTTCCAAGTTGTTGGAAGCATCAATAATACAAGGAAATTCTTCACAGGATTCATGTGGTGTACGAAATGGTGATGTTTTTCTTCAGTTTATGTGTTTAATCATTGTTTCCTTTCTCTGTTATTTCTGAAAAGCTTAATTACATAACATAAACTGTGATGAATAGGATATGTTATGCAGAACACCCTATTTTGGCTGTTAGTAATTTATATGTTTTCTACTGAAGTCAAATTAAGGAATTATTCATTTCTCCTTAGTTTCTACTGAATCTTACATTTATTTTGTTTCATAATTCATTTAAAATTATGAAAGATCCAACTACTGTAATGTAGCTTGCCCTGTGAAACTTCTTCAAAGTTTGATGTAGATCTATTTAATCTTTAGACTCCATAGCCTAATGGAATTGTAACAATTAAATCAACCAAACAATCTAATAAAAAACAATCAGTATAGTAAGAACTAGCCTAAAGTTCACATAAAACAAAGCTAAATTTTACAGAGAGATCCCTCTCTAAAGCTGGCAGGGCTAGATCCCAGCTTCCAAAGTGGTTTTGATGTTGTCCTATGTGTTTAATCCCTCAACCTCAAAAAAATAAAATGAGAACACCTCAAAGAGGTTTTCAACCTAAGAGTGGGACTCAGGTGCCTCATGGAGGTTTTCACCTAGGCCTCTTTATTTTTCTTTTTTTTTCAAAACTTCAATAGACCTCAAGAGCCTGGTGAGGTGGAAGCTGAGACTCCTTCAATCACCATCACTGCCTTGCTGATGCTACTAATGAACTCCTTCTTTGACAAAGGCTTTTTGTAGACTTTCAACCTGTACCCATTGACAAGCAAAGGGATACCTTCTTCATCGATGGTTCTTATCTGAACAATGCCATTATCATGGAACTTTTATATCACATATGGTCCCAACCATCTTGTCATCAAATTTCCTTTGAAATATTTGTACCGGGAGTCATATAGTAGGGCCCAATCGCCTTCTTGAAACAGTTTGTCTTTGATATTCTTGTCATGCCAAATTTTTCTTTGTACTTGAGTCACTTCTTTGTGCAAGAGGGCCTACATCCTGAATTCATCTAACCCATTTAGCTGGAGAAATATCTCTTGTTGTGCCCTTGTGACATCTAGATCTAATTGTGCTGCCATCCTTAAGGTGTTGTGTTCAAATTCAATGGAAACTAGAGCCTTCTTCCCATAGACCAAATCATAAGCAGTGAAGCTAGTGGTGGTCTTCCAAATTGTATTGTAGGCCCAAGTGGCCTCCACCAGTCTGTTTTCCCAATCCTTTCTGCTGCTGCTAACCACTTTAGTCATAATTCTTTCCAACGCTCTGTTGGTGACTTCTACTTGTCCATTATCCTGAGGGTGGTAAGGAGTGGACTTTCTATGCTTGATATTATGCTGACTTAATAGATTCTCAATCATGTGTGAGGTGAATTGACTGCCTTAATCAGTGACCAACTCTATAGGGTATCCAAACTTATAAAACACATTCTCCTTCAAGAACTCAACCAATTTTTCTTCTGTGGATACCTTGATAGCTTTCATTTCAACCCACTTTGTTAAGTAGTCAGTGCACACAATAATGCACGTTTTCTATCTAGATGGAGGATCAACGGGCCCAATGAAGTCCATGCCCCACTTGTCAAATGGCTTGAAAGTCACTTGAGGTTGTAAATGCATTTCATCCCTGGGAGTAGGTTTCCCCATCCTTTGGCACCGATCACACTGGATGGTATACCTTCTTGCATCCTAGTGGATAGTGGGCCGATAATAGCCAGCTTGTAGTACCTTGAACATTGTCCTTTTGGTTGAAAAGTGATATCCACAAGGCCCATCATGACAATCCAGAAGGATGTCAAAAACTTCCTCCTCCCTGAAACTTCTTCTCAGAATTTGATCTCGGCCCAACTTGAAGAGATTTCCCCCAATCCAAGTGAATGGGGTGAATTTCCTTATAATTCTACTCTTCTCCTTGGAGGATAGATTTGGAGGGAACTGTGCAACTACGAAGTAGTTGGCTATGTCAGCAAACCACAGAGAGAGAACTAAAATGGTGAATAAATGCTCATCTGACAATTGGTCATCAAACCATTCCTTCCTCACCTGCAGGCAAAGTCAATCCAAACAAAAATATGCAACTACATTTTCTCTACTAGGCTTATCAATAATAGTTAGATCAAATTGTTGTAACAAAAGCAACCATCTAATCATTCGAGCATTCACATCAAGTTTGTTCATCAAATATTTAATGGCAGCATGGTTGTTATGTACAAATGTTTGGTAACTAGTAATGTAATGTCTAAATTTATTCGATGAATGGACAATAACTAGGAGCTCTTTTTCTATCATTGTGTAGCTTAACTTGGCTTTGGACAGATTTTTGTTGATGAAGTAAATGGCATAAGGTAGCTTGTCATCTATTTGGCCCATAACTGCTCCTATAGCTTTGTGAGAGGCATCAACATGTATATGAAAAGGAAGAGCCCAATTTGGGCCTCGGAGAATAGGTGCAGTAGTCAACTTGTCCTTTAGGGTTTCTAGGGCCTCTTGGAAGCTTTTTGACCATAAAAATTCAGAGTCCTTGGCCAATAGACCAAACAAGGGCAAGGCTACCTTGCTAAAGTATTTTATGAATCTCCTATAGTATCCAGCCAAGCCTAAGAAACTTCTGACATCCCATTGCTTCTAAGGAGTAGGGACCCTCTTTATGATAGCTATCTTATTTGGGTCTACTTGCAGTCCTTCATGGGATATTGAGTGACCTAGAACAATCCTTGTAAAAATTAAGAATTCACACTTCTCAGGAATAAGGGATAATTTCATTTCAATTCATTTGTTTAATAGCTTTCCTAGGTTAGAGAGAGCCTCCAGGGAATCACACCCATAACAGGTGAAATCATCCATATAAATTTCCACAAAATCATGGACTAGCTCTGCAAATATGCTCAAGACTGCTCTTTGGAAAGTGGCAGAGGCATTGTATAAACCAAAAGAAAGGACCCTATAAGGAAAGGTACCCTAGGGACAGGGTAAGGTGGTTTTGTCCTGGTCCTCTAGGCTGATCTAGATTTGATTATAACCACTTAATCCATCCAGGAAAGAGAAGAACTTATTTCCTTCCAGACCATCTAATACTTGGTTAATGAAAAGTAGAGGGAAATGGTCCTTTTTTGTCACTTTGTTTAGTTCTCACTAATCCACGTTGATCCTCCACTTCCCATTTTTCTTTGGAACCAGAACCAGAGGAGACACCCACTCACTATATGAGATGGGGTAAATGAACCATGCATCCAACAACTTATGTAGTTCTTCTTTGACTATATCCTTGAGGGTTGGGTTCATTCTCCTCTGGGGTTGGCGGATTGGCTTGAAACCTTCCTTGATGTAAATGTGGTGAGTACACATCGAATGTTGCACTCCCTTCATTTCCTTGTAACTCCAAGAAAAAGCATCCAAATGCTTTCTTAGCATGTCACATAACTCCACTTCTTGGTGTAAAGAGAGAGAGGGGTTGATTTTCAATGCTCTTTCAGGGTTGAATTCTATCATCTTGACATGAGTAGGGTTTGATTCAGCTAAGCATAGATTAATATGAGGGTCGTCTTTGGCTTCATTTACTAACTCTTCAAGAGACATAGTGTTGGGGGATTGATTTTGGAGGATGTGTTCAATCAGGTTGTCTTCATCAGATTGCCCCTTTCCTATACTAGCATCTAGGGTATAGATTGGGGAAGAGTAGACTTCATCTTCTTCCTCCTCTTCTAACCATAAAGGTAAGTCATTCTCTAAACATGGTTGAGCAAGAGGGTACAAGACCAATTTCTTGGACAAATGCCCATTTTTAATTGTCATATTCCCAACCCTGCAACTTATGTAAGCATCAACAATGGCTAACCATGGCCTCCCAAGGATGAGAGGATAACCATTGAACTTGGTCTTAGGTTGGAGAACTAAGAAGTCAACAGGGTATTCCCATGAATCAATGGATACCATCACACCCTCAATAATTCCCTCAGGAGCTACTATGGATCTATCTGCAAGATGCAAGACTATTGTGGTCTTTCTTAATGATCCCTGGAGATTCAGTTTAAGCATAGTCTCTTTATTCATCACATTGATGGCAGCCCCAAGGTCGATCAAGGTATGGGGGACAATGGGGCCATCGATGTGTACATCTACTACAGGACTTCTAGGATCTAGATACTTTGGGCAAATCATCCGCCCCAACATTAAGTCGGACAGTTGTCCAATGGAATTAATGGTAGGGGTGTCTTTATTTTTCCTTCCCGGATGTTTGAAACACTTCTCCTTGATTAACTTGTTGTAGATGGGGACATCTTTGATAGCTTGGAGAAGTGGTATTTTGACACACAAATTTTTCAACTCACCCAGAAGTTCAGTCTCTTCTGGTGTGTGTTGGGTAGGATGGGTTAATCTCTTAGGAAAAGGAGGTAGTTTTGCTTGAGGGACACTTTCCTGTTTTTCCTCTTCACTCTCCCCAGGTGGAGATGGAGGTTGGTTATCTGGAAGCATTCTTCTAGAACTGAGGTTAATTTCATGAATTTTCATAATATAGGCAGGGTAGGATGTTTCTCCACTGTAGACCTGTTGTGCTTGTCTGTTGTCCGAGTTCAGATTTGGTTGGGCAGGCATCTGAGGTTGTTTAGGTGGAGCAGGGTTTAGGAGCTATGGTTGAGATGGAGGTGGAGGCAATAGAGTTGGAGATTGGTTGTATGGGGGCCTCCACCTTTGGGATGGTGCATTCCACTGAGGTTGTGGAGGAGAATATGGCTGAACTGGTTAATTGGCATATTGGGAATCGTATCGAGGTGAAAAAAGACCAAGGAGAAGGTGTGGACCATGAAGGATGAATAGGAGGGCAACAAGGGGGAATGGATGTATTCTGATTAGGGTTGTAATATGAATAGGATGCCCCTTGCGTGCCTTTCTAGTATGGTTGAGGTCCTTGAGGCATCCTTTTGATTGATGCAACATAGTCGTTCAGCCACCCCTTCGGTTCCTTAATACACAATTTTAATCCAGGCAAGGAAGGGCACTTGTTTGTGGAGTGGTTTTCCTTACAGACTCAACAAATTTCTATAAGATTCAATGGAAATTCGTTCCTAGGGTGCCTCCTGGTGCATCTAGGGTAGACGATATCTAAGGCTCTCTCTGCTTCCTCTTGCTTCCTCTTGACCTACATGGTGTCCATTTGCGAAGAAAGGGAATGCAACATTTATCTCTTAAATTCTTCCAACATGTTCCCAATTTCACTTTTTATGGATGTGTTGGAAGAGGACGAACTGGCCACGGCTTGACTAGCCCTACCCTTATTTCCAACTGGCCTAGAATGATTCTTGAAAACTATCTTGATATAATCTTAAGGTAACTGGTAGATATCCCCACTTGACAAAAAGCTTAGGGTTTCTAGGAGATCTTCCCTGATCCACCTGAGAAGGACTAACTTAAGCGATTCAAGATCAAGGGTGCACCTGGCCCTTTTGTAGCTGAGTTGGAATCTTTCCTCATAATCTTCTAAAGATCCATCATGTCCCAATGTCATTCTAAAAATTTCCTCTTTGGTATATTTGGACCTGAAGTAGTTCCTATACATGTTGTTGAAGGCTTGTTGCATCTGATCCCAAGTGGTGATACTATCCCCAGGTAAACCTATGAACCAATGCAAGGCTACATCTTTGAGAGTGGATGGGAATAATTTCAACTTCTGATCATCAGAGGTGTAATCATAAGTTTTGCATATGACAACAAACTCGAACAAAAAAGTATTTGGGTCTTCTGAGGTCAGGCCATGGAAGTGAGGAAGAGTAGAGGGGCTTATGTTTTTCATCTTAGCATCCCCATTAGTTTCTCTGATGGGAAAATCACCCTCAGCTCTATCTTTGTCTCCCCTTTCATTTCTATTTTCAACCATGGTGTAAGTTGGTGGAATGGTCTCTTCTTCTTCCCCGATAGGCTCTTCAAAAATCTCTAGTTGTTCACCTAATGGGTCCTCTAGCTCACAGCCACCAAAGAAGAGGGAAGGTTGGCTATTTGATGTGGTGGGGGTATTTGGAATTTTTTTCCCTAAATTGTCTCTACTCCTATGAGGCATCAAAGGTGTTTTTTTTCTTCAAGTTTTTATTTTGTTTTTGAACTTCTTGTATAATGGAAAGAAAACAAAACCAAATTGCAACTACTTGCTGAATGAAACTAATTACAGAATGGAAAGAACGAAACACAAAATTGCAACTACTTGTTGAATGGAACTATTTACAGAATGAGAAAGAAATCAGGAAGGAAAGAAAGAAAGCATAAATTACATCTACTCAAGCACCTCCTCGGCAACGACACCAAAATGTGATGAGCACCAGTATTGTAGCAAGAATGCTGCAACTCCTGGGGCTACCAACTTTACTTCATCAACTTGGGGTTCGTACAAACTTGGAGGTGACAATTTTGTATACAAAAATATATGTAATGGTCTAATCTTGTCACTATTCAACTGGGGAAATAGACCACTAGGGTTTCTCAAACTAATCTTCTACTGACTAGAAGAATTTTGACTACAAATTGGAGAAGGGAAGATTATCCTAAATGAAAGAAAAGAAATGTTGCCTATTTTAAAGAATGAAAGACTGAATTGGGAGATGCTTGTAAAGTAACATGAAATCCTCTATCTACTCATTGACACATTTTTCTTAGAAAAGAAATCTAGCTTAACCCTATTTATCACATGTGATGATTCAAACTACTGAGCATGGAATCTGACCTAGGGAATATCAACTGCTGGATGCATGTGCTAATTAAGAAATAAAAGAATGTTTTTTTCTTTATATTTTCGTTTTATGAATGTAAATGCTAATCTTCACTTTTTCTTTAGAAGGGGAGACGGGTATGGAAGAAGAGGGTTAGAATGGTATTGATGGCATGAAGTCAAGTAGAGGCCTAATCCTAGCTTTAGTGATGATTTTTCTCAATTCGGGTTCAAAATAGACTGCTACAGGATTTCCTAGAGGAAAACTATAGGATGTCCTAGTTCTCCTACATGATCCCCTGTTTTACTATAGGAACAGGTTGAAAGCTTAAGAAGTGGTTTAGAAGGTGGAATGAAGCTTGGGAAAGGTAGATAATGGGAGAATAAGGCATGAAGGGGGTGAGCACTACCCATAGTTCAAACAAGTATTTCAAGATGGTTGGATTTGCTCAATGGAAATGGAATTTTTTTCTTATAAAACAAGAATTCGGATTGAGATTTTAGTGGATTTTGGCGACATGAGTGGATAAGGTTTGGATGAGGCAAACGAGATGAGGTCTCCTTGCAATGTAGATACTCCTGCAAAAACACACATTCTTATCTTCATCTATACACAAATGCCACTATACATGGGAAAGATTTATTAAATGGAAGAGAACAGAGCTATTACCATCTAATCGCTAAGTGCATGAGTGGAAGTGCTTTGAAACCAATACATACTTAAGAGATTAAAAATGACAGTTGCAACTCATCCTAAGAGACTTCAAGACAAAGGCCTACTCATCAAGAAACCCTAGTTTATGCAACAAAGAAAGAACTCTGTTTTTGGACTCTATGAAAGTGTCCCTCAAGTCATGATCCCAAAAGAGAGAGATGAGGTGAAAACCACTATCACTAGCTTTTCTGAAATGCCTTCTGTCACTAGTATACCACTATTCTAACTATCCACAAATGGAAGAAAATTAATTAATCATATCAATACTTACAAATTAACAACACCAAAATCAGTTCAACAGCTAACTATGAATGTAACCTAACTATATGTCTATGAAAATAGGAACCTCTGCTACTAGGGTTGGGCCCTAACCCAAGAGCTTCAACCCTCTGAGTCAACTCAGTGCTGGATCAAGGGAATGCTTCTCATTTTCATTAAAATATAAAAAATACACAAGAGTGATCAGTCACAATGTTTCAACTCGAAAATGCTTCTTGGCTACAATGAACAAAAATATGAATCCTAATGAGGCTCTAAGCCTTCTTATTTATACAATTGAAGTTACCAATAACTTCCTTAAATTTAGGGAGGCTTGGCTTCCAATATCGAGATCAACTGGTCTTCAACTGACACTAGTTTCATTGCCAATGATCTTAATGGCTCGACTGTCTGTAACTCCGAGCTGATGAGATTTGATGGAGGAATCTTCGAGTGAGTGAGGAGTTAGGGAGGGAGATCCCATCTCCTAAAATCCCTCTTGTTTGTCTCCTTCGAGTTCCTGCACTTTAATTAGCCAAAATTTTCTCCAAAACCTAAAATCAATGCACATTAGACCATTAGACATGACATCTCATATTTACCCTTCTCATTAAGTAAAATATAACAAAACATGTAAAGAATTATGATAAAAGTTGATTTTAGTAAGCTAGAGAGTTGTATTACGGTCCATATAATTTACCCATTGTGAGCCTCATCACTTCCTATCTACAAAACTAGGCTCTTCGACCTAAAAACAATAAAAAAATATTCACATGGGCACATTAGCCCCAAAACATATACACACATATGCACATAGGCATGTTGGCCTCGAAAAGTAATCCTCATCTCACCAACCTAATTAATATGTATCATTTCATCAACTTAAGTTTTTCATGTACATGTTATTCACAATCTAGGGGTTGAGTTGGGGTGTTACAAGAAAGATTTGGTTTGCAATGTGCAACCAATATTCAATAAGAAATGTGACATGTAATTTGTGTGATAAAGAAAGGCATTGGAGGAGCAATTTTTATTGATTTCCACCACTCTAAATATCAAGTGTTTCTGGTCCTTGCTTTATTTAGTATTCATTATACAAATCTCCATGAGGGATTGGAGATATCTATGTGGATGTGTGTCCACATGGAAAAATTTGATGCAAATAACAAGAGGCCCTACTTTCTGAATTTTTGTAATGATGTTGACAAAAATAAGATGCAAAGAGCTTGTTGTTTGTGAAGGGTTGCGCTAGAAATTTCCATTCTCCATGAATCTTAGTTGTGAGATTAGTGAGGAGTGTCAGCATATTATGAGGGATTGAGTTGATAGTGTATGTTACTTTTAAACTCAATGGCTCACTCTGAATTACTATACGATGGCTCCATTAATGACCATCAATGGCTTCCTCGATGACTTGTTTCTTGTCTCCCTATGATTTACATAGTATCTCTCTTAATTTGCATAAGAACTGTCATGATAACAAAGTTTCCTGAATTTTTTGAAGATTCTACAAGGGTTATTGAAAGTACTAGTGAGGGTTTCAACTTTGGATGCCACAGAAATGTGGAGAAATTGTAATCCTAGTAGATTCTGACGAGCTTATGATGGATCATAATTAGTAGCTTGAATTTCTATATTTGTTTTAATGGTGTTCTAGGGTTAGCCTTTGATTTGAGAAATTCAGACTTTGTGTATTTTTGACAAATTCAAAAGTTCTAATTCTAGAATCAAAGGTGTCAATATCATATTTTGGGCTGCCAATTTCAGATTTTAGAGTCCTCTTGGCAGTTGTGAGTTGTGATGTTGACTGCATCAAAATGGAATTATTTGTTTGAATCATAATTCATTTGTTTTATTGAGTGATTATGTTGAATTTTCTATTGAGCAACTTGTGATGTATTAGATCTAAAAAATCTATTTCCTTAAGAGAGTTTGGATTCTTTGTGTGTTGAAAATGTAGTAAGAAATGGATTATTTGACTTGTGCCTTAGTCAAAGATGCTAATTTAAATTCAGTCTCGAAGTTTCTTGAGCTAGTTATCAGTTAACATGCGTGATGTGGCCTATCATTGAGTTATTGTAGGTTAATTTGAGTTAGATGGATTTCAGTGACCTGGGGACTAGTTGATGGCTAAATTTAGCTATCTAGTGGAGTTAACTCTAGTGTTTGTTAGTTAACTAGTCTCTAGTTATAGAATAGAGATATTCTTGAGTTTAGTTGAGTAGTTGAATTTCTGTTAACTCAACTTAATCTCAGTTAAGTAGTTGAAGTTGCTAAATTTAGCCCTAGTAGGTCATGCAATTCAAATTTCCTATTGAGATCGAATGAAGGCACAAATCGTATTTATTATGGCACACATATTTTTGTGTGCAAAGCTTGAGAAGCAAGCAGAGGAATTATCTTGGTAATTGTGAAAGGAAATAGGAGAAATTCCTATTTTTTAGGAACATAATTACGCTAGGAAATAGGAGCACCTAACAGGCCTTATTTGCCTAAGTATTATGCAAGCCTTGTAGAGAGCTGATCAATATTGCAGGGAGCTTCAGGATTGAAGCATATTCTATGTAATAGATCATATTTCTCAATTGATTTAGTACAAGCAAGAGGGGTTTTCCCAGTTGGGTTCCCCAAATAAATTTTGTGTTCCATGTGTGATTGTGTTTCTATTCATTGCTTTCTTTCCGCATAATTGTGGTAGAGAAATATTGTGTCTTTTGTAGATCAATTTACTCTCATTAGCAGTTGTAAGGTTTCAAGAATTTTCTACATGGTATCAGAGATGAAAACAAGATAGAGATCAAGTTCCTCGATCAAATTCAATCTACAATGAAGAGGAGATCAGTTGGTGTAGGAATTCTACAATTGAAGGAATCATGTCAGTATATGGTTTGAGGATAGAGCATGCCCTAGAAGGGTATTCAAATTTCTGTGTGTGGAAGGATAGGATGAAGTTTGTGTTAGATGATATGGAGTTTTGGAATACATCAAGATTGATATTCCTAAACCTCATGCATCAAATGCTCAACAACTTACTCAATGGAGGAAGGATACTACCAAAGCTAGGAGGATGATCCTAGAAGGAGTTAGAGACCATATTTTTCCAAATTTGCATGTGAAGGAAACTCCATTCCAGATGTGCAAGGCCCTTACTAATATGTTTAAAAGTAGTAGTGGTGCTGTAAAAATTTCTTTGAAGAACAAATTGAGGAACATTCAAATGGGCTAGGATGAGCCCATTGTTACATATCTATTTAGGTTTTCTCAAGTGAGGGATGAACTTGGAGATGTTGGAGAGCGAGTTCCACCAACAGAGCTTGTGAACCTTGCTCTTCCTGGGCTTCATAAATCTTGACAGAGTTTCCAAGATGTAGTGAATGATAGAGATAAGCTCCCTAATTGGGAGAGATTGTAAAGGGAGAGATTTGAGAGTCTCATCTAGGATATAAGAGAAGGATAACTTTGCTTTAGTTGGTAAAGGGAAGAAATACAAGGGAAAGAAGGCCCAAGGCAAAATTGAATCTAGTCAGAATGGTGGCAAGGAAAAGAAGGATCTTAGAAAGATCAAGTGTTTTCATTGTCATGAGTTTGGACATTATGCTACAAAATGTCCAAACAGGAAATCCAGCTAGCATGTTATAATAGTAGCAAGAGGAGAATCGCTCTCTTCTAAATTTGAATTGGATTTCTCCTTGATAGCTTGCATGGAAAGACTAGTACGAGGTAACATGTGGTACATTGACTCAAGGGTTTCATTCCACATGATAGGGAAAATATATCTCTTCAGTAGTTTGGAGGAGAAAGACATGAAATTCCATATCGAGCTTGGAGATGATGGTAGATAATTGACTAAAGGATTTGGTACAATGATCTTTAAGAGGGATTTTAGTTCCCTTCTCCATATCAAGAATGTGATGTGTGTTCCAGGATTGAAGAAAAAACTTGTCTCAGTAGCACCCACTGAAGACAAATGGTATGATGTTATATTCAGCAAAGGGAAGGCCTACCTCAAGCATTTTGCTTTAGGACAAGTCAAGTAGATTGGGGTTAGGATCGAGAGCCTCTACAAATTGGAAGTTGATGGATCTGTAACCTTGAGCAGCAAGGCATATAGGTACCAGAGTAGAGATGTGGTGGTTGAGTGATACCAGGGTAAATCTCTCAAGATGGATCCTCATCGAGGATCTCAGTTTCAGTCTAAGTTAGTTTGAAATTGGGCTGACTAGAAGGATGATGAGGAGGAGAATGACCATATCCTAGGGTAAGTGGAGGGAGCCACTTAGTTAGAGACTTATAGTATATGTAAATTTGGATCCAAGTGGGCAGAGTATTTGGTTAAGGGAGCTTAGAAGAGAGTTGAGTCTCCCAACGCCAAGAATAAAACACCCAGATACACAGGGTACATGGCTCTTTCTAGTTTAGAGGGAGCAACTACAACAACATAAAACTTGGTAGAGATAAAGACATATCCAGGTGGACGAGGTTCTTCCAAGAAGCCCTTCCTCACTAAGAGGGATTGTTGGAAATGTAGCAAGGAATGGCTTCTATGACTTGTCCCTTAGTCAAATATTCTAATTCGAATTCAATCTCATAGTTGCTTGAGTTAAATGTTAGTTAACATGTGTGATGTGGCCTATCACTAAGCTATTGTTAATTAATTCGGGTTATATGGATTTCAATGAGTTGTGGACTAGTTGATGGCTAAAATTAGCTATATATTGGAGTTAACTCTAGTGCCTATTAGTTAACTGATCTCTAGTTCTATAATAGAGATAGTCTTGACTCTTGAGTTTAGTTGAGTAGGCCACTTTCTATTAACTCGACTTACTCTTATTTAGCTAGTTGTAGCTACTAAATTTATCCCTTGTAGATCATGCAATTTGAATTTCCTATTGAGATTTAATCAATGCATAAATTTTATATATTATGGTACATAGGTTTTTGTATGCAAAGATTGAGAAGCAAGCATAGCAATTATCTTGGGAATTGCACAAGGAAATAGGAGAAATTCCTATTTTTAGGGGAAAAATTGTGCTAAGAAATAAGAGCTCCTAGCAGGCCTTATTTGTTTAAGTGTTGGGCAAGACTTGTAGAGAGTTTATCAATATTGCAAGGAGATTTAGGCTTGAAGTAGATTCTATGTAATAGATCATATTTCTTATTTGATTTAATAAAAGCAAGAGAGGTTTTTCCAGTTGGGTTCCCTGGATAAATTTTGTGTTCCATGTGTGGTTGTGTTTATATTCATTGTTTTCTTTCCGTAGAATTTTGGTAGAGAAACCTTGTGTATTTTGTAGATCAGTTTGCTCTCATTATAAGTTGCAATGTTTCAAGGATTTTCTACATTGTGATGTTCTCATCTCTTCAAGATATCCTCAACCAAAGAAACACAACAACAGAGAGGACAAATCTAAAGGAGCATGAGGTGCCAAAACATTCATTACCTTTGAAGTTCCCTCCAAGAAGAAAACACGTGGAGGGTTTCAGTAGGTCCAACAATGAGATAAATAATTTTGGAGATCCAAATTAGAAGTCAGTGATAGAAGTGTTAGAAGGTAAGAATACTTTAGAGAATATCAATACCTAATCCTACTTCTTGTATTTATTCTTAACAAGTGATAATTTTTCTTTTAAATGGGAAAAGGAAGAAAAATACGTCAAAATGATAATCATGAAGATGACCTACTATAACAAAATCTTGATGATTCTTTACAAGAAATGGAGAGGTTAAAAAGGAAAAATGATTCCATAATGGGAAATGTAGTCGAGTTAATATCATAAGATAATAAACATTATCATGAATTTGTTGGTCTCACTACACAACACATCATCATATTAGAGGAAAGGTTGGAATCAATGAATTAATGGGTAGTTGATCTTTTCAAAATTCAAGATCAAAAGGATAAATTGATAGAGTCATTGCAACAAGAGCTATTAGTAAAGGAAAATGTGTTGTTAGCAATTGAAAGTGAAGTAAAATAGTTAAAACAAGAGAAAGTAAAGTGTGATAAAATTTGTGATACAAGTGACTTGATTCAAAAGATTGATGGTTCCTATGGAGCTTGTCATTTAATTGAAGCCAATTACGTCAATGTGCCTATCTCATGTTTTGAGGAACAAAATGATGGTCATGGCGATATTTCTAAAGATGAATATATTAGTGAAGATAAGGAAATATGGTGCTTTGAAATGCACACAAAAGGAATTGGTTGCAATATTTTGTACAAAATGGATTTTTATGGGAAAGGTTTAGGCATGAATGGTTAAGATATTCAAAAAACCATTTAGATACATGTAAGCCCAAGAATGAAATTCTTTGTTATGAAGGTGAAAGAACTAATGAAGCTATCAAGTTCATGAAAGTAGAGACATTGATAACATTTTCATCATATACAAGTACCAATCCAACAAATCAAGTGAAGAAGCAAGAATAATATTGCAATAATTTTAGAAGAAAAGGGCATGTACAAGCTAAGATTTAGAATAGGAAAATATCAAAATGTCACATTGAAGTACATTATATTAGAGAAGCGCAAAAATGTCAAAGAGTTACCTTTATGCTAAAAATAGTATATAAGGTCAAGTTTTCCAACGTTCATGAGTGATTTCTTTAAGTCATAATGGTTCATGGTAAACCTAAAACCATTTTCTAAAGGTAAATTCAAGTGATTCAAATATGTGGAAATAAGATGAGCTTTTATGATGTAATTATGCAAGGGATGCATGATCGATTGAACGCACCATCCCAAAAGTTTCGGTCCAAGTTGTTCAAGTTGAATTCCCAGGGTGTTTTGTAAGCCTTGTTGATTCATACCTACATGTATTTGTGTGATAGCATATGCAAGCACATAACATGTATTCACTTATGTATAGAGAGGATGGAACATCAACTTGTGGAATCAACCACTCAGATAGTAAGAAGGATGGCAAGTAGACCTGTATCTTAGCTTGATGTGGAATTAAGGGGGATAATGTGAGATAGAGTAATCTCAACAAGTGAGTAATTTGGGACCATGTTGATGAATCGTGTAGGTAAAGATAATTTTTAGAAAATTGTAGAAAATCTGGTGGTAAGTTAACCCGATAATGCAATATAAATCAAAGCAGAATACTATAACCTACTTCTACTATCAATTTGCGGAATATTAAAGATCGAGCTAAACAATATAACCAGAAGAAGAAGAATCAATGGCAGAATACACATGAAAATACTTTTGGGGAAATCCTTATATAAAAACCCCACACTATTGTATTATCATACATGGTGGAAATACATAGGAATTATACAAAGCCTTAGCTCTCACAGCTATCCAGCTCTCAGTACAATCCTTACAGATGCTCACAGGAAATATTGGCTTCTCTCCATCCTTCCTCTCTACCCTCCAAGCTCCTATTTCCTTGCGATGTTCCTCGTGGATCATTAGCCTCTTACCAAGTGGAAAACCAATCCTTCAAAACTGTGCAATCCTCAAGGATAAATCCTTGACTGCATGCATGAATTTTCGTCATGAGAAAACACATTCAACTGATAGTACACTATCCTTGAACATTAATCTCAACTGGGTCTTTCTCATAATAGACATGAATGTGTTTCTGATGAGGGAATCTTCAGTTAACTGGAGTAGCACTAGTTGAGTGCATTAATGCAATCAACTAACTATTAACTCGCTATTAGTTCCTCAAACAGTTTGGAACTAATTCAACTGGACTTAACTCAGTAAACTGAGTTAACTAATTACAACTCAAACATAACCAATCTTATCTCCTGAATTTAAGGGATAACTCTTGCATGACTTCAGAAAGACTTCTAATTTAATTCAAGGACAAATTAAATTGGAATATTCTTGTTGCCATATTTCAACAGTCCTTCTCAACAAGAAAGGGATTATCTGCCACCTCGATCCTATCTCTATGGAACTTGAATTTACACTTTGACAATGCCTTTGTCAAAATGTCAACATATTGCTCCTTTGTCGAAATATACTGCAGCAACATGATCCTCCTCGCTACACAGTCTCTAAGATGATGGTATCAGATGTCGATGTGCTTGGACCTATCATGAAATACTGGATTCTTAGATATTTTGATACAACTCTAATTATCACAAAAGATCATAGTTGGATCCATCCTCTAATCAAACAAACCAACTAGGATTTTCCACACTCAGATGGCCTCACATGTTGCCTGACTTGCAGCCATGTATTCTGCCTTGCTGAGCTGAGTGCAACCGACCTCTGTTTCCTGTTGTACCAAGAAACATCCGTTGACCCAAAGTTGAAAATCCCTCCTGATGTGCTCTTCTAATTTGATGGATTCCCTTCCCAATCTACATCAGTGAAGCCCTGTAGCTTCATTCCCTCTGTCCATCTGTACCATAATCCATACTGAGATGTGCCTTTGAGGTATCTCAATACATTCTTTGCCACCTTCCAAAACATCTTGGTAGGCTGAACCATCGCTTGACTCATCTGGTTCACCGCATAGCACAAATCTAGTCATGTGTTCACTAAGTATATCAGTGAACCCACAAGCTGCCTATACACAGTAGCCTCTACCACTTCTCTTGAAGTAGCAACCTCCTTCCTCCAGTTACCTGCTAGAGGAGTCTTCATGGGCTTTCACTTCTCCATGTGGAATCTCCTGAGTATCTCGTTGGCATACTTGCCCTGAGACATAAACAACTCACCATCTTTCTGCCACACTTCCATGCCAAGGAAGTAATGCATGAGACCCATGTCTTTCATCTCGAATTCTCTTGCAAGGTCCTCCTTACAAGACACGATCAACTGATCATCACCAGTCAATATGAGATCATAAACATAAAGTACAATGATCAACAACTTACCTTTCACCATGATGTGGTACAGGTTCGCATCCGCTTCACTCTTTGTGAAGCCCAACTGGGTGAAGTAGTTGTCTATCCTAGTGTACCAAGCACGAGGTGCTTGCTTCAGTCCGTACAATGCTCTCTTGATTCGGAACACACGCGACTCATGATAGAAGGTCTCAAAACCTTCTGGCTGCTCTATGTACACCTCTTCCTCAGTCTGGCCATTGAGGAATACGGTCTTCACATCCATTTGATGGATCTTCCAACCCATCTGTGCTGATAGCGCCAACATAGATCTGATAGATGAGTACCTTGTGACAAGAGAAAAAGTCTCATCATAGTCAATCCCCTCGACCTGTGAAAAGCCACGGGCAACAAATCTTACCTTATGCTTCTCCACACTACCACCAGCAGCTTGCTTTACCTTGTAAAGCCAACAGGAACTCACAACTAACTTATTCTCTGGTCTCGGAACCACGTCCCAAACACTGTTACGAACTATGGAGTCATACTCCTCCACCATAGCATAAACCCAAATTGGTTGTTGCAATGCTTCCTCAAAGGAATATGGCTCGGTCTCAACACATTCCCCAGCAAGGGCCATGTATCCAATGTACCTCTCAGGTGACCTCCTCTGTCTGCGCTAAGAAGATGGTTCTCCCACATTCTCTCTCGCATCCTCCAACAATCTATCAACTTCTCTTGTGCGCTTCTATCCATCTCTGGAAGACTCTACTTGAGTGGATTTCTCCACTCCTGGAACCTCTGCATGCGGCTGCTCCACATTAGTATGAGGCTCCTCCTCCTTAGGAACCAATAGTTCCTTCACAGCCTGTAGTTGGAGCTCCATCTCAAAGGAAACTCGCATGGCCTTCTGCTCATCAAACTTGAGATCTCTGTGAACCACTGTCCTCCGACTGGTAGGCAAGTACACTCGATAGTTGTGAGGTGTATTAGTGTACCCCACAAATATCCCCAACTCCATTGTCGGCTCAAGCTTCTTCCGTGCATCCTTTGTCACATGGCAATATACTGATGAGCCAAAGATCCTGAAATGACCCACATCTGGTCTCTTACCAAAGAAAGCTTCCTCTAGTATCTTCATCCCATGTATGCGATGCGGGCTTCTATTCTGCAAATAGACCATTGTGTTGCATGCCTCAGCCCACAAGTGAAGTGGTAGGCCTTGGTCATGCAACATTACCCGTGCTGCCCCTACAATAGTTGTGTTCTTCCTCTCAGCCACCCCATTTTGTTGTGGGCTATGAGGTGTTGTCAGCTCTCATTTAATTCCTTCCGTTGCACATAATTCCTTAAACTCTTGAGAGACATATTCTCCATCATTGTCGCTTCTCAAGGCCTTGATATTCTTCCCTGACTCTTTCTCTACCAAAGCTTTGAACTCACAAAACTTTGTGAAAGTTTGGTCCTTCTTCTGCATGAAATAAATTCAGCATTTACGATAATAGTCATCAATGAAAATCACATAATACCTTTTCTTCATTGTGGATGCCGTCGAGAATGATCCACACAAATCAATATGAACTCGCTCTAAGATAGCCTCTGCTTCACTGTCTCAATCATAAAAGGAAGACTTGGTGTACTTTCCCAAGGTACAACCTTTGCATGTGTCAACTTGCTCAAGTTTACCTTTTGGAAGTCCTGTAGATATCTGTTGCATTATCTTCAAAGCCCCATGATGCAAATGGCCCAACCACCTATGCCACAACTCGCCAATGTCTTGGCTTTGCACAAATTCTGCTTTCGTACTCAATGTTGCACAATCATCTACCTCTAGTTTATAGAGATTATTCACCTGAATCCCTATCCTCTTGGTCTGACCCGTGGCCATGTGTCTTAGGAACACCTTTCCTTTACCGAGGACAATATCGTAGCCTTTATCCTCCAACATCGTGACCGATACAAAGTTCTTCTTCAGTCCAAGCACATACATCACATCTGTCAAGGTGAGAGGAGCTCCATGCTCCCTCTGAAAAGAAACCATGCCCACTCCTAAAACACTATACCTTCCGTCATCGCCCATCTCTATGCGCATCTAGAGGTATTTCTCCTCCAAGGCACTGAATAAATTTTTATCATTGGTCATGTGGAATGAGGCTCCACTATCAAGATACGAGACAAAACCCATCATCGATGACACCATGCATGCGATGAGGGTAAAGTCCATTTCGAACTGAGAGGCTAATGCCTCACCTTCCGATCCTTCCGAGGATCCCTTCTTGGACTTCTTCGATGGGAAATTAGTCGCATAATGTCTCATCTTGTGACAATTAAAGCATCTTACTTTAGACATGTCACCCTTCTTCCCTCCATGAGAAGAATTCGATTTGAAATGGGAAGCGTTCCCCTTCCCTTTCCTGCCTTACTTGCTAAGACTAGATTTTATTCATCATCATTCTTGGATGAAGAACCTTCTCGTGTGCTCCTCTTGATCTCCTCCTGCATAAGATCCGACCACAATCATTCCCAATCGAGCAGTTTCTCCCTTCCATTCACAGAGTCCTGGTAGCTATTCCAACTCTTTGGAAGGCCAAGGAGAGTGAGGCTCACCATATCATCATCGGTAGTAGTTATTCTCACACTACCAAGCTCATCTCTGCAGGTGGTGAGCTTGTTCAGATATGTGGAAATAGTATCGCCATTCTCCATCTTGATTCTTCAAAGCTTATCCTTGAGCGCCAATTTCCTCTGGTCGCTACTGTTCTGGTAGAGGTCCTTCAATGTCTTCCATATTGAAAATGGAGTATCCTTCCCATGGAGACTCAAGACAATATGGTCTTGAACTCCCTCAAGGATGATCCGTCTTGCCTTCACCACACACTTCTTCCACTCAGCCAACTCTTGTGCATTAGTTGAAGCTGGCTTTGGGATTTCTTGATCAATGAATTCCTTCAAGCCATTGTCTTCTAATACAGCCTCCATTCTTTCTTTCCATGCTATGTAATTCGATCTACCTTCCAAGGCATACTCGAGTCTCAAGCCATAGAACACCATTGGCCAACCTTGAAGTATGATGTGAATTCGATTTGCACCTGCAACCCCGAACTTCAAACTTCGAATTCTCTTCTCAGTATACTGTTCACAACTCTGATAACCTATAGAAAATCTGGTGGTAGGTTAACTCGATAATGCAATATAAATCAAAGAAAAATACTATAACCTACTTCTACTATTAATTTGTGGAAGCTTAAAGATCGAGCTGAACAATATAACCAGAAGAAGAAGAATCAATGGCACAATACACATGAAAATACTTTTGGGGAAATCCTCAGATAAAACCCCACACTATTGTATTATCATACATGGTGGAAATACATAGGAATTATACAAAGTCTTAGCTCTCACAGCTAGCCAGCTCTTAGTACAATCCTCATAGATGCTCACATGTAATCTTGGCTTCTATCCATCCTTTGTCTCTGCACTCCAAGCTCCTATTTCCTTGCGATGTTCCTTGTGGATGATTAGCCTCTTACCAAGTGGAAAACCAATCCTTCAAAATTGTGCAATCCTCAAGGATAAATCCTTGATTGCATGCATGAGTTTTCTCCATGAGAAAACACATGCAACTGATAGTACACTGTCCTTGAACATTAATCTCAACTGGGTCTTTCTCAGAATAGACATGCATGAGTTTCTAATGAGGGAATCTTTAGTTATTTGGAGTAGCACTAGTTGAGTGCATTAATGCGTCAACTAACTGTTAACTCACTATTAGTTCCTCAAACAGTTTGGAACTAATTCAATTGGACTTAACTCAGTAAACTGAGTTAACTAATTACAATTCAAATATAACTCAATCTTATCTCCTTAATTTAAGGGATAACTCTTGCATGACTTCAGAAAGACTTCTAACTTGAATTTCTCCAACTAATTAATTTAAAATAAATTAATTAATTATTTCCAAGTAGCTGTTAAGACTAAATTCGATTTTAATTCACACATTTATTCAAGGACAAATTAAATTGGAATATTCTTGTTTCCATATTTCAACAAAAACTAGTGAGTACAACGAATGGCACCAATATATCTCGGTAGATGGATTTATTTTTATATGGAAATTATTGATCAATGGTTGTAGGAAGAAGTAGAAATTTCATGGAATAATCAATTTTATGCAAGCACAAGAAAGTGATGCAAAAGAAATTTAAATGGTAAAGAAATCCCAAGTGAAGACATTGAAATGATCCTATATACAACAAAGAAGACAAGTTGGTGATAGTGCACGTGAAAATATTGCAACAACAATGAAGATGGTAGTAGAGGAAAATAAATGATGATGGACAATCAAAGTTGAAAGTTTGTGAGTTGTGAGAGTCACACATTATATTTGTAAACAAGTATATGGTGTCATGTTTGAGTATGTACCTAGTATATCTATGAGTGAAGTATGAGAAATTTATGTACCTAAATCAAATATGACTTCGATGAGGCCAATGTACCCCCATAAAGTTTGTGGTAATCTAAAAACCACATTGATGCAGTTTATAGTTAGTTAGAAACCACCTCATGTGAAGGTTAGTGGTATTCCAAAAACCATTCATGTAGTGTATAGTTCATGGTCAGTCAAAACCACTTCATATTGATGTGATGTTTGTGGTAAATAGAAACCAAAAAAGGTTGATGGTTGATGGTCATCAAAAAAAACCCCAAAGATGTAATGCCAGACTGTGGTTATGTGTAAACCAAGGAAAACCTAGAATAATGATGATGCAAGGGAGTTATAGGTATAGATATAGTCATGAAGACATGTGATGGAAGAATGGTTGAATGATTCATGTATGTGAAGGAAATCCTATTAGACTAGAAGTTGCATTAGTTGTTTACCCATTCATTTCAGTGGATGGTTATTCATTTATATGGATGTCAACATCATATAAGTATGATGAAAATGGCAGGTTGAACCAAACATAAAGATTTTTGATTGGGAGGATCATGTGCTGCAAAGGAAGACAAGTTAGGTGTTGCAAAGAATGCACTTCCCATTAAGGGGGAATGTTAGAGTTAACGATAGAAATGTATTGTTCTAATGCATTCTTCTAGATGATCATAATTTCAATGTAGTCTTCTAGAAAGTTGTTAGTTTCCAATATAAGACCGAGTTGGAACTACATATGCATCATTATCCCCCACGTTGTGTGATTTTTCTAATATATCAATCCTTTAGCTATAAAATGAGACTCTATTATGTGTTATGTGTGTGAAGTTCAATTAATAAAATCTCTCATTGAGATAGTTCTGCCATCTCTCCGTGTTGTCTTTGTTTTTCTAATTCCTATATGGTCTATTGGACCTTAAGAAGGTAAGAGGTTGATTAGAGATGTTTAACATTTTATTTATCTAATAAAAAATAAGTGAGAGAAACATTCCCAGATCACCATAGTTTTGCCGAGTTAAAAGGTCAAGACGGTTGGCAATGTAACAAATATTTTGAAAACTAGATCAAATGCCAGTATAAAATGGACAATCTAAAATAAAACGCTTTCTAGCTTCAACCTTCTTAGCATCGCATAGGTGATAAACCCTTTCATCACATGGCATTTTAGAAATTAGCTGACACCCAAACTCTAAATCTCATAAAATTTGATTCTAATCTTGGCAATGTTCATTTCTTCTTAACACTAATCAAGAAAAAGAAATTAATATTAAATATATTATGTCATAACTTCTTAAAATAAAAACATATAAAATTAGTTTTATTCAAATCAAACACACCTAAAAATGACAATTATCATTTTTTAAATGTAATAAATAAAAATTAAACACTATAAAAATTACTACACAATATTTTAAAGAAATTTCCATGAAATTATTACCTGAAATTATTACCTAGGGAATTCCATATTAAATACTTTTATTTTAAATTACATTGATTTATGTTTTACTAATACTTTTTTGATTAATCAAAAAATACAATAATAATATTTTAAAAAATATTTGTAGTTTTCAAAATATTCGACTTAATAAAATTATTTTTAAAAATATTAATAAATTTTATAATATAAATTAAACTAATGATAAATAATAGAACTTTGACATATAAATAGAAATATGCCTTTACTCATGGAAATTAAATCATCTTTATCACATATCAGGTACAAACTTAACACTTTATAAATTGTAAAAATATCTTATTAATATTCTACTTAAAATGGAATATATCAAATATTATGATCTTTTAAACAATATTGGTTTATTTAATTGTATGTGTACTGTATTCAAAGTAAGATATGTCAAACAATATGATTTTATATATGTGTATGTTACTTTCCCTTTTAAAAGTTTAAAACACACAAATACATGCATTCTCTCCACTACCATTTTTTTTGAAAGGATGTGGGTAGATAAACACACACCTTTTTATTCTTAATGTACTAATTATATATGATTCATAAACTGTTATGGATATTTTATTGGACAGTTTATCACAACAAATTTGATTTTATCATAAAAAATATGAGATTCTACACTATTATAGTTTTATTTAATTTCTAGATCTGTGAAATTAACAGTAATTAGTGCATGCATGTAAAAGTAAATCAAGCAGAAAAGTATAGAACGACAAAATAAGCTCATACACACATAATACACAAGATGTGCTCTTTGGGAAGCCCTTTCGGGAGAAAACCCAACTAGAAGGTGAGGCCGCTTCACTCTCTCTCTGTCTGGAAATATGATTGCAGATACAAAGAAGTAATGGTTGTGGCTCGTGGGCTGCTACAGTGCATAGATCCTCTCTGTGTTCTCTACCTCCTATCTCTCCTGGCTATCTTTACTCAACTATGGAACAAAATTCTCTCGAAAGAATGGAATGCCTCTTCCTCTAAGTGGCCTGGTTATAACACACCTCGATAGTCTACTAGTGGTTAATTTTGACTACATCAACTCTTTACTAGAGTTACAAATATAATCTTATAGAGTCTTTCACATCACAAACACATGGCTAGCCCCTTTTGCATGAATAATGGGGGCTGACACGACATCCTCCCAAACTATAGGTGTGAAAACAAGAAGGTCAACTTCTGAGTGACATAACTTTTGTGTACAGACTCTGATTGACGCGATTCTTGCACCGTTGGAAAGCTTTTTGTGTGTAGCGAAAATTTTATACACTGAAGCAAAAAAAATTTACCCCCCAAAAACGTCGTTTGATGCCTCAAAATGCTCCTGGGAAATTTTAGACCCCATTTCGCCAAACCGGGTCCTGTCGTAAAAACGATCTCGTGAGTTGATTCCTCCACTTTTTCCACTCCAAATGCATTGAGATTGATGAAAAAAATATAATGATCCAATTCATATATATATATATATATAGATTGTTGATTTATGTAGCTTGGGAGGTACTCCAAGCCCTAGGGTTCAGGGTTTGGAGAGAAAAGCACCACAAGGGCAACTTGTGGGCTTGGAACCCAAGTGTGGGGTCTTGAAACCATCATAATTTGGGTCAAAACCATGATGGAAAATTGAAATTTGATGGATGAGGATGATATTGATGATATTGCTTGGCGAGACGATTCCAACGCATCGAGAATCATTTGATTCCGAGTTATCGTTAGAGAAAAATGAATTTTTGTAGTTGACAATGTTTTTATTGGTTGTCAAGTCATGTAGGATTGGTGTAAACAATCCCAATAGATGTGTCTCTTCAAGATTCATTGGATCCCCTCATTTAGGCTATAAATAGAGGGTGAAATATCATTGATTGAGCATCCAAGTGTTGAAATACATTACCAAGGGGAGCTCTAAAATTTCAAGGAAGTTGCAGCCATATTAGGAGGTCGAAGAGCAGCATGAATGAGGCCTAGGACAACATGGGCATTTATGTGTTAGAGAAGGAGAGTTGTAGGAGAGAGCGGGTTGTCTCAAGGACTAGTTGGAGCTATTTAAGGGCCGGATTGAAGGGTTGTTTGGAATGAGGAGATAAGGAGAAGGCCATTTTTTTTGGGTTGTTTGGTGGAGTTTTCAAGGGGGTGAAGGCCTACAATAGTTGTTGTGCTAGGCCCTAGGCCATAGCCAGTAGTAGGGCCATCTCTGGGGTTGTGTTTGGGATTAAACAAGGTAGACAGGGGTAGCATAGGGGTGGAGGCATCTTCCCTTGGTGAGCCGCAACCTTAGAAGGCTTGTATTGTTGATTGTGTGTTGGGTGGAGGGCAGCGTGGTGTGCTCTAACTAGTGATGCGGTGACATCAAGTGCAGAAAGAGAACAACAATCTTTTGGAGAGGTGTATTGGGTCAAGTGTGTGACTGGATTGGATCGTGATTGCAACATCCTGTTGGTACCATGTGGATGACATTTCGTGGTGGTGAAATGCCATCCTAGGAGAAGAATCATCAGTGATTGGATTGGGTGCATAGGTTTGTTGGAGGGCAACATGTTGGCTACCAAAAGTATCCCTAGAGCAACAGACAAGAATGACATTATTGGTGCGTGACTAGGTGAAGGATGGTAGCCTTATGAGTAGTTTTTTGATGGACGAAAGAGGCTGCTAGAAGGTAGTTTGGAGCTTAGGAATTAGGCCTACCCAAAGAGAAGTTTGATGAGCCCGTGTTCATTGTAGTAGAAGCGACCTGCATCATTTTTAGGAGGCAACCCTCTTGGAGTCTCGATGTGTAGTAGCCTTGATAGACTAAGGCACTACTAGTGAGTAGTACGGGAGAGAAGGACTTACAATACAAGATACGACATCGAAGTTGCTTAACGAATTTTGATGATGTATCTTGTATACCATAGACTATTGTATTATTTAGAATTTGATTTAGTATAACGAAGATTGGTGATTGTACATTATTGTAAAATTTTGTTAAAAACCATGTATATTTGTCCATATATGATTTACTGCTTTATATTTCCGTTGTGCAAAGTAGTTTATGGTTGAGATTCTTGGTTTGGTAGCATTAGTGATTTTAAGACTCTAACCTAGACCCAAGGTTGTGGAAATTCAACATGGTACCAAAGCGTGTCTGAGCTACTTTGGAAGTAAGTAAATCAGAGTTGTGCACAATGAAGAATAATGTGAGAGGGAGTTGGTCACATTGTAAGTGAAGGGATCACTACAATGTCGAAGTTGTAGGCAGGTATCCGGTATGAGGATAGGTTGGAGGGGTTATCCAACTATAGTCCTTCGAAAGAAAGGATTAAGTTGGTCTTACAGGTCAACAGGCTCTGGGAGTTCGCCGAAAAAGAGATCAAGAAGCCAACTGACCCTAATGAGATGGAAATATATGAATATTTGGATGCGAGGATGAGATTGATCATCCTAGATGGTGTGAAAGATTCCCTAAGACCTCATTTGTCCAGGAAGAACAATGCACATGAGATGTGGATGGCTCTTCAGAATTTGTTCCAGAATAAGAACGAGAACCATGTACTAGTATTGAAGGATAGACTAAAAACCACCGAGATGATAAAGGGTGAAAGCGTGACCTTGTATCTGAAGATATTGTATCAAGTCAAAGATGAGCTTGTTATCATCTATGTGTCTACCTCAGATGGAGATATGGTAAGGATTGCCTTGAAAGGGTTCATTGAGGATTGGAAGCCCTTCATCAAAGGGATCGTTGCTAGGGAGAAGCTACGAGACTAGGATAGGCTATGGGATGACTTCATTCAGGAAGAGTTGTGAGACGAGGATCTTCATCCGAAGAAGAAGGCTTCAGATGATGACATGGAACTTGCATCGATAATGAAGGGTAAGAAAAAGAAGGACTTGAGTAAAGTCAAGTGTTTCAACTGTGGCGACATGGGTTTTTCGTTGAGATGTTTGATGAAGAAGAAGGGAGATGATGAGAAGAGGAAAGGAAAGAAGGTTGTTGGTGTTTCCACTTTAGCTGAGATAGATGATCTCTCCAGGATATTGGAAGAGGAGGACTTTGCTGTGATTTCTCATTTCTTGCAAGGTCCTGTCAATGAGGATGGATGGTACGTGGAAACTGGTGTGACGAATTTTATGACAGGATCACAAGAGTTTTTTGAGACTCTAGTTGAATGGGACTCGGAGTTTCACATGGCGTTGGGTGACAAGAGTCAGTTGGAGATTCGAGGATCCATTGTTGTGCAATTTAGGATGGAAAAAGGACATATGATGTGGGTCTAGGATAAACTGTTTGTACCAGGACTCAAATATAACATGATTTCCGTCTTGATTATTGAGAGAAAGGGGTTTGAGGTCTTGTTCTAGGATGGAAAGGCAAGACTCAAGCCCATAGGCTCTAGCTCCAATGGGATTGTGCTTGGAGTTAGAGAGCATGGTCTATACAGGTTGACAAGAAACCCTGTGGATCATGGAGAGATGTAGGCAAAGCAGGTGTAGGTTCCAGAGATGTAAGAGAAGGTGAAGGTGTAGGTGCATACTTCAGAGGAGAAAGTACAAGTTCCTGAGAAGGAGGTACACCTTCCTGAGAAAGTCTAGGTTCTAGAGACTGAGAGGGATTCTAGTTCGAGAGGGAGCTTGTAGATTCAGAGGGAGACTCTGCAACCCAAGAAGAGTGCATGGTCAGTAGGGAGCAAGGGTGCTTCTACAAATGGCAAGAAGGAATCATGGAGAGAGTGGAAGATGTTACAGGATAAGAAGAAAAAGTTGGGTGCTTCTAGAAGTGACAACGACACTTCTGAGAAGGGCATAGTTCATCGTATAGGGTTTGTTGTGATTGTGAGTGCCAGGAGTGTTGCGAGTTGTGATGATGATGACGAGAGACTTCCTAGTCTTGGAAGTACCTCCCTTGCTAAGAGGGAGTTTTGATTTATGTAGCTTGGGAGGTACTCCAAGCCCTAGGTTTGAGGGTTTGGAGGGAAAATCACCACAAGGGCAGCTTGTGGGCTTGGAACCCAAGTGTGGGGTTTTGCACCCATCATGATTTGGGTCAAAACTGTGATGAAGAATCGACATGTGATGGACGAGGATGATATTCCTTGGCAAAATGATTCCAACGCATCAAGAATCATCTGATTCCAAGTTTTCGTTAGAGAGAAATGATTTTTGAAGTTGACAAGGTAATTATTGGTTGTCAAGTCATGTCGATTTGGTGTAAACCATCCCAATAGATGTGTCTCTTCAAGATTCATTTGAGCCACTAATTTACGCTATAAATAGAGGGTGAAAGATCATTGATTGAGCATCCAAGTTTGGAAACACATCACCAAGAGGAGTGATCTGAGTTGGCTCAACTCCCAGATTTAACCAAGATCTTTTACTTTCGTGATGTGATTAGAATTGCATTTAAAATAGCATAATTGAACATATATGCATGTTGTAAAGAGGAAGGAAGATGACAATCATCAGCAACATAAAACTCAAGACGTTGATAACGGAGTTCGTCCAGGAGGGACTACATCTCCGGTCCCCGGTGTCAAGATAGTGTAGGCCACTGCATTAAGTGTTGCCAATAATGATGATGTACATAAGAGGTGACGTCGCTATCATACAAGGAAAATTCCATCACGCAGGAGTGGCTCCAAGAGATGTTCTTCTGCAGGAACTCTCATTCAAAAATGACTCTTATCAATATGACCTAAACTCATGCATGATGATAATGAGCATCCCGCCAACATGGCATAAAAGGGATCTCAATGCAAACATACATGGCGACACATGAGTATCCCATCAACATAACGACAAAGGGATCTCAAACAAGACATGACGAATCATGACAACAAGTACATCCCACAAATGATTCTGCATCACATCAAGCAGGAATCATGAAACAAGTAAGAAAACAAGATCCCACATCAAACATCAAACAAGGATCTATGTAGAACAATGCATCTCATAGCAAAAGAAGTACATGAACATACTGCATATACCTCACATCCTGGGGCCATCTGAAGAAAAGGATGTCAAACTGCTGAAGCTGTCTGTACCATCAATCTCGCGGCATCGAATCTCATGGAATGACTGCTCGCACATTGAATGCTGACACCTGCACTCCACTTTGAAAAGTGGCTGAAAAATTAAATGATCAAATGGAAAATCTAAATGCACCATTAGATTTGTGGTGTCAAATAGTGCAAAATCGACTGTCAAATTTTTGAATTCTAAGAAAATGGAAATCTAGGGCTTAAGGAATCTTTTAGATTCCCGCTAGATTCCTCAAAGATTCCCTCCTCCGGGTCATCTGAAAATCTGCTACTCAGATCAGGAAACTAACTGTGCCATCGGGTTTATGTCACTAAGAGGTGTAGGATCGACATAAAGTTTGTCCAATTTGGACACTGCAAAAATTTCACCCTCCTGAGAATTTCGCCTAATCATTGTTCCACCTGCCTTTTTTTCTGGATCATGGTTCCGCCTGCAAAAATTAATTAATTAAAAAAATATCGCCTCAATCCGCATGTGCGCTCCTCCGCCTCTCCATGCTCTTCTGCACTGAACAATGGATAGGGTTATATGTAAAATTTGAGGCGGATAAACCAATGAATGGGTCGTTGGCCCAATGGTAAAAATACAATAGTGGTTAAGGAGGGGTCGGGGGATCAAATTCCACCCCTCCAAAATTTGTTTTTGCATGTAATTTCGACAGAGAAATGTTTTAACAGTGCGATATTTTAGGCCACCATTACATTTTGGTTGTCGTGCAGTTGGCATGCAGCGTGGTTTGCGTATTAATTGGTTGGGTTGGCGTTGTGTACACCACCATATGGCGCCGCCCGGTGGGGGCCGGACCACGTGGGCTGGGTGGGTTCAATCCCTGCTAGCCTCGCTTAATTATTGTTGCGCACATATGGTGGTTTGGGGGTGTAAGTTGGGTCCACCGGAGGTGGCCCGCCCACCCCATAGTTAAATGTGTTATGTGGTTGATCGGGGGGTCCAACGGGGTCATGGCCGCCAGCCCATTTTTAAATATAAACCTTTTTATGCTGTGTGGTTAGGCCAACGGGGATCATGGCCCGCTGGTCCATAATTTTTTTTGATTTTATTATAGTTTGGGGTGGTGGCCAGCCACTTCATTTTATATATATATATATATATATATATTTATTTATTTTTAACACAACTAATAGTCGTTTTTAAATATTTTGAAAATAAGTGATATTGGGCAATTTAGCGAGGCCACAATTTTGCCTGCTTTCAGGAGCTAGATTTCATGCCCCGGGGGTCGGGGTCAGTCAATTTGTAGGACACTTAAACCTGGCCCATGGTCCAACTTGTACCAAAACTTTGATTGGCCCGTTCTCCCTCATACGAGCTCGGATTAACGAACCGTTTGCACTGTTGCGATCAGGACGACAAGATCTACGCTCTGGTCCTAGTTCAAAAGCATTATGATCACTTTGATTTTCGAGATTTCATAAGCCCTCTTTGTCCTATGTGTGTCTTTGGAGCCACCTAGATCAATCCTCCCCACTGAGGAGCTTTTGGTCCTCCAAAAGCATGAAAAATAATCTGCAACTTCTTTGTACCTTGTCTCCATCACAAGCGTCCTGAAGGTCTCACTTCCATCTCCTTCACCTTTGTTCTTCGGAGCCTTAAGCAATGAGCCAACACCTCCAACCTCTAGTACATTGTTTTGCAAATTACATGCTTGACTTTCATGACCAACTAATGATCCTAGCATTCCATACTTGCCACGAGTTTATACCACATACTCGGTGGTCAAGTTTACATCAAGATGGACACAATACCCCAGCTATGAAAACAAGGCCAACATATCATTGTTGCTTCAATAAGTGATGGAAAACACATCATCACTGCAACACATGATTTACAACAATAAGGCCAAGCACTATTTTGTTTTGACAAGTGATGGAAACACGACATCACTTTCAGAGTGTAAAATGCAACACAAAATAAGACTAAACATCATTGTTGATTAACAAGTGATGAGAAACACATCATCACTTTTACATATTAAAATGAAACAAATGATTTACAAAAGAACGAACATGACAAGCTAACATATCTACAAACCATTTTTCACTTATCAAGGTGAATAGGTCACCTCCCTGTGGTGGTTTTACTTGTCGAACAATTGTTTCACCTGGTTCATGCACCGACACTTTGTCTTTAAGGTGTTGCTCTGGATGGAGCCTCCGACATGTGGCTCTTTGATGGCCACTTCTATCACAATGACTTCAATAGGTCTTCTTCCTCCAGATTTACTTAACATGTTTCTTTCCCTACTGTCAAGACGGTCTTTCATGCCTCCTCCTTTTGTGTGCTACTATTCTTTTCCAACACTTAGAAAATGTATGGTTATGTAATCCACAAAAGGTACATGTCTTTTGATGCCATGTTTTACGTTTAACATTAACCATATGATTATAATTGACATGAACATTCGAATACCGAGATTGGTTATACCTTTCCTTGTTGTCTCTAGTGTAATTATGGCGATGAGAGCTTGCCTCATCTCTTTCCCTGCCATGGGATGATGGGGATGTGTTCCCATCATTCTCTTTCCTCGACGATTTCAACGATGTCTTGGAAGAATCTAACACCTTCGAGCATTCTCCCTTGGTGTATCTCAAACCTCCAAAATGAGGTCTCTGCTCAACCTCCAATGGTTGAGTGATGCCTTGGTTACTAACAGCAAGTTCTTCTCCTTCCTTGTATCTCGTCCTGCTAAGGAGCCTCATGTTTGTCCCTGTAATTGGTATCTCCACATATCCAATAGAAATCATATTATGTGAAGACAAAACCAAAAGGAAATCAACATCTTTTACCTCCTCTGTCGTTTTGGAAAGAACCGATGAGGGCTTCTCATCATCTATTGTTGGTGGTTCACTAGTTGTCTCGATGCATTCCCCAACTTCTTTCCTGACATACCCAAGTCCTGCCTGACGGGGTAATTCTTCTACTTTGATGGGGTTGACAATGCCTTGGCCATTAACGCCCAAGCCTTTTCCTTCATACCCCATTTTCTTAAACAGTTTGGAGCCAATTCCTGTGGTATGATTTTCAAAAACAGCGAAACCATCATCAGGACACACATGAATTCAGAGAATTACTTTTTACCTCACATGGGTCACGCTGCAGCTTTTCCAAGGCCTCGTCCTTAGCTTGCAGCTGTTGTAGAAAACTTTGTTTTTCCTCTTTCTCTTCATGTAGAAGCATCTTCAATTCAACGTTCTCTGTTTGAAGATTTTGTTTGTTGTGCTTCAGTTCTTCTAGGGCCTCTTCTGTGGTTTGCAACTGAAGCTGCAATCACTCCTTTTCCTCTGTCTCTTTCTGTAGATTTTCATACATTATTTCCACCCTTTTGGAAATTTTGAGCATGGTCTCGTACATCACTTTTTCATCCTCTGTTGCTACACGTTCCATTTCTCACGCTTGCAATTCACATCTAAGAAAAGACCACTCTGATACCAAACTTGATCCGAGTTGACTCAACTCCCGGATTTAACCAAGATCTTTTACTTTCGTGATGTGATTAGAATTGCATTTAAAATAACATAATTGAACATATATGCATGTTGTAAAGAAGAAGGAACATGACAATCATCAACAACATAAAAATCAAGACGTTGATAACGGAGTTCATCCAGGAGGGACTACGTCTCCGGGCCCGATATCAAGATGGTGTAGATCGTTGCATTAAGTGTTGTTAATAATGATGATGTACATAAGAGGTGACGTCGCTATCATACAAGGAAAATGCCCTCACACAAGAGTGGTTCCAAAAGATGTTCCATTGCAAGAACTCTCATTCAAAAATGACTCCTATCAGTATGACCTAAACTCATGCATGATGATAATGAGCATCCCGCCAACATGGCATAAAAGGGATCTCAATGCAAACATACATGGTGACACATGAGTATCCCATCAACATAACGACAAAGGGATCTCAAATAAGACATGAAGAATCATGACAACAAGTACATCCCACAAATGATCCCGCATCACATCAAGCAGGAATCATGAAACAAGCAAGAAAAAAAGATCCCACATCAAACATCAAACAGGGATCTATGTAGCACAATGCATCTCATAGCAAAAAGAAGTACATGAACATACTGCATATACCTCATATCATGGGGCCATTTGAAGAAAAGGATGTAGTTGTCCGTACCATCAATCTTGCGGCATCGAATCTCATGGAATGACTGCTCGCACGTTGAATGTTGACACTTGCACTCCACATTGAAAAGTGGCTGAAAAATGAAATGATCAGATGGAAAATCTGAACACAACATCAGATTTGTGGCGTCAAATAGTGCAAAATCGACTGTCAAATTTCTGAATTCTGAGAAAATGGAAATTTGGGGCTTAAGGAATCTTTTAGATTCCCCCTAAATTCCTCAAAGATTCCTTCCTCCAGGTCATCTGAAAATCTGTTGCTCAGATCAGGAAACTGACTGTGCCATCGGGTTCGTGTTGCCGAGAGGTGTAGGATCGACATAAAGTTTGTCCAATTTGGACACTGCAAAAATTTCACCCTCCTTAGAATTTCACCTAATCATGGTTCCACCCGTCTTTTCTCCGGATCATGGTTTCGCCTGCAAAAATTAATTAATTAAAAAAATCTCACCTCAATCTGTGTGCGTGCTTCTCCACCTCTCCATGCTCTTTCGCACTGAACAATGGATAGGGTTATATGTAAAATTTGAGGCAGATAAATCAATGAATGGGCCATTGGCCCAATGGTAAAAATACAAAAGTGGTTGAGGAGGGGTTGGGGGATCAAATCCCGCCCCTCCCAAATTTGGTTTTTAATGTAATTTTGGTGGAGAAATGTTTTAACAATGCGTTGTTTGAGGCCACCATTACATTTTGGTTAGCGCGCAGTTGGCATGCAGCATGGTTTGTGTATTAATTGGTTGGGTTGGCGTAGTGTACGCCACCATATGGGGCCACCCGGTGGGGGTCGGCACACGTGGGTCGGGCGGGTTCAATCTCTGCCGGCCTCGCTTAATTATTGTTGCATACATATGTTGGTTTGGGGGTGTGGACCGAGTCCACTGAAGGTGGCCCGCCCACCCCATAGTCAAATGTGTTATGTGGCTGACCGGGGGGTCTACCAGCCCATTTTTAAATATAACCTTTGCTATGCAGTGCGATTGGGCCGGTGCGGGTCATGGCCCGTCGGTCCATATTTTTTTTTATTTTATTATAGTTTGGGGTGGCGAGGGTGGTGACCTGCCACTTCATTTTATATATTTTATTTTTTTATTTTTAACACAACTAATAGTAATTTTTAAATATTTCAAAAATAAGGGATATTGGGCAATTTAACGAGGCCACAATTTTGCCCACTTTTGGGAGCTAGATTTCATGCCCCGTGGTTAGTGAATTTGTAGGACGCTTAAACCTGGCCCACAGTCCAACTTTGACTGGCTCGGTCTCCCTCATATGAGCTCGGGTTGATGAACCGTTCACACCGTTGCGATCAGGACGACAAGATCTACGCTCTAGTCCTGGTTCGAAATCATTTTGATCACTTTGATTTTCGAGCTTTCATATGCCCTCTTTGTCTTGTGTGTGTAGAGCCACCTGGATCAAGGAGCTTTGAAATTTCAAGGAATTCGCAACCATATTATGAGGCCAAGGAGCAGCGTGAAGGAGGCCTAGGACAACGTGGGCATTTCTGTGTTAGAGGTTGATAGCTATAGGATATAGTGGGTTGTATTAAGGGCTAGTTGGTTTTGTTTAAGGGCCAGATTGATGGGTTGTTTGGGCTGAGGAGATAGAAGAAAGTTGTTGTTGTTTTAGGGTTGTTTGGTGGAGTTTTGGAGGGGGATGAAGGCCTACAACAGTTGTTGGGCTAGGCTACAAGACATAGCCAACAGTTGGGCCATCTATAGGGCTGTGTTTGGGGTTAAACAAGGCAGACATGGGAAGTGTAGGAGTGGAGGCATTTCCCTTGGTGAAACACAACCTTAGAAGCCTTGCATTGATGACCGTGTGTTGGGTGGAGGGCAATGTGGTGTGCCCTAACCAGTGATGCAATGGCAACAAGAGGACAAAAACATTTTGGAGAAGTGTATTGGGTCAAGTTTGTGACTGGATTGGATTGTGATTGCATCAACCTGTTGGTGCCATGTGGATGACATTTTGTGGTGATGAAATGTAATCCTAGGAGCATAACCAACAGTGATTGGATTGGGTGCATAGGTTTATTGGCAGGCAGCATGTTGGCTACCCAAAGTAGCCCTAGAGCAACATACAAGAAGTAACTTGTTGGTGTGTGATTGGGTGAAGGATTGCAGCCTTACAAGTAGCTCTTTGACGGACGAAAGAGGCTACTAGAAGGAATTTTGGAGCTTGGGAATTAGGCCTACCCAGAGAGCAGTTTGATGAGCCCATATTCATTGTAGTAGAAGCGACTTGTAGCATTGTTAGGAGGCAACCCTCTTGGAGTCTCAATGTGTAGTAGCCTTGATGGACTAAGGCACTACTAGTTAGCAGTACAGGAGCGAAGGATCGATAGGACAAGATACGACATCGAAGTTGTGCAACAATTTTTTTCATTGTATCTTGTATCCCATAGACTGTTGTATTATTCATAATTTGGTTTAGTATAACGAAGATTGGTGATTTTACATTATTGTACAAATTTGTTAAAAACCGTGTATATTTGTGCATATATGATTTACTACTTTATATTTCCACTATGCAAAGTAGTTTATGGTTGACATTCTTGGTTTGGTATCATTAGTGATTTTAAGACTCTAACCTAGACCCAAGGTCTTGGAAATTCAACATGGTACCAGAGCGTGTCTGAGATACTTTGGAAGTAAGTAAATCAGAGTTGTGTGCAGTGAAGTACATCGTGAGAGGGAGTTAGTCATATTGTAAGTGAAGGCTACAATGTTGAAGTTGCAGGCAGGTCTCCGGTACGAGGACAGGTTTGAGGGTTTGTCCAACTATAGTCCTTGGAAAGAAAGGATCAAGTTGGTTTTACAAGTCAACAGGCTTTGGGAGTTTGCCGAGAAAGAGATCAAGAAGCCAACCAACCCTAAGGAGCTAGAAATATATAAAGATTTGGATGCAAGGACAAGATTGATCATCTTAGATGGTGTGAAGGATGCCCTAATACCTCATTTGTCTGGGAAAGTAATGCACATGAGATGTGGATGGCTCTTCAAAATTTGTTCTAGAATAAGAATGAGAACTAGGTACTAGTATTGGAGGATAAATTGAAATCCACCAAGATGATAAAGGGTGAAAGTGTGACCTTGTATCTGATGAGATTGTCTCAAGTCAAAGATAAGCTTGCTACCATCGGTGTGTCTATCTCAGATGGAGATATGGTAAGGACTGCCTTGAAAGGGTTTACTGAGGATTGGAATCCCTTCATCAAAGGGATCGTTACCAGGGAGACGCTGCGAGACTAGGATAGGCTGTGGGATGACTTCATTCAGGAAGATTTGTGAGATGAGGGTCTTCATCTAAAGAAGAAGGCTTCAGATGATGACATGGCACTTGCATCAAGAATGAAGGGTAAGCAAAAGAAGGACTTGAGTAAAGTCAAGTGTTTCAACTGTGGCGACATGGGTCATTTTTCATCGAGATGTCTGACGAAGAAGAAGGGAGATTATGAGAAGAGGAAAGGAAAGCAGGCTGTTGGTGTTTCCACTTTAGCTGAGATAAGTGATCTCTCTAGGGGATTGGAAGAGGAGGACTTTGCTATGATTTCTCATTTCTCACAAGGTACTGTAAATGAGGATGGATGGTACGTGGATAGTGCTGCAATGAATCATATGAAAATATGACAAGAGGTTTTTGAGACTCTAGATGAATGGGACTCGAAGTTGCACATGGTGTTGGGTGACAAGAGTCAGTTGGAGATCCGAGGATTGGGTGTTGTGCCATTTAGGATGTAAACAGGACGTATGATGTGGGTCCAAGATAAACTGTTTATACCATGACTCAGATGTAGCATGGTTTCCATCCTGATGATTGAGAGAAAGGGGTTTGAGGTCTTGTTCGAGGATGGAAAGGCATCACTCAGGCCCAGATGATCTAGCTCCAATGGGATTATGCTTGGAGTTAGAGAGCATGGTCTCTACAGGTTGACGAGCAAGCCTATAGATCATGGAAAGAAGCACGTGGAGTAGGTGTAGGTTCCAAAGAAGCAGGAGCAGGTGTAGGCTTGAGAGGATAAAGTACAGGTTCCTGAGAAGGAGGTACACCTTCTCGAGAAAGTCCAAGATCCAGACATTGAGAGGGAGTCTAGTTCGAGATGGAGCTTGTAGATTCAGAACGAGGCTGTGCAGCCCAAGAAGAGTGCATGGTCAATAGGGAGCAAGGTTGCTTCTACAACTGGAAAGAAGGAATCATGGAGAGAGTGGAAGAGATAAGAAGAAGAAGTAGGGTGCTTCCAGCAGTGACAACAACACTTCCGAGAAGGGCGTAGTTCACCATACAGGGATTATTGCGATTGTGAGCGCTAGGAGTTGGGAAAGTGTTGCAAGCAGTGATGATGATGACAAGAGACTTCATAGTCTTAGAAGTACATCCCTCGCTAAGATGGAGTGTTGATTTATGTAGCTTGGGAGGTACTCCAAGCCCTAGGGTTTAGGGTTTGGAGGGAAAAGCTCCATAAGGGCAGCTTGTGGGCTTGGAACCCAAATGTGGGGTTTTACACCCATTGTGATTTGGGTCAAAACCATGATGAAAAATCGACATGTGATGGATGAGGATGATATTGTTTGGTGAGACGATTCTAATGCATCAAGAATCATCCGTTTCCAAGTTGTTGTTAGAGAGAAATGAATTTTTGAAGTTGACAAGGTAATTATTTGTTATCAAGTCATGTAGGCTTGGTGTAAACAATCCCAATAGATGTGTCTCTTTAAGATTCATTGGAGCCCCTCATTTAGGCTATAAATAGAGGGTCAAAGATCATTGATTGAGCATCCAAGTGTGGCAATACATCACTAAGAGGAGCTCTAAAATTTCAAGGAAGCCGCAACCATATTAGGAGGCCAAGGAGTAGCATGAAGGAGGCCTAGGACATCGTGGGCATTTATGTTTTAGAGGTTGAGAGTTGTAGGAGATAGTGGGTTGTCTCAAGGGATGGTTAGTGTTGTTTAAGGGTTGGATTGAAGGGTTGTTTGGGCCGAGGATATAAGGAGAAAGTTGTTGTTGTTTTAGGGTTGTTTGATGGAGTTTTGGAGGGGGGCGAAGGCCTACAACAACTATTGTGCTAGGCCATAGGCCATAACGAGTAGTTGGGCCATCTTTAGTGCTTTGTTTGGGGTTAAACAAGGCAGACAGAGGAATTGTAGGAGTGGAGGCATCTTCCCTTGGTGAACCACAGACTTAGAAGGCTTTCATTGTTGACCGTGTATTAGGTGGGGGCCAACATGGAGTGCCCTAACCAGTGATGCAATGACAACAAGAGGAAAACAATGTTTTGGAGAGGTGTATTGGGTCAAGTGTGTGACTAGATTGGATTGTTATTGTGGCAGCCTGTTGGTGCCATGTGGATGACATTCCGTGGTGGTGAAATGTCATCCTAACAGCATAATCAATAGTGATTGGATTGGGTGCCATAGGTCTGTTGGAGGGCAGCGCGTTGGCTACCCAAATTTTCCCTAGAGCAACAAAAGAGGAGGACATTGTTGGTGCATGATTGGGTGAAGGATTGCAACCTTATGAGTGGTTCTTTGATGGACAAAAGAGGCTACTAGAAGGAAGTTTTGAGCTCATGATATAGGCCTACCCAGAGAGCAGTTGGATGAGCCCGTGTTCATTGTAGCAGAAGTGACTTTCAACATTATTAGGAGGCATCCCTCATGGAGTCTCGATGTGTAGTAGCCTTGATGGACTAAGGCACTACTAGTGAGAAGTAAAAGAGCAAAGGACCAACAAGACAAGATACGACATCGAAGTTGTGCAACGAATTTTGTCATTTTATCTTGTATCCAATAGACTGTTGTATTATTCAGAATTTGGTTTAGTATAATGAAGATTGGTGATTGTACATTATTGTACAATTTTGTTAAAACCCGTGTATATTTATGCATATATGATTTACTGATGTATATTTTTGCTATGCAAATTAGTTTATGGTTGAGATTCTTAGTTTGGTAGTGTCAGTGATTTTAAGCCTCTAACCTAGATCCAAGGTCATGGAAATTCACACACACACACACACATATATATAGTGAAGGGTAAGGGTGTGTGTGTGTGTGTTTTTAAACTTTTGAGAGGGTAAGTGACACATAGATACACACATCATCCTCACACCGAGATGGTGGGTAGTGGGAAGTGAGGATGTGTGTGTATCTTGTGTGTTTGTATTTGTTGAGAAATGGCAGCAAGAAATTCGAGTTTAAATTTTTCCTTGAATTTAAATTGTGAATTAAAATAGAATTCTATTCACATAGAAACTTGTAAATAGTTAATTAAGTTTAATGAACTTAAATAGCTTAGGAATTTCAAGTTGGAAGTATTTTTGAAGTCATGTATATGTTCTTCCTAAGTTTTAAGGGTCCAAGACGAGTTTAATTGTAAGTTGTAATTAAATAATTGAGTTTACTGAGTTATGTTCATTTAAAATAGTTCCAAACTATTTGTGGAACTAATAGAGAGTTAACAGTCAGTTGGTGCACTAGTGCATCCACAAGTGTCACTCTAGTTAACTGAAGATTCCATCATCAGAAACTCGTGCATGTCGATTCTGAGAAAGACCCAGTTGAGACTAGAGTGCAGGGACAATGTACTATCAGTTGTATGATTTATTGAGTTGTATAGATCATGCATGCAATCAGGAACTGGACCTAGTTTGGATTGCGCAATTTTGGAAGCACTGCGTTCCCATTAATATGGGCTATTCAACCATAGGAATTGCACAAGGAAATAGGGGTTTGGCAAGCAATGGAAATTGGCTAAGTGTTGGCTAATAGTAGGCTTGTGAGGTAGAGAGTTGAATATACTTGTGTGGAATTGTTCTAGTGAGAACAAGCTTTGTATCTTCACTCATATTTCTGATTAATGCAATACATGTAGCGAGGTTTTGAGTAGTGGCTTTCCCTAGATACATCTTGTGTTATGTTCCATTGATTTATCTTCTTCTTGTTCATATTGTTTTCATCGATCTATTGGCTTCCATCGGTTGAAAGTAGAAGTAGATTCTTGTTATGTGCTTTAGTACATTGCATGATCTTGTGAATCTACAAGATTTTCTACATGGTATCAAAGTTGAAGACAATATACTAGAGGAGATTTTGAAGTTTTGAGTTTTGGGTTACAGGTGAAATTAGAATTTGCAATACATACTTCAGGATCGGCAGATGGTGTTCTACGGTTTGCGGCTTGAGTATGCCTTGGAAGGCAGCTCAAATTTTATAGCCTGGAGGGACAGAATGGAGTTTGTGCTAGAGGATAATGGCTTGAAGGAATTCGTTGATCAAGAAATTCCTAAGCCAACAGTATCATATGCACAGAATTTGGTCGAATGGAAGAAGTGTGTAGCAAAGGCGAGGCGGATAATCCTTGAGGGAGTTCGAGACCACATTCTATCAAGTCTCCATGGCAAGGAAACTCCATCTTCTATGTGGAAAGCATTGATGGACTTGTATCAGAACAATAGTGACCAAAGGAAATTGGCATTGAAGGACAAACTTCGAAAAATGAAAATGGAGAAAGGCTAGACTATTCCAAAATACTTAGCCAAGTTCACTCAGTGTCGTGATGAACTTGGAAGTGTTGGAATCACGGTTGCTAAGGATGATATGGTGAGTATTGCTCTTCTAGGACTCCCAAAGAGTTGGCATAGTTATCATGACTCTATCAATGGTCGGGAGAAGCTGCCAGATTTTGAATGACTGTGGTTGTATTTGATGCAGGAGAAGATCAAGAGGAACACCAGGGATGGCTCTTCATCAAAGACTGATGATGAAGAGAACCGTGCCTTAGTGATTAAGGTGAAGAAGGGGAAAAGGAAATCTTCCCATTCCAAATAGGATTATTATCATGGAGGTAAGAAGAAAGACATGACAAAACTTAAGTGCTTTCACTACCACGAGCTGGGCCATTTTGCTACAAATTGGCCATTTTGTGGGTGAGGATTTGGCCTCTCAATTGGAATTGGACTTTTACCTCATTGCATGCATGGTGTCATCAATGATGGGAAGTGTGTGGTACTTAGACAGTGGAGCTTCATTCCACATGACTAGTGACAAGGAGTTATATAGTGACTTGGAGGAGAAAGATCTCCAGATGCATAACGAGATGGGTGACGATTGGAAGTATAGTGCTACTGGATTGGGCACGGTTACTTTTCAAAGGAAGCATGGGGCTCCACTTGCCTTGAAGAATGTTATGTATGTGCCTACGCTAAAGAAGAACTTGGTATCCATTTCCATGCTTGAGGATAGAGGCTATGATGTGATCTTCTCGAAAGGAAAGGCGTTCCTTTGACACATAGCCACGGGTCAAGTAAAGAAGATAGGGATTCGGGTGAAGAATCTCTATAAGCTAGAGGTAGAGGAGTGTGCTGCTTTGAGCACAAAAGCAGAAAGGGTGCAAAGTTGAGACGTTGGTGAGTTGTGGCACAGGTGATTGGGCCACTTGCATCATGGGGCTTTGAAGATATTGCAACATATCTCTATCGGTCTTCCCAAAGGTACGCTTGAGAAAGTTGATACATGCAAGGGGTGTACTTTGGGAAAATACACCAAGTCTTCCTTTCATGACAGAGATAGTTGAGCATAGGCTATTCTAGAGTGAGTCCATTCAGATGTGTGTGGACTATTCTCGACAACATCCACGGCCAAACACAGGTATTATGTTATATTTGTTGATGACTTTTTCTCAAAAATGTTGGATAGTTTTCATGCAGAAAAAGGATCAAACCTTTACAAAATTTTGTGAGTTTAAAGCATTGGTGGAGAAAGAGTTGGGCAAGAAGGTTAAATCTCTACAGAGTGAAAACGATGGTGAGTATGTGTCAAACAAGTTTAAGAACTTCTATGCAGCGGAATGGATTAAATGGGAGTTGAAGAAACCCCATAACCCTCAACAGAATGGGGTGGACGAGAGGAAGAACATAAGCATAGTAAGGGCAACGAGGGTGATGTTGCATGATTAGGGCCTACCACTACACTAGTGGGCTGAGGCATGCAACACAATGATTTATGTTCAAAACTGTAGCCAACATCAGATACTTGAGATGAAGACACCAAAGGAGGCTTATTCTGGTAAGCGACCAAATGTTGGTCACTTTAGGATTTTTGGGTCATTGGTATATTTCCATGTGACCAAAGATGAATGAAAGAAGCTTGAGTTGACAACAGAGTTGGGGATATTTGTGGGGTACACTGATACCCCTCACAACTATTGGGTGTACTTGTCGACCAACAAGATGACATGGATTCGCAGGGATGTCGGATTCAATGAGGAGAAGGCCATGCGAGTTTCCCTTGAGAGGGAGCTTGAGCTACATGTGGTTGAGGAGATTTTAGCTCCTAAGGTTGAGGAACCTCAAATTGATGTGGAGCAACCACATGCAAAGGATCCGGGAGTGGAGACATCCACTCAGGAGGAGTCATCCAGTAGGGAAGAAAACACACCAAAGAGGTTGATAGATTGTTAGATGTTGTATGGGAGGATGTGGGAGCACCCACTTCTCAGTGCAGGTAGAGGAGATCACCTGAGAGGTACACTGGATACATGGCTCTTATGAGCGAAAGTGTTCTGATAGAGTCATATTCCTTTAAGGAATCAGTGTACCAACCAATTTGTGTTGATGCCATGGTGGAGGAGTATGACTCCATAGTTCGTAATAGTGTTTGGGATGTAGTCCCGAGACTGGAGGATAGGTCAGTGGTGAGCTCTCATTGGCTTTAAAAGGTAAAGCAAGCTGCAGATGGTAGTGTGGAGAAGCATAAGGCTAGAATTGTGGCTCGTGGCTTTTCACAAGTATAGGGGATTGACTATGATGAGACCTTTTCTCCTATTGCAAGGTACTCATCGATCATATCTATATTAGAACTATCAGCATAGATGGGTTGGAAGATACACCAAATGGATGTAAAGACAACCTTCCTTAATGGCATGATTGAGGAAGAGGTGTACATAGAGAATCCTGAAGGTTTTGAGACCTTTGACCGTGATTCGCATGTGTGCCAGCTCAAGAGTTCATTGTATGGGCTGAAGCAAGCATCCTGTGCTTGGTACACCAGGATAGATAACTACTTCACCGGGTTGGGCTTCACGAAGATTGAAGCAGATGCGAACCTATACCACATAGTGGTGGAAGCTAAAATTTTGATCGTTGTACTTTATGTTGATGATCTTATACTTACAGGTGATGATCAACTGATCAAGTCTTGCAAGGAGGACCTTGCAAGAGAGTTTGAGATGAAGGACATGGGGCTCATGTATTACTTGCTTGGCATGGAGGTATGACAGGGTTATGGGGAGTTGTTTTTGTCGCATGGAAAGTATGCTAAGGAGATACTCAGGAGATTCCACATGGAGAGCGGCAAACCCATGGAGACTCCTCTAGTAGGAAACTCGAGGAAGGAGGATGCTACTTCAAGGGAAGTAGTGGAAGCTATTGTTTACAGGTAGCTTGTGGTTTTACTCATGTACTTGGTGAACACATGACCATATATGTGATATGCAGTTACCCAAGTTAGTCAAGCAATGGTTAGGCCTACCAAGATGTATTGGTAGGCGACAAAGAATTTGTTGAGATATCTTAGGGGCACTTCTCAGTATGGATTATGGTACATACAGATAGAGGGAGTAAAGCTTCAAGGCTTCATTGATCTAGATTGGGCAAGGAGTCCATCCAACCGGAAGAGCACATCAGGAGGGATCTTCAATATTGGGTCAACTACAGTTTCTTGGTACAGTAGGAAAAAAAATATTAGTTGCACTCATTTCGGCAGAGGTAGAGTACATGGCTATGAGTCAGGCAGCATGTGAGGCCATCTGGATGAGGAAGATCCTGTTTGGTTTATTTGGTCAGCAGATGGATTCAATTGTGATTTACTGTGATAATCAGAGTTGTATTAATCTCTCTAAAAATCCAGTTTTTCATGATCGGTCCAAGCATATTGATATCTGATATCATCATCTCAGATATTGTGTGTTGAGGCAAATTATGTTGTTAGAGTACCTTCCCATGAAGGAGCAAGATGTTGACATTTTGACAAAGGCATTGTCAATATGTAAATTCGAGTTTCATAGAGACAAGATTGGGGTAGTTGTTAATCCCTTTCTTGTTGAGAGGGAGTGTTGAGAAATGGCAACAAGAAATTCCAGTTTAAATTTGTCCTTGAATTTAAATTGTGAATTAAAATCAAATTCTATTCTCATAGAAACTTGTAAATAGTTAATTAAGTTTAATTAGATTAATTAACTTATGATTTTTGAGTTGGAAGTATTTTTGAAGTCATGTATGTTATCCCTAAGTTTTAGGGGTCCAGGACAAGTTTAATTGTGAGTTGTAATTAAATAACTGAGTTTACTGAGTTATGTTCATTTAAAAGAGTTCCAAACTATTTGTGGAACTAATAGAGAGTTAACAGTCAGTTGGTGCACTAGTGCATCCACAAGTGTCACTCTAGTTAACTGAAGATTCCCTCATCAGAAACTCATGCATGTTGATTCTGAGAAAGACCCAGTTGAGACTAGAGTGCAGGGACAATGTACTATCAGTTGTATGATTTACTGAGTTGTATAGATCATGCATGCAATCAGGAATTGGACCTAGTTTGGATTGTGCAGTTTTGGAAGCACTGGATTCCCATTAATATGGGCTATTCAGCCATAGGAATCGCGCAAGGAAATAGGGGTTTGGCAGGCAGTGGAAATTAGCTGAGTGTTGGCTAATAGCGAGCTTGTGAGGTAGAGAGTTGAATATACTTGTGTGGAATTGTTCTAGTGAGAACACAATTTGTATCTTCACTCATATTTCTGATTAATGTAATACATGTAGCAAGGTTTTGAGCAGTGGCTTTCCCTAGATACATCTTGTGTTATGTGCCATTGGTTTATCTTCTTCTTGTTCATATTGTTTTCATTGATCTATTGGCTTCCGTTGGTTGAAAGTAAAAGTAGATTCTTGTCCTATGCTTTAGTACATTGCATGAGCTTGTGAATCTACATGATTTTCTACAGTATTATGGTGTGAGGTAAGGATATGTGAGTGTGTGTGAGAGAGAGAAAGAGAGAGAGAACACATGCACATCTTTGCCCTACCACTTGACTCTCTGAAGGTCGTGTCTTCTCTTACATCCTCATCCCCACCACTCGACCCTATTCCACACTCCCTCCCAGAGATGTGTATGTGTGTGTGTGTTTTGTTATATCCCCACCCCCACCTGTAGAATTTTGTAGAATTTTCCTACAAATCAGCTAGCTCTGATACCATGTAGAACTTTTTCTACAAATCAGCTAGCTCTAATACCATGTAGAAATTCCCCACTTGTAGATCACCTGGTAATGCAATGTACTAAAGCAAGACACTTGATCTACTTCTACAAACAATTTAGCAGAAGCTTAATCAACCATGAGCAACATCAATAAGAACACATATAACTGATAAGAAGGAATCAATCACACATAACACAAGATATATCCAGGAGAAAGCACCAGCATAAAACCCCAACCATGTATTATCAATCAAGTGGAAATCCTCTTCACAATATAAAAAGAATCAACTCTCAAGTTATCCTGCTCTCTCTGTACTCTTATGATCTTCAATCAAAAGATGAAAATCATGGACTACCTAGGCCTCAATATATAGGCCACAAGTCCACCAAACTCCTATAATAGATCCTTCTCCATGCAAGGAATACTTACTAGAAATATCCAAGCATCTGATAGTACATTATCCCTCATCTGACCTCAACTGGGTCTCTGTTTGAACTGACATGCATCAGTTATCCATGAGTGCATTCTTAATTATCTAAAATAATAGTTGTCACATGCATGCAAGCATTAACAAACTATATTTTATTATTTTAACAACTTGTTAAAATAATCTAACTGGACTTGACTAAGTTAAACTAAGTCAATTGATTCTCTCATTATAGAATTGAACCTTATCTCCTTCAATCAAGGGAGAAAATAATTGCATGATCTCACAAAGACTTCAAGTTTAATTTTCCATAATTAATTAACTCATGGAGATTAATTAATTAATATTTTAAACTGCTATTAAGACCAAATTAATTTTACTTCCTATAGATAGACTAGGGACTACTATAAATAGGAAGGGACCCAGAAATGCTATTTTTAGAACTTTCTATTTTTAGTAGTTTCACCTCTCACCCAATGTGGCCAATGACCTTACTGGCAAAACTGCTATTTTTAGACATGCTATTTTTAGCGGGTCTATTTTTAGCACATTCTAAATTTAGCATTTCTTGTTACACACTTTTCAACACTCCCTCTCAACAAGAAAGGCTTCCTATCAAACCCGATCCTGTAACTCTGGAATGTTCTGCATGCAACACATCTACCTGGTCCACTTGCTCCAACAACACTTGGAACAAAAACACTCCCAACTAACCACTCTATTGGGCTAGGAACATACTCTGATGCTGAAGCCCTACTTGCTGCTAACAAGTGCTCCCTATCTGACATCTGCGCTACTGCAACATCTCCATGCATCTTGCACCATTGCACACCTCTCTGTGCCACTTAGCACTATGCAAAACACTTGTGCCTCTTGCATTGCTGCAGTCTGCTAGCTATGCGCTGTCCTGGGATTCCCTGCACTGTCGCTCTCTCTGCCGCTCCATCTACATCTATCTCTACCAAATCAAGCAGTTCCTGCTACTCCACATCGGGGCTCCCGTAGCAAGGTCTCATCCAAGAGGTTGGGTACCTCAAGGATCCTGCCCCTCCTCCTTGGGACGATCACTCTATATCGCCCCACCTCCTACTTGGAGGTATGGCTGCATGTGATCCCTCAGCCCACTTGGCTCGAAGTTTCCCCCTACTGGAGGTCTCTGCATGAGTAGATGTCTCTGCTCGATCTCCTCTCAGCTTCTCTAGTTGTGGCTTCTCCACAACCTCCTGAAGCTGCTACACCAATCGTGGCTCCTCCACAATTGTCTGAGACTTCTTCTGGCTCTGCATGTTGAGAGGTAATATACCCTCGCTCTCAACCACCAAGTCTCTAACCTTTGTCTTGCTCCTCAAGGCTTTGCATGCATCTTGTACCTCATGTGCATACAGGTTCTTGGCTAGCACACCAATCTATTTCCACGTTTTCGCCGTCACGAAATTTTCTAGAAAAAGAGCCGATTTTAAATCAGCGATATCTCCCTCATCCGAACTCCGATTCAGCCGATTTTTTTATTATTTTGGGTATTTTTCCACAAGGAATCCAAATATGCTATTTATTTCTGAAAATTTTGTACACAAATTTTCAGATCTACTCTGCAAACTCTCGGCCCAAAACTCAAAACTTTGAAATCTCTTCCGAGTATACTATTCTTCTTTGATCACCTATGCTCCGATACCATGTAGAATTTTGTAGAATTTTCCTACAAATCAGCTAGCTCTGATACCATGTAGAACTTTTTCTACAAATCAACTAGCTCTAATACCATGTAGAAATTCCCCACTTGTAGATCACCTGGTAATGCAATGTACTAAAGCAAAACACTTGATCTACTTCTACAAACAATTTAGCGGAAGCTTAATTAACCATGAGCAACATCAATAAGAACACATATAACTGATAAGAAGGAATCAATCACACATAACACAAGATATATCCCGGAGAAAGCACCAGCATAAAACCCCAACCATGTATTATCAATCAAGTGGAAATCCTCTTCACAATACAAAAAGAATCAACTCTCAAGTTATCCTGCTCTCTCTGTACTCTTATGATCTTCAATCAGAAGATGAAAATCATGGACTACCTAGGCCTCAATATATAGGCCACAAGTCCACCAAACTCCTATAATAGATCCTTCTCCATGCAAGGAATACTTACTAGAAATATCCAAGCATCTAATAGTACATTATCCCTCATCTGATCTCAACTGGGTCTCTGTTTGAATTGACATGCATCAGTTATCCATGAGTGAATTCTTAGTTATCTAAAATAATAGTTGTCACATGCATGCAAGCATTAACAAACTATATTTTATTATTTTAACAACTTGATAAAATAATCTAACTGGACTTGACTAAGTTAAACTAAGTCAACTGATTCTCTCATTATAGAATTGAACCTTATCTCCTTCAATCAAGGGATAAATTCTTAAATCAAGGGAGAAAATAAGTGCATGATCTCACAAAGACTTCAAGTTTAATTTTCCATAATTAATTAACTCATGGAGATTAATTAATAAATATTTTAAACTGCTGTTAAGACCAAATTAATTTTACTTCCTATAAATAGACTAGGGACTACTATAAATAGGAAGGGACCCAGAAATGCTATTTTTAGAACTTTCTATTTTTAGTAGTTTCACCTCTCACCCAATGTGGCCAATGACCTTACTGGCCAAACTTCTATTTTTAGACATGCTATTTTTAGCGGGTCTATTTTTAGCACATTCTAAATTTAGCATTTCTTGTTGCACACTTTTCAACACCACCATCCACCCTAAAAATTCGTGCACACATGCTTGTGCATGTACACACACAAAAATCCTCACTCACACCTTCCTCGGCTTGTGCGTGTGTTTTACATCCTCACCCCCCACCTTCTCAGAAGCGAGGACGTGTGTGTGTTTACCCACCCTTCCAAATATCTATATAAGTGTTTGTTTATGTCCTCACTCATCCCCTCACACACCCACACTCTCCATAAGGTGAAGATGTGTATGTATGTGTATTTTATTACATCTTCATCTCCATTTCTTTTGGGAGTAATAATGAGTATGTGTTTTTAACAAAACACATATGTCCTCATACTCACCGTCTTCTTAAAGAAAGTGTATATGTATATCTAATATAAATAAATATTAGATGGGTGACCTCTCGGGAAGTCCTGGTTACCGGGTACAAGCCCCGGAAGTGATGATTGACGCTATGTGATTCATTTCACTAGTTTCAATTCCACTTCTTCACCCCTGTGAGCATCACCCGATGCAATGAGTGCTAAGTGAACTATTCAAAAATCATGAGAAATTAGTTAGTTACAACTAGCTCTCATGGAAATGGTCATAGATGAATGACTTACTTAACGCAATTGAATCCCAAAATGATATCTAATAAATAAATATGTCACAAAGTTATATATATATATATATATATATATAAAATTGTAAAACTACAATTTTTAAATAAATAATTTTATTATAAAACTATATCTTTTAAATATAAATAAGTGTGTTTTTAATTTTTAATTTTTTTTAAGTGTTGATTAAATTTAAAATAAATATATTTATATTAATTATTAATAATGTTAATATAAAAAATATATAATTTACACTCTATAGAAAATTGTATAATATTCACATTTAAATATTAATTTATCTATAAGGAATAGATTAATTGGTTTGAGTGGGGTTACTTCTTACTAGGTCTCAAGTTCAGATTTCATGGGGAGGGATTGAGGCTAGAAGCCACTTTTGGGAAAATTAAACTATCTTAAGGAGTGTCCAAACTAGACAGAACTTCTCACAATCCTAATGATAGCATTCCACTAACATCTCAGTGTAGATTCATAGTTCTTCCATCTAATAAAGAAACTAGCTCCAACTTAAACTCAATCCCCCCTCTCCATATAATATTTAAAAAAAAATTAACAATTCAATATAAATACATTATTCAATAGCATTAATAAAAATATATATCAACAAAAATCTCATTTTAAACTTAATGTTTCATATTTTCCTACAATATAATTATTGAACCATTAAGTTATTATTATCTAAATAATTTTTATATTCAATATTAAATTATTATTATCTAAATAATTATTATTTAAAGCATAAGTAAAATTAAAGCTTAACAATTTAAAATAATAACGAGCTATCCAATCAATTGTTATATTACGGAAGACAACTCCTCGTATAAAAGTCTCAAATACGCTCTGAATGGATAAGTTGATTCCGTTAAAATCTCTATGATTGTGATTTATATTTTTTAATCAGATTGAGTTTAAGGTTATTTATTATTTTAATTAAATTAAATTAGGTTGATATTAGTCTTAATATTAAACACATTTTCAAGATGCTGTTACAGAGATTGCAAAATAAAAAAAATGATTTAGTCACCTGCACAAGCACATTATTCAAATATAATTTTCTTTCATATCTTCAGGGGAAAGGAATAGAATATAGTGATGAGTTAGTGGAATCGTACAACTCATTGAAGTCACAGGCTTGACACTGACAGCTCATGGCTAACATTGCACGCCATTTTGCACCCTTGTCTCATTTTGACTGTCAACACACAAAGGGGATAAAATGGAATTTAATGTCAGACCTGACATAAAATTTCAACTGTGAGCACTTTTCACACTCAAGGTGAGCTCGCAAAACAGTTAGAATAATGTAAAACAGACAGAACAGTTAAAAATATGTCATGGAAAGAGATTGAACGGTTAAAAAATGCCAGGAAGGGAGAGAGAATCCTTGTAGCGGTAGTAGGAAGCAATATAATACTAATCTACGAGATACAATGGAGGCTAGCAGGGTAGGTAGGTTAGATTTAGTGCAGTGACGCATGATTAGTTATTCTAGTAGTACCCATAATCTAATATGCATGATGGGGTAGTACGAGATCCATAAAAGGCCTTATTGAAGCAATACTTTCACTCCTATTGCAAGCTTCTCAGAAGGACTGCAGTACATCCTCTGAAATTATTTATCTGCCGAAGGCTACTAGGTCAGATCTGTGGCGGGCATAAGCCAAATGGGTCATCTGAGATATCTAGCGACTGTGGTGGTTGTTGTTGTGATCTCAATGTTCACAAATGCAGACCCTGATCCTTTGCAAGATTTATGTGTGGGAGACCTCAAATCCGCCAATACCCAGACTGTGCATCTCAATGGATTGATCTGTAAGGACCCTGATAATGTCACTGTTGATGACTTTGTCTATGAAGGAATAAAGAGACCAGGCAATGCATCTGCTACTGGATTTGCTGGGACATCTGTGACTGCCCTGCAATTTGCAGGTCTCAACACTCTGGGCATGTCTCTGGTTAGGGCAGATTTTGAACCTGGTGGTGTGAATGTCCCCCACCTGCATCCCAGAGCCACAGAGATTGGGTATGTTGTGGAGGGGACTCTGTATTCTGGGTTTGTCACCTCACAGAACAAGCTCTATGCCAAGATTCTCAACAAGGGCGATGTGATGGTGTTTCCCAGGGGACTGGTGCACTTTCAGATGAATGTGGGAAAAAGCCCTGCTGTTATTGTGGGGACGTTCAATAGCCAGAATCCCGGAACGGAGAGGCTCCCATTCACTCTGTTTGGATCAGGGATCAGTGATGAGCTTCTGCAGAAGGCTTTTCAGCTCAGTAAAAAGGAAGTGAAGTCCTTGAAAGCCAAGTTTGGCCCTAAGGTCTAGATTGTATCTCTGCAATTGTTTTTCTGTTAAAAAGGTAACTTTTTAAAAAAAGTATGTGTGAATCTTAGCAGATGCTGCATTTTGCTCCAGGATCGCTCCTGATGTTCTATTCGCAAATATTTAATGTATTTTACAAGTATGGCGAGGGAACGAGGCCTTGGTTCAGTGGCTATATGCTTGTATTTCATGAATTGGAATAAGTTATATTATTGGAAACAATGCAGCCAATTATTCATGTTTCTCATTCTTCAGTTTTATTTGAAACAATGTAGCCACTTAATCCTGTCTCTCATTCTTTAATTAAATTCTGTTCTTTATCGTTAATCACAGATGTGCTTCCTTCTTTTCTCTCTACCTTGGCTTGGTCTGGACATAAGTTCAGCGCTCCTGTTTTCTTCACATACATTAAATGCCAACTTACTGTAGTGGTCTTAAAAAAAAAAAATTGCATTACACTTCCTTGGAGCATTGCAAATGACATATATAACCTATAATTTCAGCGTTTTAGCACATTGGTAGGCAATTCCTCTAATTTGATCTTGAATAATGTTGAATAATGCAGAAGATGTCATGGATGATTTCATGGCTGGCCTATTTCTGTGGTAAATTTCCACTATATTTTTCTTATTTTTCTTTTTTTCCGTCATGTTGAAAGACAATGCCCCTATTGAATTATGCGGTGGCAACCATCAAACTCATAATAGGATTCACCTGGAGTTATGGTTGCCCACATAAGTGTTTTCTTGACAATGTTGAAAATTACCAAGCAACTAAATCTCAATATATTGTGCAGAAGTGATAACACGCTGTTGAAAAATTACCAATCAACTAAATCTCAATTATTGTGTAGAACTAATAACTGTTAAAATCTGCAATGCAATTCTTCTAATGTGTGAAGAAAGGATGGCATCACTTTAATAGGGTTGAATGGGGTTTGTATATGCAGCTTTGGATTTTGAAATTATCATTCAATTGATATAGATTGCACATCAGATTGCTGGGTAGCTTGGTTTCCTAGCTTCGGTCCTCTGATTCCGGGAGGTTACACAAGGTGGAAACCCAGCTACAGCAGTTACCTTGTATGCCAGCCAGGGAACTCTGTTCTTTACAACGCAGCAGTAAAAGTGCGAGAAATTTATGGCTGTCCAGACAACAAAAAGTAAAGCAATTGTGAAGGCTGAGAAATTAAACTAAAATAATTGTGAAGGCTAAGAAATTTATGGCTGTCCAGATTACTTAAGCCAAGGCAATTGTGAAGGTTGAATCCCTGTGCATTGAAAAAAAAAAAAGAATTAAACTAAAACAATTAACAATTGTAAAGACTGAATCGCTGTGTATTAAAAAAAGATTAAACTAAGGCAATTAACAATTGTGAAAGCTGAATCAATAGTGAAGGCTGAATTAATTGTAAGGATGTATCCCTGTGCATTTGAAAAAAGTTCGGTCCAGACAAGTTAAACTAAAGCAATTGTGAAGGCTGAGAAACTAACGCAATTAACAATTGTGAAGGCTGAATCAATTGTGAAGGATGTATCCCTGTGCATTTGAAAAAAGTTCTGTCCAGACAAGTAACTAAGCAATTGTGAAGGCTGAGAAATCTATGACTGTCCAGATGACTTTAACTAGAGCAATTGTGAAGGCTGAATCCCTGTGTACTAAAAAAATTAAACTAAAGCAATTGATAAGGCTGAGAAATATATGAATCCCTGTGTACTAAAAAGAATTAGGCTAAAACAGTTGTAAAGGCTGAAAAATCTGTAACTGTCCAGATGACTTAAACTAAAGCAATTGTGAAGGCTGAATCCCGGTATATTAAAAAGAATTAAACTAAAGCAGTTGTGAAGGCTGAGAAATCTATCTGTCCAGATGACTTAAACTATAGCAACTGTGAAGGCTGAAAACTTATGCATTTAAAAAAAAATATGACTATCCAGAGACTTAAACTAAAGCAAATTCTGAAGGCTGAGAAATTTACAACTGTCCAGATGACTTAAACTGAAGCAATTGCGAAGGCTGAATCCCTGTGTATTAAAAAAAATATCAAACTTAAACAAATAACAATTATGAACGCTGAATCCCTGTACACAAAAATAATTTAAACTAAAGCAATTGTGAAGGCTGACAAATTTATGACTGTCCAGCCGACTTAAGTTAAAGAAAGCAGTGAACTATTGTGAAGGCTGAATCCTCGTGCATTTGAAAAAAATTAAACTGCGAGAAATTGTGAAGACTGACAAATTTATAACCGTCCAGATGACTTAATCTAAAACAATTGTGAAGACTGAATCCCTGTGCATTAAACAAAAAAGCTCAATCTAAACAATTATTAAGGCTGAATACCTACGCACTAAAAATATTTGAACTTTAGGAATTCTGACGGCTGAGAAATTTATGACTGTCCAGGCGACTTAAATTAAAACCAATTAACTATTGTGAAGGCTGAATCCCCGTGCATTTGAAAAAAATTAAATTTTAGCAAATTGTGAAGGCTGAGATACGTATGACTGTCCAGACGACTTAATTTAAAGCAATTGTGAAGGTTAAAAACTTTATCAATTATGGAGGCTGAATCTCTGTGCTTTAAAAAAAAAATTAACTATAACAATTGTGGAGGATGAATGCCTGTGCTTTAAACAAAAATAATCCATAGCAATTGTGAAGGCTGATAAATTTATGATTCTCCGGACGACCTAAATTAAAGCAATTGTAAAGGTTGAGAAATTTATGACTGTCCAAACGACTTAAAGCACAGACGTCTGAAACTAAAGCAATTGTAAAGGTTGAATCCATGTGCATTAAGAAAAGTAATTGTGAAGGTTAAATCACTGTGCATTAAAAAATTAGAAAATATGTGAAGGTTCAATCCCTGTGCATTAAAAAAACTGTGAAGGTTGAATCCCTATGCATTAAAAAAACGAAAATCATATTGCTGGTTGCGTTTGTTCGATTTGGGGATTTTTCTTCAGATGCCATGTAAATTGAGAATTGAAGCAACACTTATTTTTCTCATTATTCCTGAAAGTGTGGCGATTGAGGTAGATGTTTTGGGGCTGAAAACTGTGGAGAATCCAAAGTTCCTATCTCTATGGAAGTCTCGACATTGACATGAAATGACATCAATGTGATCCAGGTGTCAGATTTTTTTTTCAGCACTAAAAAAAAGCTATATTTCTATTATAAAATCATATTGAGGAGAATTTGTACATGAAAAGGAAGATAGAGATTTCTATTATAAAATCATATTAGGAGAATTATGGAATTCACATGTTATAGCTATATGGATAAAAATAATGATGATAAAAATGCGTGTCTACATCAGATTGGTCATATTGTTCAGCATCAATATAGGCAAAATATGAGGCAGCTATGAGACAAAAAGCAGGATATAGATTATAGAAGAAAGTCATCCAAAATAGAAATTCTAAATTGTAGGGACCAGATCCAGATGTCAGATTTACCGACAATGGCGTTATTGGACAAAATCGTCAGAGCCAATCCGTGAGTAGGTTAAGTTGTCGATCACATCATCCAAGTACAGCTAAATAGCTGGATCAATGCAATCCGGATCGATCGAGTTTTATAAATTTGATACGCGCACTGCAGGTGAAAGCAGAGTATAAAATAAGTACGAAGCAGAGCGCAGACAGTAGGGCATTTTTCGTGTATATGCTTGCTGTACATGTCCTCATCTTATCCATGTGCAGAATGTTGAGTGCGCCTTGCTTTCTGTGGTGTCTGTCACTCCCACGGAGGGTACGAGTCAGATAAAATTGGTAGGATATGCCATTGAACAAAGACAAAACTCCATTTCAAGGAATGTCTTTGAACATAGACACAACTCCATTTCAATAGAATAAAGATAGGACCACAATAACATTGTATCTGTAATCCAATACAGTATACTACATGGTTCATAGTATTCAAAATTTAATTGAATCAATTAAATTGTTGGTGGTTATCATCAGTTTTAAAATATTTGTCAAAATGTCAGAAAGATCCCTGTGACTGGAAATGCTTACCATTTTCTTTGTAATTCAGAATCATGCTCCTTATCAACCTTGTTCAAAACAACCAAGTAAATCCTTCTGCTAATTCAGAAAACCTCTCCCATCCCCTGACCTTCCAGAACTAATAAGTAAATAAAAATTTCATATAATATCATCTTCACTCTTTTTTGAAATAATATTAATAATATAATAATGATAACACTCACATTGAATTACAAACCTTCAAATAATATTAATGTAATGATAAAAATTAAATTAAACTAAATTTTTCTTTACTAAAATTTTCACTATTATTTTAACTATATATAATTTAAATACATATATAGCTTGAGTGAGCCTAATGATTAATAGTGTGTGTTTTCTCTTAAGAGGTGGAGTAGAGTATGTATGCTTTCATAGACTTAGGAGTGGTGGGTCCCTTGTCCAACAAACAAGAGGGTCTTATAGACCAATTTGTATGTGTGTGAGAGAGATTATGTATATATATTTTAGTAATAGTCAATTTAACGAATATTATCATAGTAATTAATTTAACAAAACTTCTCACATTTATTGGAGAAATATACAATACAAATACCATATATGCATGCAAAATATACATCACTTTGATAAGCCACAACACAATGCAATGCAATACTAAGATGACTATGCACAAATAGCACACTAAAATAATACTCAATCAATCATCTCATAAAGCTACCTAATAAAGACTCTCACTCAAGTTTAACCATTTTAAGGAAAGACATCACACACAAATATAATCTAGTCCATTTGGATTATTTAGATCTAGATGCCTAAGCTTCCTAATGGCATAGAAACTCTTCTTACCCTTGTGAAACTCCTCTATAAGATATAATACAAAGCAGGAGGAGGCCATTATGCTCTTGTGGTCTTTGACAATGATCATAGGGTCTAGCAAATCCTTCAATGGAAATGGACATACTTACATAATCCTATGACCCCAAGGTTGGTGGAGGAATAATAAATGAACTTGGTGGGAGTAGACCTCCATAGCTCTTAGTGATCTTGTCCTAACTTAGATTAGTCCCTATTCAAAATGGATTTCCCTTCAAAGCCCTATAGCCACACTCACCCTAGGTTCTTGTATAATTTTGAATTCACTATCATGGTTGCTTGGGAAATTACATGTATATGACATGACACCATTGCCCAAGGAACTATCAATATATCATATTTATTTGTCAATAAATAAAGAAATAAATAAATAAAACCAATATGTGATCTTGTTATGCAACCAGCTCACAAAATAGAGAAAAGATAGATCAATGACTTGAGAAATAGCCTCTTTGAGGGGGAAACCTCCTTTACATTACATAAATGAATAGTTCTTGGATGATACAAATGATAAGACCTCCTTGGTATATATAGGGGTCTAAAGGGTCACAATATGATTAAAGCCTACATAACAATAATAATGTAAGGGCGCAACAATAACAATAGTGGGCTTCTATGGGGCACAACAATAACAACATGGGCAATACATGGGAAAAATAGTAACAATAAGGGGGCTACACTAACAATAACAATAAGAGGAATACACTAGTATTGCAGGGACCTAACATGCCCCTCTCCTTCAAAAAAGTGTTGTCCTCAATGCTTGAGTTGTTTCGGATGCTTCTATATAAAATTCTCATCCTCTCATGTGGAATCTTCAACGGGTAAGTTCTTCCACTTAATGAGATACTATGAAATTAATTGGTTTTGTCGTTGTCAGGTTCTTGTTTCTGTGATTGCTTTAGGCTCAAATATGATTTTCCCTTCTTCGTCAAGTTTTGACAACACTGTTTGAATTGGGATCTTGTCACCGATAACCTTCTTTAAGCATGAAACATGGAAAATTGGGTGTATTCAGAAAGATGCAGACAACTCCAATTTGTATGCCATATTAACAATATTTTATAACACCTTGTAAGGACCATAGTACTTGAGTGATAATTGATTATCCTTGTTAGCTTGATTGAGGGGAATTTGTATGTATGGTTGTAGCCGTAAAAATACCCATTTGCCTACATAAAAAATTCTTTCACTGTGATGTTGATCTGTCTGTTGTTTCATTTCATTCCGCGCTATAGTGAGGTTATCCTTTAAGAGTTAGAGAACTTGTTGTTGATGCTCGATGTCATCTTCCACTGTTTGAACCTTATTTTTTTTTTTAAAAGATGATGTGATGGATGGTGAATGATATCCATAAAGTGTCATAAATGGGGTCATTTTTTTGCAATATGGAAGGAAGTTTTATACCACCATTCAGCTAGAGGTAACCACTTGACCCATTATGTTTGTTTATCATATACAAATCAATGAAGATATCCTTCCAAACATTTATTCACTATCTTAGTCCGATCGTCAGATTGAGGATGATAAGATGAGCTATGAGCTAATTTAGTACCAAGACAAGAAAATAATTATGTCCAAATTTTTCCATTGAAAATGGGATGTCTATCACTTACAATAATCTTTGGGTTTCCATGTAGCTTTTGAATTGCTTCCATAAATGTAGTAGCGATTGTACTGGTTTTAAAAGGATGAGGTAATGCACAAAAGTGTGCATACTTTGTAAGTTTGTCAACTACCATGATGATGACACTCTTTCCTTTAGACTTGGGTAAACCTGTGATAAAATCCATTAAGACGTCCTCCCAATGCTGACTTGGAATGGCTAAAGGTTGTAATAGATTTGGGGTCTTAATTGTCTCAGCGTTATTTTGTTTGCAAACCAAACATTCTGCCACAAACTTCTAAACATCAGATTTAAGTCCATCCAAGAAAAATTCCTTCTTGACCCTGTGGTAATTTTTTAAAAACCCCGAGTGCCCTCCTAAGCGGGAGGTGTGCAATTCTAAAATAATCTTTTGCTTGAGTTGGGAATTATTACAAAGATATAAGTGATTTTTGTACCATAATGAATCATTTTTCCAGTTAAATGCATCGGATGTACTGGGATCTTGTTTCAACTTTTGAATGAGTGTCCACACATCTTTGTCATTTATCCCTTGCTTCAGTTATATAATCAGGTTGGATAATAGAAATGGAACAAAACAATGCATCTACAACAACATTTTGCTTCTCTTTTTTGTAGATGATTTCAAAGTCATAACCCAACATCTTTGTGACCCATTTTTGCTTCTCTTCTGAAGATAATCTTTGTTACAAAAGTTATTTAAGACTATCATGATATCTTTTTACCTTGAAGTGTCTTCCCATTAGGTCAGGTCTCCATTGCTTTAGTGCACATTGTAGTATTTCCAAAATTTCCTTTTCATAAATAGGTTTGTGTAAATACTTTCCTTTGATTGGATGACTTTTAAAAGCAACGGGTTTTCCTTCTTGCATTAAAACAACACCAATTCCATTTCCTAAGGCATCACATCCACAATAAAGGATTTTGTGAAGTCTAGTGTAGCTAAGACTGGTGCTTGGCACATTACCTTTTTAAGATGTTCGAAGACCTTAGTTGCTTATGGAGTCCAAGAAAATGCATCTTTCTTTAGTAATGTTGTTAGAGGTGCTACTATTATCCCATAATTCTTAACAAACTTGCGATAGTACCCTATCAACCCAAGAAATCCTCAAAGATGTTGTAAGGTTGTGTGGATTTTCCATTCCTTAATGGGTTTAATTTTGTTAGGGTCTACCTTAACATCCTCATGAGATACAATATGACCCAAATGTTCCACCTCATGTACTCCAAAGAAAAATTTGGAGGTTTTTGCATATAATTTTTCTCTCCCAATAATTTGAGCACCCTATCAACATGTTGAACATGATCCTTCCAAGACTTGCTATAGATTAGTATATCATCAAAACATACTAACACAATTTTTCTAAAGAAGGATTTGAAAATGGAATTCATCAAACCTTGAAATGTGGAAGGTGCATTAGTAATGCCAAAATGCATGACCAAAAATTCATAATGACCCTCAAGAGTTTTGAATGTTGTTTTCAGAATGTCTTTAGTCTCCATTCTAATTTGATGATATCCTGAATGAAGATCCAGCTTGGTGAAATAAATTGTTGCACATAATTCATCCAACAATTCATTAATGACAGAAATGGGAAATTTATCTTTAATAGTGAGCTTGTTGAGCTCCCTATAATCAGGACACATACGCCATCATTAGGGGAATTTTGAGGACTAAAATGGGCCTCCTAAGAAAAATGTATAACCAAAATAAATTTTATAAGAACCTATAAAATTCAAAATGATAATGTGAACCATGGGGATGATTCACCATTTTTGGAGTAAAAAAGTTAAAATATTAAAAATAATAAAATAATAAAACTACTTTTTCAACTTATCTCCCTAAGATTTTACTCAAATTTCGAGCGGGAGTACTCGTTGGATGCAAAATTTAATTCCTCATCCAAGGAATACCCATGTTGCATACTTTCGATGGACCCTGTTACAAGAAAAATGAGAAATACATGAAAACACATGATTGCAATAACATTTTTCATGTAGCATGGTCCATCAAAATTATGCAACATGGGTGCTCCTTCGATGAGGAATCAAATTCTGCACTCCAACGAGTGTTTCCACTCAAAATTTGAGTAAACCCAAGGGAGATAAGTTGAAAATATGAGCTGAAAAAATAGTTTTTTCTTTTTCCCCTCTAAAATTTGATGATGTAGTATAATCTTATTTTATGATTTCCACTATTATTTTATAATTTCCTTAGGAGGCTCATTTTAGACCTCAAAACTCCCTTAATGGATCCATTCTTCTTGTGCACCAATACTAATGGAGTAGAGAAAGAACTTTGACTAGGTTGAATTATACCAACCTCTAGCATTTAAGCAACCATGCGTTCACTTTCACTCTTTTGGGAATATGGATATCTGTAAGGTCTGATGTTTGAAGGAAAACTTCCTGGAATCAAATTAATAGAATGATCATGATCAAGAATATGTGGGAGGCCTTTGGAAGTCTCAAATACCTTGGAATGATTTCCTGACACTTTTTGGAGATCAAGAGAAATAGATGGTTTCGATGTTTGAACCTCTAGTGAGCATAATTGCGCAATGACGCCCCATTGTTCTTTCTTCAGAAGCTTTATCATGCCATTAGAGCTAATTATATTTCCTTGTTTCCCTTAAATACCCGTTAATTCAACTTACTTTCCTTCCCAAAAAAAATTCAAGAAAAGTTCTTGAAAATTAAAATCTATCATCCCCAAATATTGTAACCATTGGACTCCTAGTACAACATCAACAACACCCATTGGAATGGAAAGCATTGGACTATTCATTAAATATTCCCTCATGGTTAGCTTGATATTATGGAACTTTCCAGAGAAATTTATAGTTCCTCCATTTGCAACCATCACTTGACAGTCTAGTGCAGGATAGAGGAAGCAATTCAATTCCTTGGCTATCTTACAATGAATGTAATTATGGATACTACCCGAATCAATCATTATTACCTTTTTATTCTTGATATATCCTTCAATCTTAAGAGTTTGAGGAGTGGTAATTTCTTCCAATGCATTACAAGATATGGTCGGATCCATTTCTTCTTTCTCTGGGGTTGGTTCTTGGTGTATATCCTCCTCTTTTGATGTTTCTTGTTCCTTCTCTTTAGAATCTATGCAGAATAATTGCTTCTCAGCACACTTATGACATTTAGTGTATTTAATATCACAACTGTAACAAAGCCTTTTTGCTCCTTTTTCTCCAACATTTTTGGCTTGAACATTGTGGCTTGTGGAAGGCTAGGAGAAGCAACACTTCCATCTTTATAGTTGTGAGTGGTAGACTTCCATGTTGCCATAATTTTTCTTTCTACTTTTCTTGCCACCCTGAATGCCTTCTCCAATGAATCAAGTTCCCAAAGGCAAACCTCATGTTGGATATTATCCTTCAAAGTCCCTATGAATACATCAATCCTATGCTCCTCTAGAATATTAGTTACCCTAATATTCAATTTTTGGAAGTCCTCAATGTGCTCCGCCATTGAACCCTTTTGTTTGAGATTTATCAATTGGCTAAAGAAGGTGTTGCTCTTTGTATCCTCATAATGTGTTATCATTTCCTTTGACCAAGTGACAAGTGGTTACGAGAAAAAAAACCATCAATGACATACAAATTGATTGGGTTCTAAATATAAAGATGCAATGTGTACCTTTTGTGTGTGTTGCACATCATGTAGATCAAAATATTGCTCCATCTGTAGTATCCATGTTAATGGATCCTTTCCATCAAACTTCCACATACCTATATTTGTAATGTGGTGGTTCTTAAACCCCACATTAGAGTCTCTAAAATCATAATTCATATTATTTTTTCCTCATCATTGATGAGTCTCATTATTGCAGCAAGAATGCTGCAACTCCCAAGGCTACCGACTTTAATTATCAACCCGGGGTTCATACAAACTTAAGAGGTATCATCACTATATGTGCAACATACAATGTGTCCTTCCTGTGTTGTCATGATGTAATGGAGTGTGTATATTAAAATCAAATCCTAAACTAATTGCAAAAAATGAACTGCTCGAAATGGAAACCCTAACCTATTGCAAGAAATAAAGTACAAGGAAAGAAACATATTCTAATTGCATAAAGATCATGAAATAAATGTAAAAGAAACATAATTCAACCCTATTTATCACATGTGATTATTTAAACTAACTGAGCATGGAATCTGATCTAGGGAGTATTAATTGTTGCATGCATGTGCTAATTAAGAAATAAAAAATAACTAGTTTTCTTTATCTTTTCATTTTATAAATGCAAATGCTAATCTTTCCTTGTTCTTTGGCAGGGGAGACAAGTGTGGAGGAAGATGGGTACAATGGTTTTTATGGCTTGGAGGTCAAGTAGAGGCCTAATCCTAGCTTAAATGATGATTTTTCTCAATTCGGGCTCAAAACAGGTTGCTACAAGATTTCTTACAAGATGTACTAGTTCCTACAAGATGTCTATAGGATCCCCTGTTTTATTACAAAAAGTAGGCCGAAAGCTTAGGAAGTGGTCTAGAAGGTGGAATGGAGCTTGGGAAAGGTGGATAATGGAAGAATAAGGCATGGAGGTGGTGGAAACTACCCAAAACTCAATGGAGGTGGCTTAAAGATGGGTAGATTTGCTCAATGCAAATGGCAATTTTTACTTATAAAACAAGAATTCGGATTGAGATTTTAGTGGATTTTGATGACATGGGTGGATGAGGATTGGATGAGGTGAACGAGATGAGGTCTCCCTGCAATGTAGAAGATTCTGAAAAAACACACATTATTGTTTGCATCTATCCACAAATTCATCTATACATGGGAAATATTTATTAAATAACATAAAATTACAAGTCTAAAAATAAGAAATTCGAGAACTTGTGAGCTAGTAAATCTATCAAATTCATAACCTAATCAAGTGAAAATGCAATGAGGTAATTTTTTTTATTAAATAAAATGTTTTTGTGATATAATGCAAGTGGAACCAACTTGATTGAAGCTCGTTAGCATGCTCTAAAAAATAGCAGAAATTTGTTTCTATTTGCCACAAAAGAGTTCCAAAAATCTAGATTTGGGAATAAGAAAACTAATCCAAGCAGCTCAATGATTACTATGACCTTCCAAATATTTTCCAATGATGAAATGATGCTTGTGACCCTGCAAAAGAACTTACATTAACCATTTAACCCAATCCTACAACAAGAAATCATTAATACTAAATGTAGAAATAGAAAGAAACAAGCACAACATATGCATGTGAATAAAAAGTGAAAATAATAAAAACAAATGATACAAAAGGGCTCTAAGGTTCCTAGGATGGCCAAGCCCAAGGAAACTCAGAGACTTGTGGAGGAGAACAAGATTTAGATGCTGAACATGACACCAATATTCATTATTTTCATCAGTACAATTACATCCCTGCAAGAAAATACAATGGAGCTGCAAAAATACTAGTTCTCTCCATAAGAATACTAATCAAAATCTATCCCTAGAGGAAAATTCGACTTGGTACTTTAACAAAAATGATTAGGAATAATTCCCCATGAAAGGAGGAAGCTTTCCCCACAAAAATCCCTTAATTAGTGGATCTGGTTCCCAATACTAGGAATCTGCATTAAATGGTAGGGAACACATTCCTAGATTTTCTCAATCATTGGAGTTCCACAATTTGTGCCATAATTCCATAATATCTTGTTTATTTATTATTTAATATTGATCTTCTTATAGTAGGGAGAAAGTCCCTAAATTATCTCCTCCTCAAAATCTTCATAATCTGCCCAATATTCTCATAATATTCCACAAAAATAAATAATATTAGACACAATATGCAATAATTCATAAACCTTCCTAATGAATATATTAAAGTTAAAAATACATTATCTAATGAAAAAAGAGAGGTTTAATGTGTTGAAGGATAGTCAGATGAGCCTTAATTTATGTCTAATTCAAAGGCATGGGCCTTAATTTATGTCTAATTTAGAGACCCATCATACCCCCCTGCTGAAAGTGTTGCTCATACTTTGAGCAACTTAGTGACCTCATTGTGCTTCATTCATGGCCCTGATGGCCTCTCTCTTGTGAATTAAGAATCTTGGTTGTAAGTTCTGTAAGGACAAGCCCAAAAACAAATTTGTGCAAAGAAAAATCATTGTTTCTTGAGACCATTAGCTTGCCTTTTTCTTTTATTTTGTGGCCTAGATGATTGCATAATGACCTTGGAGTTTTCTGTTTTGATTAGATCTCTCTTAGGCAATGCCTTTTTTTTTTAGAACAATTTGTTCATTTCTTCATTCTTGTAGCAACATTTTGCCTTCCTGTAACAGTCATTCCTTTTTCCTTCTGAGTCTTCTAACTGTATAGGAGTGATGAGAAATGATGTAGGTTTGTGAAAATGGAGATGATGCTCTTTTTGTTTTTTTAAAGAAATTTTCAGGGTGAGACATAGTGTACGGTTTGTTCTTGAAATTATGAAATGGGATGGATGAATGATGGATAGATAGTGAATATGAAGTGGATGGGGGGTTTGGAGTGTTGTGGTGACTTGGCCTTTGCAAAAGTTTCTTCTTTTAACTGATGTTCTCATTCCTTGAAATCATCACCCTTCATAATTTGACTTTTCAACATTGCATGAGTGAAGGAGTAAGTTGCAATTAACTAGTTGAAGGCGGCAAAGACTGTTGACCCATCCTTAGCTTATAAAACCTCATTTATCATGCATTGAAAACAAATTTCTAACTATAATATGCTCAAGAGAAGAGGTCAAGAATATTGCATACCTGTACCTACCTGATGATTGTTGGAGAGACATGTATGATGTTGCTGAGTTGATGTTGTTGTGCTGCTCATGACTCGGGTACATCTTCTTGACTGCTTTTTTCTTTTTTGTTGATCTTATTTTGCTGATGGGTTGTCTTCTTGTTGATGTGCAGGTGTTGGCTTCCTTCGTTGCTGCTGAGCTCTGGAGGAGTTTCATTGTTCCTGTATTTATGCTTCTCCTCTTTCAATCATGGTGCTAAAGGTTAGGCCTGGAGCCTGCTATTACTTCAAAATAGGCTGCTATAGGGTTTCTTGTAGTACTACTACAGGAAGTCCTGTAGCTGCCCTTTTTTTTTGAATTTTTGTGTCCTTTCTCTGTTGGAGGGTAAATAGGTATTGGAATGAGTGGAAGGTGTGGCCATAGAGTGACATGGTCATGATGGGTGTTGGCTAAGATGTGGTGAAGTAAATGTCATTTTCTCCTATCCCAAAATAGGCATGTATCATAATTTTTCCATCAGACTGCCTTTCCTATAAATTTTCAAGGCTTCCTCTAGTACTACAAGAAACTCTTGTAGTAATTACAAGAAATCCTATAGAAAGCACAAACTTGCCTAAAATTGGATTTTTTCTATTGCTGGAGATGAATATGGATGAAGGAACATGGGTATTATGGATGAGATGAAATGGATGAAGAAAAAATGGGGCTTTGTATGGCTTGTTGCCCTTTGATCTTTGTGTTTATTATCTTTTTGCCAACCTGCAAAAACCCGAATTGTTATGAGTTGGCAGGTTTGAGGTCCCTGCCATTACTTTTGTGCTTTTTCACTCTCTCTTTTCTTTTTTTTAAAGACAACTAGGTTGTCTCATAGAAGGTTTTCATCATGGTTGTCTTCCTTGGGTGCCTCAAAATAGGTTTTCACCTAGAGGTCTTTTCTTCTTTTCTTTTCTTTTTTTCATGTAAGGCGGAGTGGAATTTGAATATGGATTTTGGTTAGATGGAGTCGATGAGTGATGAAAGTGGTGTTGGGGGACCTATATCAACCTTCCCTAAAGAATACATTACATTTTTACCCATTTCTCCATCATATTGCCTCTTGTAGCTTCTTCTCGGCCTTCCTGTAGAGATCTTGTAGTAATTCAGGAAAACCTCTTGTAGCAGACTTGTTTTGTCCATATCTCACAAATGGTACAATGAATTGGCCTGAAACTTTCTGAGCATGTTGTCATCATAATTATGCACCTCCCCATAAAAAAATATTGGCCAATGGACGCATGAATCTCGAGAAAAATTAAAAATGGATGAAGATGATGGAGGCCTATTTCTTGGAAACCATCCACTGGAATTTTCTGAAATTACTTGAGCATGTTACCATCATCCATATCCATCTCCCCATAAAACATATTTTTAAATGGATGCATGAATATCGAGAAAATTCAAAAATGGCTGTAGGTGATGGAGGTTGATTTCTCGAAAATTGTACACTGGAATTTGCTAAAATTGCTTGAGAATGTTACCATCATCCATATGCATCTCCCCATGAAACAATTTGGAAAATGGATGCATGGTTTGCAAGATATGGCAAGAAAAAAATTGTGCTCTATGTATTTTTGTTTCCTGTAGTAAAATAGAGCCTTCGAATAGTATTTTGGGACCAAGGAAAATGAGCGGTAGAAGTTTGGGAATGACGAGTGGGTGATGGAAATAGATGAGGGTGGTGGATTGGCATGGCCTTGGTCATTTTTGAGCATTTGAGCAAAGGAGGAGAAAGTCAAAATTTGACTACTTTTGACTAGGTTTGACTTAATTTTTTCTTTTTAGTACCAACTTGTTTTTGTTGCTTACAAATGTTGGAGAGTACATACATTCATCAGAGAGATATATGAAGCAAAGATTTTTTATTTTTTCCTTTTTTTTCTTCTAATCCTACTAGCCACCTCAAGGAAGTTTTCAACTAGTAGGTCTACCTAGACGCCTCAGAGGAGGTTTTCACCTAGGATCTTTTTTTCTTTTTTCCCAACCCATTGACTGCCTCATGGAGGTTTTCAATCAATGAGCCAATCTTGGGCGCCTCAAAGGAGGTTTTCACTTGAGATTTTACTTTTTCTCTTATTTTTCATTTTTTTTTCTACCCTACTCTATTTGAAAAACAAAATCACTTTTAAGTATAAGAATACCTCCAATAGAGCCATGTGCACATCAAGATGACAGACAAATTGATGTGTAGGCTTGAAATATATGATTTGACATGTACCTGGATTTTAGAGACCAAATGATTTGACTTTGAAAGAATCAAGCATAGTTGAAGAAGAGAGTGATACTCCATCTTGTTGATTTTCTGGAGCCAAACCTCAATATAACTTTGATGTCCTTGGTTTTCTTGCTTATCTGGATCATTCTTCATGTCTTCTTCTACCATGACCTTCAAATATTCCTCCTTTGGCTGATTGTTGTCTTGAATACATGGAAGATTTGATGGTAACCATGAGGGAGATTTATTGATCTTTGATTTTGTTGTCTGCTCTTCATCAAATGCAGCCCATGATCCTTTGGTATTCTCATTTGAATCTTCTTCTTCTGGATGTGGTCCTTCAATGATATCAAGAGAATCTCTTTTTTGCAATACTCTTCCTGAGCTATGGTGAATACCATTTAGCTCAAGAGGAGATGTTTGGAAGTGTTGTACCTCAACATTGTAAGTGGGTTGAGCTACTTCAATGTGTGGGTTTGGAAATGGTGGTACAGGTAGTTGAGTGGGAGTGGATATTTGAGATGGATGTGATTGGAGTTGTGGTTGTGGTGGATATGAATGGTAGGGATAACATGGAGTTGAGTATGGAGGATATTGAGGATATTGTGGATGGCTCCCATAAGTTATTTGCCAACCCCGTTTCCAAGATTGGTTTTGGGGTTGAGATGGCCAATGTTGCCAAGGAAAGGGTGTGTTCCAATTAATTTGATATGGATCTGCATAAGCTTGAAATTGTGAATTAGGTTCTTGTATCATACTAGGTTGAATAGGCTGCCATGGTCCTCTTGGAGCTACATAACATAACTGCATTGGAAATTGACTTGCTCCATTGTCATCTTGGTAAACTTCAACCTTGGTAATGAGGGGTAATATTTAACATCATGTGATTTTGCATGGATGACACAAATATAAACATCTTATTTTTTCTCATTTTGAATTTTTCACATTTCTACTTGTTCACTTAGATTGCTAAGAATTTATGTTTTAAAGTTATCAAGCAAATTTCCAAGTTTTGTTTAACTTACTGATCTTGATGTTGATTTACTTACTCTTGCCCTTCCTCTTGATATGTGTTTGCATGTTTCACAAATTTCTTCAAATGATAGTTGGTATACATCACCTCCACTCATGAGATCAAGGAGATCAATCCACTCATCCCTAATTGTTCTAAGTAAGAGGATTTTTAATGTGTCGGATCTTAAATGATGTAGTTTTGCCCTCTTAACATTATACATGAGCCTCTCTATTAGATCCTCTAGACTCTCATCTTATCTTTGATTCATTCCAAAGATTTCTTCTCTAAGATCATGATCTTTATATTTTTCTAGAAATATATTTTGCATACCATTCCATGATCTTATTGAATTAGTCCCTAAACTCATGAACCATTTAAGAGCTCTATCCTTCAATGTTGCCAAAAACAATCTTAGTTTTTGAGTTTTTAATAAGTAACCATAAGATCTACAAATGATTTCAAAGTCAAAGAGAAAGGTTTCCAGATCCTCTCACCTTAGACCATGAAATTTTGGAAGAAAAGTTTGAGGGATGTTCTTCATGTGCACACTACCATCAGTATCTTGAATGTGAAATCCAAGAGGATCTTCCTCATTGTCATCATCTCCATCAATTTCTTCTACATTCTTTGCCATCTTCTTCTTCTACCTACAAAAGTGAATGGTGATGTGGCTCTTACTACACCACGTGATGAAATGGGGGGGGTGGGTTGGTGTTGGAGATTTTTTTTGTTTTTATGATTGAATGAGAACACTAATGCAATGCACTTTTCTACTTTTGAAATGAAATATGCCTAATGGAATTATTTCTTGTTTTTGCAAAAAGTAAAAAGAAATGAATCAACTCGGGAAGAAAACAATGCATACTTTGACACCTCCACGACAACGACGCCAAAAAGTGATGAGCCTCGATACTGCAGCGATAATGTTGCAACTCTCAAGGCTACCGACTTTAATTATCAACCCAGGGTTCATACAAACTTAAGAGGTATTGTCACTATATGTGCAACATACAATGTTTCCTTCCTGTGTTGTCATGATGTAATGGAGTCCATGTATTGAAATCAAATCCTAAACTAATTGCAGAAAATGAATTGCTTGAAATGGAAACCCTAACCTATTACAAGAAATAAAGTGCAAGGAGAGAAACATATTCTAATTGCATAAATATCATGAACTAAATGTAAAAGAAACCTAACTCAACCCTATTTATCACATGTGATGATTTAAACTAACTGAGCATGGAATCTGATATAGGGAGTATTAATTGTTGCATGCATGTGCTAATTAAGAAATAAAAAGAACTATTTTTCTTTATCTTTTCATTTTATAAATGCAAATGCTAATCTTTCCTTGTTCTTTGGAAGGGGAGACATGTGTGGAGGAAGGGGGGTATAATGGTTTTGATGTCTTGGAGGTCAAGTAAATGCCTAATCCTAACTTAAATGATGATTTTTCTCAATTCGGACTCAAAACAGGCCACTACAGGATTTCCTACAAGATGTACTAGTTCCTATAGGATATCTACAGGATCCCCTGTTTTGTTACAATAGGCAGGCAGAGAGATTAGGAAGTGGTCTAGAAGGTGGAATGGAGCTTGGGAAAGGTGGATAATGGAAGAATAAGGCATGGAGGTGGTGGACACTACCCATAACTCAAGAAAGGGCTTCAATATGGGTAGATTTTCTCAATGGAAATGACAATTTTTGTTTATAAAACAAGAATTCAGATTGAGATTTTAGTGTATTTTGGTGACATGGGTGGATGAGGTTTGGATGAGGCGAACGAAATGTGGTCTCCTTGAAATGTAGAAGCTTCTACAAAAACACACATTATTTTCTGCATCTATTCACAAATTCATCTATACATGGGAAAAATTTATTAAATAACGGAAAATTACTAATCTAAAAATAAGAAATTTGAAAACTAGTGAGCTAGTAAATCTATCAAATTCCTAACCTAATCAAGTGAAAATGAAGTGGGGTAAATTTTGTTATTAAATAGAATGTTTTTGTGATCTAATACAAGTGGAACCAACTTGATTGAAACTCGTTAGCATGCTCTAAAAATAGTAGAAATTTGCTGCTATTTGCCACAAAGGAGTTCCAGAAATCTAGATTTGGGAATAAGCAAACTAATCCAAGCAGTTCAATGATTACTATGACCTTCCAAATATTTTCCAATGAATAAATAATGCTTGTGACCCTACAAAATAACTTACATTAACCATTTAACCCAATCCTACAACAAGAAATCATTAATACTAAATGCAGAAATAGAAAGAAACAAGAACAAGAGATACATGTGAATAAGAAGTGAAAAGAATAAAAACAAATGATACAAAAGGGATCTGAGGTTCCTAGGATGTCCAAGCCTAAGGAAACTTAGATATCTATGGAGGAGAACAAGATTTAGAAGTTGAACATGACACCAATCTTCATTGTTTTCATCAATACAATTACATCCCTACAAGAAAATACAATGGAGTTGCAAAAATACGGGTTCTATCCACAAGAAGACTATTCAAAATCTATCTCTAGAGGCAAATTCGACTTGGTACTTATAAAAAATGATTAGGAATCGTTCCCCATGAAAGGAAGAAGCCTTCCCCACCAAAATCCCTTGATTAGTGGATATGGTTCCCAATACTAGGAATCTGCATTAAATCACAGGGAACACATTCCTAGATTTTCTCAATCATTGGAGTTCCACAATCTGTGTCATAATTCCATAATATCTTGTTGATTTATTATTTAATACTGATCCTCTTGTAGTAGGGAGCAAGTCCCTAAATTATCTCCTCCCCCAAATCTTCATAATCTGCCCCATATTCTCATAATATTCCATAAAAATAAATAATATTAGGCACAAATATGCAATTATTCATAAATCTTCCTAATGAATATATTAAAATTAAAAATACATTATATAATGCAAAAAGAGAGGTTTAATGTTCTGAAGGATAGTCAGATGGGCCTTAATTTATGTTAATTTAGAGGCATGGGCCTTAATTTATGTCTAATTTAGAGGCCCAACAATCATGATTTTCATGGATTACCTTGTCACCACCGAGAAGTCTTTCTTGCAACAACTTTGTCAAACCTTCCTTCAAACCTTCCATGTTTTCTTTCAAACCATCCATCTTAGCTTCTATTCCATCCTTCAAACCTTTCATGTCTTCTTTTAAACCATCCATGTCATCTTTGGTTGCTCTTTGTGAGAGCGAAATTTGTTGCACTTGGTTCTGTAATTTTGATATGTCATGTTGCAATTATTCCTCTTCATGCGTCATAGTAGAGCTTTATGAGGGATTAATGGGTGTAGAATTATTTTGTTTTGGAGGAATTTTAGAACCAAATATTGATATCTATGCTTGAATATTCCCTTTGAATCACTTCAAACTGATTTTTCAAACAAAAGTTATGCAAAATTTAAAAAATACACACTTTTTTCTTGCGATTTTGGAGCTTAATATTGCAATTGTTGTATCTCTATAATTTCGGATTTCCAAGGTCTAGAATTTGGTCCTATAATAGCTCTCTGAATATTATTTCCAATTCCACAAGTTAAACGAATATTGGGGTTTTCAATATAGAGTTATGCCAAATCTCCCATGATGTCCTGATTATGAACTAGTTCAATAGAGAAGTTGTACGAGATGCCACATGTCACTGTTTCAACATTCTGCCCTAAAATTTCTACAAGAAAAACTACATTCCATTCAATTTCATCCATGTTTTACATAATTCAAATCCAATGCTTGAAATGAAAGTTATGAAAATTTTACCTAGGTCACCTATTTGAGATAGAATTCGGGAGTTTGCAAAAACCCTAACTTCCTCGAATCATATCTCATAAAATATAGCGAACCAAGATCTTAAATTTTTATAGAAACATTATCATGATTTCAACTCCATGTGGTCAAAATTTCATCTTCTGAAGCTGTGTAGAAAAAATGACAAGATGATCTGTTTGAAGAAGCGAAATCCTAGAATCCAAAGCTTTGAAACCGAATGTTATGCAACCAACTCACAAAATAGAGAAAATGTAGATCAACAAATTTAGAAATAGCCTCTTTGAGGGGGCATCCTAATTTACATTACATAAATGAACAATTCTTGGATGATAAAAATGATAATACCTCCTTGGTATATAGGGGTCTAAGGGGTCATAATATGATCAGAGCCTACATAACAATAATAATGTAAGGGCTCAACAACAACAATAATGGAATTCTACGGGGCACAATAATAACAACATGGGGGATACATGGGTAAAATGAAAACAATAGGGGGCTACAATAACAATATAAGGGGAATACACTAGTATTGTAGGGACCTAACAGATCTAGCCAACTCATTGTTGATATTATTATCAACACCAAAATGTTATAGTCTCCTCCCTATCAATATTATAATTTGATTATTTAACGATCCATTATCTAATTATTAGGTTATAGGAACATGTGCACCTTTACCATTATACATGTCTTCACTGGGATCATACACATTGAACATATACAAATTAACCTATATATCAATTAGATATTTGTGCCAGGATTAACTAAACTAAATTATATAAATGCATGCCAGTATAATAATGTAAGATCCCCTAAATGGGATTTAAAACACATAAAAACAACATGTAACACCATTTTCATTTCATCAAAAAAATTAATCATCATAATTAAATTATTAATACTAAATTCTCTCACTAACACCATAAGGTATCTCATAGTGTTATGAAGATAATATGATCATGATCACATATCACACAATCATAAATCCCTAGATAACTTTTTGCTCACAAAAGTCACATTATCTGAAATTCATAAACATGTTTGGTCAAACCTATTCAAAGGTATTTGATTCAGTTCACCCGGCAATCATAAGATCTAAGTTGAGATCAACCAAGGGCTTAGAATTTGGGGCACTAAATACACACATAGCTAAACACAAGCTACAATGATACCACTATTTCATCAACCTTTTTAATGTTGACTAAGATCATGATCATCACATTCGACTATAACCACAGACTTAACACTATACCCTCTTTGGTTTTAGGGCTTTTTCCCACCCATATTAAAGTAATAAAGGAGATTAGGTGCATAGTTAAGCTCACTAGCTAGCTAAAATTTTTAATGAGTAACATGTAAAATCATCCAATTTTAGCAACATTTCATTTCACAACTTAACAATAATTCATTGCCTATCCTTTTCTCTCGTGAACAATTATCTCCATAACGAGTCATGAATCTCTTTACCCACTAATATTTAACACACAAGAATTAAACATGAGGGCAATATGTGGTATCATATTCCAGCTTTATGGCTACCATTTCTTGTAACATACAAATTTTGGTACTAACCATGAAACACCACCCACAATATGGTTATAGGTAATCATGTAACCACGTGATTTCTATGGTAAACCACTCTCCATGTCAATAATTTCACAAATTATTCTTATAGGTCGAAGCACACCCTTGGTTAACTTATAAATCATAAGAATACACAATTTACTCTACCTCTGAGTTCAAGGTGATCTCATTAGAAATTCCAAGGGTATAACATCTTTCTAGACTCATGAATACCATTAACATTTAGGTTATATTTTCTTAGAAAGCATTTCAATGCCTTTGCTTCCAAAAATCCAACTACTCATCTATCTTCATAGAGATAAACATTGGTACATGTATTTTTTCTAGCCACTTGTAATTTGGTTGTCACACCCCTTTATCCAAGTCATGTTCCTCTTGTACCATTATTGTTTATAGATGCCCAAAGTGCCATCTTTTTAGCACCCGCCCAATATTTTTTTTTCCATATTTTTCCCATTTCCTTCTCATCTTAATACCTTTTTAATCCATGAGGATGCATTTGTGGTTGAGGTATTATTATCCTCTTAGTATGCCATTTTATTGCTTATTCTTATGCATTTTTAGGGATTTATCACCTTTTTGTACTAGTAATGGTATACAGGAAAAAAGGACTACAAAGGTACCTTCCAAGCACATGTATTGTAACTCTCTTAATAGCTATTGCAATTCCCTACAAAGACACAAGTGCTACAAATCTTGAGTGTAGTTATTGCAACTTTGCCTAAGCGCATAAGTTGTAGCTCTAAGTTTATGTCATCATTGTTGTAACTTTGCATGTTGTGACTCTTGCCTCACAATGTTATGATTCTTTCCTCACCTATGTTGTGACTCTCACCTTAGTAAATTTTTTGCAACTCTCACCACGACTTTTGCTAAAACTCTCACTTAGGCCCATTGCTGCAAATTTGGAGAAAGGATGTTGTAACTCAACGACAACTGTGTCAATGCACTAGTCAACCAAATTGTTGTCGCCTATAGATCAACCAAGAAGTAAACAACTATATTTTTTCATGTGATAGAGGTATATAGGCACTAATAAAATATGATGACTAAACTACCACTTCTGACACAATAGATTGAGTCAACTATGCCCTATTTTTATTATCTTTTCTAAAATCAATGTAATAGGATGGAACCACCTAATTCTCATGGTTTACAATCAACTTCTACACATTATGTATAAAAATATCTGCTCTCTTTGAACTAAGTAATTATAATTAGAATCAAAATTTGAACTAGTCTATTGTCTAATCAGTGATTTATTGTAATCACATTTGCAGATTTCCTATAATATAAATTTCCTCTCTGTTCTTGTTCAATTGATGGTGTGTTGAGCATCTAGCATTTTATTGCTTTCATAATCAATGTTTCATCTAAGGAGGTATGGAATCCTCCTTATCTAGGTATTTTCTGTAGTCATATCATTGTTGTAGTGATATTTACAGTTTAGTTTATTTATGCAATTACTCTATTTTTCCTATTGTTGTAACTCTGAATTCTAATTGTTGCAACTATGACATTTCATATTGTTGCAACTCTATATCATAGATTGTTGCTACAACCTAGTTATTGATATTGTTATTAACTACAAACTAATCATTTTCATACGATTTATACAATAAATCATGACTTAGATCAATTCTGCAACTCATGTCGATGCAACTTCACTTTAACATCATAATACTTTGTTTTCTAGAATTTTGATTTCTTTGTTTTCAATTTGGTTCAGTTTGATTATTATATCTATAACATCTGATTTGGTCATGTTTCCTTCATAAAAAAAGTGTGCTTGATATATTTTTATCCACTACATTACGTTGCACATGCAACTGCATTTCTGTCACAATAACGAAGATTGTCTTGATACTAGAGTAAGTCATATTTGATGCTTGTGGGATTTATTTTTCGCAGGTGTGAATTTATTTTCCTATAATTTAGACTAAGAATTTTGTTCTTTACATTCCTGCAAAATGTGGATTGGATTACAAGTGTGGTGTATATTTCTCTTGGTGACTTGTGAAAGCATCTCACTATATTTCCCCGTGACATGCATTTAGAATACCACAACTTGATATTGAACTAACATAGATGGTGCATGATAGTTCAAAGGTTCCATATGAACCTTGGTTGATAATTAAATGTACATAATTTTGGTTGTATTTATGAACAATAACAAAGGTGATTGAAAGGCCCATCATGATTGGCATCGTTGCTGGGGAACTATTAATAATGCAATCATTATTTTGTTTCCTGATTATTGTGTACTTTTGATTGTTTTTTTTTATTTAGTAGAGAGGATTTATTTTCCAGTAGTTTATGAAATCAATTTATTTTTACAACAACTAACCTTATATAGAATGAATCTTTAATTTTTCATTCCTAGAGTTAGAGATTAGTAGGGTAGATTTACCAAAATCCCCCATAAAATTAATAACTTAGGCTAGTCTCAAGAGGAAAAAGGGCATAGTCAACCAAACTACTTGAATACCAAAAAAATCCCTTTTTCCTAAATAAGACTAAAATATCTATCCAAAAGCCCAAGGTTGTATAAGTTTCATTCCTTGAACCAATGAAAATTCTCTTTTTTGAAGATCTAATTATTGAGTAGTTCCACTCTAAAGAGATGACTTTTTTTGGCTCTCCTAAAGCACCTTCAGAGGAAGAAGACAAGCCCCAAGAAGAGATGGTCCATGAATTTAAGAAAGAATAAACCAATTTTGAATTCCTAATTCTTGAGTTATATGAGGAAACCAAGATTAAGAACATTCCTCATGTAGGTCTACCAAGCTTTCACAGTCTATCCATGGAAGATCCTGACACATTCCTCTTTGAATTTGACATACTCTATAGAAGTAATGATTATGTGATAGATGTTCATAAGTTGAAATTATTTCCTACCACACTCAACAATGTTACATTATGCTATTTCATGAACCTTGGCAAGGGTAGCATCCACACTTGGAGTCAAATGAAGCAAAAATTCCTAAAGAAGTACCAAGACTACTACAAGGATAAAGAAAGAAGGGAAGAAGTCTTCAATATGACATAGAATGACGATGAAACTCTTATATATTATGTTGAAATGTTCAACTACAATATTCATAAAAAAAATGAAGGGAAACTTGGCTCTTGAGAAACTACATGTCTTGTTATTAAAAGGAATTCGAGATGATTTCATTAAACTCATCAACCTAATTGGAGGAGGAAATTCCCCTAAACAACCCTATGATGTTGTCATATGTAACAACCTTGGTGAAAATTCCATGTAATAAAAGTAATAAAGGCAACAATAATAACCACGGTTGATGGGACACTTATTCCAAGCTAAATGTTGGGCGAGACATCCTAGTGTGGGTGTTCATTTTGGTTAATATGGCTAAGGAAATTGACAAAGGAAATGGCTAAGGATTTGGAAAGGAAAATGGAATTTTTGGCACATTTATTTATGGAAATAATGTAAATCAGGAGAAAAGAGAGGTGAAAGGTCACAGGTTGCGTGTGAGGAGGAAAATGAAGGAAAATAAAGGAAAATGAAGAAAATAGGGGCCTCATTAATAAAAAAACTTTTGAGGATCAGTACATGGAATTTAGTCAGTTCAGTTTTGGAGCTGATCCAGGTGGATGTGGGTGGCCACCCACCTATCCCACTTGGACCCCCACAACTGTCTCTTTCGGTTTTTCAGTTTCCTTCATTGTAGCACAATTTACTATTTTTAGCAATTTTTCGGGTCCTGAACTACCGGAGCCATTTTGAGGCCCTAAACGACGTTTTTTGGGAACTTTGGGAGCAACATGGGCCTATGGTAAAAAAATTTTCTTCCCAAACTTGTATTCCTCGGATAGATCTTTCTAATGAGATATTGTGTGCGTCAAACGGAGATCGTATGGCAAAGTTACGACCCCAGGAAGTTGATGTACTAATTTACCCAAACGGGGCCCACAGTTTGGCGTTTCATCTCCTAGGGTTAGGTTTTTGGATGTTTAGGGTTTTCCATTGTTTCTCAACAATAAATAGGCCTTCGAGCTTCATTGTAAGACAGTTCAGAGGAATGTAGCTGCCACATCTCTTCTCAGAGATAAAGCTACCATCACCCTAGCTGGTTTATTTCCATTTCTGCTTGTAAGCATATTTCAGTATTTTACATTAATGAAATGAAGTATTATTTCTGCTACATATTTTTATTTATGGTTATTTCCGTAATTTGTTGCATTCCTATTTAAATCCAGAACAGTGGTATTAGAGCGGTCTGCTCTTTCTGTGTTTTTCTTTGCATGTCCCCAACGAGGTCGAGATATAAGGAGTTAGGGCTTGAACTGGTCGAACCTTTGCAAGACCAGCCTCGCAAATCTCGACGGCCTCCCATGGCGGATGAAAGGAAAGACGAGGGGGCAAGAGATCCTATCAAAATATTGCTCAAAGAAGCCCTCGAGCGACAAAGGAACACGATGATGGAAAACTTTGCCTAGATCCTTGAGCGGCTACCCATGGGTGACGCATTGGCTTCCAACAGCTACCCTGGAAATGCCACACCCTTTAAGGTACAATTTAACTTTGAAATCCCCATATTTGAGGGTCAAATAGATGCAAAAGCCGTAGATAAATGGTTAAATATGCTAGAAGGGTATTTTTTTGTTCATGATTTTTCCAGTTGGGAAAAGATTATTTTCGCTCTTCTCAAAGCAGCCCCCCACATCAAGGATTGGTGGGAAACCTACTGCGAGTAGAAGGATGAAAGTACGGGCTCACTATTTTCAGTTGCACCCACTTGGAATTCATTCTGGGATGCCATCAAGGAGCAGTACTACCCTGTCAAAAGCTATGAGGACAAATACATAAAATGGACCATGCTGTGGCAGGGAAGGGACCAAGATGTGTCGGAGTTCACAAACATTTTTCATACCCTTCGCACACAGTTGGGTATCAAGGATTCTGAGCTACATTTTGTACCCAAATACTGTGACTGCCTACACAGATACATCCAGGATGAGATGGAGTTCCTAAACATATCCTCGCTTGGCACGGCGTACCGATACGCTGTCAAAATCGAGCAAAAGTTTAAACAAAAGAAGCGAGACTTTGGATTTGCGAATCCAAAGAACAAAGGACAAAGCCAAGGCGGGGTGACCTAAGATAACCCGTCGAAGCCACAAGAAAAGAACAACACCACGAAGTCAAAGAAGGACACAAGAAAGTGGTGTGAGTTCCATAAGAACCACACTCACAACACAAGTGAGTGTCGGACCAAGCAGTTGCTGGTGGTTGAGTTGAAGGCTTCCGAATCAGATGCATGTTTCGACCTTGAGCCAAAACCTGACAAGGGGAATGGCAAAGGGAAGAAAATCATTTATGCAGAGCCCAACTCCACTGTTGCCACTGCCAAGATATAGAAGAAGGAGCTCAAAGATCCAGAGGAGGGGGGAGTGTCTTTTCCACTCACAAATGTGGGTGAAGGGTTCGTCGCTGCAAATTATTGTCAACAATTGCAGCCAAAAAAACATCATTTCAGCAGAGGTCATGAAGCGGTTGGGCCTACTGACTACACCACACCCACAACTATACAATATCAGGTGGCTTCACTAAGGATGAGACCTCTGAGTCCGCTAGTAGTGTCGCCTTCCCTACAACATCAAGCCCTTCACAAATAAGGTATTATGTGATGTTGCACCTCTTGATATTTGTGATGTACTATTAGGCCAACCATACTTATGGAGGCGACATGTTGTGTATGAGTCAAGGCCTCATGCTGTTATTATTTCTTTGGGTAATTCATTATACAGGATACCGGAGGTAGCCCCACCTATCGCCACATCTTTGATCACTGTTAAGAAATGCAGCAAGCTCATCTCCCAGACTAGGAAATTCATTTTCTGTCTGGTTCGCTCCCAAAGTAAGGGGAAGATCGTTGCCACATCCATGACCCCCGTGAAGCGTTCCTCCATGCAGTAGCAGTATTAGATGGATATGGTCATGAAATCAGACATGAACATCTTCTCCTCACCCATAGGGACACCGTTGCACTATCAGGTCAAGCATTCATTCGATTTGACTCCTAGAGCACCTCTACCCAACGGGTCGATATATCGCTACTCCATTATGGAAAATGCTAAGTACAAGCAGCAACATGATCAGCATTAGGTACCACACAAGTTTCAATTGTGCGACAAAGTCTGGTTGAATCTGTAGAAAGAACGCCTTACAAGAGCCCATACCAAGGCTATGGGAAACAATGCTTTGGAGCACAACATTTCCCCATTCCTTTGCTTGCAACGAGTTTTCAATGTGGACCGCCCTTGACCATGCTTCCCACCATTACTGGACAAATCAGAGGTTGTAGAATAGCTCACCAGAAGTTTCCTCATCTCAGGGAGGAACTCAATGCAATGGGGACAATTGCTTCCTAAGGGGGGAGGAATGACCCAGGTGGATGTGGGTGGCCACCCACCTATCCCACTTGGACCCCCACAATTGTCTCTTTCAATTTTTGAGTTTCCCTAATTGTAGCACAATTTACTATTTTTAGTAGTTTTTCGGGTCCTAAACTTCCAGAGCCGTTTTGAGGCCGTAAACGACGTTTTTTGGGAAAACTGGGAGCAACATGGGTGATGAGCGCCAGTATTGCAGCAAGGATGCTACAACTTTTGGGCTACCAGCTTTACTTATCAACCCAGGGTTCGTACAAACTTGGAGGTGACAGTGCTATATGCACAAGTAAGTGAAGGTCTTGCATGTTGTCATTGTTCATCCGGCGAGAGACCCCAGGGGTTCCAAGCCAGACTTTTATAGAGTCAAAAGAACCTTGATTCTTTGATGGAAGAAGAGAAAATATATTCTAAGAGAGCTACACTACTGCAATAATGAAGACAACAACATAAAATGCTAAATCACACCATATCTTGATTAACCATTTAAACAACTATGCTAAGCAGAATTGCTAAATCATCACTAACCTAATATTGCTATCTAAGCTACAAAAGTAAAGAACATCAAACCATACTAATGTGTGAGCAAGAAAACTAAACTAATTCTGTTTTCACTTTTTTGGTTTTTTTAGGCAAAATCAAGTATGTAAATTAATTGTTCTTGTGGATGTGGCAGGTGGATGGAAAGTGATTGAGGATGGCCAAAAGGCTTATGGAGTGGTTGGATGGTGTGGAAGGGTCCTAGGAGGCTTTTTGTGACTTCCTAGAGGTTCCACATCAATTCGGCCTCAAAACAGGCTGTTGTAGTAAAACCTACAGGATGTACTAGAAACATACAGGATGATCTTGTAGGAATTACAGGAAACATACATGATACGACCGAGTGCTAACTGTGAGGTGTTGGAAAGCTTGGAAAAGGTGTTTGATGAGTGGGATGGGGTGTTAGAAGGTCTAGGAACACTCAGGAGTCAATATCCAAGATCAGAGATGGTTGGATTCGCTCAATGTATCTAGGGTAATTTCAATGAAAAATGACAAAGAAACTAGTAAGGGTGATGGTGGAACAAGAGATGGTTAGGGTAGATGAAGTGGAAGGTGGCTGCTAGTGATGAAGTCTAGGTCTCCTCCTAAAGCACCTGTTGTGCTTAAAACATATGTGTTTTCCAAGAACTATGCACCAAGATACATTTTTATAAACTAGAAAAGCATGAATCAATTGCCTATATTGTAAATGAAGAGAGTGCTAAAGGGAATGAAAGCATGAGTGAGATCTTATTGCAGAATTGGAGTAATGGAAAAATATGACAATTAAATGAACCAAATGTTGAATCAAGACAACAAACTCCAAAGCTCATGCAAGAACTAGAAATCTATGTTTTTGGGGCTGCTGAAGGGTCTCTTCCTCAGGTCATGGTCCCGGGGGGGGGGGGAACTGAGACCGAGACACCTGCTGACAACCTTATGGTGATCCTTTTTCTCCTTGCTAACTTGCTAATTAAAAGAAGGCACAAATGGAAGCAAACTAACATATAACCAATCTAATCTACACTGTTGTAATGGAAATGCAGCTACTAAGCAAATGAACAATTAAAATATGAATCTATGCTAACATACATGTACAATAAAGAGGAGCCTTGGCTGCTAGGGTTGGGCCCTAACCCAAGAGCTTCAGCCCTCTAAGTTAACTCAGTGCTGGCTCAAAACAAAACTCATTCTTATTATCAAAACAATGGATTACATCAAAATTGTCACACCTCTTGTAGCTCGAAAAGTAGAGTAGGGTTTTACAATAAAAAATCTGAATCCTATTGAGGTCCTAAGACTCTCTACCTATACATCTGAAGTTTCCAATGACTTCCTTAAAATTAGGGAGGCTCAGCTCCCAAACTCAAGATAAACTGGTGCTTTTTCTTCACTTGCTCGACTACCTTCTAGTCCTCATGATTTGGCTATTTGCACTCCGAGCTGATGGAGGAATATTCGAATGAAGGGGTAGTAAATGAGGAGGATTTTCCTCCTACAATTCCTCTCCCTTGTCCCATTTGAGTTTTGACCAAGGACTTTGCCAAAATTCCTTGCTTTTATCCTTTAATCCTGCATTAAATGCACATTAGACCACAAAACAAAATATCCAACTCTAACTCATCTCATAAACAAAATATAATCAAAAGTATGCAATAAGTTGTGAGAATAGTTGGTTTGACTAAGCTAGGAGGTGAATTAAGGCCCATATAATTACCTAATGATGAGGCTCATCATCACCCCCCTACTAAAAGTGTTGCTCATCCTCTGAGAAACTTAGTCAATGTCCATGTCCTTCATGGCTCTGGTAGCCTCTCTGACATCCCATGCCTCTGTTGTGGTCTCTTCTTCTTGTTCATAGAATCCTGCTCTCTTTTCTACCTCTTCCCACTGCCACTTTTCTTCTTCTTCTTTTCTCCTTCTAGCATCCCTAGGAGTAGTGGTGGAGTAAGTTTTAGGCCTATCCAATTTACCTTCAACCTTTGCATTGATTACTTATACATAGGTGTCTTGTTGAGTGCCTCTCTCAACCTTTAAGGGGAGTGATATTGTCTGATCTTCAAGCTGTGTGGCGGTGTGTTCCATATTCTTAGGCAAGCATGTATACTATCATCTCCTAGCAGCCTAAACATATCCTCAACGTGAAATTTCTTGCTCTTGGGCAGCAAGATATCTAGGTGCCAGTTGAGGGTCATTTGCAATCAAATTATGGGTGGTGATTAGGGCCATGGGATTTGATTGTTCAACTCTGATGAAAAGAGGTTCATTTTTCTCTCTGGCCAATATTCTTTTCATCTCTACAACTCTTGACTCCTCAAGGTTCATCCATGATGCCAAAGCCATTAATTGTATATCTCCTAGCTTGGCATTAGGGTCCCAAACATTCATGTCTGTGAGGGCCATGTTGTGCAAATAAAACTCAGCCATTTTGGCCCTATCCTCTAGTGTACTTTGATCACAAAGATCAATAAACTGCCTGTAGTCCTTAAATGGCATGGTTCCTCTCTGTGCTAATGTTTTAATCTAAAACTACAACCATTTTTCTATGAGGAAAATAGCATATGATTTAGTTCGCATCCTACACTGGATGGCCTCCAAGGAGAGGTTGGTCATACATGCTAGTTGGTTCTCCCTTTCCTGCAATTGTCCCCTCAGCCATGCATTTTCCCTCTCAAGTTGATCTCTCATTATTGCTTCTCTGTCCCTTAAGCCACTTAGATCTTTGCCCATTTCTTTGAGATTCTCTTCCATGTGCCCAATGTATTCCACCCCTTTTGACTTGGCGATTTGCATCCATCGGTGGGTTTTGGCCCTCTCCTTCTCAGGTTCGAAAAATAATGGGATGGAAAATTTTTGAGGTATTACCCGCCTCCTTCAATAAACTGGTAGTAGGAGTCCAGGTTAGGTTGGGGGCTTGGTTCCTTTATCTCTGGGTCTTCTTCTTTTGTTTCTTGCTGCTCCCCTACCTTTCTTTCCAATTTCTGTGCTTCCTGTATTTTTTGCAGAGTATCCTGTAGGACTGTTTTCGCTTCTTGTAGGTTTTGCTATGGATCTTGTAGGATGGCCTTACCCTTTGGGGAAGTTGATCTAGTACTAGGCCTCCTTACATAGGTGATTGGTGACTTAGGGGAAGGCATTTTGTCTCTTTGTGTAGGGGAATCTTCAATCTCAATAGGAATTTTTGTTGATATTTGTGGCTTCCCTTGTTTGATTCTTGTGCTTGTTATGAAACCAGCTCACAAAAAGATAGAAAATAGAGATCAACGCCTTAGAATTCAGCCTCTTCGAGGGGGAAACCTCCTTTGCATTACACAAATGAACAATTATTGGATGATACAAATGAAAAGACCTCCTTTCTATATATAGGAGTCTAAGGGGTCATAACATAATCAGAGCCGACATAACAATAATAATGTAAGGGCACAATAATAAGAATAGTGGGCTTCTATGGGGCACAATAGTAACAATATGGGCACTACGTGGGTATATCAATATAATAAGTGGGTTGTACTAATAACAATAAGGGGTTACACTAGTAGTATAGGGGCCTAACATGCCCCTCTCCTTCAAAAAACGTTGTCCTCAACGCTTGAGTAGTTCTTGATGATTTTGTATAAAATTCTTGTCCTCCCATGTGGAATATTCAGTGGGTAAGTTCTTCCACTTGATAAGATACTCTGAAATTGATCGATTTTGTAGCTATCGGGTTCTTGTTTCTGTGACTGCTCCAGGTTCCAATATGATTTTTCCTTCCTCTTCAATTTCTGGCAATATTGTTTGAATTGGGATCTTTTGCAACTTTTGAATAAGTGGCCATCTTCTTCGTCCTTCTTCCATTCATCCCTTGCTTCGTTTATCCAATCTGGTTGGATAATAGAAATAGCACAAAACAATTCTTCCACATCCTCATCCTTGAAGAGTCTTCCCATTCGGTAAGGTCGCCATTTTTTAAGTGCATGTAGTATTGCCAACATTTCCTTCTCATAAATAGCTTGCTTGAGATGTAGCAGTAAAAATACCCAATCACCTACATCAAAACATTTTTCACTACGATGTTGATCTACCTGTTGTTTCGTTTGATTTTACACTGAAGTGGCATTATCCTTTAAAATTTGGAGAACTTGTTGTTGATGCTCGATGTGATCTTTCACTGCTTGAACCTTTTTATTCTTGATATGTCCTTCTATCTCTAGAGTTTGAGTAGTGGTAATTTCTTCCAATCCTTTACAAGATATAGGCGGATTCATTTTTTGATGCTCGATGTGATCTTTCACTTCTTGAACATTTTTCTTCTTGATATGTCCTTCTATCTTGATAGTTTGAGGAGTGGTAATTTCGACCAATGAATTACAAGATATGGTTGGATTCATTTCTTCTTTCTCGATGTGATCTTTCACTTCTTGCACCTTTTTCTTCTTGATATGTCCTTCTATCTTGAGATTTTGAGGAGTGGTAATTCTTGCCAATGCTTTACAAAATATGGTCTGATTCATTTCTTCTTTCTCTGGGGTGGGGTCCTAGCGTCTATCCTCTTCTTTTGATGTTTCTTGATCCTTTTCCTACTCCTCCTCTGTATTTGAGTTGACTGTAGCCACGTGTGAGAGGACACCCAGTTTTGCATGTGCTGACTGAATAAAGGTGGCCAAGTTAACTGGCCACCTTTCACTTATAAACCAACTATCTCGTAACCCTTACAAATTTTGATTAAATGATGAATATGAGTGAGTGAGCGGGATACTTACCTGTGGTTTCAATGCCATGTTGTAGTTGTCGAAGATCAGAGGTGTTGCATTGTTTATTTGCTGCATGCCATTCTCCTTCCTCCTCTTGCTATCTGCTAATGGTTTCTTGGCTTTTGCAGGTATCTATGACTGAAGATTTGATGCTGCTGTTGTTGTTGAGCTCCTAGATCATCCTAGTGAAGACTTGTAGTTGTTGATTGGCATTCTGTGGGATAGGCTGCTACAGGATTTCCTACAGGATGTCTTGTAGCTGCTTCTCCCTTAGAATTATTTAATCATGTTGCTAGCTGGGGCTGTGAGGATGGTGCAATGAATGGACAGAGGGAGTAGGAGTGTGTGTAGAGCAAAGGAAACTCAGTTAATGCTTTTACTCCTCTCTATTTTTCTCATTTTTTTTGCTCTATGACTGGCAGAAACTGTTGAAACTGATTTTTTTGTTTTGAATGATGAGTGCAGGGATGATGATGGTGGATGAGGTGAGGTGTTAGATCATGCCTAGGATGAATTTTAGGGACCAAAAAAACCTATAATGTGCCCTCGGATTTCTTCCTGTAGGTTTTCCGAGCCATTGTAATTCCTACAGGATCATCCTGTAGGTTTTCAGGGGATCCTATAGGAATACATGGGATCCTGTAGAAAACACAGTCTTCACCTAAATCAAAGCAATGGAGTGGAAAAATGATAGAAATGATGGAGGGATGAATGGTGATGAGTGGAGGAGATGAATATGTGTGAGGTAGGGTTTCCTTTGGATCATCTTTTTGCTCCTTGACTATCTTTCTCGTCTACCTGCAAATAACAATTGTATCTTTTTCTCTCTTCTTTTTTTTTGAAAAACACCTAGGCTACCTCAGAGAGGTTTTCCCCCTCGCTGCTTGCCCTGGGTGCCTCAAGGAAGGTTTTCACTTAGGGATCTTCTTATTCTTCTTTCTATTTTTCTCATCATCGGGCTGCCTCACGAGGTTTTCAACCCAAAGATGGGACTTAGGCGCCTCATGGAGGTTTTCACCTAAGTCCTTATTCTTTTTTCTATTTTTTTTTTAGTGACTTGATGAGGGAGGAGCTGAAACTTGCTCCAGCATCATCATTGTTTTATTGATATTATCAGTGAACTCTTGTTTTGATAAAGGTCTCTTGTACATTTTCAATCGGTGCCCATTAACAAGCAACAGAATGGATTCTTCATCTATAGTTCTGATTTGCACTGAGCCATTATCATGGCATCTTTCCACAACATAAGGTCCGAGCCATCTTGTCCTTAGCTTGCCCTTGAAGTCTTTATACCTAGAATCATATAACAATGCCCAATCTCCCTCCTGAAATTGCTTCTCCTTAATATGTTTATCATTCCATGTATTCCTTTGAAGCTGAACTATCTATGTATGTAGGAGGGCCTGCATTCTGAATTCATCCAAGCCATTCAATTGGAACAATCTCTCTTTCTATGCATGACTGAGATCCAAATCTAGTTGGGCTACCATCCTCAATGTGTTATATTCAAACTCAATGGACAGCAAGGCCTTTTTCCCATAGACCAACTCATAGGGTGTAAATCCAGTGGTGGTCTTCCATGTGGTATTATAGGCCTAGGTGGCCTCAACTAGTCTCTCTACCCAATCCTTCCTGCTGCTACTCACTACCTTGGTTAAGATGCCCTCTAGTGCCCTATTGGTCACCTCCACTTGCCCATTATCTTGTGGATGATAGGGAGTGGAGGTCCTATGCTTGATTTTGTGATGGCTGAGCAGTTCTTCATTCATGTTGGAGGTAAACTGGCTGCCTCGGTCTATGACTAGCTCTCTAGGGTACCCAAATTGTAGAATACATTCTGCCTTAGGTATTCAACCACCTTCTCTTCTGTTGCTGCCTTGATTGCCTTGGTTTCTACCCACTTAGTCAAATAATTAGTGCACACAATAATGTATTGTTTTTTCTTTGAAGTAGGGTTGATAGGCCCAATGAAGTCCATGCCCCACTTGTCAAATGGCTCGAAAGTCACTTGAGGCTGTAGGGGAATTTCATCTCTTGGAGTAGGCTTTCCCATCCTCTGGCACCGATCACACTCACTAGTGTACTTTTTCACATACTAATGGAGAGTGGGCCAATAATAACCTGCTTTGAACACTTTGAATGTTGTCCCCCTTGCTGCAAAGTGACCTCCACAAGGCCCATCATGACAAGTCAGAAGGATGTCAAAAGTTTCTCTTCCCTTACACACCTTCTCAAGATTTGATCTGGGCCAAGTTTGAAAAGATTGTCCCCAATCTAGGTGAAGGGGGCACTTTTCCTGACTATCTTGCTCTTTTCTTTGGAGGGCAAGTTTGGTGGGAACTATGCTTATACCAAATAGTTTGCTATATTAGCAAACCATGGGGAGAGAACTGAAATAACAAACAATTTATCGTCTAGTAATTGGTCATCCACCATTCCATTTTCACCTGCGAGCAGATTCACCCTAGATAAAAAGTATGCAACAACATTTTCCTTGCTAGGCTTATCAACAATGGTTAGATCAAACTCCTGTAATAAAATCAACCATCTTATAATTCGAGCATTCACATCTAGTTTGTTCATTAAATATTTGATTGCAGCATGGTCAGTATGCACAAATGTTTGATAGCCTGTAATGTAATGCCTAAATTTGTTTAATGAATGCACAACAGCCAGGAGTTCCTTTTCAGTCACAGTATAATTTAGCTCATCCTTTGACAAGTTCTTACTGATAAAATAGATGGCATAGGGCAGTTTCTACTCTACCTGTTCTAGGGAATCTCCTATGGCTTTGTGTGAGGCATCAGCATGAATATGAAAGGGGAGGACCCAGTTTGGGCCTCGGAGAATTGATGCAGTGGTTAACTTACCCTTTAGAATGTCTAAGGCCTCTTGACAAATTTTTAACCATATGAACTCAGAATATTTGGCCAATAACCCAAATAAAGGAGAGGCCAACTTGCTGAAGTCCTTTATGAACCTTCGGTAGTATCCATCTAACCCCAAGAAACTCTTAACATCTCTCTGCTTTTATGGAGGTAGGACCCTTTGGATGATGGCTATTTTGCTCAAGTCCACCTGCAGTCCTCGCCGAGATATTGAATGACCTAGCACGGTCCCTTCAGTCATTAAGAATTCACATTTTTCAGGACTGAGAGACAGGTTCATTTCAATGCATTTGTGTAGTACTTCGCCTAGGTTAGTTAGGGCATATTGAAAATCATAGCCATAAGGTGTAAAATCATCCATATAAATTTCCACTGCATTATGTACTAATTCAGCGAAAATACTCAAGACTGCTCTCTGGAAAGTGGTAGGAGAATTGCATAGGCCAAAAGGAAGGACCCTATAGACAAAATTACCCCAAGGATAGGTGTATTTGGTCTTGTCTTGGTCTTCTAGGTAGATTTGGACTTGGTTGTACCCACTGAATCCATCTAGGAAAGAAAAAAACTTTTTCCCTGCCAGGTCGTCTAGCACTTGGTCAATGAAGGGTAGGGGAAAATGATCCTTCTTTGCAGCTTTGTTCAACTCCCTGTAATCGACACAAATCCTCCACTTACCATTTTTCTTGGGAACTAATACTAGAGGGGAGACCCACTCACTGTTGAAGATAGGGTAAATGAATCATGCATCTAGTAGTTTTTGTAGTTCTTCTTTGACTATATCTTTAAGAGCTAGATTCATCCTCCTTTGTGGCTTCCGACTGCCTTGCAACCTTCTTTGATGTATATGTGGTGAGTACACACTGAGGGGTGCACTCCTTTCATTTTCTTGTAACTCCAAGCGAAGGCTTCTAGGTTTTCTTTTAACATGTTGCATAGCTTTTCCTCTTCGAGATCAGAAAGGGATGGATTAATTTTCAAGGTTTTCTCTGGGCCAAATTCTATGGTTTTGACATGGAGCGGGTTGGAATTGGCCAAGCATAAGTTAATTGGATGATTGTTTTAGGTTTCCTTTACTTCTTCTTCTAATCGTAACGAACTAGGAGTTGGAATTTGGAGCAGGTTTTCAATCAAGTCATCCTTGTTGAAAATGCAACAAGATGATGGATCTTAGTGGAAAGGAGTCGCCTTCACTAAATGGGCCCGTAGTCTATTTTTGGCGCAAAGTCTATTTTTAGACTATGTCTATTTTTAGACATATGGATCATGGTCTATGAGTTGCAGGATGCTATTTGTGGATGATTGGTCATGTTGGTAAAAATAGATGGACTTCTATTTTTAGACATGGGCGGATTCTATTTTTAGACTGCCAGGCTAAAAATAGAACAATCGAATATTATTAGCTCATAATAATATTTGGACTATAAACATTATCTTATCCTCTTGGAGCACTTCAGTTTGAGCTACAGATGTGGCACATGCAGCTGTCAGAAGGAAATACGCTTTTCTTGTGGGTCAGTTGAGCTATTGCATGGTGGACTTCAGTTAGAACTCATGTGGTTGAGTTTGGTGGAGTTGATTGTGGAGTTGATGGAGTTGTGTTCAGTTTGACTTGGTTAAACTAGTTGTATTTAGTCTAACTGCAGAATACACTAGTGATGAGTGATGTGAATTAATTATTAATTAATTCTCTAATTATTAACTCATAAAGCAACTAAAGAATACATCAGTTAACTCAGTGCATGGACAGTTTAGTGGAGACGGGTGTTAGAGGTTGAGATTGCTATCAGTTGTGACTACAGTTGTGCATGAGATCTTGCACAATCAATGGGATTGAGTAATGCCAATGAGGATTGTGTGGTTCAGCCAAGGAAATACGAGTTTGGATCAGCCATTCTCATCTATTCTCATGCAGGATTGTGCAGTGGAGGTAGGCAAGCAGTGGAGGAGATTTGAACCTGCGATTGATTAAGATCTGAGCTAGTTTGTGTGTAACAGGTGGAGATAGTACTGAGTACTTGTGAGGAGTATTGTACTATGTATTGTTACGTGTTCTCAATCATTATAATATACAGATAGTGTGGAGTTTTCAGCTGTATGCTTTCCCCGGGTTACATACTGTGTTAATGTGCGCATGCAATTGATGTTTCATTGTTTTTAATTCCGCACAGTTGATGATCAACGTAGAGGAGGTTATGTATTATTCATGCATTCTGCAAATAGTGTATAATCGGGATAATTTATGTGAATAAGTGTTATATTATTCAAAATTTCTACAATCCTCATCTTGTTGTCCTCTTCCTATGGTCGCTTCTAAAGCATAAATTTGGGCAGAACAAACCTCATCTTCTTCCTCCTCCTCCAACCATAAAGGTAAATCATGCTCTAGAGAAGGCTGAGCAGGAGGGTATAGGACTAACTACTTGGACATATGCTTGTTCTTGATGGTCATATTCCCAGCTCTACAGCTGATGTAAGCATTAGCTGTGGCTTACCATGGCTGATCTCAAAATGGGCACTAAAGGCTTCTTGTCAGCTTACAAGAACCTCTCCCACTCCAAAGCTTATATATATTCCCAAGATCTATGCTTATGATTGACAATTTGAGGAATTAAAGGACTTAAAATAAGTGTATGCTTTTAGTTTTCCTTTAACTGTTAAGTGCTTTAAGTTTATTTGCTTGAACTGATATAAAACATATAACAGCAAATACAATGCAGTAATATGCAATCACACATAACAACAATATAATATGGAGTTCACCCAAACCTCTTGGGATACGTCTGCTTGAGCTCTAATCAACTCGATTAGATTCTTTGGCATTATGGCTAAATTATTTTACAAGTTCCACACTCAACTCCAATAGGTTACGACTGAACCATTGGGCTTAGAATACCATTTTTATCCCTCGTTGTTTGGCTCTCTGGCTCTCAGCTCTTGGCTTTGGCTCTTGGCTCTGGCTCTGGCTCTGGCTCTTGGCTCTGGCTTTGGCTCTGGCTCTGGCTTTGGCTCTGGATCTCATTTTGGCTCTGCCTCTTGGCTCTCACTTTGGCTTTGGCTCTCGGCTCTTGGCTCTCGCTCTGGCTTTGGCTCTTGGCTCTCACTCTAGCTCTAGCTCTCAACTCTGACTCTCTCTTTGGCTCTACCTTCCAACCTCTGGTGGCTATGTCAAGCTTCTTTGAGCCTCTTCTTCACTCAGCAGTCTGACTCCTCTGGCATACACTGAGCTTTCCCTTTAGGTTCCTCAGCGTTCCAACAACTCTGGGCTTCTCCGAGCTATCTTTGTGCACACACTCAGCAACCGAACCTTATCTGTGCTCTCTGAGCTTCTCCTATCTCTCTCTCTCTCTCTCTCTCGGCACTTGCACATTCACTGTGCCTTGGCAATGGATTCCCCAGCATCACACGAGTGTCCTCTGTGCATTACTCTGCCTGGGCTTTCTCGCGGCCTCCCCAGCGAATCCCTATCAACTGCGTTCTCTGTGTATTTGTAACCATTTGGTTACAGTCCTCCATCATGGAAAACCATGCATTTTCACAAAAGAATCAGTGTCCCATTGAAATGAACCGGCGGGCACAGGAAACCCAACCGTTCGGCCTTCCTCCTGCAGAAATCCCGCGTTCAAACATGTAACGCAATACATAGGAAAACTGATGAAAACCCATCATGGGGCATTTTGCCGAAACTCAAATAATATAGAATCACCCCTATAAACCTATCGGATCCATGTTCTACATCGCTCATCACAAATCACATTGCCTATGGCCAAACACCAAATACACAGGAATAAAAGAACCTCTCCCACTGCAAAGCTTATATATATTCCTAAGATCTATGTTTATGATTGACAATTTGTGGAATTAAAGGACTTGAAATACGTGTATGCTTTTAGTTTGCCTTTAACTGCTAAGTGCTTTAAGTTTATTTGCTTGAACTGATATAAAACATATAACAGCAAATAGAATGCAATAATAAGCAATCACACATAACAGCAATATAATATGGAGTTCACCCAAACCTCTTGGGCTATGTCTCCTTGAGCTCTAATAAACTCGATTAGACTCTTTGGGATTATGGCTAAATTCTTTTACAAGTTCCACACTCAATTCCATAAGGTTACGACTGAACCATTGGGCTTAGAATACCAATTTTATCCCTGGCCGTTTGGCTCTTTGGCTCTCGGCTCTTGGCTTTGGCTCTCGGCTCTGGCTCTAGCTTTGGCTCTAGCTCTCAGCTCTGGCTTTGGCTCTGGCTTTGGCTATGGCTCTTGGCTCTAGCTCTGGCTCTGGCTCTTGGCTCTTGGCTCTCGCTCTCGCTCTAACTCTTGGCTCTCGCTCTCGTTCTGGCTCTGAGCTCTTGGCTCTGGCTCTCGGGTTTGGCTCTAGCTCTAGCTCTGCCTTCCAACCTCTGGTGGCTATGTTGAGCTTCTCCAAGCCTCTTCTTCACTCGGTAGTCTGACCCCAACGGCATACACTGAGCTTTCCCTTTGGATTCCTCAGCGTTCCAATAGCTCTGGGCTTCTTTGAGTTGTCTCTGCGCACACACTCAGCAATCGAGCCTTCTTTGTGCTCTCTGAGCTTCTCTGATCTCTCTCTCTCTCTCGGCACCTACACATTCACTATGCCTTGGCAATGGATTCCCCAGCATCACACGAGTGTCCTCTGTGCATTACTCTGCCTAGGCTTTCTCGCGGCCTCACCAACGAATCGCTGTCAACTGCGTTCCCTGTGTATTTGTAACCACTTGGTTACAGTCCTCCATCATGGAAAACCACACGTTTTCACAAAAGAATCAGTGTCCCATTGAAATGAACCAACAGGCACAGGAAACCCAACCGTTCGGCCTTCCTCTTGCAGAAATCCCACATTCGAACACATAACGCAATACACAAGAAAACCGATGAAAACCCATCATGGGGCATTTTACTGGAACTCAAATAATATAGAATCGCCCCTATAAACCTATCGGATCTGTTTTCTTCATCACTCATCACAAATCGCATTGCCTATGGCCAAACACCAAACACAAAGGAATACACTGAAAATCTGAAAATCCGGACTTCAAATAATATGCAATCGTGTTTATAATCCTATCGGGTCCAAGCTCTGATCGCATATCACAATCGTGACAAGAAGGAGCTCTGGTTCATGGACTTAACATAATAGAGATGCAATATCCCGTCGTTGATCCTCCACCATCTGATCAAGCTCGCGATCCAGCGGTCTGGATGTGATCACATCATCGCTCATTGCAAGTCGCAATGGCATGGTCCCTTTGCATTGTTGCGATTCCTATCGCCAATCATGCTATCAGCACATCGCAATGGCTCGGGGTCTATACAACTTCCCTTTGACTGTGCCGATCACCGATCCACCGATCTGTCGATCAAAATCGCAAATCGCTTGCCCAGGGTTCTGATATCGCATGAAGGCCTTCTTCCCATGCGATATATCGGAGATTGCTATCGGGCAGTCCTTCCGCCTTTGGTTAAGTCCTCCCTTTGAACCTTTATGATGCAATTTTCTTTAGGGAGCCCTTAAGTCCACTTTTATAATAATTTGCCTCCTTTTCTAAGGATAATGGGAAAATTTCTTTTTACAATAACTTCTTCATCCGAAGTCTATTTTAGACCATTCAAATTATGTTAGATTCAGAATGAAGAGATCTATGCAATGGGACTATTTCCAAGAGCATCCTTTGACTTTCATTTTCCTTTGTGAGGAAGATTTTTACACTTAGAAGTCTATGTTAGATCCATTTTGGATCAATGGCCTCCCAAGGATGAGAGGGTAACCAATAAGCTTAGCCTTAGGTTGGAGAACTAGAAAATCTGTAGGGTACTCCAAGGAGTCAATGGAGACCATCACATCATCCATAATTCCCTCAGGGGTGACTGTGGAACGGTTTGCAAGTTGCAGAACGGTTGTGGTCTTCCTAAATGACCCTTGGAGGTTGAGCTTGAGCATGGTGTCCTTGGTCATCACATTAATGGCAGCCCCAAGATCGATCAGAGTGGACAATGGTACCATTGATGTGAACATATACTACAGGGCTTCTAGGGTCCAAATATTTCGAATATATTACCTGCCCCAGCATTAAGTCGAATAGCTGCCCAATGACATTAATGGTAGGGGCATCCCTTTTTCTTCTTCTTGGATGCTTGAATAATTTCTCCTTGATCAACTTATTGTAAATGGGAAGATATTTTATTGCCTGGAGAAGGGGGATCTTTACACATAGATTTTTCAATTCTCCCAGAATTTCAGTTTCTTCTAGGGTAGGCTGGAGTGGTTGGGCTAATATCTCAGGAAAGGGTGGATTTACTTTAAGGTTTATTTCCTCTGTTTCTTACTCAACCTCCCAATGTGGAGGGGAAGGTTGCTTATCAGGGAGGACTCTCCTAGATCTTAGGTTAATATCCTGGATTTCCATAGCATAAGCTAGATATGATGTCTCTCCACTGTATACTTGCTGAGCCTACCTATTGTTTAGGTTCAGATTTCGCTGGGCAGGCATATGGGGTTGCTTGGGTGGAGCAGAGTGTAGGAGTTGTGGTTGGGCAGGTGGTGGAGGTAATAGAGCTAGAGCATTGTTGTATTGGGGCCTCCACCCTCGGGGTGGTGTATTCCACTGAGGTTGTGGAGGAGCGTAAGGTTGAAATGACCGACTGGCTAGCTAGGAATGATACTGAGATGCATAGGACCAAGGAGGGAGTGTAGACCAAGAAGGATGAGCAAGGGGTCCCCAAGAAGGTATAGTTGTCTTTTGGTTGGGATTGTAATATGCATGGGATGACCCTTCCATGCCCTATTTGTATGGTCTAGGCCTAGGAGGCCTCCTTTGGTTGATGTAGCAAAGCTTCTCAGTGACCCCTTCAACTCCTTGATATTTAGATTTGAGTACTGGTAAAGAAGGGCACTTGTCTGTGGAGTGGTTTTCTTCACAGACTGAGAAAATTTTAATACAGTTCAATAGACATTCGTTCCTAGGATGCCTCCTAGTGCATCTCAGACAAAATATGGCCAAGGCTCTCTCTGCTTCTTCTTGCTTCCTTTTGATGTTCATGGTGTCCAATTGCAAGGCAAGGGTTTTCAACATCTCACTTTTGAAATCTTCTAGCATATTTCCAATTTCACCCTTGATGGATGAGTTAGAAGATGATGTACTAGCCATAGGTTGACTACCCCTACCTTTTTTCCTGGCTGCCCTAGAATTGTTTCTAAAGAAAGTCTTGATATCCTCATAGGCTAATTGGTAGATATCTCCTCCTGCTAACAAATGTAAGGTATCTAGAAGATATTCCCTTACTCCTCTGAGCAGGACCAACTTTAGTGACTCGGGGTCAAGTGTGCACGTGGCCCTTTTGTAACTGAGCTGGAATGTTTCTTCGTAGTCTTCAAAGGATTCATCTTGGCCCATGGTCATCTTGAAAATTTCTTCTTTAGTATCCTTTGACCTACAGTAGTCCTGATATTTGTTGTTAAAATCCTGCTGCAGCTGAGCCCATGTTGTGGTGCTATCTCCAGGTAAACCCATGAACCAACATAATGCTACATCCTTGAGGGTAGATGGAAACAGTTTAACTTTTTCTCATCATCTGTATAGTCATAGGTTCAGCATATAACAACAAACTAAAATAGAAAAGTGTCAGGGTCCTTTGTGGTCAGGCCATGGAAATGAGGTAGGGAAGAGGGGCTTATATTCTTCATCTTAGAGTCGCCATTGGTTTCCCTAGTGGGGAAGGCACCCTCAACTTTCTCTCAGTTCCCTCTCTTATTTTGGTTTTTAGCCATTGGTTCAGTAGGAATGGGTTCCTCTTCTTCTTCTTCCCCTGTAGGTTCTTCAAATATGTCAGGTTGCTCACCTAAAGGTTCCTCCAGTTCATAGCCACCAAAGAAGAGAGAAGGTTGGTTGTTGGATGCAGTGGGGGTATTTGGAAAATATTTCCCTAAATTGTCCCTATTCCTACGAGGCATGAAAGGAAATGCTTTTGGGTTGGTTTTGTAATTTTTTTTTTAAGCTAGAAAGTACTTTGTAGAAATGAAATTTCTGATTGAATAAAAATCACTGACAGATTGAAAAAGCTACTTGTTGAATTGAAATTCTACCTACAGAATGGAAAGGAAAGTAGATAATGACAAATGAAAGAAAGGAAGCTACTAGATTAATTTTACAGAAATAAACTAATGGCCGAAAATTGAAGACAAGAAATAGAAGAAAAAAAAAGCAGTAATCACATTCTACTCAGACACCTCCCCAGAAACAGTGCCAAAAAGTGATGAGCGCCAGCATTGCAGCAAGGATGCTGCAACTCCTGGGCTACCAGCTTTACTTATCAACCTGGGGGTCGTACAAACTTGGAGGTGACAGTACTATATGCACAAGTAAAAGTGAAGGTCTTGCCTGTTGTCACTGTTCATCCGGCGAGAGACGCCAGGGGTTCCAAGCCAAACTTCTATAGAGTCAGAAGAAACTTGATTCTTTGATGGAAGAAGAGAAAATCTATTCTAAGAGAGCTACACTACTGCAGTAATGAAGACAACAACATGAAATGCTAAATCACACCATATCTTGATTAACCATTTAAACAACTATGATAAGCAGAATTGATAAATCATCACTAACCTAATACTGCTATCTAAGCTACAGAAGTAAAGAACATCAAACCATACTAATGTGTGAGGAAGAAAACTAAACTATATCTGTTTTCATGTTTTTGTTTTTTTAAGGCAAAATCAAGTATGCAAATTAATTGTTCTTGTGGATGTGATAGGGGGATGGAAGGTGATTAAGGATGGCTAAAAGGCTTATGGAGTGGTTGGATGGTGTGGAAGGGTCCCAGGAGGATTTTTGTGACTTCCTAGAGGTTCCCCATCAATTCAGCCTCAAAACAGGTTGTTTCAGGAAAACCTATAGGACGTACTAGAAACCTAAAGACGATTCTGTAGGAATTATAGGAAACCTATAGGATACATCTGAGAGATAATTGTGAGGTGTTGGAAAGCTTGGAAAAGGTGTGTGATGAGTGGTATGGGGTGTTAGAAGGTCTAGGAACACTCAGGAGTCAATATCAAATATAAGAGATGGCTAGATTCGCTCAATGTATCTAGGGGAATTTCAATGAAAAATGACAAAGAAACTAGTGAAGGTGTTGGTGGAACCAGAGATGGTTAGGGTGGATGAAGTGGAAGGTGGCTGCTAGTGATGAAGTCTGGGTCTCATCCTGATGTACCTAATGTGCTTAAAACATATGTGTTTTCCAAGAACTATGCACCAAGATACAATTTCATAAACTAGAAAAGCATGGATCAATTTCCTATATTATGCATGAAGAGAGTGCTAAGGGGAACGAAAGCATGAGTGAGATCTTATTGTAGAACTGGAGTAATGGAAAAAGATGACAATGAAATGAATCAAATGCTGAATCAAGGCAACAAACTCTAAAGCTGATGCAAGAACTAGAAATCTGTGTTTTCGGGGCTTCTAAAGGGTCTCTTCCTCAGGTCATGGTACTAGAGGGAGGAAGTGAGGCTGAGACACCTGTTGACAACCTTATGGTGATCCTTTTTCTCCTTGCTAACCTGCTAATTGAAAGAAGGCACAAATGGAAGCAAACTAACATATAACCAATCTAATCTACACCGCTGTAATGGAAATGCAGCTACTAAGCAAATGAACAATTAAACTATGAATCTATGCTAACATACATGTACAATAAAGAGGAGCCTTGGCTGCTAGGGTTGGGCCCTAACCCAAGAGCTTCAGCCCTCTGAGTTAACTCAGTTTTGGCTCAAAAAAAAACTCATTCTTATTATCAAAACAATGGATTACATCAAAACTATCACAAGTCTTGCAGCTCGAAAAGTAGAGTAGATTTTACAATCAAAAATCTGAATCCTACTGAGGTCCTAGGCCTCTCTACTTATACATCTGAAGTCTCCAATAAATTCCTTAAAATTAGGGAGGCTCGGCTTCTAAACTCAAGATAAATTGGTGCTTTGCCTTCACTTGCTTGGTTGCCTTCTAGTCCTCATGATTTGGTTGTTTGCACTCCGAGCTGATGGAGGAATATTCAAATCGAGGGGTAGTAAATGAGGAGGATTTTCCTCCTATAATTCCTCTCCCTTGTCCCATTCAAGTTTTGACCAAGGAATTTTTGAAAATTCCTTGCTTTTATCCTTTAATCCTGCGTTAAATGCACATTAGACCTCAAAGCAAAATATCCAACTCTAACTCATCTCATAAGAAAAATATAATCAAAAGCATGCAATAAGTTGTGAGAATAGTTGGTTTGACTAAGCTAGGAGGTGAATTAAGGCCCATATAATTACCCAATGATGAGGCTCATCAATGGGTCCATGTACTGATGGTGCTCTTCCCAAAGTTGTAGTCCTCGGATAGATATTTCTAACGAGATATTGTGCGCATCAAATGGAGATCGTATGCCAAAGTTACAATCCAGGAAGTTGATGTACCAATTTACCCAAACGAGGCCCACAATTTGGCGTTTCATCTCCTAGGGTTAGGTTTTTGGATGTTTAGGGTTTTCCATTGTTTCTCAACAATAAATAGGCCTACGAGACTCATTGTAAGACAGTTCAGAGGCATGTAGCCACCACATCTCTTCTTAGAGATAAAGCTACCATCGCCCTAGATGGTTTATTTCCATTTCTGTTTGTAAGCATATTTCAGTATTTTAAATTAATGAAATGAAGTATTATTTCCACTGCATCTCTGTATTTATGGTTATTTCTGTAATTTTTTGCATTCTTGTTTACCAAAAATGGCCCACTTGGAGCTCTCGATTCCATGCCATGGCTCAATGGAGCAGTTGCACCCTCTTACCTATTTAATTTTTGAGAATAGAAAATGGCATCAACCCATGGTATTCATCCACCCATGTTATTCATCCACCCATGGAAGTTACCCATGGTATTGTAAGTGGCATCCAGCCATGGTATTTATCCGCCCATGGCATTGTATGTGACATCCACCCATGGTATTTGTTGGACACCTAATCCTCTAAGGGTTGGTGTGGAAGCTGAAAAGCCAAAAGGAGTCCAAGAGACCACTCGGAATATGAATCCAAGGGTCACACCATGTACTATAAATGTATATCATTTATTAATAATAAAATCACTCTCCTGTTTATCATTCATATTCTGTTGCTGCCATGTGTGTGTTTAACATGGTATCAGAGCAACAGGCGTATTCCTGCCCTGCATAATTACTGTGAGCCAAGTTTAGGCCTGGGCATTTTTAGATTTTCCAGAATTTGTCTGTTATTTCTCTATTTGGTTAGTCATCCAGCTATAGAAATGATGTTAATATGCTCCACTTGGGCACTCCTCTGGTTTGAAACCTGACCCATTTGCCCTCTCGTCAGCCTGTGCGTTACATCCCATTTCTGCCCACTATCTGTAACGCTCCATTAATTTACTGTCTGTCAGAAATCTGCTGCCTCTCCTCTGTGTACCTTTTTGCTGGAAACGCTCACCTGCCTTATCTATCTTCCTAAGATATTCATTTCTACATTGAATTTTTCCTTTCCCTGCCAAAAAGACGTTGAGAACCATAACGCTGGTCTCTTCTGCTCATAATTATTATCTATGAGAATTTGTCAGTCAATTATGCTATATAGATCATTTTTACAACAAAGCTTGGTTTTCTATAATTACTCTTCAACCCCAAGAGCACTTCCTCAGAACTCCTTGAAATTGTCGTTAAAAAAAATCCTCTCTGTGTGCCAACCTTTGCGCTGCCGGTATCAGAGGATCTGACACCCTCAATGTTATGTATTCAGATCCATCACTACCTTTAAATTCATTACCAGCAAATTTCGAGTATATAATAGTATTTCCAGTAGTCATTGAATACTGGAGGGATTCTGCATCTTCCCACCCACCGAATATTGGCATCACCATTCTTGGTCCTCCCGTCATAAAAGCGCTACTCCTCCTGCAACTACCCGGCGTTTTCTCTGCTTTACATAAACGTTGCTCCTCCTTTCTCCATCCTCTGTACACATCATTCCAGTCATCCACTTTGCAACGTTGTGTCCATACATGGTTTTCGTAGCCCATTCCACCATACTTACCCATATAATTTCCATACTCATTCCTCCATACGTTGGTCATCCAACACCCACCATTTCAACGTTACATATTCCACCATGGAGTCGCCACCATTTTCTTATCCACTCGACTCTCAATGAGGAAAAATTGAGGCAAAGGAATAACTGCTTGGGACAGAGAAAAAGGCAAAGAAATTTGTGTGTTGGTTTTAGATGAGTGTTTCACTATATTTTTTATGAGCATTTCTCTATATTTCCCAATGCATGTTAGTTGCTCCAAGTGTGTCAGACTGAATTTCTTGGGATCGAACACTGTTTCCATATTGAACGCTGTCTCCATATTGAATGTTGTTGACTCCCACTGTGTAAAAGAGCATCCATAATGCTCTCGACTCCCACTGTGTAAAAGGGCATCCTATATTCTCCAGAACGCACAGGTAGTGTAACAATTGTTGGAGCTATTTCTCCTCCTGGTGGAGACTTTTATGATCTCGCAACTACAGCCACACTTTGATGCGAAGCATTTTGAGATGGTTGAGAATTTTCAAACGTGGTGTTTAGTAGTGAAGCGGAGGATTTCACCTATGAGGTCATATGGGAACTCCCATTGATTAATAGTCTCATTCTCGGTCTCAGGTTCAATTTCTGGTTGACGTTGTGCTAATCTTGTTTTTTATTCTTCCATGGCTACTCAGAATTGAGACACAAATCGCAACACAACCCTGAAAATTTTTGTGGCAATTTATACTCATTTTCATTTAGTTTCACCTCGGTAGTACCAAGATCCATTGGCTATTCTATAATGGTTTTATAATCATGCATCCCTAGCGCTATAGTGCCCACAGATGAGCCTGGATAGCAAAAAATCACATTGTTTCATGACATCTTGCAGTATCTTTCCATTCATGAGATCAATAAACAAACAGAGGTCCAAAAAAAAAAAAATTGTGTCTAAGGAAAGATGAAAGTGTTACTGTGGAGCAGCGTTCAACCTGAAGCAACGTTTATGGGATATATGGTTGGAAGGGAAAGAGGTTCCAAATTTCCAGCGATAAAGAAAAGATTTTTGACATAGTATTGTAAGTGGGTGCTGCTTCTTCATTTGTTCAAAGTTGTGCTCAGTTATCCCACAATTGCAGTTGTTCCACATACTACAAGAATGTATTATGTAGGTTTTAACCCCATATAGAAATTACCTACATACGAATTCTAAAACACAGAAAATAAACAATGCGATAGCATAACACATAAAACACATAGACACAGAGATTTCCCCCGGATCCCAAAATCAGGACTACCAGTTTGATTTTTCATTATGTTCCTTTCAATGTTATAATACATAATTATACATGCTGAAGCATCCAATACCATGGACCAAAAACCATCACGTCCAATACCATGGACCAAAAACCATCATGTCCAAAAAACATGTGCGAAAATCATGCACAAAACCATAGGTGGGTCCGCCCAACCTAACATAGGGTCCAAAACCAAAATTTTCTGGGGCGCTGCCCTAGACCCCATAAAGTGGGGTTATGGGTACACCTCAAACCCCCTGTGACCCCCACCCCCACTACACAATCAACACAACGAAGGGGGGCTCCAACCCCCTACTAACCCCCCGGTTAACCACATGGGCTAGTTGTGGAAAGAATATAACACAACCCAACATTCTCCCACTTGTTGTTTTCTTTCCATAGGGGGCCGCAAGAGAGCTTAGTCATTTTTCCAGCCCTGAAACGCCTATTGTCTCTCTACACCAAGAGAACTTCTCAGAGCTCACAGATTTTGTCAATGCATCTGCAATATTCTTCAAAGTGTCCACCTTTACCAGCAACACCTTTTTGTGTTCTATCATATCCCTCACAAAGTGATACTGAACATCAATGTGCTTTGTCTTTGAATGATATGTGGGGTTCTTTGCCAAGAAAATTGCACTTTGGCTGTCACAGTCTATCCTTATAGCTCCCTGTACTAACCCCATACTTGAACACAATCTCTGCAACCAAACTGCTTCCTTGCTTGCATGAGTGGCTGCCATGTATTCTACCTCTGTAGTTGATAGTGCCACTACAAATTGTTTCTTACTCATTCAACTAACTGCACCTCCAAATAGGTTAAACACATACCCACTTGTAGATCTTCTCTGATCCAGATCTCCAGCCCAGTCTGTATCAACAAAGCCACGAATATCCAACATTTTGTCCAATCCTGATCTTCCTTGGTAGCACAAACCATAATCACTAGTGCCACGCAAATACCTGAAAACTCGCTTCACTATTGTTCAGTGCTCCTTCCCTAGTTCTGACATAAACCTGCTCAATACTACCACTACATGTGCAATGTCTAGTCTAGTACAGACCATTGCATACATCAGGCTAACGACTGCACTTGCATATGCAACACGAGACATGTCCTTTTCCTCTTCTTGTGTCTTGGGACACTGTTGAGCAGATAACCTCACACCTACAGGAATATGAACCTTCACCGGTTTACTATCCTGCATATTAAACCTCTACAGTATTGTCTCAACATACTTCCTCTGGTTTAACCAGAGCTTCCTCTTTGCCTGATCTCTTTTAATTTCCATGCCCAAAATATAGTTTGCAGCACCAAGATCTTTCATGTCGAATTTGGAGGACAATTGGGTCTTCAAATCCTGGATAATTTCTTTGTCATTTCCAACCAACAACATATCATCCACATACAAGACCAGATAAATAACACAGTCACCAATTAATTTAAAATACACACAGTGATCTGCTTTGCTTTTGGTGAAGCCAAGTCCCCGTATAAATGTATCAAATTTCTGATACCACATCCTTGGTGACTGTTTTAACCCATACAGAGACTTCTTTAACTTGCATACCAGCTCTTTCTTACCCTTCACCGTAAAGCCTTCAGGTTGCTTCATGTATATTTCCTCTTCCAGGTCCCTGTGAAGAAATGTTGCCTTCACATCCATCTGTTCTACCTCAAAATCAAAAGCAGTAGCAACAGATAAAAGTAATCTAATAGAAGTTTCCTTGGCAGCAGGAGAAAAAATATCACCAAAATCAATTCCTGGCACCTGGGAATAACCTTTTGCTACCAACCGAGATTTGTATTTCTCCACCTTTCCTTCTGCATTTGTCTTCTTCTTGAACACCCATTTGCTGCCAATGGGTTTCCTTCCAGCCGGCAACTCCACCAGATCCCAAGCCTCATTTTTTTGCAAAGATGCCATTTCATCAACCATGGCCTCTTTCCAGAGTTTTCCATCCTATGAATCTACTGCTTCCTTCACAGTTCTGGGATCATCGTCAGTAATAAATAAAGAAAAATTTGAATAGAAAGCAGATGGACTATACCTTTCTAGCTGCCTTCTTTCTCGAATTGATCTTCTCACACTCGGAGTTTGTGGCTCTTCATCTTCTGATTCCTCCTCTGCTGTAGAGTCTGATTCTTCCTCCTTAAGCTCAAACTCTATCTTCTCAGGTTCCTTTGGTTGGACTTCATGTTTAATAACATCTTTTACCTCTCTGAACACCACATCTCGGTTGTACACAACCTTCCATGTGACTGGGTTCCAAAGCTTATAACCCTTTAAACCATCCTTATACCCAATAAAGATGCACTTTTCAGATTTACTATCCAACTTGGTTTGTTTCTCCTTTGGAACATGTACATATGCATCACATCCAAATACCCTCAGATGTGAAAGAGAGAGTTTCTTACCAGTCCATACCTCTTGTGGAGTCTTATCCTCCAACGCTAATGAAGGTGACTTGTTGACCAGGTAACATGCAGTATCCACCGCCTCTGCCCAGGATTCTTGTTCTAACCCCGCACCACTGAGCATGCTTCTTGCCCTTTCCATCAACGTCTTATTCATTCTTTCTGCAACTCCATTTTGCTGAGGTGTATATGGAGTAGTCTTCTGTCATGCTATACCACATTTCTTACAGAATTCTTCAAATTCCTTGCTGCAAAACTCTCCACCATTATCTGTACTCAGCACCTTTATCTTCTTCTCTGTCTGATTTTCCACGAGAGCCTTAAATTTTTTAAACTTGTTAAAGGCTTCAGATTTCTTCTTAAGGAAATATATCCATGAATTCCTTGAGAAGTCATCTATAAATGATACATAGTACACAGACTTACCCAGTGATGGAACTTTCACAGGTCCAAACACATCACTGTGCACAAGTTCTAATATCTGTTTCGCCCTCTTACTACCAAACAGGAAACTCACCTGATTTTGCTTCCCATATACACAATTTTCACAGAAATGAAAATCCAAAGAGCTATTGCTCATACCTTCTACCATACCTTTACCATGAAGTATTCGAAGGCCCTTCTCTCCAATATGTCCAAGCCTTTGATGCCATAACATGGTCTTCTCTCCAGAGACGACTAGATTTTCTGCTCCACTTTCAGAAACCATAGAACTGTTGCGCCCATCAATAACAGTGCTACCTTGTAGCTTGTACAGAGTTCCAATTCGAACTCCCTACATCAATACCAGTGCTCCCCGAACCATTTTGTAGGTATCCTTCTCGAACACTGTTTTTACACCTGCATCATCCAACTTGCTTACAGAAATTAGATTTCTGGCCAATGCAGGAATATGCAGAACACTCGGAAGTGTTCTAACCCTTCCACCTTCCAACTTCAACTTTACTTTTCCGCGACCAATGATTCTAGCCTTCCTATCATCCTCTAAGAAGACCTCACCACCATCATATTTCTCATACTCACAGAACGACTCTCTATGGGGAGTGAAGTGAAAGGATGCACCTGAGTCAATCAACCATGCCTCATGAGCTACATGTGTACTTGAAGAAGCCAAGTACACATCCCCACCTTAATCTGAGGTGGTTTTTACCTCTGTAGAAGGAGCATCATCAGATCCATTTCCTTTATCAGGAGCTTTAGATTTACAGTCCCTTTTGTAGTGCCCTTCCTTTCTGCATTTCTAGCACACCACCTTTACAGGTTTTCCTGGAGATTTAGATCTCCCTCTAGATTTAAATCTCCCACTTGATGACTTATTTTTGTTTCTGTTCTAGGACCGTCCTTGTACAGACAAGGCATCACCATTCTGGCTCTCCATATTTTTCCATCTCATCTCCTCCGTCAGCAAGGATGAGACTATTTCATCAAACTGTAAGGCAGTTGCATTGCTACCTATTGCAATAACCAGACTATCCCATGAATCTGGTAGAGAACACAACAAATTGATGCACTTATCTTCATCTGAAATTTTAATATCAACAGATGCTAACTGACTTACCACAGTATTAAATGCATTAAGATGCTCTATCACCGAGTCTCCATCTTTTATCCTTAGGTTATACAGTTTTTTCTGCAGGAACAGTTTATTCACTAGAGACTTAGATTGGTACAAAGTCGCTAACTTGTCCCACAAAGCCTTTGTCGTAGCCTCCCCTGATACATTCAATAATACTGAATATGAGACACACAATCGTATTGTGCTCTTTGCCTTCCGATCCAATTTCTTCCATTCTTCATTGGACACTCCTGTTGGTTTAGTACCTGGATCTACCACGATCCACTTATCTTTATCCACCAATAGATCCTCCATCTTGAGTTTCCACAACTCAAAACTCTAACCATTAAATTTCTCGATCTCTATCTTTCCATTGCTCGCCATCTTCTTTTACCACCAGAATCGATCTCGCAGATCTCCCACTGAATAGGGTCTACCACAGACTCAAGCGAAACCCCTCAGCAATAAGGGCATCCCCTTGAAGCCAAAACTACTCTGATACCAAATGTAGGTTTTAACCCCATACATAAATTACTTGCATACGAATTCTAAAACACAGAAAATAAAAAATGCAATAGCATAACACATAAAACACATATATACAGAGATTTCCCCTAGATCCCAAAATCGGGACTACCAGCTTGATTTTTCATTATGTTCCTTTCAATGTTATAATACATATTTATACATGTCGAAGCATCCAATACCATGGACCGAAAACCATCACGTCCAATACCATGGACCAAAAACCATCACGTCCAAAAAACATGTGCAAAAATCATGCACACAACCATAGGTGGGTCCGCCCAACCTAACATAGGGTCCAAAACCAAAATTTTACGGGGCGCTACCCCGAACCCCATAAAGTGGGGTTACGGGTACACCTCAAACCCCCCTATGACCCCCTCGCTACACAATCGGTGCAACTAAGGGGGGCTCCGCCCCCCCTCTAACCCCCCGGTTAACTACGTGGGCTAGTTGTGGAAGGAATATAACACAACCCAACATATTAGCAGTCACTATTGAACTTGACTATTCTTTTCCACTGGCTGAGAAAGTGAAGGAGTATTTGAAGGATCCAAGCAAGTTTGCAATTGCTGTTGCCCTAGTTGTGGCATTTTATTTAAAATTCATTATGGTTTTGTGTTAAGTGTTGAAGTTCCCGTAGAGTATTAAAGTATATAGAAGTTATCCCCTTATTCCAAACGTTGTATGATTTCACCATTAAGCCAAAACTTGGTGCAAATCAAAATTGGAGCAACTTCTAATATCTTTGAAAATAAGTTAAATAAGTGTATTTTTAATTGAAGCTAACACTCCACATTTATAGAGTTTGATTTGTTGACAAAATGGGAAGACTTTATGGAGTATTAGAGTTACTGAATACACTAATACATTCTAGTGTCAAAAACATAGTTGAAATCAACAAAGAATCTCTCTTTGAAATGCAGACCTGTCTACAATATGCACAAGAACAGATTGATTTTTTGCAGCTTGAATCTCAACTACAACAGGAAGAATTACAGCAGTGGAGTCATCATTCTGAACCTATTTCTATTCAGAACATTGAAACAGACTCCCATAAGTAGCAAGTCAATAATGTTACAGTTCATTCAAATTTAGTACCCAATGAAGCAGCAGTTGTACATGCAAATGCAAAAGTTCAGTTTGCACTTCCCAAGCCCATCATCAGACCTTGGGAAGAGCTTGTCCACAACAAGCATAGAACTGGTCTTGGATATGACAAGGATGTGTCCTTTCATATGCCAGACTACTCCAAACCAATCCAATTTCAAAGTGTTGGATTTCCTCATGACATTTCACCTTCAGTTGTTCCAGATTATGCCCTTATTCCATAGCAACAGTAATGGCAACAACAACAAATTGTGAAATGCCAACACTGTGACCGAGTTGGCCATCTGAAAGATCACTGCTTTGATCTTCATCCATGTAAGCACTGTCATAAAACTAGTCATTCTTCAAACAGATGCTTTAGAAACAAACCTCCTACAAGAACAAAGATTCATCTTGGATGGATCGCTTCTTGGCAATGGGCATCAACAGCCAAGAAGATATTCCAGTCACATGTCAGAACTTGTTTTAGAGTATTGAACAGTCTTGCAGTTGATTTTTCTCCTTCATCTCACCTTGTATCTGACAGGGGGAAAAATGATGGTCATCTACAAGCTTCAAAGCCACATCAAGTGAGCCTCAGCCACAACCTGCCATACTAGATTTAGAGTTGTAGCTAGAGACAAAGATGCCCCTGACCATGCCTTCAGTCGGTGATACCTCTTCAAAGAATTGAGGACACTTCCTCTAAAAGAATACTTCAGCTTCTTGCCAGTTTCGGAAGAGTTCCAGGAAATGCATTAAGCATTCCAGAGTTGTTGGTCATCCTTAATCCATCATAGGTTGAGACTTCCCTTTTCAGGTTGAGGTTATCCATTTTATGTGGAGTGAGACCTCCCTTTCATGGTTGAAGGTTTCCCTCTTCAAAACATTAGGAGAACTTCCTCTAGCAGAAGACCTGAGCTTCATGCCAGAATTGGAAGAGTTCCGAGGACTGCACTAAGCATTCCAGTTTTGGTGGTCATCCTTAAACCATCGCCCTTTATACCAACATTTCAGAGAGAACATTCAGCCTAGTGCTGGCATGCATTTTTGTACATTTTGTATTACAACTCTCTTCTTGGACTCATACATAACCCTTTGGATTAGGGGGGGAATGTTGGACACCTAATCCTCTAAGGGTTGGTGTGGACGCTAAACAGCCAAAAGGAGTCCAAGAGACCACTTGGAATATGAATCCAAGGGTCACACCATGTACTATAAATGTATATCATTTGTTAATAATAAAAGCACTCTCCTATTTATCATTCATATTCTATTGCTGCCATGTGTGTGTTTAACAATATTCATTCACCCATGGTATTTGCCCATGGTATTGTGACATCCACCCATGGTATTCATTCACACATGGAATTGACCCGTGATATTGTAACTGAAAAATACTATAAGTAACAAGTCACATTTTGTAAAAGGACAGTTGGTCCACCACAATGTAGCTTTTACAGTTATTCTCTGTTTTAATAAAAAAGTTTCTTTGTGGTTTTGTGGTTTTGTTTATTAGGCATTCTCCTCTTTTTCAATTTGGCATTTTAATTTTTTAAATCTTGGAGGCCTCCCCCCAAGATCTGGATCAATGGTATCACAACAGGTTACGATTCCATGAGAATGAGGGTTTGATGCATATTTTAGTTTCAAATTTTGCATCAATATTCAACAAACTCTAGGCATGTGCTATGTCCTCCACACAACATTTTCTTGGGCCAAGCGGGAAGAATTTTTATTTTTCATTTTTTTTGTAGGAATGTTTTTGGGCAACGAGTTTATAGATCAAATCTGAAATTTTTGATGCAAATCCTTGTGAAAAATACCCCAAAAAAAAAAAAAAAAACCGACTGAATTGGAGTCCGGATGAGGGAGATATCATTAATTTAAAATCAATTATGTTGTAGATTTTTTATTTTTTTACGACAACTGGTGGACGATGACTCTCCTATCATTTTTTGCAGTTTTTTTGTAGAATTTCAGAACAATGATTGTAGATATGAGCTCCTCTAAAAAAATCACCCAATAAGAAAAAAGGGTCAAATCGGAGTCCAAAAGTGGTAGATATTGCTAATTTAAACTCAGCTATTTTTTCAGAACTTTTGTGACGACGGAAAAGTTGCAGTGCGAATCTGAGATTCTAAAGTGTCCAGATAAGGATTTCCAACACATGGGAAGATGCAAAATGGTCTTTATGTTTCCAAAAATAGGTTATAATCAATATTCTGAGTTATATTGACTGAGTTATGTCTACTTTAATTCTGGAGCCGCATTCGGAGCGGGTTCCCTTTGGAGATGTGCCCTCGCACCCTGCTTTTGTAGGCACCTACTTCACATTCATTAGTTTCAGCATAGCAGCATTTGGCTTGGGTTCTTTGGTTTTTGGATGGGTTGATGCCATTTTCTATTCTTGGATACTTAGAGTTTTCTTGGAGCAATATTAGAGGAGTGTGGCATACTTGGAGTTTTAGAGAAAGAAGGCAAAGGAAGAGAAGAAAAGCGCAAGAGGACATCGAGATCAACAACTACAACATATTTTTCTTGCAGATACTGAGTTTTGTGTATCTTTTCCTCGCTAGTTTTGGCATGCATGGCATATGAATGTGGGTTATTGGTCATGATATGTCACTGGCATGGAGGATTTCTTGGATTGTTAGTGGATTTCCTAGCCTTGCCATTTCTTGGATAACCATGGATGTTATGGGTTAATTTCCTTTTTTTTTTGGTTGGTCCTCATGTTTCCTTTAGCTTGGGTTGAATTATTATTTCTTGGAAGCCCTCGTTGAACAAATGCTCTGGAAGCCCTGTAAAAACTTGAGTTGAGTTACTAGTCCTAAAATCCTTGGTTGGAAAAATGCTCTGGAAGCCCTTGGTGGGTTGAGTTACTAGTCCTGGAAGCTGTGGTTGGACAAATGCTCTAGATGTTTGACGATAGTTGTGGGTTGAATTACTAGTTTTTGAAGCCTTGGTTGGAACAAACGCTTTGGAGCCTTGGAAGGCTTGGGTAGAGACCAATTTGATGATGGTTTCATGGTGTCCAACCTTGAGGTGGAATCAGTGTTTGATGGGCTGAGGTGGTTGGCCTCTGGAAGCCCTAGATAGTTTTGGATTGATGTGTTCTATGAGATCCCACATTCATGCTTGGAATACGACACTGAGGTGAATGGATGAAGAGAGATTTGGCTCAGCCATTCTACAGTCGAGTGGAACGTGGAAGTCCCATCCCGGGTTTGGATTTTGCATCATCAATATGAGTTTATTTCTCCTTGTATTTCTATGAGTATTATACTAGTTTATATGTGGACTATATGGTTGTGATTTCCTTGGTATTTCTAGTGGTATTATGCTAGTTAGGTATATGTTTTATGATAGTAGCTGTGTATGTCTCTCATCATGTTTTTACTGGTAAATGAATGAACAATGTATCTATGACCTAATGGATGAAATGGAAGCCTATGTGTTGAGGCTTTAATGCCTCTTAGTGATTCTTAGCTAAGTATGAGACCCCTATGCTTAGTTATGTTATTTACACATGTAGATTACATATTTGTGATATGTTTAACGAAATCCCTATCATGGCTAGTCAGGGTCTAGTCAAGAGCTTGTTCAAGTATTTGCATTTGCCTCATTGTTTCCCTGTTGTCTTATTGTTTTCTAGGTGTCATTTAATTATGGGCAGTGACCTAGGCTCTACGCCTAAAAAAGTGGCTCAAATCCGAGGGATGTTGGCACAACACTTAGCAAAATAGACCCTGGACACTGGCATGCCTTGTCATGAGAGCATCCAGAGCCTCCTGGACACTAGTAGGCCTATAGCATGGGAGTGTCCGAGGGTCAAGTGGTCTAAAATCTCAGTGGGACCTAGGGGTTGATTAACAGAAAGGTTAGCATGGTTTCTAAGGGTCCTAATGCTAAAGTTCAAGGTTTGTATGGCGTGTTTCCGTTGGTTCCACTTCCTTAATGTGACTTAGGAGGTTGAATCATATCATAGTTTCCTATCATCGCATGTTTACCCTAGTTGGATGACTACTTGGGTAGATGTGAGAGGAGGGTGTTAGAGAGTGGTATCAGAGCATGGTTCAACCCTCAGACTGGATGGGATGTGTGTGGGCCATGCATGTATTTCGGTTGCGTGTGTGTGTCTTGTGTTGTGAGACCATGTGCTTGTTGCATTTTCATGGTGTTGATCATGGTTGTAATGATGTTGCCATGTGGAAGTTGATGGTGTTGTTGTGGAGTGCATTGTCATGAGTGTATGAATGGTTACATATTGCTAAATGTTTCTTACAGGTATCATTCTTGTATGTTTGGTTGCATGTTGCTACTTGTTGTTACAAGTGTTGTTCGTTTATGCTTGATTATATGTGTTTATGCGTGTGTGGTCTGTTATGCTTGTGTGTTGCCCGCATATGTGTTGGTGTATATTTACATTTATGGGTGTGCATTATCCATGTACATTGGTAAGGTTGATGTCATCATGCATGAGGTCATGGTATGTGTGGTTGACATGGTCATGCAATGCTGACTAGACTCTAACTAGAATGATGGCTATAGGGTTATATTCTTATGAATTATATTTCTATATGTTGTTGTGACTATGTTATACATGCATTATGTTGATTTGTTGATCTTGCACATGAGATATCCTCCCCGAAATATAATAAGGTACATTGGTTTATTGTGATTTGGTTTAGCTGACATGATATACCTTGCAAGAAGAATATCAAAGATGACTAGAAAGATGGTAGACTACAGTTCCCGAGACTCTCCCTATGGATCAGATGAGCAACATGGTGTTGGGAATTCTTCTGATCTAGCAGACACATTGAGAAGCTTAAAGGAAGAAATAAGGAGTTGTAAGGTAGACAATGACAAAATCATACATGCACAGGAGAAAAAAGCAGAGGTAAATGCATTGATACTTCAGATTTTTTCAGATTTGTAGTGATAGGGGCCATGTCAGATCAGCCATGAGCAGGAGGACAAAAATTATGGGGCATATGGTAGTAGGTCTCATGGTGGTCACTGGTTAGATAGAGATGACACAATGAGAGATGGAAAATTGTTGGACAATCCAGATAGGAGAGGTGATGACAATGGTACTATTCTAGTTTTGGTTCAGATAAGCACTATGATCGTCATCGTTATCATCCTTACAGGAGGAGTAATAGGGGATACTTTCCAAATGAGTTTAAGAAAGAAAAACCACCTACTTTTGATGGAGAGATGAAGAAACCATAGGATGCAGAGGCATGGTTGCTTGGCATAAGGAAGTTCTTTGCTTTGCATAACTATTGAGAGAACATGAAAGCTAAAGTAGCTACATTCGATCTCAAAGTTAAAGCAGAAATTTGGTGGGAAGATGTGAAGAATGTAAGTTGTATTCATGAGGAGGAATTGACTTGGAGGGAGTTTGAGTGGCTATTCAAGAAGAAGTATCTATCGGAGAGAATTTGATGACAAGGAAAAATAATTTTATGAGCTAAATATGGGATCTATGAAAAATGATGAGTACACTAGCAAATTCTTGGAGCTACTAAGGTATGTGCCTTACCTCACGGGGGAGAAGGACAAAATTCATAGGTTCATTAGTGGATTATCGGTTGCATTCAAAGGCAAGATTGAGTTCGATGAGCCTAGATCATTGGAGGTGACCATCCGAAAGCTAAGGCATTGCTATTAGCAATCGAAGCACACATATGAGACTAAGCCTGAATGGAAGGGTAATGCAAAGAAAAAAGGAAAATGGGATAGAAAGCAAGCAAGACCTCAAGGTACAGCTAATAAAGAGAATGTAATGCCATCTAAGAAGTTCAATGCATCAGATAGAGGACAAAGATTTCGATAAGAAGAACAAAATAAGGATGCAGGATGGAAGCCTATAGAGTATTGGACTTGTGGAAAATATACTTGTAGGAGAGATTGTCTACAAAATCAAGGTGGTAGGCCTTAGATATATAGTGCATAGGACACACAAACTATTGGGGATGTTGGTCAGAGTGTTCCTAGTATCTATGCAGCATTGGATAACAAACACGCAGACCATCAGGTATCTATCATTAAGATGAACGATAAGCTTTGTGATCAAGTTATTTCTATATTGATTGACCTTGGATCTAATTATAGCTATGTTAGTCCTAACTTGGTGGATAAATGTGGTTTGAGTAAGGAATTGCGTGCAAAATATTTTATAGTGCAGTTGGCTATAGGTACAAAGAAGCGGGTTCATTACTGGGTAAGAGCTTGTGCATTTGATTTGAATGGTACGCCTATTGTAGCACATTTGAATGTATTATTGTTGGGATCATACAGTATGTTGTTGGGCATGGATTGGTTGTACCTTCATAGAACCAAGGTGGATTGTTATGACAAAGCCATTAAGTGTGTGGATGACAATGGGGAACCAAGAGTCTTACAGGGAAAGAAGAAAGCCACATTAGTTAGGATGGTAACAACTATGCAAGACAAGTGTAGCCGCAAGAAATGATGTGTGTTATTTCTAGTGCACATTCTAGTGATAGAGGTAAGGAAGCTGAAGATGCAGATGTTTTGAGAAGGTACCCAGTTCTACAGTAGTTCCAGGATGTATTTCCTAAGGATATTTCAGAGTTTCCACCTCACAGGGAGGTAGAATTTTCTATTGAGTTGGTGCTAGGGGCAGCTCCAGCATCAAAATCACTTTACAAGATGAGCACACCTGAGTTAGTAGAGTTGAAGCTGCAGTTGAAGGAAATGTTGGAAAAGGGATACATTAGGAAAAGTGTATCACCTTGGGGCACACCGGTATTGTTTTTGAAGAAGAAAGACGGTACTCTCAGATTATGCATTGACTATAGGCAGTTGAACAAAGTGACCATGAAGAAAATATACCTATTATCGAGGATTGATGACTTTTTCAATCTATGGAAGGGAGAAACAATGTTCTCAAAGATTGACTTATGATTGAGACATAACCAGGTACACATCAAAGAGGAAGACATTTACGCGAAAACTTTTTAGACTAGGTATGGGCATTATGAGTTTGTTGTATTTCCATTTGGTTTGATTAATGCTCCAACTATATTTATGTGCTTGATGAATAGTGTGTTGCATCCATATTTGGACAAGTTTGTTATTGTGTTCATTGATGATATATTGGTATATTCTAAAATCGAGGAAGAGCATGTCAAGCATTTAGCAGCAGTGTTGAGGTTGTTGAGAGATAATTAGTTGTATGCTAAGCTCAACAAGTGCAGTTTATTTCAAACTGAGATACATTACTTGGGACATGCTGTCTCCAAGGATGGAATTGCAATAGATACAGAAAATATAAGGGCCATCATGGAGTGGGTAGCTCCTAGGAATGTACACGAGGTGATATATTTCATGGGATTGGTAAGTTATTATAGGAGGTTCATTAGGAACTTTTCACAGATTTCTTATCCTCTCACATCATTGTAGATAAAGGGTAAGAAGTTTGAGTGGACAGAGGAGTGTGAGACCAATTTTGAGCAGCTTAAGCAATCTTTGACACATTCACTGATGTTAAAGATTGTAAATCTGGACAGATGCTTGCAAGAATTAACTTGGTGGAGTCCTTATGTAGGATAGATAGGTGGTATGTTATGAGTTCAATCAAATCATCTTCATCCTGTTGTCCTCCTCCCATGGTTGTTTCTAAGGTATAAAGTTGGGTGGAATAAAATTCATCTTCTTCCTCCTCTTCCAGCCATAAAGGTAAATCATGTCTTAGAGATGGCTGAGCAGGAGGGTACATGACTAGCTTCTTGGACATATGGCCATTCTTGATGGTCATATTCCCAGCTTACAGCTGATGTAAGCATCGGCAGTGGTGAACCAGTGCCTCCCAAGGATGAGAGGGTTACCAGTAATCTTATTCTTAGGCTGGAGAACTAGGAAATCTACAGGGTACTCCCAAGAGTCAATGGAGACCATCACATCCTCCACAATCCCCTCAGGGGTCACTGTGGAGTGGTCTGCAAGTTGCAGAACTGTTGTGGTCTTTCTCAATGAACCTTAGAGGTTGAGCTTGAGCATGGTGTCCTTGGTCATCACATTAATGGCAGCCCCAATATCGATCAAAGTGTGTGGGACAATGGTGCCATTGATGTGCACATCTACTACAGGGCTTCCAGGGTCCAAATACTTTGGACAAATTACCTGCCCTAGCATTAAGTTGGATAGTTGTCCAATGACATTAATGGTAGGGGCATCTCTTCTTCACCTCCCTGGATGCTTGAAGCACTTCTCCTTAATCAACTTGTTGTAAATAGGTACATCTTTCATACCTTGGAGAAGTGGAATCTTGACACATAGGGTTTTCAATTCTCCTAGAAGTTCAGTCTCTTCTGGGGTAGGCTGGAGTGGTTGGGTTAATATCTTATGAAATGGTGGATTTAGTCTAAGCATGCTTTCCTCTCTTTCTTCCTCAACCTCCCTAGGTGGAGGTAGAGTTTGGTTGTCCGGGAGAATTCTCCCAGATCTCAGGTTGATTTCCTAAATCTCCACAACATAAGTTGGATATGACATCTCTCCACTATATACTTGTTGTGCATGTCTGTTGTTTCGGTTAGGATTTGGCTGGGCAAGCATTTGGGGTTGTTTAGGTGGATCAGAGTGTAACAGATGTGGTTGGGTAGGTGGTGAAGGCAATAAATATGGAACATTGTTGTATTGGGGCCTCCACCCTAGGGGTGCTCCATTCCACTGAGGTTGTGGTGGAGCATATGGTTGAAATGACTGGCTGATTGGTTGGGAATGATACTGAGGTGCAAGGGACCAAGGAGGAGGTGTAGACCAGGAAGGATGAGTAGGGGGTCCCCAAGAAGGTATGGATGTGGTCTGGTTGGGGTTGTAATATTCATGGGATGACCCTTGCATGCCCTATTGGTATAGGCTAGGCCCATGAGGTCTCCTTTGGTTTATATAGCAAAGCTGATCAGTGACCCCTTCAGCTCCTTGATATACAACTTTGAGTCTAGGTAAAGAAGGGCAGTTGTCTGTGGAGTGGTTTTCTTCAAAGACTGAGCAAATTTCAATATAATTCAATGAACATTCGTTCCTAAGGTGCCTCCTGGTGCATCTAGGACAAAAAATGGCCAAGGCTCTCTCTGCTTCCTCCTAATTTTCTTAATGTGCATAGTGTCCATCTATAAGGCAAGGGTTTGCAACATCTCACTCTTGAAATCCTCCAGCATGTTTCCAATTTCACCCTTAATAGATGAATTGGAAGAGGATGGACTGACCATAGGTTGACTACCCCTACCCTTTTTACTAGCTGCCCTAGAATTTTTTCTAAAGACCATCTTGATATCCTCATAGGGTAACTGGTAGATATGTCCTCCTACTAACAAGTGTAGGGTATCCAGAATATCTTCCCTTACTCCTCTAAGAAAGACCAACCATAGTGACTCGGGGTCAAGTGTGCACCTGGCCCTTTGGTAACTAAGATGGAATCTTTCTTCATAATCCTCTAGGGATTCATCATTGCCTAAGTTCATTCTAAAAATTTCCTCTTTAGTATCTTTAGACCTAAAATAGTCTCAATACTTGTTGTTGAAGGCTTGCTGCATTTGAGCCCAAGTTGTGATGCTATCCCTAGGTAAACCCATGAACCAATGCAAAGCTGCATCCTTGAGGGTAGATGGAAATAGTTTCAACTTCTGCTCATCATTTGTGTAGTCATAGGTTCAGCATATGACAACAAACTCAAATAGGAAAGTGTCGCGATATTCTGTGGCCAGTCCATGGAAATGAGGAAGGGAAGAGGGGCTTATAATTTTCATCTTAGTGCCCCCATTGGTTTCCCTGATGGGGAAGGCACTCTCAACTCTCTCTCTATTCCCTTTGTCATTTTTGTTTTCAGCCATTGGTTCAGTAGGAATGGGTTCTTCTTCTTCTTCTTCTTCCCCTATAGGTTCTTCAAATATGTATGGTTTCTCACCTAAGGGTTCCACCAGTTCACAACCACCAAAGAAGAGGGAAGGTTGGTTGTTTGATGCAATGGGGGTATTTGGAAAAAATTTCGCTAAGTTATCCCTATTCCTACGAGGCATGAAAATAAATTTTTTTGTTTGGTTTTGTATTCTGTGTTTTGTCAAACTTGGAAAGTACTTTTCAGAATTGAAATTGCATATTGAATGAAGACTAATGGCTGAATGAAAAATTAATTGTTGGATTGAAATATTACTTGCAAAATGGAAGGGAAAGCAAAGAATGTAGAATGAGAAAGGAAACAAACTAAATTACTTTTGCAAAAATAAAACTAATGGCAGATTATTAGAGATAAGAAATAGAAGAAAAAAATCAGTAATCACATATTACTCAGACACCTCCCCGACAACGACTCCAAAAAGTGACGAGCACCAGTATTATAGCAAGAATGCTGCAACTCCTAGGCTAGCAACATTACTTGATCAACCCGGGTTTTGTACAAACTTGGAGGTGATAGTGTTGTATACACAAGTAAAAGTGATGGTTCTGCCTTTTGTCATTGTTCAGCTGGAAAGAGACCACTAGGGTTTTCAAGACAGACTTCTATGGATTTAGAAGAAGCTTGGTTACTTGATGAAAGAAAGAGGAATCTACTCTAGGAGAGATATGATCTACTGCAATAATGAAAAAAACCGAAATTCAATGCTAAGACACACCATTTCCTAATTAACTGCTAAGAAACTATGCTTTGAAACAATGCTAAATTAACATGAACAAAATGCTATTGTCCTAAGCATGGAAGTTAAAAACATAAAACATCACTACTGTGCATGTAAAGGACTGAAATAAATTTGTTTGTCTTTTATTCTTTTCATGAAAAATCAAGTGTGCAAGCTAATCTCTTTTGGTGATGTGGCATGTGGCTTAGGGATGTTGGTGGATGGCTGGAAGGTTTAGGAGATGTTTGGAAGGTTTGGGAGACCTTTCGGTGACCTTGGGTGGTTTCCTAGAGGTTTTCCCTCAATTCGGCCTCAAAACATGCCACTACAGGAAAACCTACAAGATTCCTTGTATTTCTACAGGATACAGCCGAGAGAAAAACGATGGGTGTTGGAGGTGATGGAAGGCTTACGAAACATGGCTGATGGGTGGAATGGAGTGATAAAAGGACTATGATCACTCAGAACCCAAAACTAAGGTTAGGAGATGGTTGGATTTGCTCAACATGCTTGGAAGAATTTCTATGTAAAATGATGAAATTGGTGAAGGTCTTGCTGAAAGCAAGGAATGCGTATGGTTGGATGAAGTTGGAAGGTGGTTGCTTTCTATGGGATCTCTTTCTACTTTTGTAGCACCTACTCTGTATCAAACATGTGTAATTTCCAAAAAGTCATTTAAACAAGAAGAATTCTAATGAATTAGAAAAGCAGAATTTAATGAGCTAGATGTCTACTTCATGCATGATTAAACTTACTGAATAAAATGGAATCATGGGTGATATCTGTTGTAACACTGAAGATGGAAGAGATGGAAATTAAATCCTACACTTGCAAAACTGATCAAATGTTGGTTCAAGTACAGTAAACTCTAAATCTCATGAGAAAACGAAAATATGTCTTTCTAGGGCTGCATAAGGGTATTTTCCTCAAATCATGATCCCTGAAGGAAGAAGTGACACCAAGACACCTACTGAAAAATTTGTTTTGCTATTTTTATCCCTTCTATCCTAATACTAAAGTAAGGCACAAATGGAAGCAAACTAATAAACAACTAATCAAATCTACACTACTTGCAACGAAATACTTCTAAAAACAATTTAACCATGAATCTATGAAACTAAGCTAAGAATACAAATACAAGAAGAGGAGCCTTTGCTGCTAGGGTTGGGCCCTAACACAAGAGCTTCAGCCCTATGAGTTAACTCAGTGTTTAATCAAGAAAAGGCTCATTCTCATTATCAAAACATAAAATTACATCAAAATCTTCCACAAGTCTCGAGCTTGAAAATATCTAGAGTTTTTACAACAAAAATTCGAATCCTAATAAGGCTTTAGGCCTCTCTACTTATACAACTAAAGTCTCCAACAAATTCCTTAAATTTAGGGAGGCTCAGCTCCCAAACTCAAGATGGAATAACTCTTTGTTTATTACTTGCTCGACTGCCTTCTGATATTCATGACTTGGCTGCTTGCATTCCGAGTTGGTGTGATTAAAGGAGGAATATTCGAATGGGGGAGGAGTAAATGAGGAGGATTTACCTCCTACAATCTCTATCCCTTGTCCCATTCGAGTTTCAAACCTTAGTCTTGCCAAAATTCCTTGATTTTATCTTCCAAACCTGCATTCAATGAATATTAGTTCACTAGGCATAATATCTCACTTTAACTCATCTCATTAAACAAAATATAATCAAAATATGTAATAAGTTGTGAGAAGAGTTGATTTGACTAAGCTAGGAGGTGAATTAAGGCCCATATAATTACCCAATGATGAGGCTCATCATCACCCCCCTACTGAAAGTGTTGCTCATCCTTTGAGCAACTCAATCAATATCCATGTCTTTCATAGCTCTAGTGGCCTCCCTGACATCCTATGCCTCTGTTGTGGTTTCCTCTTCTTGTGCATAGAATCCTGCCTTCTTTCCTACTTCCTCCCACTGCCTTCTTCCTTCTTCTTCCTTTATTCCTTCTAGCATCCCTAAGAGCAGTGGTGGACTGAGTCTCAAGCTAATCCAATTGAGTTTGAGCCTTTGAATTGATTGATTGTACATGGGTGTCTTGTTCAATGCTTCTCTCATCCTTTGAGGAGAGTGGTACTCTTTGGTCTTCAAACTATATGGAAATGTGTTCCATCTCCTCAGGCAAGCTTGCATGTTGTCATCCCCCTAACAACTTGAACATGTCATCAAAATGTGTAATTTCTTTCTCTTGGGTAGCAAGGTACCTGGGTTCAAGTTGAGGATCATTTGCAATTACATTATGTGTACTGATGAGGGCTATTGGATTGGATTGCTCAGCTTTAATCATAAGAGGATATGTTTGTTCTCTTGTCAATATATTCTTCATTTCTACAGCCCTTGCTTCCTCATGGTTCATCCATGATTCCAAAGCCATCAACAGTAAATCTCCTAGCTTTGCATTAGGGTCCCATACATTCATGTTTGTTAAGGCCATGTTGTGCAAATAGAACTTAGACATCTTGGCCCTATCTTCCAATGTGCTTTGATCACAAAGATCAATGAACTGTCTATAATCCTGGAATGGCATAGTGCCCCTCTATGCTAGGGTCTTGATTTGGAACTGTGGCCATTATTCCTTAAGGTATAGGGCATAGGATTTTGCTAGCATCCTGCACTAGATTTCTTCCAAAGAGAGACTGGCCATGGATTCCAATTGATTCTCTCTTTCTTGTAGTTGTCCTTTCAACCATGCATTTTCTGTCTCTAACTGATTTTTCATTATGGCCTCTCTGTCTCTCAAGCTACTTAGTTCTTTGCCCATCTCTTTGAGCTTCTCCTCCATGTGACAAATGGCCTCCACCCCCTTGGACTTGGAAATATATATCCATCTATGAGTTCTAGCTCTCTCTTTCTCAAGCTCAAACAATAATGGAATAGAAAAATTTTGTGGAATGACCTTGCCCTCCTTAATAAATTTGTAGTAGGAGTCAAGGTTAGGTTGGGGACTAGGTTCCCTTAGCTCTGGGTCCTCCCTTTTAGTTTCTTGTTGCATGCTTCCTTGCTTATCCAATTTTTGAGTTTCCTGTAGGTTTAGAAGAGTTTCCTGTAGGTCCTGTTGTGTATCTTGTAGGATGTCTTTTCCTTTGGATGAGGTGGATCTAGTTACATGTCTTCTCACATAGGTGATAAGAGGCTTAGGGGAGGTTTGTGTTGAGGATCCTTCTTCCTGAGTTTTCATAGGAGGAGTCATTTTCTCCTGTTGTTTAGGTGAGTCCTCAATAACAATGGGAATTTTGGCTGGAGTTTGGGGTTTCCCCTGCCGTATCCTTGTAATTTTCCTTGTTCTGAAGTATAAGGGGTTTGTCTCTATCTTTTGCCTTTTTATTTGATAGGGTGCTAAGAGCAGTGATGGCAGTTGCTGCCTCTCTCTCAGTGGGTTCTGGAGACACCCTAGGTGACTCCTCCTTGTCTTCAACCCCTTTTTTCCTATTTCTCTTTTGACCTATGTCTTTCCCCTCTTCTTCTCCTTCTAGATCCTCATCTTGTTTATCAGTTTCCTCCTTGACATCTTCCTTTGTTTCTTCATCATCCTCTTTCTCTTTCTCCTCTTCTTCCTCCTCATCTTTCTCCTCTGTCTGCATGTCTCTAAAAATTGACTTTTGGATAAGAATTCTGAGGTTTTGGAGGGCATCTTATTTGGTCATTCTAATTAATCCATGGTGGGCTAAATGTTGGGGGTTTCCCTCTTGCACCTTTATGCTTGTGTCTATCAGTGATTACAAAAGGAAATATGGTATGCTGAGCCTGTGGTGATGAGGTGTTTCTGCTCCAAACCTCAATTCTTGGAGAAGCCTAAAGTTATATCCATAAACCACACTATACCTACCCTCACATGATATGTATTTTATAAGGTGGTAGGTTACCTCATTCTAGGGATAGGGTAGGATTGTTCTTCTTACTCCATTCTTGTCTTCAATGGGCTCCTCTCCCTCTAAAAAGAATTTCTTCTTGGCAGTCTAGCTATCTCCCTTGTCTTCCTTTCTCCAAGGCACTCCTAGGGGGAGTGTGGTAATTTTGCTTATGATTTCAGGGGTGAGATCTATGGAGAGGCCTCTCACCACAACAGTGGCATGGACTCTGGTTAGTGGAATGAGGGAGAGATCAAACTCTCAAGCCACTTCATCATCATACCCCCTTAATTTCTCAAAATACCCCATCCAATTATGCCTTGTGAATATTTCTAACATCAAAGGGTGTTGGCGGATTCTCACAGTGTTAATGGTTCCTTCTATTAAACCCCCCTGTCATTTTGGCTGGTGAATTTTGAGGAGCTGATATGGTTGATACAAATTTTAATGTAGAAGTAAATAACTTTGGAGACAATTCCCTTACATGGCTGCCAAATTCACTCAAACTAGGAGATTTTTCTGTTTAATTCACTTGGAAAAAGGGAATTAATTATAGAGCCTACCTCCTCATGGTGTTTGTTGTAGCCAACCCCCATGTTTTCCCCTCTGAAACTCCTCTCGGCCAATCTTGTAGACTGTCTGTCTGTATCCTGTAGGATTCCTGTGTGATCCTGTAGGATTTCCTGTGTAATCCTGTAGGAAGTCCTACGCAGGAGAAAGATGGAATTTTTCTCTTCTTTAGGTTGCCTTGGTATGAGAGCAACTTTTCTAGAGTGAGCCTTGAGGAGATGAGTGCATGAGTGCATGGGGATCGATGATTATTTCCTCTTATGGTCGAGTTGGGTGAGGTGGTGTGCTGGCAGTCGAGGTACATTTTATATTTTTGGACCGTTGGTCCCCACTACGACCTCATCATTCCCCTCTCCTTGCAATCAACTCCCACTTCATGCATCTATAGGCTTAACTGCTTTCGTCCTTCTCCTTTATTTTTTTGACTTGACCACTGCCATGTGTGGGACGACCGTTTTGTCTTTGTTGACTGAACGAAGGTGGCCAAGTTAACTGGCCACCTTTCGCTTATAAATCAACTTGCTCATAACCTTTATATCTTTTGACTACACTATGCAAATGAGAGAGTGAAGCGAGATACTTACCTGTGGTGCTAATACCTTGTTGTAGTTTGTTGAAGACCTGAGGTGCTTGCTGTGTGTTGGCTGCATGTTATTTCTCCTTCCTTTTTTTATTGTCCTTTGAGGATTCCCTTGATGTGTAGGTACCTGGTGTTGAAGATGATGGTGTTGTTGGTGCTCTGGAGCTTCTTCTACCCTTGGATCTTCATGCTGGAATCTTGCTGCAAATCATGATTTTCATTCTGTGGGATAGGTTGCTACAGGATTTCCTATAGGATGTCCTGTAGTTGCTTCTCCCACAGAGTTCTAATCATTTCCTTTGTTGGGATTTTGAGGATGATGACATGGATTGAGAAGAGGTCTAGGAGTGTGAAGAATGAGAAATACACTCAAGTGTTGTCCCTTCTGCTCTCTGTTTCATTTTCCTCTGTGTTTTCTCTTAAAGACTATGAATTATTTGTTTTTGAAAATTGACTTTTAATGGTGAATGTAGGGGTGATCAAGGTGGAGACAGGTATGGTAATGAAGTTGTGATGAAGGGATGTTATTTTTTTGACATGGAAGGTCATTTTCTCACCCTAGGGTCACTACCTGTAGCATTCCCGAGCCACTGTAATTCCTACAAAATCATCCTGTAGGTTTTTAGGGGATCCTATAGGTTTACAGGTGATCCTGTAGAAAACACAGTCCCCTTGTAACCTGAAGCAAATGATTAAAAAAAATGAAACAAATGATGGAGTGATGAATGACAATGGGTGGAAAAATAAAAATGGGAGTGGAACAGGTCCCTTTTTTATTCTCCTTTGTTCTCTGATCGTCCTCCTTGTTGACCTGCAAATAGAAATTTTGTATGATTTTTCTTTTCTCTTTTTTTTTAATTTATTTATTTATAATTTTTTTGAAAACAACTAGTTTGCCTGTAAGAGGTTTTCATCCTATTTGTTTTCCCTGGGCACCTCAAGAGAGGTTTTCACCCAGAGATCTTTTCATTTCCCCCTTTTTTTTGTTTTCTTTGTTTTTTGACACCATTGGGCCGCCCCAAGAGGTTTTCAACCCAATAGTGGGACTGAGGCGCCTCATGGAGGTTTTCACCTGAGTCTCCTTATTTTCTTTTTTCTCAATGACTTGATGAGGTAGGAGCTGAGACTTGCTCCATTACCATCACTGTTTTATTGATACCATCAATGAACTCTTGCTTTGACAATGGTCTTTTGTAAACTTTCAATCTGTGTCCATTAACAAGTAAAGGAATGGCCTCTGCATCTATGGTTCTGATATGCACTAAACCATTATCATGACAACTTTCTATAACATAAGGCCCTAACCATCTTTTCCTTAACTTTCCCTTAAAGTCTTTATATCTGGAATCATATAACAAAGCCCAATCACCTTCTTGAAATTGCTTATCCTTGATGTTTTTATCATGCTAGATCTTCCTCTGAAGTTGAGTTACCTTTGTGTGTAGGAGGGCCTACATTCTAAACTCATCTAAACCATTCAACTAGAGCAATATCTCTTTTTTGCACTGTTGAGATCTAGATCTAGTTGGGCTGCCATCCTTAATGTGTTATACTCAAACTCAATGGACAACAGGGCCTTTTTCCCATAGACCATCTCATAGGGTGTGAATCCAATGATGGTCTTCCAGGTGTTATTATAGGCCCAGGTGGCCTCAACTAGTCTATTTGCCCAATCTTTCCTATTGTTGTTAACCACTTTGGTCAAGATTCCCTCCAGCACTCTGTTGGTCACCTCCAGTTTCCCATTAGCTCATGGGTGATAGGGAGTGGAGGTCCTATGCTTGATCTTGTGTTGGCTGAGAAAGTCTTCAATCATGTTGGAGGTAAACTGGCTACCTTGATCAGTGACCAACTCTCTAGGGTACCCAAATTTGTAAAATACATTCTCCCTTAAGAACTCAGCTACCTTCTCCTCTGTTGTTGCCTTAATTTCCTTAGTTTCAGCCCACTTAGTCAAATAGTCAGTGCACACAATGATTTACTATATTTGCTTGGAAGGAGGGTCAATAGGTCCAATGAAGTCCATGCCCCACTTGTCAAATGGCTCGAAATTCACTTGAGGCTGCAGAGGCATTTCATCTCTTGGAGTAGGTGTTCTCATCCTTTGGCACCGATCACACTGACTAGTATATCTGTTCACATCGTGATGAAGAGTGGGCCAAGAATAACCCACTTGTAACACTTTGAAAGTTGTCCTCTTTGCTGCAAAGTGACCTCCACAAGGCCCAACATGACAGGTCTAAATGATGTCAAAGACTTCCTCCTCCCTGACACACCTTCTCAGAATTTGATCTAGGCCAAGTTTGAAGAGGTTACCCCCAATCCAAGTGAAGGGGGCACTTTTCCTCACAATCTTGCTTTTCTTTTTAGAGGACAAGTTTGGTGGGAACTGTGTAGATACCAAATAGTTTATTATGTCAGCAAACCATGGAGAGAGAACTGAAATGGAAAATAAGTGATCATCCGGTAACTGATCATCAACCATTCCCTCCTCACCTGTAGGCAAAGTTAATCTGGTCAAAAAGTCTGCAACAACATTTTCCTTGCCAGGATTATCAACAATAGTTAGATCAAACTACTGTAATAAAAGTAACCATCTTATAATCTGAGCATTCACATCATGTTTATTCATTAAATATTTGATTGCAGCATGGTCAGTATGTACAAATGTTTGATATCCTATAATATAATTCCTAAATTTGTTCAATGAATGCACAACAACTAGGAGCTCCTTTTCGGTCACTGTGTAGTTCAGTTTGGCCTTTGACATATTCTTACTGATCAAGTAAATGGCATAAGGAAAGTTCTCATCTATCTGACCTAGGGCTACTCCTATGGCTTTGTATGAGGCATCAACATGAATATGAAAAGGAAGGGCCCAATTTGGGCCTCGGAGAATTGGTGTCGTGGTTAACTTGTTCTTCAGGGTGTCCAAGGCATCTTGACAGCTTTTTGACCATATAAACTCAGAGTCTTTGGCCAACAACCTAAATAAAGGAAAAGCCAACTTGCTGAAGTCCTTTATGAACCTTCGGTAGTATCCAGCTAACCCTAGGAAACTTCTGACATCTTTCTGCTTTTGAGGAGGTGGGACCCTTTGGATGATAGCTATTTTTTTTAGGTCCACGTATAGTCCTTGCTAAGATATTGAATGACCTAGCACGGTCCCTAAAGTCATCAAGAATTCACATTTTTCGGGACTGAGAGACAAGTTCATTTCAATGCATTTCTGCAGCACCTTACCTAGGTTGTACAGAGCCTCTTGGAAATCAAATCCATAAGGTGTAAAATCATCCATGTAAATTTCTACCGCATCATGGACTAACTCAGCAAAGATACTCAGGACTTCTCTCTGGAAAGTGGCAGGAGCATTGCATAGGCCAAAAGGAAGGACCCTATAGGTGAAATTACCCGAAGGACAAGTGAAGGTGGTTTTATCCTAGTCTTTCAGGCTGATCTGGATTTGATTGTACCCATTGAATCCATCTAGGAAAGAGAAAAACTTTTTCCCTGCCAGGCCATCTAGCACTTGGTCGATGAAAGGTAGAGGGAAATGGTCCTTCTTTGTGGCTTTGTTCAACTCCCTGTAATCGACACAAATCCTCCACTTACCATTTTTATTTGGAACTAACACCAAAGTAGATACCCACTCACTGTCGGAGATAGGGTAAATGAATCCTGCATCTAGCAGTTTTTGCAGTTCTTCCTTGACTATATCTTTAAGAGTTGGATTCATCCTCCTTTGGGATTTTTGGACTGGCTTGCAACCTTCTTTGATATAAATGTGGTGAGTACACACCAAGGGGTGCACTCCCTTCATCTCTTTGTAACTCCAAGCGAAGGCATCCAAATGTTCCTTTAGCATGTTTCACAACTTCTCTTCTTGGAGAACAGAAAGAGATGGATTGATTTTCAAGGTTCTCTCAGGGCCAAATTCTATGGTTTTGACATGGAGAGGGTTGGAATCGGCCAAGAATAGATCAATTGGATGGTTTTTATGGGTTTCCTTTACTACTTCTTCTAAGGACAATGTATTGGGAGTTGAACTTTGGAGTAGGTGTTCAATCAAATCATATTCATCCTGCTGTCCTCCTCCCATGGTTGTTTCTAAGGTATAAAGTTGGGCGGAATAAACTTCATATTCTTCCTCCTCTTCTAGCCATAAAGGTCAATCATGTTCTAGAGATGGCTGAGTAGGAGGGTACATGACTAACTGCTTGGACATATGCCCATTCTTGGTATTCATATTCCCAGCTCTACAGCTGATGTAAGCATCGGTAGTGGCCAACAAGGGCCTCCCAAGGATGAAAGGTAACCAGTAAGCTTAGCCTTAGGCTGGAGAACTAGGAAATATGCAAGGTACTCCCAAGAGTCAATGGAGACCATCACATCCTCCACAATCCCCTCAAGGGTCACTGTGGAGTGGTTTGCAAGTTACAGAATTGTTGTGGTCTTTCTCAAAGAACCTTGGAGGTTGAGCTTGAGCATGGTATCCTTGGTCATCACATTAATGGTAGCCCCAAGATCAATCAAAGTGTGTGGGACAATGGTGCCTTTGATGTGCACATCTACTACAAGGCTTTGAGGGTCCAAATACTTTGGACAGATTACTTGCCCCAACATTAAGTCGGACAGTTGTCCAATGACATTAATGGTAGGGGCATCTCTTCTTCGCCTCCCTAGATGCTTGAAGCACTTCCTTAATCAACTTTTTGTAAATAGGTATATCTTTAATAGCTTGGAGAAGTGGAATCTTGACACATAGGTTTTTCAATCTCCCAGAATTTTAGTCTCTTCTGAGGTAGGCTAGAGTGGTTGGGTTAATGTCTTAGGAAAGGGCGGATTTAATCTAAGCATGCTTTCCTCTCTTTCTTCCTCAACCTCCCTAGGTGGAGGTAGAGTTTGGTTGTCCAGGAGAATTCTCCCAGATCTCAGGTTGATTTCTTGAATCTCCACAGCATAAGCTGGATATGATGTCTCCCCACTGTAGACTTATTGTGCATGTTTGTTGTTCGGGTTCAAATTTGGTTGGGTAGGCATCTGGGGTTGTTTAGGTGGGGTAGAGTGTAACAACTATGGTTAGGCAGGTGGTGAAGGAAATAAAGCTGGAACATTGTTGTATTGGGGCCTCCACCCCTGGGGCGATGCATTCCACTGAGGTTGTGGTGGAGCATATGGTTGAAATGACTGGCTAGCTGGCTGGGAATGATACTGAGGTGCAAAGGACCAAGGAGGAGGTGTAGACCAAGAAGGATGAGCAGGGGGTCCCCAAGAAGGTATGGATGTGGTCTGGTTGGGGTTGTAATATGCATGGGATGACCCTTGCATGCCTTGCTGGTATGGCCTAGGCCCATGAGGTCTCCTTTGGTTTATGTAGCAAAGCTGCTCAATGACCCCTTTAGCTCCTTGATATATAGCTTTGAGTCCAGTTAAAGAAGGGCACTTGTCTATGGAGTGGTTTTCTTCACAGACTTAGTAAATTTTGATAAAATTCAATGGACATCTGTTCCTAGGGTGCCTCCTGGTGCATCTAGGACATAAAATGGACAAGGCTCTCTCTGCTTCCTCCTACTTTCTCTTAATGTGTAAAGTGTCCATCTGTAAGTCAAGGGTTTGCAACATCTCACTCTTGAAATCCTCCAACATGTTTCCAATTTCATCCTTAATGGGTGAATTGGAAGAGGATCGACTGACCATAGGTGGACTACCCATACCCTTTTTCCTAGCTGCCCTAGAATGGTTTCTAAAGACAATCTTGATATCCTCATAGGGTAACTGGTAGATATCTCCTCCTACTAACAAGTGTAGGGTATCCAGAATATCTTCCCTTACTCATCGCAGGACCAACTTTAGTGACTCAGGGTCAAGTGTGCACTTGGCACTTTGGTAACTAAGCTAGAATCTTTCTTCATAATCCTCTATGGATTCATCATTGCCTAAGGCCATCCTAAAAATTTCCTCTTTAGTATCTTTAGACCTACAGTAGTCTCGATACTTGTTGTTGAAGGCTTGCTACATCTGCTCATCATTTGTGTAGTCATAGGTTCGGCATATGACAACAAACTCAAATAGGAAAGTTTCAGGATATTCTGTGGTCAGGCCATGGAAATGAGGAAGGGAAGAGGGGCTTATATTTTTCATCTTAGTGTCCCCATTGTTTTCCCTGATGGGGAAGGCACCCTCAAATCTCTCTATTCCCTCTGTCATTTCTGTTTTTAGCGATTGGTTTAGTAAGAATGGGTTCTTCTTCTTCTTCTTCTTCTCGTGTAGGTTCTTCAAATATGTATGGTTGCTCACCTAAGGGTTCCTCCAGTTCACAGCCACTGAAGAAGAGGGAAGGTTGCCTATTTGATGCAATGGGGGTATTTGGGAAAAATTTCCCTAAGTTATCCCTATTCCTAAAGGCATGAAAATAAATGTTTTTGTTTGGTTTTGTGTTTTTTCAAACTTGGAAAGTACTTTGCAGAATTGAAATTGCAGATTGAATGAAGACTACTGATTGAATGAAAAACTAATTGTTGGATTGAAATCTTAATTGCAAAATGGAAAGGAAAGCAAAGAATGTAGAATGAAAAGGAAGCAAACTAAATTACTTTTGCAGAAATGAAACTAATGGTAGAATATTATAGACAAGAAATAGAAGAAAGAAGGAAGTAATCACATATTACTTAGACACCTCCTCGGCAATGGTGCCAAAAAGTGATGAGCACTAGTATTGCAGCAAGAATGTTGCAACTCCTGGGTTACCAAATTTACTTTATCAACTTGGGGTTTGTACAAACTTGGATGTAACAGTGTTGTATACACAAGTAAAACTGATGGCTCTGCCTTTTGTCACTGTTCAGCTGGTGAGAGACCACTAGAGTTTTCAAGCTAGAGTTCTATGGATTCAGAAGAATCTTGGTTACTTGATGAAAGAAAGAGGAATCTACTCTAGGAGAGAGATGATCTACTGCAATAATGAAAAAGACCGAAATTCAATGCTAAGATAAACCATTTCCTAATTAACTGCTAAGAACTATGCTTTGCAAATATGCTAAATTAACATGAAAAAAATGCTATTGTCCTAAGCATGGAAGTTAAAACAATCAAACATCACTACTGTGCATGTAAAGGACTGAAATAATTTTTTTTTTGTCTTTTTATTCTTTTCATGAAAAAACAAGTGTGCAAGTTAATCTCTTTTGGTGATGTGGCAGGTGGCTCAGGGATGCTCGTGGATGGATGGAAGGTTTAGGAGATGGTTGGAAGTTTTGGGAGACCCTTGGGTGACCTTGGGTAGCTTCCTAGAGGATTTCCCTCAATTCAGCCTCAAAACAGGCCACTAGAGGAAAACCTATAGGATGTACTAGAAGCCTACAAGATTCCCTGTATTTCTACAGGCAATCGAGGGAAAAAATATGGGTGTTGGAGGTGATGGAAGGCTTAGGGAAGGTGGTTGATGGGTGGAATGGAGTGAGAAAAGGCTTAGGATCCGTTAGAACCCAAAACCAAGGTTAGGAGATGGCTGGATTTGCTCAACAAGCTTGGAAGAATTTCTATGTAAAATGATGAAATTGGTGAAGGTCTTGGTGAAAGCAAGGAATGACTATGGTTGGATGAATTTGGAAGGTGGTTGCTTGCTATGGGATCTCTTTCTACTTCTGAAGCACCTGCTTTGTATCAAACATGTGTAATTTCCAAAAAGTCATATAAACAAGAAGAATTCTAATGAACTAGAAAAGCATAATTTAATGAGCTAGATGTCTACTTCATGCATGAGGAAACTTGCTGAATAAAATGGAATCATGGGTGAGATCTATTGTAAGACTGAAGATGGAAGAGATGGAAATTAAATCATACACTTGCAAAACTGATCAAATGCTGGTTCAAGTATAGTAAACTCTAAATCTCATGAGAAAATGGAAATCTGTCTTTTTGGGGATGCATAAGGGTATTTTCCTCAAATCATGATCCCTGAAGGAAGAAGTGAGGCCAAGACACCTACTGACAGCTTTGTGGTGCTCCTTTTATCCCTTCTAACCTACTACTGAATTAAGGCACAAATGGAAGCAAACTAATAAACAACTAATCAAATATACACTACTTGCAATGAAATACTTCTAAAAACAATTTAACCATGAATCTATGAAACTAAGCTAAGCATACAGATACAAGAAGAGGATCTTTGCTACTAGGGTTGGGCCCTAAACCAAGAGCTTCATCCCTCTGAGTTAACTTAGTTTTGGATCAAGAAAAAGCTCATTCTTATTATCAAAACAGAAAATTACATAAAAAATCTTCCACAAGTCTGGAGCTCGAAATAACTAGAGTTTCTACAACAAAAATTCAAATCCTAATGAGGCTCTTTGCCTCTCTACTTATATAACTGAAGTCCCCAATGACTTCCTTAAATTTGGGGAGGCTTGGCTCCCAAACTCGAGATGAACTAACTCTTTGTCTATTACTTGCTCGACTGCCTTCTGATCTTCATGACTTGGTTACTTGCATTCCAAGCTGGTGTGATTAAAGGAGGAATATTCAAATGGGGGAGGAGTAAATGAGGAGGATTTACCTCCTACAATCTCTCTCCCTTGTCCCATTCAATTTTCAAACCTTAGTCTTGCCAAAATTCCTTGATTTTCTCTTCCAAACTTGCATTCAATGCATATTAGTTCACTAGGCATAATATCTCACTTTAACTCATCTCATTAAACAAAATATAATCAAAATATGTAATAAGTTGTGAGAAGAGTTGATTTGACTAAGCTAGGAGGTGAATTAAGGCCCATATAATTACCCAATGATGAGTCTCATCAATATGCAAATTAGAATAGGTTTTTCAAGGAGTTCTAGGTTGGGGAACAGGTGTACGTGCACATCAAAGCGAAGAAGAGCTCCTTGTGGATTGGATCATGTGCCAAGTTAGCACCACGCTTTTGTCGACCCTTCAGTATTATTGAGAGGATTGGGTGAGTAGACTATCATCTAGCACTACCTCCGACAGTGAAAGTCCAAGATGTTTTCCATGTGTTATTTCTTAAGAAGTATGCTAAATATGTTTATCATTTGATTGAATGGTTTGTATTGCAGGTGGAAATAGGTGGAGAATTCTAGTCAGAGCCTCAATGTTTAATGCAGAATGAGGTTCTCATGCTCTGGAACTGAGAAATCGAGCAGGTTAAGGTGCAATGGAAGTGCTTTGGGCTCGATGAAGCTACATGGGGGATGCTGGATCAGATGTGGGTTATGTATCCTTCATTGTTTTCTAGTTGAGGCAAAACATTTTTGGTATGGTGTTTTAGTATATGTCTTGGTATATGTTTTGGTACATGTTTTGGTGATGTTTGGTATATGTACATGTGTATATGGATGTAAATACTGCCATGAGCTATGTTATAAAGCTCCAATAATTGGTATGAGTGTCATGTCATTATGATGTTATGTTTGTTATGTTTTCATGTTGGTTTTCTTCTCAACAGGTTGATCATTTCAAATACTGCATCGAGCTAAGTTATAAATCTCCATCGACAGTATGTTTTTCTTACAAAAACCATGTGGTTATAGGTGTTGTTGAACACCGAGGATGGTGTTCCCCCAAGGGGGAGGGTTCTGTAACAACCCTGGGGAAAGTTCCATGTACTAGAAGTAATAAAGGAAAAAATAATAACCATGGTTGATGGGACACTTATTCCAAGCTGAATGTTGGGCGATACATCCTAGTGTGGGTGTTCATTTCAGTTAATATGGCTAAGGAAATTGGAAAAGGCAATGGCTAAGGATTTGCAAATGTAAAATGGTATTTTTGGCACATTTATTTATGGAAATAATGGAAATTGGGAGAAAAGGGAGGTGAAAGGTCACTGGTTAGGAGGATGAAGGAAAACAATGGAAAATGAAGAAAATAAAGGCCTCATTCATAAAAAGGCTTCTAAGGACATATACACAATGTGAGAGCATAACACATAAAACACATATACACAGAGATTTCCCCTAGATCCCAAAACCGGGACTACTAGCTTGATTTTTCATTATGTTCCTTTCAATGTTATAATACATATTTATACATGTTGAAGCATCCAATACGATGGACCGAAAACCATCACATCCAAAACCATGGACCCAAAACCATCGCATCCAAAAACATGTGCGAAAATCATGCACAAAACCATAGGTGGGTCCGCCCATCCTAATATAGGGTCCAAAACCAAAATTTTCTGGGGCAGTGCCCTAGACCCCATAAAGTGGGGTTATGGGTACATATCAAACCCCCTATGACCCCCCCCCCCGGCCTGCTACACAATCGACGCAACGAAGGGGGGCTTCGCCCCCCCTCTAACCCCCCAGTTAACTACGTGGGCTAGTCATGGAAAGAATATAACACAACCCAACATTCTCCCACTTGTTGTTTTATTTCCATAGGGGGCCACAAGAGAGCTTAGTCATTTTTCCAGCCCTGAAATGCCCATTGTCTCTCTACACCAAGAGAACTTCTTAGAGCTCACAGATTTTGTCAATGCATCTGCAGTATTCTTCAAAGTGTCCACCTTTACCAGCAACACCTTTTTGTCTTCTATCATATCCCTCACAAAGTGATACTGAACATCAATGTGCTTTGTCTTTGAATGATATGCGGGGTTCTTTTCCAAGAAAATTGCACTTTGGCTATCACAGTCTATCCCTATAGCTCCTTGTACTAACCCCATACTTGAGCACAATCTCTGCAACCAAACTACTTCCTTGCTTGCATGAGTGGCTGCCATGTATTCTGCCTCTGTAGTTGATAGTGCCACTACAGATTGTTCCTTACTCATCCAACTGACTGCATCTCCAAATAGGTTAAACACATACCCACTTGTAGATCTTCTCTGATCCAGATCTCCAGCCCAATATACATCAACAAAGCCATGAATATCCAACATTCTATCTAATCTTGATCTTCCTTGGTAGCACAAATCATAATCACTAGTGCCACGCAAATACCTGAAAACGCGCTTCACTGCTGTCCAGTGCTCCTTCCCTGGTTTTAACATAAACCCGCTCAATACTCCCACTGCATGTGCAATGTTTGGTCTAGTACAGACCATTGCATACATCAGGCTACCGACTACACTTGCATGTGGAACACGGGACATGTCCTCTCCTCTTCTTGTGTCTTGGGACACTGTTTAGCAGATAACCTCACACCTACAGGAATAGGAACCTTCATTGGTTTACTATCCTGCATATTAAGCCTCTGCAGTATTGTCTCGACATACTTCCTCTGGTTTAACCAAAGCTTCCTCTTTGCCCGATCTATTTTAATTTCCATGCCCAAAATATAGTTTGCAGCACCAAGATCTTTCATGTCGAATTTGGAGGACAATTGGGTCTTCAAATCCTGGATAATTTCTTTGTCATTTCCAACCAGCAACATATCATCCACATACAAGACCAAATAAATAACACGGTCACCAATTAATTTAAATTACACACAGTGATCTGCTTTGCTTCTGGTGAAGCCAAGTCCCCATATAAATGTATCAAATTTCTAATACCACATCCTTGGTGATTGTTTTAACCAATACAGAGACTTCTTTAACTTGCATACTAGTTCTTTCTTACCCTTCACCGCAAAGCCTTCAGGTTGCTTCATGTATATTTCCTCTTCTAGATCCCCGTGAAGAAATGTTGTCTTCACATCCATCTGTTCTACCTCAAAATCAAAAGCAACAACAACAGATAAAATTAATCTAATAGAAGTTACCTTGGCAACAGGAGAAAAAATATCACCAAAATCAATTCCCGACACCTGGGAATAACCTTTTGCTACCAACTGAGCTTTGTATTTCTCCACCTTTCCTTCTGCATTTGTCTTCTTCTTGAACACCCATTTGCTACCAGTGGATTTCCTTCTAGCTGGCAACTCCACCAGATCCCAAGCCTCATTTTTGTGCAAAGATGCCATTTCATCAACCATGGCCTCTTTCCAGAGTTTGCCATCCTATGAATCTACTGCTTCCTTCACAGTTTTGGGATCATCGTCAGTAATAGATAAAGCAAAATTTGAACAGAAAGCAGATGGACTATACCTTTCTGGCTGCCTTCTTTCTTGAACTGATCTTCTCACACCTAGAGTTTGTGGCTCTTCATCTTCTAATTCCTCCTCTGCTATAGAGTCTAATTCTTCCTCCTTAAGCTCAAACTCTATCTTCTCAGGTTCCTTTCGTTGGACTTCATGTTTAATAACATCTTTCACCACTCTGAACACCACATCTCAGATGTACACAAAATTCCTTGTTATTGGGTTCCAAAGCTTATAACCCGTTAAACCATCCTCATACCCAATAAAGATGCACTTTTCAGATTTACTATCCAACTTGGTTTGTTTCTCCTTTAGAACATGTACATATGCATCACATCCAAATACCCTCAGATGTGAAAGAGAGGGTTTCTTATGAGTCCATACCTCTTGTGGAGTCTTATCCTCCAACGCTGATGAGGGTGATCTGTTGACTAGGTAACATGTTGTATCCACTGCCTCTGCCCAGAATTCCTATCCTGACCCGGCACCACTGAGCATGCTTCTTGCCCTTTCCATCAACGTCTTATTCATTCTTTATACAACTCCATTTTTTTGAGATGTATATGGAGTTGTGTTCTGTCGTGCTATACCACACTTCTTACAGAGTTCTTCAAATTCCTTGCTGCAAAACTCTCCACCATTATCTGTCCTCAACACCTTTATCTTCTTCTCTGTCTGATTTTCCACGAGAGCCTTAAATTCTTTAAACATGTCAAAGGCTTCAGATTTATTCTTAAGGAAATATATCCATGTATTCCTTGAGAAGTCATCTATAAATGATACATAGTACATAGACTTACCTAGTGATGGAACCTTCACAGGTCCAAACACATCACTGTGCACAAGTTCTAATATCTGTTTTTCCCTCTTATTACCAGAGGGGAAACTCACCCGATTCCGCTTCCCATATACACAATTTTCACAGAAATCAAAATCCAGAGAGCTATTACTCATACCTTCTACCATACCTATACCATGAAGTATTCGAAGGCCCTTCTCTCCAATATGTCCATGTTAGAAAATTATATATTACGGAGCAATGGAACACATAAAATATTGCAGAAATATAAACACAGAAAATGCATAAACCAAGAGAGACACAAATATACGTGGTTCACCCAGTTTGGGCTACGTCTACCTCGAACAGCCAGTCCTTCCTTTCTATTATCTAGCAAAATGAAGAGACATAACCTATAGAAGATCCGTTGTAATATCCTCTGTTTTCTCTCACAGTCTCACCTCTCTATTTCTCGCTCACCGAATACACATCTATTACATAGCCTCAAATACAATGCCCTCATACAAAGAGAGGGGTTGCCTTCTAGGGAAAAAAACCCTAAACTAAACATAAGTTCTACCGTTAGATCATCCGCCTAACGAATGGCCCAGATTGATTAGAAATTACTATATTTTTACAAGGCAATTTTACATCTGTTTTTAGCTTTGGGGGTGCTGCCCCCGAGCCCCTGCCGGGGGACTGCTAGCCCCCGGACCCCCTAGCCGAGGGGGATCGGCCCCCCCAGACCCCGCGGGGGGGACAAGTCCCCCCCGCAGCCCCCCCCCCCCCCGCGTGGAGGGGTGTACAAACTTCCTGGGGTATACATCTAGCTGAAACAAATACCTCTGAACAATCATGCTCCACACACAACAATCTCCCACTTGGAGAATGATTGTAGCAACTCCACCGCTGCTTCATTTGCTAGACAATGACTCCTCTTTGGACCTGACTATTTCTCATCTTCATCGTCATCCTTGAAAACCAATTGAAACTGAGCATATTCTCAGTTTCTCCCTGGTTACAACTTTTGTTAGCATATCTGCAGGATTCTAGCTAGTGTGTATCTTTTCCAGCTTCAACTCTCCATCTTCCAACACTGATCGTATGAAATGGTACTTGAGCTATATGTGTTTAGTCCTAGAATGAAATTTTGAGTTCTTTGCAAGATGAATGGCACTTTGGCTATCACTATATAACGTGCCCATATCATGCTCCTTACCCAATTCACCCATAAACCTTTGTAACCAAATCATTTCTTTACTAGCCTCTATAGTAGCAACATACTCTGCTTTTGTTGTTGAAAGTGCAACAACACTTTGGATTTTTGAAACCCAACTGACAACTGTTCCACCAACAGTAAATACATATCCTGTAGTGCTCCTCCTGTTATCTCTGTCACCTGCCATATCTGCATCAACATATCCCTGTAGAGAAATGTTTGCACCACCAAAGCATAATGCTTGATTTGTGGTACCTTTCAAATATCTGAGAATCCATTTCACTGCCATCCAATGTTCCTTTCCTGGATTGTTCATGTACCTGCTTACAACTCCCACTGCATGTGCAATATCAGGCCTTGTGCAGACCATTGCATACATTAAGCTTCCAACTGTTGATGCATATGGAACTTTAGACATATAATCCATGTCTTCTTGGGTCTTTGGGCACATTTCCTTAATAAGTTTGAAATGGCTAGAAAAAGATGTACTCACTGGTTTTGCATTGTGCATATTAAATCTTTTCAACACCTTTTGTATGTACTCATTCTGAGACAATTTTAATTTGCGATTTTTCTTGTCTCTAGTGATTCTCATACCAAGGATTTGTTTTGCAGCTCCCAAATCCTTCATTGCAAATGAATTTTCCAATTTTCTTTTGAGCACATTTATTTCTTGCATGTTAGACCCTGCAACAAGCATGTCATCTACATACAATAACAATATAATATAGCTGCCATCATTTTGCCTTTTCAGATAAACACAATGATCAGAGTGGCATCTAGTATAACCTTGTTCAGACATAAACTTGTCAAATTTTAGATACCACTGCCTTGGAGCCTGTTTTAAGCCATACAAGCTCTTCTTCAACCTTTACACCAGTTTCTCTTTCCCTTTTACCTCGTATCCTTGTGGTTGCTGCATATATATCTCTTCCTGCAAATCCCCATGGAGAAAGGTTGTCTTTACATCTAACTGCTCAAGATGCAAATCTTCAGCTGCTACTAGACTTAAAATAGTTCTAATTGAAGTCATTTTAACAACAGGAGAAAATATTTCATCAAAATCAATACCTTTCTTCTGTGAAAACCCCTTCACCACAAGTCTAGCTTTATACCTTTGTTTTCCTCCATCTTCTTCCTTCAACCTGTAAACCCATTTATTCTGCAATGTAGTTTTACCTGCAGGCAACCTGAGTAAGTCCCAAGTCTGGTTATGCATTAAGGAGTCCATCTCTTCTTCCATGGCTACCTCCCACTTCTTCCTGCTTTCAACCTACATTGCTTTTTCATAACATTCGGGTTCACCAGAATCATTCAACAATAAATAATATAATGAAGCAGAGTATCGTTGAGGGGGTCTACTTATCCTGGTAGATCTTCTAACACCACTTTCAGGTGTTTGGGGTGCCTGTTGCTGTTGTTGTGGTTGTTGATTATTATTATTTTCAGGCACCTTTACTTTTTCAGTGATTTCATCAAGAATTACGTATTCCTTGTTTTCTTTTTCCTGTTTCTTATCCTGCAACTGATTTTTATACAAGACCTTTTCATTGAATATTACATCCCTGATCCTATTGATTTTGTGATTTTCGTAATCATATAAGCGATAACCAAAATCATTAACACCATATCCAATAAAGGTACATTTCTTTGACTTTGCCTCAAGTTTTGTTCTATTTTCTTTATCAATATGGACAAAGGCCTCACAACCAAAAGGCTTTAAAAAAGAGTAGTTTACCTTTTTTCCTGTCCATGCTTCCTCTGGAACACCACCATCCAAGGAACTTGAAGGCCCTCTGTTTATTAGATAAACGGAAGTATCTACAGCATCTGCCCAAAATTGTAAAGGCAATCCTGCATGCAATCTCATGCACCTTGCACGCTCCATGATTGTTCTGTTCATCCTTTCTGACACACCATTTTCTTGTGGTGTTCTTGGAACTGTCTTCTCTCTGCGAATTCCATGCTCTGAATAATACCTATCAAACTCTTTGCTGCAATATTCACCTCCATTGTTTGATCTAAGACACTTCAATTTCTTTCCTGTCTCAATCTCAACCAAAGCTTTCCATTTCTTGAAAGTATCAAATACATCAGATTTATTCTTACTACAATAAATCCAAGTTTTCCTAGTTGCATCATCAATAAAAGTAACATAATAACAAGAGCCACCGAGAGATGATACCTGAGCAGGTCCCCATACATTTGTATGCACAAGCTCTAATTTTTCGCTCTTCTTTTCTTTCCCAACTTTGAGAAATCTAACTCTCTTCTGTTTTCCATAAATGCAATTCTCACAGAATTCCAAATCAACATTCTTCAAACCCGGCAACAAATTCCTTGAGTGAAGAATCTTCATCCCCTTTTCACTCATAAGTCTGAGCCTATGATGCCATAATGCTGCATATGCTCCTTTGGAAGTTAAAGCATTAACAGAGTTAGAAATACCATTGCATAAATACAATGTACCAACCTTTTCGCCTTTTGCTATTACCAAGGCTCCTTTGGTGACCTTCCAAGCTTTATCTGTGAAAGTTGTCACACAACCTTCACCGCCTCACTGCCCTATTGAAATCAAATTTTTCTTTAGATATGGAACATGCCTTACCTCCTTTAGTAGCCATTGGTTTCCATTCTGCTGTTTTACAAGAACCTTATCCATTCCAACAATTTTACAGGGTTTATCATCACCCAAACGAACTTGTCCAAAATCTCCTTGAACATAGTCATGAAAGTATTTCTTATTAGGTGTGGCATGGAATGAGGCCCCTGAATCTACCACCCAGGAATCAATAATATTTTCGAAAGAAAGAATCAAAGCATCTTGTAACACCTCGCCTGTCACATTTGCTTCATGATTGTTTTCTTGTTGTGCATCTCCTTCTTTTCCCTTCCGAGATCTACAGTCTTTCTTTAGGTGTCTTTTCTTTCCACATTTCCAGCACACTATCCCCGATCTGGACTTGGATCTGCCTTTCCTTGATTCACTGCGATATCCTTAGCTCTTTCCTCTTTCCATTTTTCTTCCCCTAGACTCTGCACTCAAAGCATTACCCGATGTCTCACCGGAGCTTTTCCATCGCATTTTCTTGCTAAGGATAGCACCGACAACATCATCAAACTTTAAAGTACTAGATCTAGACACAGAATTACTAATGACCATTACTAAACCATTCCAACTTTCTGGTAATGAACACAAGAATAACAGGGCTCTAACTTCATCATCAAAGTTTACCCCTATAGAACATAACTGACTTGTAACAATATTAAAATCATTTAAATGGTCTACAATAGATCCACCTTCCGACATCTTCATATTAAATAACCGTTTCATAAGAAATACCTTGTTTGAGGTTGAGGGTTTTTCATATAGTTTCGACAATGCCTGAATCAAACCCTCTGTTGTTGTTTCCTTCGAAATGTTGAAGGCGACTGACGCAGCGAGGCATAACCGTATTGTTCTGAGTGCCTTTCTATCGAGAATGTTCCATTGTTCATCTGTCATAGCCTTCGGCTTCTTTGTTTTTCCAGTCAATGGTAGGTATAGATCTTTCTGATACAGATAATCTTCCATCTGCATCTTCCATAGTGAGAAGTTTTGGCCGTTAAATTTCTCGACCCTGAACTTACCATCTTCCACCATTGCTCCCACTCAAACGAGGAACCCTTCTTTCCTGCGAGTTTATCAGTCAAATAGACCTTCGGCTCTTATACCATTTGTTAGAAAATTATATATTACGGAGTAATGGAACACATAAAATATTGCAGAAATATAAACACAGAAAATGCATAAAACAAGAGAGACATAGATATACGTAGTTCACCTAGTTTGGGCTACGTCCACCTCGAATAGCCAGTCCTTCCTTTCTATTATCCAACAAAATGAAGAGACACAACCTACAGCAGATCCGCTTTAATATCCTCTGTTTTCTCTCACAGTCTCACCTCTCTGTTTCTCGCTCACCGAATACACATCTATTACATAGCCTCAAATACAATGCCCTCATACAAAGAGAGGGGTTGCCTTCTAGGGAAAAAAACCCTAAACTAAACATAAGTTCTACCGTCAGATCATCTGCCTAATGAACGACCCAAATTGACTAGAAATTACTATCCCTGCACCCCCCCGCCCCCACGTGGAGGGGTGTACAAACTTCGTGGGGTATACATCCAGCTGAAACAAAGACCTCTGAACAATCATGCTCCACACACAACAATCCAAGCCTTTGATGCCACAACATGGTCTTCTCTCCAGAGACAACTAGATTTTCTGCTCCACTTTTAGGAACCACATAACTGTTGCACCCATTAATAACAGTGCTACCTTCCAGCTTGTACAGAGTTCCAATTCGAACTCCCAGCATCAATACCAGTGATCCTTGAACCATTTTGCAGGTATCCTTCTTGAACACTATTTTTACACCTGCATCATCTAGCTTGCTTACATAAATCAGATTTCTGGCCAATGCAGGAATATGCAAAACATCTGGAAGTGTTCTAACCCTTCTACCTTGCAACTTCAAATTTACTTTTCCGCGACCAATGATTCTAGCCTTCCTATCATCTCCTAAGAAGACATCACCATCATCGTATTTCTCATACTTGCAGAACCACTCTCTATGGTGAGTGAAGTGAAAGGATGCACCTGAGTCAATCAACCATGCCTCATGATCTACATGTGTACTTGAAGAAGCCAAGTACACATCCCCACGTTAATTTGAGGTGGTTTTCACCTCTGCAGAGGGAGCATCATCAGATCTCTTTCCCTTATCAAGAGCTTTAGATTTATAGTCCCTTTTGTAGTGCCCTTCCTTTCCACATTTCCAACACACCACCTTTATAGGTTTTCCTAGAGATTTAGATCTCCCTCTAGATTTAGATCTCCCACTCGATGACTTATTTTTGTTTCTGTTCTAGGACCGTCCTCGTACAGACAAGGCATCACCATTCTAGCTCTCCATAATTTTTCATCTCATCTCCTTCGTCAGTAAGGATGAGACTATTTCATCAAACTGCAAGGCAGTTGCATTGCTACCTATTGCAATAACTAGACTATTCCACGAATCTGGTAGAGAACACAACAAACTGATGCACTTATCTTCATCTGAAATTTTAATATCAACAGATGCTAACTGACTTACCACAGTATTAAATGCATTTAGATGTTCTGTCACCGAGTCTCCATATTTCATCCTAAGGTTATACAAATTTTTCCGTAGGAACAGTTTATTCACCAGAGATTTAGATTGGTGCAAAGTCCCTAACTTGTCCCACAAAGCCTTCACTGTAGCTTCCCCTGATACATTCAACAATACTGAATCTGAGACACACAATCGTATTGTTCTCTTTGCCTTCCGATCCAACTTCTTGCATTCTTCATCGGACACTCCTGTTGGTTTAGTACCCGAATCTACCGCGATCCACTGATCTTTATCCACCAACATATGCTCCATCTTGAGTTTCCACAACTCAAAAATCTGACCATTAAATTTCTCGATCTCTATATTTCCACTGCTCGCCATCTTCTTTCACCACCAGAATCAATATCACAGATCTCCCACTGAACAGGGTCTACCATAGGCCCTCAGCAATAAAGGCATCCCCTTGAAGCCAAAACAGCTCTGATACCAAATGTAGGTTTTAACCCCGTACAAAAATTACCAGCATACGAATTCTAAAACACAAAAAATAAACAATGCGAGAGCATAACACATAAAACACATATACACAGAGATTTCCCCTGGATCCCAAAACCGGGACTACCAGCTTGATTTTTCATTATGTTCCTTTCAATGTTATAATACATATTTATACATGCCGAAGCATCCAATACCATGGACCAAAAACTATCGCATCCAATACCATGGACCGAAAACCATCGCGTCCAAAAACATGTGCGAAAATCATGCACAAAACCACAGGTGGGTTCGCCCATCCTAATATAGGGTCCAAAACCAGTGCCCCGGACCCCATAAAGTGGGGTTACGGGTACATCTCAAACCCCCTGTGACCCCCCCCCCCCCCGCTACACAATCGACGCAACGAAGGGGGGCTCCGCCCCCCCTCTAACCCCCCGGTTAACTACGTGGGCTAATCGTGGAAAGAATATAACACAACCCAACACTATCACTGGCATGGAGGATTTCCCGGATTGACATTGGATTGCCTAGCCTTGCCATTTCCTTGATAGTCATGGATATTGTGGATTCATTTCGTTGTTTTTTTGGTTGATTCTCATGTTTCCTTTAGCTTGGGTTGAGTTACTAGTTCCCGAAAGCCCTGGTTGAAAAAATGCTCTGAAAGCCCTGTAACAACTTGGGTTGAGTTACTAGTCCTGAAAGCCTTGGTTGGACAAACACTCTAGAAGCCCTTGGTGGGTTGAGTTACTAGTCTTGGAAGCCCTGGTTGGACAAACACACTGGAATTCTGGTGGTGGTTGTGGGTTGAGTTACTAGTTCTAGAAGTCTTGGTTGGAACAAATGCTTTGGATCCTTGGAAAGCTTGGGTAGAGACCAATCTGATGATGGTTTTGTGATGTTTGAACATGAGGTGGAATCATTGTTTAATAGGTTGAGGTGGGTGGCATCTGGAAGCCCTGGATGGTTTTGGATTTATGTGTTCGATGATATCCCACATTCATGCTTGGAATATGGTACGAGGGTGAATTACTCAAGAGAGATTTGGCTCAACCATTCCACGTTCGGGTGGAACATGGAAGTCCCATCACGGGTTTGGATTTTGCATCATCGATATGAGGTTATTTATCCTTGTATTTCTATGAGTATTATGCTAGCTTATATGTGGATTAAATGGTTGTGATTTCCTTGGTATTTTTGTTGCTATTATCTTGGTTATGTATATGTTTTATGACAATAGCTATGTACGACTCTCATCATGTTTTTACTTGTAAATGAATTAAAAATGTATCTATAACCTAATGGATGAAAAGAAAGCCAATGTGTTGAGGCTTCAATGTTTCTTAGCGATTCTCAACTAAGTATGAGACTCTTATGCTTATATATGTTATTTACACTTATAGATTAATATTCATGATATGTTTGATGAAATGCCTATCATGGCTAGTCGGGGTCCAGTCAAGGGCTTTTTCAAGTATTTCATTTTCCTCATTGTTTCCATGTTATCTTACTTTTCTGAAGGTGTCATTTAATTATGGGTAGTGACTTGGGCTCTCGACTTGAAAAAGTGGCTCAAATCCTGGGGATGTTGGCACAACAATGAGAAAAATAGTCCCTGGACATTGGCATGCCTTGTCATGAGAGCGTCTAGAGCCTCCTGGACACTGGAAGGCCTATAGCATGTGAGCATTTGGGGGTCAAGTGGTCTAAAATCTTAGTGGGACCCAGGCAGTTATTGGCAAAAAAGTTGGTATGGTTCCAAAGGGTCCTAATACTGATGTTGAAGGTGTGTATGGTGTGTTTCCATCAGTTCCACTTCCTTAACGTGACTTAGGAGCTCTAATCGTAACATAGTGGCCTCTCGTTGCATGTTTACCCCGGTTTCCTGGTTACTTGGGTAGATGTGGGAGGAGGGTGTTACATCATCAAACTATGTCAAAGATATTCTAGGGGCACTTCAAAATATGGTAGAGGATCCATAGATGTACTGATGAAATTTGGACTAGATATTGGTAGTTGGGTTACAAAAGAAGATATTGTAAATATGTTGCAAAAATTTAAAATCGAAATCCTTAGTGTAGAAATTCTTACTATAGATTAACCTGATAATGCAATATAACTAAAGCAAAATACTTTAATCTACTTCTACAATCAAACTTGTGGAAGCCTAATATATTTGAGCAAGATCAAGCGGAACACATTTAACTAGAAGAAGAATCAATGCACATGAAACATAGAAGAATACTCAGGGGAAATCCTTAGCTAAAAACCCCACTATCTGTATTATCGTACAAGGTGGAAATATCTCAAAATTACACAAAGCATTAGCTCTCACAACTAGCCAGCTCTTAGTACAATCCTCTTGGATGCTCACAGGAAAACAAGGCTTCTCACAAACCTTCTCCTCAACCCTTCAAGCCTCCTATTTCATTATGTTGTTTCTCCTGGGTGATCCTACTGTTACCAAGTGTAACACTAATCACTCACACTGATCTCACACCCTGTAAAACTACGCAATCCTCAAGGAACCTTGTTCCTTCTGCATGGATGAGTTTCCTTTATAGGAAAACTCATGCAACTGATAATAACCTGTCCTTGACATTTAGCTCAACTGGGTCTTTCTCTGAATAGACATGCATGAGTTTCTGATGAGAGAATCTTCAGTTATCTAGAGTACACTAGTTGGATGCATGCATGCATTAACTGACTGAACTCACAATTAGTTCCTCAAACAATTTGGAACTAATCTAACTGGACTTAACTCAATAAACTGAGCTAACTAATTACAACTAAAATATAACTCAATCTTATCTCCTTAATTAAGGGATAATCTCCTTAATTTAAGGGATAATTGTCGCATGACTTCACAAAGACTTCTAGCTTGAATTTCCCCAACTAATTAACTCATAACGATTTAATTAATTATTTTTCAAGCCGCTGGTGAAACTAAATTCGAATTTTAATTAAAGGACAAATTAAAATTGGAATATTCTGGATTCTATTTTTATCATTTCTTGTTGCTATTTTCAACACTTAGTTCCTTAAGCTCCCAATTAGATACGTTGCATATGAAAAAGAAGAAAGGGGAAGAAGAATTGGCATTGGAAACTTTCTATCCAAAGTGCAGAAGGAAGCACCCACTTAAGGAGTGTTTGTTGGACCATATGGATACATGTATAATATGCAAAAGCGGCCATGCTACTAGCAATTTTCTATCCTTTCGAAGACTAAAATTTGTCTACTAAGAAGTTGAGGAGCCAAAGTAGCTATGTTTTGTTGCTAAAAAACAATTGTGGCAACGAAAGCCTTAAGGTATTTTCCAAGACCAATCTCAATAGTTTAATTCATATTGGACTAATTCTTCTATGCAATATCCTTCTCTTACATAGTGCTTTCTTTCCTAGCCATGGATGGCTCCTCCACCCCCAAATCAACTTTGGAAAAAATGGTGGAGAAATCCCTCTTTTGGAGGCCCTAAACAAGCTATAATAAAACTTCCCATCCAAATTTTTCACTCTCCACAAATGAAGCCATCTACATCAACCCCTCCTCGACCAAAACTGCCTACACAACCCATTCCTAACCCTAAAAATGGTAAGGCTACCCAACCAGCCCAAGATATTAGACTTGCAACATACCTTACTTACCCAACTTATTCCATCTCTTCCTTTGACTACCATGCTCTTATCTTAAGATTAGTGAAGACTCTAAGCAAAGAGCATCCTCCTATAGATAATGAAGATATCAATGAAGAAGTTCCAATTGAAGAACTGGAATTAGTTCAATCTCCAGAAATAAAGAGCCTAGTTTTCAAAAAGGAATTATTGGAAGTGTAGTTCCTTTTTAATGGTACCTGTTAGTTCTAGTCTTCGCAGCCTATCACCAGGGATCAACATGAGCTCTTACTATGTCTGGTTTTGTTAGATGTTTTGCACATGATGTTCAGCACAAAACATGTCAGAAGTGTGTCCATTAGAAGAAGCTCAGAAAAATATTTCCAATGGTATATCACACTCCCGTAACCGGCTCCTGGATTAGAAGATATGATCAAAATGAATGAGTGATTCTTGGTTATGCATGTTTTGAGGTCAGTTATTGCACACAATCACAAGTTTAGTACAAAATCAGTTTCTGAAATAATGGTAAAGAATTTTTCCAAAGTGAAAGAGGTATTTGTTCATCACATACCATATAACAAAAACCTCCTTCAGTTTATGCACAGGTGTTACTATGTGGGAGATATATAGTGATTTTTGGAGCCTACATTAAAACAAAGAAAAATTTTCATATTTTTTACTGTTTTAGTCATTTTAGTGCGGTGCCATTTTACAACAGATGGAAAGTAATTTTGTAAAACCCAAGGATATTTTCGTTAATCACGAGCCATATAACAAAAACCTCTTTCAGTTTATTCACATGTGTCATGAATTGGGATATGTGACTAGATCTTTACAGCTCATTTTCACAAATTTAAATTTTTAATGATTTTTTGTTTTAGAGATGATTTTGTGGCACAGATTACGAGCAACTGGAAACGAATTTCCAAAATTTGAGAGAGATTTTTCTCCAACATGACCTTATCTACAAAAACCGTTTCCAGTTTTGTAACAGGTGCTATGGTTTAGGAGATACGAGTTCATCTTCAACACCTATTTTCAGAAATTTGGTCCAAGTTTAATGTAACTGATTCTATTTTGAAGAAAATGGTTGAGCTCAATTCCCTTAGTACAAGGATGAGAAAATGTATATATTTTATGAATTTAATAGTGTAGGGGTTGGACTTTGGTAGAAGGCTGGACTCTTGTGAATGTTTTGAGCGTTATTGTATATTCATCTCTGCAGTTTGGCAAGGAAATAGACCAGGGTTTGCAGCATTTTGTGGGATTCTTGTGGCAAAGTGACTTAGTATTTTTTCTCCTTCTGTAATGCAAGTTATCATGTGTTTATGTGTGCCATTATCTCTCTCTTTTTCAGCTTAACTAAATGAATCAAGTATAAAGGTGGAATTCATTGATGTTGCAGTGCTCTACCTTAGGGTTTATTTGGTTTTACATGTTTTCAACTGTTTGAAGAGGATTCATGATACTTTCATGCCCTCTCCAACTCCTCACTAGTCTTAAGACTCTCCATTTCACTTAATTCAAAGTACTAAAGCATTTGCCTACCTCGCCCCATAGAAACCTCTGCAAGACTGAGTTCATTCCCCGGACCCAAAACTGCCTTTCACATTTGATCCAGCAAACCAACATAAAACTCAATCAAACTTCTATGAGCACATACCTAGCCTAAAATTAGTCTTTACATAAGTCATCTCAAGCCCGATTTGCTATATTTTCCTGATATTGACAAGGAGAGAGTCCTCTCCCGACCTGGTAGGGCTAGCTACCAGGTTAAGCGTGGTTTGATGTTACCCTAGAGTTGCCTTTCTCAGCCTGAGGTAGATTTAGGCCATAACAGTACCAATCTTGTAAATGTCTTTAACGAGAGCTAAGACAACATGAATTTGATATAGTTATTAATCATTTTGGTGATTGAAGAGCTAGGTGCTCCTGGAGTACTTGTAGAAGTACCATAATAGAATATCACCTGGCATTATATGAATGATTGATATATAATAGTATTTCATTTGATTGTGAATGTTGGGAATACAAATAATGTTGTTGTGATTACTGTAATTATATTAAATTTGTTGAGCATACATTACATGGTTTTTTCTAGGGAGGATGTTAAGCCACTCTAATTTCTTGTTGTAGGATTGTAAAACCACTCTCGAAGTGCTTGCCACAGCTGAGAAACCACCTATAGTAAAAAATAAATTGCAGAAAGTGACCATGATCTCTTTAAGTCACTATAGATATTCTTTTTTGTTTCTTTGAATTTGAATAATCACTAAGCGATGAAAAGTAAAACAATTGCATGATATAACAACTACTGAAACTAGTTTTCTTTAAACGAGAGTTTCTAGTTGAACTTGTACGAATTCTGGATAAAGAGAGTTTGTCCTCTGAAAAAGCACTATCTCTCAAGTAAGAGTTCAATGGAAACATTTTGAACCAGAAGAAGCTACCTGGGAACTAGAATAAAAACATGAGAGAGGCTTTTCCAATGTTGTTCCAAAGAATAAGGGAACTTGGATACACCGAGGATAGTGTCCCTCCTAGGGGGGAGAGATTTAATATCCTAGGTGATTATCCTAGAAATCTATTCTAAGTTGTGAACAATGTTGAATTTGGACAATTTAAATTATATGTGGTTATTAATTGAGGAATGTCTAATTGGAATATAAATAGCACATGCAAAAATATGTTTTGTGAGGATAATAATATATTCTTGAAATGTGACAAAGGCCACTTGGGATTGAAATTTCCTTTTTAGTCAAGAAAATTTAAAGAAAGCTAGTTATGACCCAAGAAATGAGAAATAACAAAATATACTTCATGGGGGTAAAGAAACCCACAATTGCTATGAAAAGAAGAAAAAAGAGGAAAGGACATCCAGAGAATGGCAAGGAGAGAAACATCATTACAAGGAAAAGGAATTAGTGGCGAGACTGGAGATTATTAATGGTTGGAGACAGATGTTGTTAATCTGGTTCTCTCAGTTGGAGTTACTATGGGAGATAAAGGTAGTGACTACCAATCACCACTGGGAGACAAATACTGGTGTAACCATTGAAAGCATATTTATTCCTGGGGCTAGAAGCATAAGCTTCATTTATATGTGAAAGAATTGTTATGGACTAGAAATAACATTAGCTCGAGGGTATTCAAATGTATTTCTAGCTTACTCTTGGGAGGATCATGGAGGCCTTTGATGCATTTAAATCATTTGAGATAAGTTACAAGCTCTATGGTAGAACAAAAATAGTTTATAGACGTGCATTTTGTGTATTTTTGCTTCCAGAAAGATAGAAAAATTGCAGAATAAGGTGTTGGTATATATTATTTATGGTCGTGTTGCAGGTAGACAAGAAAACTGATCAAGTATAGAAAGAAAAGGTACAAAGTCTCAAGAAAAAACAAATATAATTAACATGAGAAATTGAAAATTATAGTATGTGTCTAAGCATAGGAGATAATGGAATGTGCTTATCATAATAATTGTTTTTATTTTCTTAACCCTACAAACTTGTTCTATGAAGGAAATTCCTAAGTGACTAGTGGGAGCGTTAGTGTCTTTCTATTAGACAACAACCCAACACTTCGGCTCAGTCCCTGGAAAACTGGTACATAAAAATTCCACTTCTGGGTTGAGTAAGTTTCATGAAAATGCTTTGTGACGACATATAAGGGTTTGGAGAAAGCCAACCTTAATGAGCCCTTTTGTAACCATTCAAAAAATAAGGAAAAACAATAATTTTGATTGTAACAAAAAGCATTAATTGTTGCTAACTATAAAGAGAATATTATTCCCTTAGCAAATGCTTTACTAATTGACAACCAAACTCAGTATAAACCATTTCCATTGGTATTCTCAGAATAGTAACTATAACAAGTAAATATGTTCAGGTAAACAAGGAACAATCGTAATGTTTGTCATCATTCTTATGCAAGGAAATTCAAATATAAAAAGGTACCATTAGAAACAATATAGAAGAGTACAAAACCATAAAAATTTCAAATTATCAAAATGCATATCAGAATTTAAGTATAATACTATAAAAAGCTCCATTGATGCGAAAGTTTTCCATTTTTAATTTAAAGGAAGTTGGGCCAAAGTGGTTGTAAATATTGTAAAAATTTTATAATTGAAAACATAACCTGTGAGACAACCCTAGTAGTTTATTTCAACACAAAGATTATCTAGGAATCATGATTGTAATAACTAAGTCTCTCTCTCTAAAGAAAATGAAAAATAACCAAAGTGCATGCTGACAACAAAACCCAAGGGTTAGCCCTAAAAGGGCTAAGTTAAAATGGTAAGAGGTGAGTATGCCGCTCCTGAATCCGTGTTTTCATCTAGTGACGGAGTTAGTTTATGGTCAGCTATCCGGAAGGGGTCTGGAAGAAAAAAGATAATGACAAAGTTAATTAAATTGTGGGGCCTAGAACCTAGTGAGAGTTGTTGTTTAGATGTTGACCTAAGAATATGGATTACAGTATGTGAGCTCTTAAAGGGTTGAGGGTTCTGCGATAATGAGAAAAAGCAAACTAGAAAATTGATTATAAGAATATTATAAACCTCGAGAGACTCCTTGTTAGGAAAGGAAATTTCTGGGGAAAAAAAAGAATTAAAAAGAAAGCTTCAACCAAGAGTGAATTTGTACCAGTACAGTGATCGATAAGGTATTTTTTTTGTAAGAGTGCAAAATCTAACCCTGTTATACTTGAAAAAACAAAACCGAAGGAAGAAAAATAGTTCTCTATAAAAAAAACGGGATATAAAAACCACTTACAGGTAAGAAGACGAAATAAGAACCAAGAAACTTAGCATGTCTCCCGTCAGCATCATCCTTAGGGTTGGTATAGTCATGCCTTCACATATCTAATAGATATTGTAACCAAGGACTTTGAAAGTAAGGCAAGGAGTGGAAGAAATGTCAAGGGGAATGAAAATTATGGCATGGAAAGTCAAAATGAAGATAACAATGAAAAATTTAAATACATGTGCATTAAAATGATGGCATAAGTAAGCCCAAGCATCCACGGGGTTACAAATCTTGAAAGGATTAATCCGAAGAGTATCTAGACCGAAGAGTACAAAGTTGTCTCAAACCCAAAAATCCAAATATGAAAGAAACCCTCTAGTGACCCCTCAAGTGGTTACCCTAGCGGTAAGCCAACGAATCTAATTTGTAAATATATGGTAGGGACACGTGTAGGTTCCAGATCAATTCCATTGAAAGACCATTTTAAAGGATACATTGATTTTTCCTAATTGCACACATCGATAAAAGGTTCTAGAGAATTTGTGGAATAATTATGTGTCGTTTGCCACCGCAAAACAAGTCATACATATAATTCTTATATTTCATCTCCTTTATAAGCTATAATGGTAGGTTATCCTCAGAAACTCAAAATGTTCTGTAAGTTATAAGTATTTACATGATACTACAAGAATTTTTTCCAAAATCATGTGTTATCGTTGTGCCCTAAATTTCCATGCTTAAAAAGAATACCTTTTTTGGGAATCAAACTATCAATCAAGGTTTTTTAGTCTTAAAATAATTCATGTGTATTATTCCTATATTATCCATACCTGATTTACTAAAACATTTGTCTTGGAATGTGATTCTCCAATCCAAGGCCTTAAACCTATATTGATGCAAGATAAGCACCTCTTGGTGTTGGTTTACGGGGTCCCGGCCTAGGTTCAAAGTTAGTTGTGCCAACCAACAAAACAATACACTACTAGCCCTTTGGCAACAACCCACATAGCGCAGGCTGCAGTCTCACCTGAAGCAGCATAGGGGGATGCAAGAACCAAGTTTCGGCATCCAAATACTAGAGTGATGTCTTTTAACGCCTTGGATCCACTTCCGTGTAGATCGATCAACCCTTAAGGAATATTACTGCAACTTTGTTAAAACAACCTTTAGACCTTCGCGAAGGTCTACGATTAACCCTTATGGACCTTTAACAGTTGATTTACCTACTTACGTGCATCAGAAAGCAATCCTAGATTGGTATTCATGCGGATCTACTTAAGTTGTTAATAAACATGAGAGGAATCACAAGAGTCTTTGTGAAAGTATTTAAACATGCATTACGTACATTATTAAGACTTATTCAAGAGAATCGCGTAGCATTCAATCAATAATTCATAAAACAAGTCATTCATCAATGGCATATAACATAAATAGATATGAATATACGCAATAATTCTTCAGAAACTTGTCTTTGTTGATCTCAATTCACAAATTACAGACTCAAAGCTGCCATGTGCACATAGCTGCAGGGGTCCGCACACTCAATTGCAGATTCTACATAGGCCTTTTCACACTCAGCTGCAGAGCCTTTCCTTCTATATCTAAGTGTAGGAAGTAGAGCCTTCCTGCCCTAGCTTCTTCAGTTCACCCAATTCTCTATCTTCCTTCTACTTCCCTTTGTTACTTACTACTTCCTTTCGCTAAGACTCACTATTTATAGACTTATTTCATACAATACCATGGTTCGAAAACCATGGGTGAATATTAAGAACCAACTCAAAACTTATCCAAAAAAAGAGGCTAAGCCCCTTTTAACTCCTAATCATCTACGCACTATGCATCCACAAATCGCAGATACTTTACATTATTTACAAAATTGTACCAAAATTTGGGTTATCTTAACCCTAAACTAACCCAAGGGACCCCATCCCAACAGGCCCCCAACACAAAGATCGTGACTCGCCCTCGAGTCACTCTGTTGGCGTCACAATCTTACTATGAAGATCCCCCAGCTCCACCTGGATCACTGCAACTTTAGCAACACTCTGCGTTGTTGCCTGTTGAACCTCCTCGACCAATTTTTCAGTGGTTGGTCCTTCTATTTCCAGCCTCATCATTTGCTACATCTGTTGCAGTCCCTTAAGCTTATCTTGAATGGAGAGCATGATCTGATAAGCCTCATCCAACCAAGGCTGCAACCTGGCCTTTAGCAAGGCCTCTTTCTTCTGTGCTTCCTCTACCTATGCCAATAGCTGCTTTCCTTCCTATAACTTGGCAAGGCGCTATGTTGGAGCTAAGGTGTGTGCAGTTACCTTGACCTCATCATATTGGCACTGCATCTCCCTTACCTCTGTGTTTAATTTTTGTAGGTTCATATCCTCTTGCAGATTGGTCAATAGCTCCATAGCCTGATCAAAAAATGTTGCACAGTTAGTGACTATGGTATCCAAGGTAGCCATGCCTCCCTTAATTGTGATTGTGCATTGCTCCAAGACCTTAGGTGGAGTTGTGGGTTGCAACTTGAACTGCAGCTCTACAATCTTCATGTTGAACTTAAAAGTGACTTGTCCAACTTCTGCTTTAGCCTCACGCACACTAGTGGCTAATTTTCTGATTTTGGCTTTCGGTTGTGCATCCTCTGGGATGTGAAGTTCAAGCACTGTCTTACATGCCTCTGCTACTACTGACTCCAAATGTCAACTATGTGCCTGTAGTGCCTCCTTTTCCTTCAGAGCCTACATCTTTTCAATGAACAGTTGTTGATTGTTGACTTTAAACTCACTAATGGCAGTGAGTGCTCGTTGTTCTCTAATCCTGAGATTTTCCACAACCCCCTGATGTAATGCATGTAGAGGTTCAACTGAAAGTGAGGTAAGGTTCGGTCCCATGTTTTTGACTTTGTGAAGCATCACGCACTATTCATCCGTTTCTGAGTGTACTGACCCCTCAGGCAAAGGGAAGACTCTAACGTCCTGCAGCCAGGCCAACTTTGCGACTATATTCTTTCCTCATGCTATACTAGCTGGCGTTCCACTCGCCTTCCTGACATCTTCCTGGACTCTGGTTGATTGGAGCTGCAACTCACACAGATCCTTCTAGATGCCCCCAAGCGTCTGCATGTATTATTGCTCGAACTGTGCAACACTTCTGTTGTGGTGTCCCTAATTTTATCACCAATCTCATTGAGATAGCCCTCTGTTAATACCATGGGATCAATTCGTGTTCTATCATATTTCTTCTTCTTTCGTGTTTGACCCGGCTACTCCATGCCATGTCTTTTCAAAATAAAGGGGGTGCCTTGCCCTTCATCACCTCCACTGCCTTGGCCTGAAAGCTCCTCTTCTTCTATCTCTGACGAAGGTGAATTATCACCCTTCTATGACTCACGTTGCTCTTTGTCCACTTAGCAACACATTCTTGTTCGATGTGAGCCTTTTCGGCAGCTTCCTTCTTTTTATGTTCTGCCAGAGTACGCGCAGCTTTCTTAGCGACCTCTTTTCTATTCTGCGCAGCAGAACTTTCTACGCCCAAGCTTGTTCCAACATCTAACTTTGATGGAGCACACCACTCTGTAGGCAATAACCCAACGATCTCCTGCACATCCACTTTGGACACCAAATAGGGAAATTGATGCCACTTCTGCTCTGGATCATTTCGTGCTTGGATAGAGACTCTATGGAAGCTAGCCTTGAACACTGCGTAGGCCGACAGTTGTGTGAACAAGGTTGGGGACAACCTTGGATGTTGACTGAGTACCATTTGGATATCCATTTCCATAAGAGTCCAAAATATCTTTGTCTCTGCGATCCGCGCCGCATCATCTATATACCATAAGGAGGTGAATTGCACTACCTCCGGCAGTCCTTCCTCAATAGGAGTAAATTAGCTATCCTCCAGCAATTTCCATGCAACGAGCACAATGGATAACAACAACCAAGTGTAGTGGAACAACTTCGTTTCATCCTAGGCTTCTCAGCAGTTTGCTAGGAACTCCTAACAAAAGTACCTTTCCCAATTAAATTGTACGCCTTATGTGCACTACGTAGCAAGGGAAACTACTGGCACCAGAACTTCGTCCGCGCGAAATTTTCTCATAACCTTCCCTATTAAAGTATAGGCAGTGAATTGAACTACCTAGTTGGTTATGGAGAGAATGGAATACCCACGTGAATTCTTAAGTAGGCCATAATCCTTCTTCATCTTGTCTGCAAGCTCTTTCTCCCAAGTCTTCCCTCCAAAATCCTTGGCTGGGTTTGCACCTTTGTAAGGCATCCATTTGATTCTATGAATCAACATGTACCATAAGGCTCTCCTAGCCATAAGCACCCATCATGTACCAGCATGAGGAGTTGGCACACACAGATTGTATTAATGGGGGTGGAGTGATAATGTGGCACTAATAGAAAATTGAGAAACCACGATTTCTCAACACTGCGAACCCATTCCAGCATCTCCAATGATGTAACTCTTGTTTCTTTGTAATAGACCTTGCACATATATTTGTCCATCGCCAAATGTGGAAATTTAGTGTGGTCTGCGAGGTCCCAATCCTCCATTTTTAGCAATAGGATCCGTGCAAGCCAAGGACCTTCAAAGGGGACCTGCTCAGGTAGTAGGGTCGTGGATACCGTAAACTTTCCAATATTAGGGTCCTTCGTAACCTTCACTTTTCCCTTTCATGGAGGGATATACTTTGGAAGCCTAGTCATGGGTTCCACCCCTTTAGCATTAATATCCTCCATTCCCTGTGATTATTCCTCCTCCAGGTTCACTACTTTTGCAGGCTACTTATCTTTCTTTTGTTTAGTCTGTGTTTCGGTGGGCCTTCTAGGTGATGTGCCCACCGACACCGGATTCTTATTCTTTTTCTTCGTTGTGGGTTTCTTCTCATTCATTGCAGTTTATTTGTCTTTTGTCCTCATCTGCTTCGGTCGAGGCGACCTTGGTGCCATGGGAACTGCAGGCATAGCCTCTACACTTGACACTTCTAGTCCTGGTGCGTCGAACACATCTGCTTCTGAACTTAGGGCTTCGGCGGGGTTAGAGGCAGTCATCCTCTCCATAAACAAATTGCAGGCTATGGGGAAAACATTTGCTTGTGACATAAATTCCCCCCAGAACGCTCGGCTCATAGGCGACAGACAACGAAATTCAACAACAAGTCTTAGAGCACAAAGTTTTCTCTGCTGGACTGACACACATAATTTATAGGGGTTTTTGAATTCAAATCCAACTGTTCCCCCCAAATTCTGATAAAAAATGTTGTTTTGGCAGTAGATCTCCAAATATTTTCGTCATAATTTCCGCCACCCCGCTCCACTTAACCATCTTCTAGCCATCAGGTCAAGAACAATAACTCCAACAATCATTTTCCCACTAGAATATGCAGTACCTTCCCTTTTGGCACAACCTCCTGAGCGCAGCTTCACTGATTGCATCTTTTTCATTCTCCACGTAGCATGCTCGCTACTTTGTCCTTCACACTGGGTAGTGTAGTTTATAGTCCCGTGCTCTCTTGCAACTGCCTGGAGCACTAAGACTATCCTGTTGCCATATAGTCATTTTGTAGGATCCCTTGTATAAAACTTCAATCTGCTCCCATTCACTCTTCCTGGGAATGGTTCCCCATTTAGCTTTGCGAGTTGAACTGTGCCTCCATCTGTAATTTCCTTCACCATATATGGGCCTAACCAATGCATCTGGAATTTACCTAGAAATTTAGTGAATTTACTATCATATAACAGGACAAGATTGTTTACCTTGAACATGTGAAGCTTGATATGGTGATCATGCCATGATTTTTCACGTTCCTTCTGTACTTGTTGATGGAATCCTAGCTAAAAATCGATCTTCTTCGAGCTCCATCAACTGTGTGAGCTGTTCCTCCAAGTCCTTGCAATCTACCATATTTGTTAACGTTGCAATGCATAGACTAGGCACAATATATTCCATCGGCATCATGGATTCGACCCCATATACTAATCTGAACAGCGTTTTCCCTGTCAGCTTCTTACAAGTAGTCCTATAAGCCCAGAATACTGCAGGTATGTGTAGTTCCTAATCGTTTTGTTGCACATTGCAGATATTCGTCAGTGCGCTCTCCAAAATCTTGTTAAAGGCTTCAATAGTTTCATTTTCCTATGGGTAATATGATGTACTCTTCTGATGGTAGACCCAAAACTCCTCAATCAACACGTTGAACGTTTCATTCAGAAAGTGCATACCCCTAGCACTCATCAACACTTTCGGGCATCCAAATCTTGTTAAGACATACTCAAACAAGAATTTTGTTGTCATAGCCCATTTACAATCCTTAACCAGTTGTGCCTCCACCCATTTGTGCCTCCGCCCATTTGGTTATATATTATGTCGCAGTGATAATATAACATGCACCCTTTTTCTTCCCAGGGGGCTGAATTGGCCCAACAAAATCAATCGCCCACTTCTCAAATGCCTGCAAGGACACCTGAGGATGTAGTGGTAACTCATCCTTGTGAAATGGTCTGCTAGTTCTTTGACATGCATCACACGCCTTACAGTATGCCTTGGAATCCTTCTGTAACGTTGGACACCATATACCTACCCGCAATATCTTTTGCATAGTTTCCTTGCCTGCATAATGGCCCCTTGTAGCTCCCCCATGAGCTTCAACGAGAATGTTTTCCCTCTCAAAGTACGACACATATCTTCACAATATTTCATCTGCACCCATTTTCTATAAATGCCCCATAATGAATGAAAAATTGGTCATGTGTACTACTAATTCCTTCTTCTGTTGACTTGTATATCCTTCTGATGTCATCCCCATAGTTAAGAAGTGAATAATGTCTGCAAAATGGTCATCCACTACGTGCACCGCAAAGAGTTGCGCATCTAGAAACCCTTCCTCCAAATTATTAGGTTCTTCTCCTGTTTCAATTCACGACATATGGTTAGGTCCGACATTTAACCTCCCCAGCTTCACAATGACTTCAAAGTCATACTCCTGAAATAATAGCAACCATCTGTAGATCTTCCCCCCCAACACAGGCTTGTTGACCAGGTATTTCAAGGCAGAATGATCTATGTACATCTTGAAATGTCCTCCTAATAGATAATGCCTGAATTTTTGTAGCACATACACCATGGCCAACCCTTCATGCTTAGTCGTTGAATAATTTTTCTCGGCCTTTGATAACTTCCTACTTGCGAAGGCTATAGGATGGTCCATTTCTCCTTCACTGGCCTGTGTTAGCACTGCACCCAACGCAATGCAAGAGGCATCCACATGTACATGAAACTCCTTTTTCCAATCGGGAAATACTAAGATCTATGCAATGACCATCTTTTCTTTCGACGCGTCTAAGTTGCGCTGACATTCTTCATCCCAATAGAATGTTGTGTCCTTATTTAGCAGTTTCTCCATGGGGGCAGTAATTTGAGCGTAGGCTTTAATAAGTTCTCTATAGTATCCTATATGTCCCAACATTGTGGGCAACTATTTAACGTTCTTAGGGGCTTCGAAGTTCACAATTACCACAATCTTTGCAAGGTCCATGATCAATCCTTGCTTGCATACAACATGACCCAGCAAGATCCCAAAAGGAACACGGAATATAGATTTTTTCAAATTCAACATGATCTAGTATCTGCAACATGTATCCAACATCAGGCACAAACTTGCCTACATGGTGCTTCACTAATCCAAACATTGTCCAGACATCAAAGTATACCTCCAGAAACTTATGAATGAACTCCTTGAACACTCCGTTGACTACGTGGGAAAATATCACAGGCGCATTCTTTATTCCAAGTGGCATCACAGTGTACTGGAAACAACCCCACTCCATTGCGAAGGTCATTTTGCTTCTATCCTCTGGCGAAATCTTGATTTGATGATACCCTGAAAATCCGTTAGCAAAGGAATAGGCCTCCTACCCTCCAACATTTTCTAGTATTTCGTCTATCAACAACATCGAAAATGGATCATGGACACATGCATCATTAAGCTTCTACAAGTCTACACAGATCCTTATTTCACCCTTTTGCTTCTTTTCTTTAACCACCATTGAGCTCACCTAATCAGATTCTTCAACAAGTTCTATGATGTCTACCGCCAGCGTCTTATCCAATTCCTCACTAACCTTTTCCTTATACTTAGGATTAAGGTGATAAGGCCTCTTTTTAATAGGCTTCGCGTCTGGTTTCAGTGTGATCTTCATGATGCCCAAATCACTGATTATGCCCTTTAGGTCTAAAAAATTAGTTGGAAAGAGATCTTGGTATTCGCAGAGTAATTCAGCAACTTTATCGACTATGGCATCATCCCAGTAATCTCCAATTTTTGCAAACTTCGATTCTTCCTCAGTGCCAATGTTTACTTGCTTTGTTTTCAAATGTGTGGAGATGTCTGGGTTTTCTATTTGTGGCCCCTCAACTTCGCGATGCCCTTCCGCCTCTAAAATATTGATGTTCCTGGGGTCTTATTCTTCTTCTTCGGCAGTCACATTATAGCATTCTAGTGCGTGGTGCAACTGGGTGCTCTAGTCTAGTTGGGTCCATTCCATAGGTTCCGTCGACATTCTAAACATGACCAATTTAATTTTCTGCAGTGCTTAATTGATGCTTGCAAACCCGTCCTCAAAACTAAAAGTCAATAAAAACCCCTCCTTCAATACATCGCATTCCTCGGTGCCATGACGGAGCTCCATTTCAAGATACCAGTTCATGGGGATGGTATCTAAGGTATGAAAAAATATGTGTACCCACTCTAGCATTGGTTATGTTCCCCATTCTTTTGTCCACTTTTCTAGGTGATCGTGCCTATCGTCTATTCCATTATAATTCTCATTCATTCTGGTGTTAACTCACCCGAACTATAGCTTCATCATTCTTCTATAACCTCACCATCTAGCAAAATTATCCTTATGCATACCCCACCATCATGTAGGTGTAGCGTGCAATGCCAATTCTAATGCTTGGAAGCGGTGGTCCTTAGGGACTTCATTCTCAAATTCATCCAAAAATAGATCTAAGTCAATTAAACCATCATAATAAGGTAATTTTCTTACCTCCAATGAAACACAATGCAACGACTTCATCATCATGTGGCATCACAATGTGGATACTTCGTGCAAGCAATTCTGCCAATTTTATAACTCCTCATCTAAATCAGAGGTGCAGGAACTCTCTCGGTCCCATGCAATCCATCCATCTATTGTTGGATTGATCCAGTCTTGATATCATGTTGTTATTTTGTAAATTTGATCTAGTTCATCATCACTTTCTTTGTAATCGCGGACTGGTTCTGTATAGTGCGCCCCTTCTGTAGGGTCCAGAGGCACTATAACCCTAAGCGACTTTCTTTCAAATGACATCGTCCTTTTCTTCAAATTGATGACCCCATTCATATAAATAGCCCAGTCAATTCCCAGGAGCGTGGGGTAGGAATTACTATCGTCAATGATTTCTATAAATTCAAAGTCTGCCATCATGTTCGCACCTTTGATATCAACTGTTATGCCATATAGTCATCCCATGGGGATGATTTTCTGCTGGTTCACCATCTTGAGTTGAATTGGAGACCATTGCTACACATGTCTCCCCATCCTTTCCCATGTCTATTTCGGTAATACATTCGCATCGGATCCTAGGTCCAGAATGACCTGATCCATTTCATAATCACCTATATGCGTGGTTAGCCTCATCTCTCACCTGGTTCTTGCCTTATGCTTGCTAATCTTTCTGATCGTGCGGTGTGCACTAGGGGCCTTTTCCTTGCTAGCACATTTATTTATTATCTTATGCAAGCCTTCCACATCCTTGCTATCGTGCAGTAGTTTCATGTAGGTCTCCAAAAAAATAGTGAGTACAGAAGGATCAACATCTGTAGGCACATTTACTTCTTGCATCTTGCCTTGGATTCGTAAGGTGGAGGCCTCAGCGAAGCTCTTCTTGGCTTCCATAAAAGTTTCGTTAGCGTGATCCAAATCAAAGCCAACTTCTTTTTCTGGCACTTTGCAAACCCATACTTCTTCTTCAGGAGGTTTACCTTTATCAGTGCCAGTCTTCATTCCGCTTCTTAGCACAATATTAACACTTTGTTCTTCTTCGCGGGGCTTAGCCCTCCTCATTTAGAAGTTTTGCGTAGGCTACTGATGTTCTGTTTTCTTCTCTTGCATTTTGGCTATTAGCACCAGGGATTCTTCTATAGTATGGTCAAATTGTCTACAATATTGACATGATGGGTGTGTAGGATTTTGGCACTCTCATGCATAGTGCCTCAGTTGTCCGTAGTTGTAGCATATATTCTGACTGTGACCTCTACCAGATCCTCCTCCTCCTGAGCCCCGTCTTTGACCCTCATAACCTCTGCGTGCTCCTCCGTTGCCTTGATCTGGAGGCTAATTTTATGATTGCATCCTGTACGTAGGTTTTCTTTCCATAATCAACTTGTAGCTTCGACAGTGGCGCTCATTGTGGCCCATAGATTTGTAGAAATTATATAAAAATTGTTGGGGTGTCTGAATGAACTTTTGAAGTAAATGGAAATTAGTTGTCACATGTTGCCTAGTAACTTGACAAATAATGCACCACAACGCATCCCCCATACTCAGCATTGTTGGGGCTTATGGATTCAGGGGAATTGGCCCCCCTCCTGTAATATAATTCACGTACATTGGACAGTGATCTTTATCATGCCCATGGCCCTTGCACTTCAAACACCAGACTTTTGCGTGCACTTCTGGTTTAGTTTCCTTGTCTTTCTTCAAACTCTGTAATTCTAGGTGCAAGCTTGCTAATTGTGAGTGGATCTGCTGTACTCCTAGGTTCGTATCTTGAATAGGTGATGCCTGCAACCTCATTGTGATCTCCAAGGCCTCTGCCTGTGTTTCTATCTTCTGTTGTGACAGAGAAATTCTCAAGTGGGGCAAAAGCGATGCTATAAACCATTCACGATGCTGGCTATCTATGATTTGCATGTTAGCCTCTCTGATTTGACACTTCAACCTCTGATCAAATTCCTAAGACATTTCATTGACCCTCATCATGATCGCTTTAAGTCCAATTACTGACTGGAAGTCAGATTTAGGTTTACTAAACTCTTTGTTGAAAGCCGTCTTAGTCTCTGTTAGCGATGCAAGAGGATTATCAGAGCAATACTTAATATACCAAGTTAGCGCACGTTCTTGTAGAGTGGTAACCAACTATGCCTTCTTTATATTATCATCAGTAATCTGCTACACTCTCCATAAAATGTTCGCAACCAACCGGAACTGCTCTAGATCTTCACTTCCTATGCCCTTGAAGATCGACATTTTCATTGTGTTTTCCATGTTGAAAGGTGGAGATGTGGGCAAAGGTGTATGCGATGGAGGTGGAGGTGGAGGTGGAGTGGATGGGTGGTTTGTTTTAGGAATCCCATGAATGATTAGCTGAACTGTGTTGCATGGTGTAGTCTGCCTCACCCCTTCATCTTCACTTGAAGGGGGTCCAATCAAGGGACTATACTCTGGTCCTGATCCTTCACAGTTTCTAAAGAATCTCCCACTTCACGTAGCTCCGAACATCAAGGTAATGGCATCACCCATTTTTCACATAAGAATATCTTAATCCAAGTATCCAATGATCTTAAATGCTTACCTCGTGGTCCCTTGAAGAATCCTTGCTCCACTTCACTATAGCTAATTGAGATATCAACTCCAAATTCCATAAGAAATCCTCCTAGAATTCGGTTGAGCCAATGATCGACAACCCGCGCGATCTTGTTTTCAGAGGCTTCTAGTTGTCGCACCAATTCTAGAGTCCACACTATAGGATTATTCAGCTTCCTTGACTGTCTGTTAACTTAGCCAACCACTCATACATTTCAATAGGGAAGGTGCAAAAGAAAATGTTGGAGAGGTAAATCCCCTCTACGGATAGAGGCGATCCCTACTAGCCCAGAACGGGTCTAGCAACAATCAGTCAATGCTACTGTGCAAGTTCCTAATTGCAATTAAAATATAGGCAATGAACACCTACTTGGTTTCCAACGCTATTGTTTGATGAAGAGATGTCGTTCTCGCTCCTTCGCTTTGGCCGGTCACGATCTTCCACGATCTCTGTAGATAGATACCTGCACACACGAAGAGAAAGACAAACACAAGCGTGAAATCTAATAAAAGCAATTATACATCAGTCAGAAAGGATGTAATTCACATTAACCATTACAAAGACAAATGAGAATGGAACCATAATAGTAGTCATCTATTATTAATCAATAACAGAGAAGAGTACAACCAAATGTTCTGACGTCGAATCCTTCTCAAGAGGGTCCAGCCAGCAAGTCTCTTAAGCATTCACCCTTAGAGATAGATCTCCCAAGACAAGAACTCTCTCTCACACAAGCAACACTCCACAACCTTCCTTAACCTATCTAGAAATTCCACACTTATCACACCAACTACCTAGAGTAGCAGCAATCTGAGCACTATAAACTCCACACAATCCAAACTAGCTGCTCATGGCAATGGTAGAGGTTTAAATAGGAGAAGGAGTCTCCATGAAAGGTGGGAGGATGAGCTTATCTCCAAGGAAGGTGGCTCAAATGATGAACAGACATGCCAGAGAAGGTAGGGCGACATTTGCAAGGCTAACAACCAGGTCTGGAGTCATCTGGAAGGCCGACTGTTGGAACAAATTCGCCCAAACTGGATCAGCGCGGGTCCATAACTGCATTGGAGCGCTGACATCGCAGCTGAATAACAAAGAAGGTCATGTCAGCGCGATCAGATATGAATAACAAACGCGCTGGCTCATGAAATTCGATCAGCACGGGAAACACGTGTGCTTCCGTGCTGGCAGCGCATTCGATCTGTTATGGAGCGCCCATCAGCGCGGTTATTTTGACAAAAGTCGCGATGATGGAAAAAACTTTGGCAAAGTGGGTCATTTGGCCAGTTTAGAGAGCATGAGCATGATTAATTTGAATTCATGACACAGTAGAGAGACTGACAGGGAGACAGTGACAAATTACTGTGTAACAGATGCCCCCTAAAGCATGAAGCACGAGAGAGTGGGAGCGGTGAAATGCTTTACAAAAATCGCTGAACTGGAACACCACCAGGAAGAATCTGCACGTATGTACAACTGATATCTCGATTACATGTAGTCTAGGCATGGGCACAACCATCCAAAAGACATACGAAGAAGGTCTGTGGTATGGACGGAGCCACCCAGCTGAAGAGACCATGATGATAAAAAAGGTATGGTCGCAACCATCCTAAAAGACTCAGGTATGGGCACAGCCATCCATCAATGAGTCATGTAATAATAATCCACAAAATCGCAGCCTGGTTTGCAACAGACAAAAAACCAGGGTCTTGCACTCCATCCCAACACGAACAAAGTACAAGTCCAAGCATGTGAATACATGAGCTGAAGTCGAACATGCATGAACATCGTCTGATTACCAGCCAATAATGAAAATTGTTAACAGACACAAGAGGTACCACCAATAATGACAATGGTCCTCAAGGTACTTATAGGTACTGTTGGATAGTTAAATCCCCTCTGCGGACAGAGGCGATCCCACTAGCCTAAAACAGAACTAGCCACAATCAATTCACGCTGCCACGCAAGTTCCTAGTTGTACATTAAAGGTGAATTAAGAAGACCAACCTGGAATCCAACGCTATAGTTGAAGCAGAGTTGGTATTCCCGCTCCCTCGCTCCGGCAGGTCACAATCCTTGCAATCCTTGCAAACGGACACCTGCACATGCAAAGGAAGAAACAGATACAAGCATAAAATCCACCAAGGCACAACTATATTTCAGTCAGAAAGGAAATAAATCAAACATCACTATAATAGAGAATGAGATTGGAACTATAATAGCAGTCGTTCATTAATGAATAATAGACAGGAAAAGTTACAACCAAGGTTCTGACATTGAACCTCTCCTCTGGCTGGGCGAGCAACTATATGTGTCTTGCAATGTACCTCCTCTCCGACAGCATAACCTCTCTATGCTTCACTATCACTCACGACAAGCGTAACCACAACTAGCATTCCTTCAAAACTTTAGAACTCAACAACTAGCTTGTCTAATGCATGAGGACAAATATTTATAGATGGACAAGGGAGAAAGACTCGATGAACCAGGACACTCATTGTGGATTGGCATTATCTCTGAAAAAGCCACTGCGGAAAGATGTCAAGGATAGATGATGACTCTCGACCTCTATCAAATGGATTTTACCCTCAAAAGACTTCGTGATCTGAAAGGAAAAAGCAGATGGGCGTGCGTTTGTCAAAAATCATTACCAAACTGGGCTGGCGCGGGTGTTGTTCTGTGACAGAGCGCCAATGGTCGCGCCCTCTTTTGAGGATCTCAGTGATTGGCGTGGGTAAGATACTGTGGACCTGCGCCAATGGAAAAAGAGTACTTTCCAGGGATAATTTGCAGAAGGTGTCTTCAGGGAACATGAAGTACATACTCAGGGGAACATAATGCAAGTGTTTTTGGGTTATGTCACTGCTCACAGGTCCCGGAATGCGTCCTCCAATGTATGGAAACGGGGCGATAGGGACGGTGACCAATGGTGACAAATTACTGTGTAACAGATGCCCCCTAAAGCATGAAGTCCGAGAGGGAGAGAGGGGTGAAATGCTTTATAGGAACACACAAGAACACACATATAGCTGCCGCCGAGGATCTGCATTGAGAGACACGACTGATAGTTCAATTACATGATGTAAGTGGTATGGTCGCAGCCATCCATAAGAGAGTACATAAATAATCGAGATCCATAGTATGGACGCAGCCATCTAGTTAGGATCAATGACTAGACTCAGGCATGGTCGCAGCCATCCAGTGAATGAGTCATGTATCAAGAATCACGCCTGGATTACAACAGACACAATCCAGGGTCTTGCGCTCCATCTCGGCCCGAACAAGAGTACAAGTTCAAGCATGCGAATATATGAGCTGAAGTCGAACATGCATGAACATCGTCTGATTACCAGTCAATAGTGGAAACTGTTAACAGACGCGAGAGGTACCACCAATAATGACAATGGCCCTCAAGGTACTATAGGTACAATCTACGGCGTGTGAATTAGTGATTTGAAGTCAAACACCCGTAGAATCATTCGATCGGAGGCCAATGATGAAAACCTCACGTCGAACACGAAGAACCTGCCATTAAGGCATGCAAGCTCTAAGGCACTGGAAGGGAGTCTCTAGATCAGCTTCCTGGATAATGAGCTGAAGTCGACAGGAAGTGGCCTTGATCGAAGGTGGGCCATAATGTTTCCCACATCATCGACACGAGACAGAGAGATAATGTTGTGAATCAAGATTATGTGAACTATCAGATGGAGGTTGTTTCTTTTCAGAGGTCAACTTCTCTTGAACATAACGGCGGCACATTAATGGAATTGGCAGTATTTGACATCAATGTATCAAAGGTCATGATGACGAGGCAATGAGTAGATGAAAGGTCAAATAGGATTACCCAATCCACGGAGGCCAGTGAAAAATGAGATGAGATATCCCCACCCAAACATGAAAGCAAACAAGTGCCATGTTCAAGAGCGACATATTGCCGACACGATAATAATTATGGTTCCAAAATTTTCTTTTCCCCCACCATTTCTGGCGAGTACCCCAGTTATTTTTAACAAGCTTGATGGGGATAGCATATGCTTGTGGTGCATCATTTCGACAAAATCCGATGTCATCAGGTTTTAACGAGTCTGACAAAGGAAGAACTCGGCGTCTTTTCATGTTTAGAGGGTTTGAAAAGACAGCAGAAAAGGAAACTCCAGGGGTGTCATTTTTCGTAAAGTTGTGTCTCTCGGGCCCGAAAAAGTATAAAATAATGCTCGAAAGAACCGCCCGACCATTACAATCAAGGAGTACTTTTCATAAATAGTAATTTTGACCTGAAAAAGTAAAAAAGCGATCAAAATCACGTCGTTCAGTAACCATTAACGAGTTTGAAACGACAAAAACCCGGTAATCTTTTTATGTTTTAATGGTCGACAAAAAGAACTTAAAATGACCGCCCCTTATTAACTTTTAACGAGTCAAGAGGAGCGACTCGGCAATCTTTTCCTCTTTAAATGGTCAGAAAAAGTGCTGAAAGCGGACCTCCATTTTTATCCTCTTTAACGAGTCAAAAAGGAAAAAATACTCGGCAATCTTTTCATATTTTACGAGTTAGAAAAGAGCTTAAAGGTGACTCGTCCTAGAGGAACGAGTGGTAGCAACTAGTTCCGATAATGGTGGAACTGCTCAAAACACGTAATGGTCAAGAGGCTGGCTAATACAAACCACTCATCGCTGCGGTTCCTCAGGAAAGGATAAACAACCAAGTGAAAGCATATGATCGGCCAAAGAGATGGTGGCGATGGAATGAAACAACCAAGGCTCATCTAGCAGAATTTAGCAGATAAAAGGCAATCACGGGATGTAAATCAGGTATGGGTTCATTTTTACACAAGCTTGAACCATGAAGAACTTTGCTTGGATTCGGTTTCATGTTTACACAAGCTTGAAATGAAAAATTATGCTTGCTATAAATTTGCATGCCCCCAGCATGATAATGCAAATTGAGGTACATGCCCCCCAAGCTTCATGGCATTCACGGAGTGGATGGAATGAAGGTTCACTCTCGAGATCTGTGAAAGACTCGACTTGTATTTTACGAGATCTTAATCAAAAGACTTGATTTGGAAAGGGAGTTGTTTCATTTTTTAATGAGTTTGACACAGTAAAATAATTATCCTCATAAACCTTGTTTCATTTGGTAACGAGCTTGACACAAGATCAGGAACTATGCTCCAACCAGTACCAGTTTCATTTTTTAAGGAGCTTGACACGGGAAAGGAACTATGCTCCGTCCCGACTTCATCATAATGAATGGGAAGTGGAGGCTCCCAAGAGGGCCGCTCCGGAGGGAAGGCCAACATCTTGGAAATCAGCGCCCAATGCCCCCAGGACACTATGCACGACAGCGGCATCGCTGGTTACAGGCACGGGATGGGTGCCCACATAGTTGACCTGCGGTGGGGCAGATGCAACTGGTGGATGTAAACCAAGAGGGGATGACGACTGCGCAGGGGGGACCCGTGGACGAACGAATGATAATTGATCGATAGTCACAATTCTTCCATCGTGTGGAAAGCAAACCACACGGAAAAGTGAAGAAATAAGGGCCCCCATGGCATAAACATAGTCGCGGCCAAGGAGAAGACTGAAATCTAAAGCACCTTGGGTAACCATTACGTCTATATAAACGGTTTTACCTCCCAAAGTAACAGGTAACTTTGGAAGGATCCCTAATGGTTGGCTAGTTCCTCCGTCAAAAGCTGTCAGATTCGATGTGAGTGGCACAAGCTGTGGGGAACCCAAAGATTGCCAAGTAGTGGCAGACATAAGACTAACAGATGCACCTTCATCCAAAACAGTGCCAGGTATTGCCTTGTCATAGGCGTGTACCGTGACCCAGAAAGGCACATAGGATGGGAGACGGAAGGTAGTCAAACGTCTCCAGTCGAAGGAAACGACTGAACTACTTGGTGGGGGAATCGTATGATTGCCCCCCTGCTCGAAAGAGATCGAAGTAGGACTCTCGGAAAGAGCTGGGATAGGAGAGTCATTTCCAGACTCAAGAGAATCTGAGGAGACGAGAAGAACATGATGCTCCTCCGAAATAGAGTGATCGGGTGGTGAACTCGAATCAACACTCTTTCCGACCAATGGTTGGTCGAGAACAGGCTTAGCAGAGCCAGGTTTAGGAAGAGGAGGCTGGACAAGAGAGGAATCTTGGTTGATTTCTTTGTCAGCAGGGGAATGTTCTGCGGGTGCAGAAAGACGTTGATAACCAACGGGAAACTGGGGTGAGGGAGCTGTAAGACTTCCCAAGACAATGGAGGCTCTATCCATGAATGGACAAAGGTGAAGGGGATGATTGCCTTCACAAAGTTTACAGGGGATTCGAATCTTCCCTTTTCCCTTAGCATTTTTAGGTGATAAGGTAACATCGCCATGATCTCCAGAGGACGATGCAGGGCGGTCTGGATCGTGAGACCATACTTCTAAAACCCTGGGAATGCCAGGATAGTCAGTAAGAAAATGATCCTCCTTGCATAATCGACAAGGAAACTTAGCCTTCCGCGGAGGAGCAGAGGGTGGCTCTACTTGAGTTATACTTTTAACCTCTCGCTGAGGAGTCTTCTTCTTCTTTGTCTTCTTCTTCTTCTTCTTAGCCACCTGGTTACTTGAAACCAGACTTTCGCCAGGCGAAGTAGAAGATGAGGACGCAGAAACAGGCGAAGAAGGGGAGGGGTCCACCTTGGAATCAACATGATGTCGTTCGGGTGGAGGAGGTGGTGGTGGAACAGGAGTTATCACACTCGAGACCACCGAGTTTGAAAACAACCATACGGGCAAACCGATGGTTAACCCAGGCAAAGACAAAGTTGCGATATATTGAACACCGACATTTCCAACAGAAGGAAATGGACTAGGGTTTCCATCAGGGGGCACACCTTGGCCGGTGGATGCAGGGAAGGATGCCATTGAGCGAGAAAGAATCCTACTCAAGCTAACGCAAACAAAATCTAATTGGGTAAATGTTATCGTAGCCAAATAAATTTTAAGACGCAAAGACACAACTTGACCTTTTCATGTTTTAAGAGTCGAGAAAAGGACAAAAGATGACTCTAGTCTCCTTCGAATGTTTAATGAGCACGAAGTGACAAGACGCTCACAGGCACCTTTTCTTTTAGAGAGTCCGAAAAGGATCAAAAGTGACTACTCTGGAGACTCTAGGCAAAAAGGTTTACCAAACAATCCGTAAAACTGCTTATACACCTTGGCAATGAGATGAAAACCAAGGACTTCCCGTACTGCAGTCAATCTTCCCGAATGCTGTGTTCAGTGCATTACGACTTGTAAGGCGGCAGACTCGGCTTCCTATGGATAAAGGATGATAGCCTAGTGGGGTCTCCCGTATATACGCGACGGTACATGGGAGCTCAGTCCGTATTGGCACCTATCGTTTCACCGTGGAGGAATCACCCAACCACTCGACGATAATCTACCAGTTTTAAAGACGCCGGAACACGTCTCTAACCTAGACCTCTAGAATGTTTGCGTTATGTTCCAATGCGTTGTTATGTTCATTGAGTTTATTTTAAAGTTTATCTTCAATTATGTTTCAGTTTTTTGGTCCTACCATATGTGATATCTCAAAAACTTCTTAAATGCGAACTACATGCCAAAACTATATCATTTCATTCAATGAATTCTATCTACAGGAGGGTTGAGATCTTTACACAAACAAAATGATCACTCAGCAAACAACAAAGATCCTAATGCAGCTAATAACAAGAAATGAAATTTTTCTTTTTCTTTTTAATAGCAACAAATAACAATAAACGCTAACTAATATGATGCAAAAAATATTTTGTTTTTCTTTCCTTTAAGATGGTATGATGTATTTAAACAAATTTTAAGAGATATTCACAAGTATAAACAAACCAAGTTCACTCAATGAAATGGAACCAATTCTGAAACACCAAGATGAACTATCCAAGCAAGGAGAAACACAAAGACTTTCTATGAACCATGTAATCTAAGTTCAAATGAAGTCGAGCAAAATCCAAAGAAGCTAGAAGTGAATCACCCAAAGCATAGAAGACCAAGCTTTAACAAACCACTAGATAGGTGCGGAACACAACCAACAAGTTGACTGGAAAATCAAAAGACCGAAACTTCCCACAGAAGGCTAGACATGCGAAGCCACTAGATGCTCTAGGGCTGAGACGAAAATCAATAGAAATAAGCAAACAACTGAAGGATAAAGGCAAAACCAGTCAAACAGAGGTTCAACACACTTCCAGAGGCTGTAAGAGATATAAAAAAGATAAAAATCTGAGTTGAAAGAGCTACCAACCAACACACAGGCAAAATTCACAGGGCTGGCGCGACTGTCAGCCTGCAACTTGCGCTACCAAAGGATTGGCGCGAGTTGCTGTTAAGCAACATGCGCCAACTGGCGCGACTGTCAGAGTAAAAACCGCGCCAACTAAGCTTGCCGGCTAAAACCGACCCTAGGTCGGGCCGACAGTGTTTAGATGGATCAAACAGTAAATAACAATCTCGAAACTGACCCAGAAAGCTCATTCACTCAAGCAAGCAAGAGAAAATTGACATGCAAGACAAACTCCAAATAGCTTCTCCCCAGTGGAGTCGCCAAATTGTTGGATAGGTAAATCCCCTCTGCGGACAGAGGCGATCCCACTAGCCTAAAACAGAACTAGCCACAATCAATTCACGCTGCCACGCAAGTTCCTAGTTGTACATTAAAGGTGAATTAAGAAGACCAACCTGGAATCCAACGCTATAGTTGAAGCAAAGTTGGTATTCCCGCTCCCTCGCTCCGGCAGGTCACAATCCTTGCAATCCTTGCAAACGGACACCTGCACATGCAAAGGAAGAAACAGATACAAGCATAAAATCCACCAAGGCACAACTATATTTCAGTCAGAAAGGAAATAAATCAAACATCACTATAATAGAGAATGAGATTGGAACTATAATAGCAATCGTTCATTAATGAATAATAGACAGGAAAAGTTACAACCAAGGTTCTGACGTTGAACCTCTCCTCTGGCTGGGCGAGCAACTATATGTGTCTTGCAATGTACCTCCTCTCCGGCAGCATAACCTCTCTATGCTTCACTATCACTCACTAGCATTCCTTCAAAACTTTAGAACTCAACAACTAGCTTGTCTAATGCATGAGGACAGATATTTATAGATGGACAAGGGAGAAAGATTCGATGAACCAGGACACTCATTGTGGATTGGCATTATCTCTGAAAAAGCCACTGCGGATAGATGTCAAGGATAGATGATGACTCTCGACCTCTATCAGATGGATTTTACCCTCAAAAGACTTCGTGATCTGAAAGGAAAAAGCAGATGGGCGTGCGTTTGTCAAAAATCATTACCAAACTGGGCTGGCGCGGGTGTTGTTCTATGACAGAGCGCCAATGGTCGCGCCCTCTTTTGAGGATCTCAGTGATTGGCGCAGGTAAGATACTGTGGACCTACGCCAATGGAAAAAGAGTACTTTCCAGGGATAATTTGCAGAAGGTGTCTTCAGGGAACATGAAGTACATACTCAGGGGAACATAATGCAAGTGTTTTTGGGTTATGTCACTGCTCACAGGTCCCAGAATGCGTCCTCCAATGTATGGAAACGGGGCGATAGGGACGGTGACCAATGGTGACAAATTACTGTGTAACAGGTACAATCCGCGGCATGTGAATCAATGAGCTGGTGTCGAACACCCGCAGAATTATCCGATCGGAGGCCAATGATGAAAACCTCACGTCGAACACGAAGAACCTGCCATTGAGGCATGCAGGCTCTAAGGCACCTGAAGGGAGTCTCTAGGTCACTTTCCTGGATAATGAGCTGAAGTCGATAGGAAGTAACCTTGATCGAAGGTGGGCCATAATGTTTCCCACATCATCGACACGAGACAGAGGAAAAGAGTTTTGTGTGAGGTATCAGAGGGAGGTTGTAATTTTGCAGAGGTCAACTTCTCTTGAAGATATCGACGGCACGACAGCGGATTTGGCAGTATTTGACATCAAATGAGCAGAGGTCATGGTGACGAGGCAATGAGCAAATGAGAGGTCAAAATAGGGTAACCCAAACCCGCGGAGGCTAGTGTAAGACAAGATGAGAAATCCCCACCCAGACACGAATGCAGACAAGTGCCATGTTCAAGAGCGACATACTGCCGACATGACTATTATTGCAGTTCCATTTTCCCCACCATTTCTGGCAGGTACCCCGATTATTTTTGGATGACAAGGTTGACAGGGATAGCATATGCTTGGAAAGTGTCATTTCAACGGTGTCCAATGTCATGAGGTTTTAACGAGCCTGACAAAGGAAGAACTCGGCGTCTTTTCCTGTTTAGAGAGTCTGAAAAGACAGCGGAAAAGAAAACTCCAGGGGGGTCCTTTTTCGTAAAGTTGGTTCTCCCGGGCCCGAAAAAGTATAAAACAATGCCCGAAAGAACCACCCGACCGGTATGATCGAGGAGTACTTTTCGTAAGTAGTAACTTCGACCCGAAAAAGTAAAAAAACGGTCATAAGTACGTCGTTTTGGAGCCAATAACGAGTGCGAAACGACAAACACCCGGCAATCTTTTCAGTTTAAACAGTCGAAAAAAAAAGCTTTAAAGGCGACCGCCTCTCGTTCTTTTTAACGAGTTGAGAGGGAGACTCGGCTATCTTTTCGTCTTTAAACGGTCGGAAAAGAGCTGAAAGCAGACCTCCATTTTTATTCTCTTTAACGAGTCAAAAAGGGAAAAATACTCGGCAATCTTTTCACATTTTACGAGTCAGAAAAGAGCTTAAAAGTGACTCGTCCTAGAGGAACGAGTGGTATAAAAGGTAGCAACTGGTTCCGGCAATGGTGGAGCTACTCAAAACATGTAATGGTCAAGAGGCTGGCTAATAAACCACTCATCGCTGCGGTTCCTCAGGAAAGGATAAACAACCAAGTGAGAGCATATGATCGGCCAAAGAGATGGTAGCAATGGAATGAAACAACCAAGGCTCATCTAGCAGAATTCAACGGATAAAAATGGCAATCACGAGATGTAAATCAAGTATGGGTTCATTTTTACACAAGCTTGAACCATGGAGAACTCTGCTTGGATTCGATTTCATGTTTACACAAGCTTGAAACGAAAAACTATGCTTGTTATAAGCTCGCATGCCCCCAGCATAATAACGCAAAACGAGGTACATGCCCCCCAAGCTTCATTGCATTCAACAAAGTGGATGGAATGAAGATTCACTCTCGAGATCTATGAAAGACTCGACTTGTATTTTACGAGATCTTAATCAACAGACTCGATTTGGAAAGGGAGGTGTTTCATTTTTTAATGAGGTTAACACAGTAAAAGAACTATCCTCATAACCCTTGTTTCATTTTTTAACGAGCTTGACACAAGATTAGGAACTATGCTCGAATACCTAGTTTCATTTTTTAAGGAGCTTGACACCGGAAAGGAACTATGCTCCACCCGAACTTCATCATAATGAATAGAAAGTCGAGGCTTCCAAGATTGTCACTCCCGGTGGAAGGGAAACATCTTGGAAGTCGGGGCCCAATGCCCCCAGGACACTATGCACGACGGTGTCATCACTGGATACAGGCACGGGGTAGGTGGCCACGTAGTTGATCTGCGGTGGGGCAGATACAACTGGTGGATAAAAACTAGGAGGGGACGACAACTGCGCAGGAGGCATTGGGGGACTAACGAACGACAATTGATCGATAGTCACAATTCTTCCATCGTGTGGAAAACAAACCACACGGAAAAGCGAAGAAACGAGGGCCCCCATGGCGTAAACATAGTCGCGACCAAGGAGAAGACTAAAGTCTAAAACACCTTGGGTAACCAAGACGTCTATATAGACGGTTTTGCCTCCCAAAGTAATAGGGAACTTCGGGAGAACTCCTAGAGATGGACAGGCTCCTCCGTCGAAGGCCAACAGATTCTGCGTGACCGGCCCGAGCTGCGGGGAACCTAAAGCTTGCCAAGTAGTGTACGGCATAAGACTGACCGACGCACCTTCATCCAGAACAGTGCCAGGTACTACCTTATCATAGGCAAGTACTATAATCTGGAAAGGCACATGGGATGGAAGGCGGCCGGCGATCAGGCGATTCCAATCAAAGGAAGCGACCAGACTACTTGGTGGGGGAATCATATGATTGCCCCCATGTGCTAAAGGAACTGAAGGAGAACCTTCAGGAGCAGCTGGGTTAGGAGAGTCATTTCGGGACTCCGAAGAATCTGAAGAGACGAGAAGAACATGGGCGTGATTCTCTTCCGAAACAGAGTGAGCGAGCGGCGAACTTGAGTCGACACTCTTTCTGACCAATGGTTGGTCTGGAACAGGCTGGACACAGCCGGGTTCGGGAAGAGGGGCCTGGACAAGAGAAGAATGTGAACCAATCTCATTGTTGGGAGGCGGATGATCTGCAGCTGCAGAAAGACATTGATATCCAACGGGTAGTTGGGGTGCGGGAGCTGGGAGACTTTCCAAGACACTGGATGCTTTATCCATGAGTGGACAAAGGTGAAGGGGATGATTGCCTTCACAAAGTCTACAAGGGATTCGAATCTTCCCTTTTCCCTTACCATTCCCAACTAATAAGGTAGCATCGCTGTGAGCTTCAGAGGACGATGAGGGGTGGGCCGGATTGCGAGACCATATTTCTAGTACCCTGGGAATGCCAGGACAATCGCGAAGAAGATGGTCCTCCTTGCATAATCGACAAGGAAACTTAACCTTCCGCGAAAGAGTGGAAGGGGGCCCGACTTCAGGTGTACTCGAGGGAGTAATAATTATACTTGTAGCCTCTCCTTTAGGAGACTTCTTCTTCTTGGTCTTCTTCTTCTTCTTCTTAGCCACCTGGTTACTCGAAACGAGGCCTTCACCAGGTGAAGTAGAAGATGAGGACGTAGAAGTAGGCGTCGAAGGGGAGAGGTCCACCCTAGGATCAACATGATGTTGCTCAGGTGGAGGGACTGATGGACTAGCAGCCGATACGGCAGGGACCAAAGAGGTTGAAAACAACCAAACCAACAACCCGACAGTTAACCCCGGAAGGGATAACGTTGCCATATAAGGAGCACCAACATTCCCGAGAGGAGGGAAATGACTAGGATTCCCGTCAGGAGGGGGACTTGGGTTGGTGAACCCCGGAAAAGTTGCCATGGTAAACAAAACGAAACCTACTCAAGCTAACGCACACAAGATCTAACCAGGTAACGTTAATCGTGGCCGAATAAATTTTTAAGACACAGGATCTAAACTTGACCTTTTCATGTTTTAAGAGTCGAGAAAAGGACGAAAAAATGACTCTAGTCTCCTTCGAATGTTTAATAAGCATGAAGTGACAAGACGCTCACTGGCACCTTTTCTTTTAAGGAGTCCGAAAAGGATCAAAAGTGACTACTCTGGAGATTCTAGGCAAAGGGTTTACCAAGCAATCCGTAAAACTGCTTATACACCTTGGCTATGTTCGGTGCGTTACGGTTCACAAGGCGGCAGACTCGGCTTCCTATGGATCAAGGATAAAAGCCTAGTGGGGTCTCCCTATATACGCGACGGTACGTGGGAGCACAGTTCGTGTTAGACCACTATCGAGTCACAGAAGGAGGAATCACCCAACCGTAATGTGAAACAATAGTGACTATGTTTAAAGACGCCGGAACACGTCTCTAACCTAGACCTCTAGATGTTTGCGTTAAGTTCCAATGCGTTTTTAGGTTTATTCAGTTTATTTTATGGTTGATCTTGAATTTAATTTTCAGTTTCAGGCCTTATCATGTGATCTCTCACAATTACCTAGATGCAAACTATATGCCAAAGAACACCATTTCGTTCGATGAATTTTAACTATGAGAGGGTTAAGAGTTTTCAATCAAACAAAATGAACTCAAACAATCAAACAATCTAATGCAGCTAATGGCAAAGAAATGAGACTTTTCTTTTGAGAACACAAATCAATAAAATGCTCTTCCTTTCATTAACTATTGAATGCAAAAGATATTAGTTCGATTTCTTTTTCAATGGCACAATGCACTTAAAATGAATTTTGAGAGACAGCAACACTGAGTAAAGGGAAACAAAATCACTCAATGAAAAACACAACAAGCGTGAAAAGAGCCGATTGAACCCAAGCAACTGTGATCTGTGTCTGGGTAGTGAAACAATCCGAGGACTGGTTCAACGACAATCACCTCAAACAATCAAGCAAAGAAAGCAAAAAGAGGAAGGTTTCCGCAATAGCAAAGGCAAGCAGCAACGAATCTTTGTGAACGAGTGATAAAACAAGGTCAATCCAGTAAAAACGGGATGATGGCACTAGGTCACGGGACACAAAACAAGATCCGTTCGACAAGACTTCACAAGCAAGTGTTTCACAATTCAATCAATAAAAATCAAGTCATAAACCAAGTAGAAAGAGCAGGGGATAGTCAAACCAAAAGGCTCAGGAGGCAAAATTGAAAAAAAATTCAATTCTACAGGATCAGCGCAAATTTTACATAGACAACCCGAGATGATCACTATATCAGCGCAAATTTTACACAGACAACCCGAGATGTCAGCGCAATTTTTACACAGACCACCCGCGCTGATCCGATTTCAGGAGTCGTCGCGGGAATTAAGCTAGCAACCCAGGGTCAGTGCGAGTAAAAAGCATACCAAGTGGCGCTGACATCGCGACTATACACGTCTTTTCCGCGCTGATCTGATTTCCAGGATCGTCGCGACTATTAGGCGTAATTACGCGATGACCACGAAGTCAAAGAAACAGCTATGCGCTGTCAGCGCGACTGTTTTGATATAAACCGCGCTGAGGCCAAAAAACAGGCAGAATCAAGCCAAAAGCTCCCAAACCAAGGCAATAACTCTTTAAACAATTTAGACACCTCCCAGACTGAACCAGGAAGTCTAAAAGCAGAGAACTAATCCCCAATCTTTGAAAAGAGAGTAACAATCAAACTCAAAAACAAGAATGAACAAAAAGAGGCAAAGGCCAGCTCCCCAGCGGAGTCGCCAAATTGTTGGAGAGGTAAATCCCCTCTACGGATAGAGGCGATCCCTACTAGCCCAGAACGGGTCTAGCAACAATCAGTCAATGCTACTGTGCAAGTTCCTAATTGCAATTAAAAGATAGGCAATCAACACCTACTTGGTTTCCAACGCTATTGTTTGATGAAGAGATGTCATTCTCGCTCCTTCGCTTTGGCCGGTCACGATCTTCCACGATCTCCGTAGATAGATACCTGCACACACGAAGAGAAAGACAAACACAAGCGTGAAATCTAATAAAAGCAATTATACATCAGTTAGAAAGGATGTAATTCACATTAACCATTACAAAGACAAATGAGAATGGAACCATAATAGTAGTCATCTATTATTAATCAATAACAGAGAAGAGTACAACCAAATGTTCTGACGTCGAATCCTTCTCAAGAGGGTCCAGCCAGCAAGTCTCTTAAGCATTCACCCTTAGAGATAGATCTCCCAAGACAAGAACTCTCTCTCACACAAGCAACACTCCACAACCTTCCTTAAGCTATCTAGCAATTCCACACTTATCACACCAACTACCTATAGTAGCAGCAATCTGAGCACTATAAACTCCACACAATCCAAACTAGCTGCTCATGGCAATGGTAGAGGTTTAAATAGGAGAAGGAGTCTCCATGAAAGGTGGGAGGATGAGCTTATCTCCAAGGAAGGTGGCTCAAATGACGAACAGACATGCCAGAGAAGGTAGGGCGACATTTGCAAGGCTAACAACCAGGTCTGGAGTCATCTGGAAGGCCGACTGTTGGAACAAATTCGCCCAAACTGGATCAGCGTGGGTCCATAACTGCACTGGAGCGCTGACATCGCAGCTGAATAACAAAGAAGGTCATGTCAGCGCGATCAGATATGAATAACAAACGCGCTGGCTCATGAAATTCGATCAGCACGTGAAACACGTGTGCTTCCGCGCTGGCAGCGCATTCGGTCTGTTATGGAGCGCCCATCAGCACGGTTATTTTAACAAAAGTCGCGATGATGGAAAAAACTTTGGCAAAGTGGGTCATTTGGCCAGTTTAGAGAGCATGAGCATGATTAATTTGAATTCATGACATAGTAGGGAGACTGACAGGGAGACAGTGACAAATTACTATGTAACAGAAAATATCGTGTATCTCTATATACAGATACATGTTCAACCACTCTTCCTTCAACAAGCATGGATTCCTATTTTCTTGCTCCGCAAACTTGTGAATCTTTTGATCCAACCACTTTTCAATTTATTTCTTGGTCAGATTCCAATGATGCGACATCACACATCTCTTTCAAGCAGATCTCAATCCCGGCAACAAAATCATTTGTTGGCTTAGGGGGTTCTAACCCAAGTTCAAAGTTAGTTGTGCCAACCAACAAAACCCTACACTACTAGCCCTTTTAACAACAACCTGCATAGTGCAAGCTGCAGTCTCACCCGAAGCAGTATGGGGGGAATACACAAACCAAGTTTCTACATCCAGAGATTAGTGTGATGTCTTTCAGTGCCTTGGATACACTTCCGAGCAAACCGATAAACCCTTAGGGCATATTATAGAAACTTTGTTAAAACAACCTTCAGACCTTTGCGAAGGTCTATGATTAGCCCTTGCGAACCTTTAACAATCAATTTACCTACTTACATGAATCAAAAAGAAATCCTAGATTGGTGTTCACGTGGATCTACTTAAGTCATTAATAAACATGAGAGGAATCACTAGAGTCTTCACAAAAGTGTTTAAACATTCATTGCATTCATTATTAAGACTTCTTCAAGATAATCGTGTAACATTCAATCAATAATTTATAAAACAAGTCATTCATCAATGACATATAACATAAATAGATATGAATAGAAATACGCAATAATTCTTCAGAAACTTGTCTTTATTGATCTCAATTCACATATTACAGACTCAAAGCTGCCCTGCGCACACAACTGTAGGGGTCCACGCACTCAGCTCCAGATTCTACCTAGGCATCCGCGCCCTCAGCTACAGAGCCTTTCCTTCTTTATCTAAGCGCAGGAAGTAGAGCCTTCCTGCCCTAACTTCTTTAGGTCACCCAATTCTCTATCTTCCTTCTACTTCCCTTCATTACTTACTACTTTCTTTCGCTAAGACTCATTATTTATAGACTTCTTTCATACAATGCCATGGTCCGCGGACCATGGGTGAATCTTAAGAACTAACTCAGAACTTCTCCAAAACAAGGGGCTAAGCTCCTTTTGGCTCCTAATCATCTACAATCCTAATCATCTACGCACTCTGCATCCACAAATTGCATAGACTTTACATTATTTACAAAATTGTGCCAAAATTCGGGTTATCTTAACCCAAGACTAACCCACAGGATCCCATCCCAACACTTGGCTATCACTAGTAAATATTTTTGGGACAAAAAAATAGGTAACTCTATGATCCAGTGGATATTAGTGGCCACCCAACTATTTCACTGCTCCATGACATGATTTTCCTATTTTGGTAGTTTTTATTTTTGGCAGCTTTTAGGTCTTAAACTTATAGAGCCGTTTTGAGGCCCTAAATGGTGTTTTTTTGGGGAAATGGTAAAACATGAGTTAAGAATTGACTCATGTTTGCAATCAAAATATGTTATCCTCGGATAAACCTTTCTAACGGTTATCCTGTGCCCCAAACAGAAATCGTATGCCAAAATTATGACCTTGGGAATTTGACATTCTAACTTACCCCATCAAGGCCCATAAGCCTTTGGTGCTTCATCTCCTAGGGTTAGGGTTTTGGATGTTTCGAGTTTCTCATTTTTTTCCATGATAAAAAATGTCTTTGAGCCTCATTGTAACACAATTCAAGAAGGGTGAGTAGCTATCACATCTCTTCTCAGAGATAAGCTACCACCACTTAAGCTAGTTTTCTTTCATTATGCATGTAAATAGTTTCAACATTTGCTATTTATAAAGTAAGTTCAATTTCACTACATCTCTATGTTTATATTTTAAGTATGTATTTCATTTCATTCCTTCATAAATCCATATCAGTGTTATCAGAGTGGCCTACTCCTTGTTTGTTCTTTTGTGCATGTTCCCATTGAGATTGGGGTATAAGGAGTTTGGACTTGAACTACTAAAGCCCTTATAAGACAATCCTCACCGAACTCGACAACCTCCCATGGAAAAATAAAAGAAAGAAAAGGGAGTCGGAGATATTATGAAATTGTTGCTTGAAGAATCCCTCGAGCGACAAAGGAATGAAATGATAAACAATTTTCCCAAATCTTTCAACAGATGCCAATAGGTGATGCATCTTCATCTAACAACCACTTTGGATGTGCTACCCCTTTTAAGGTACAAATTAAGTATTACTATAATCAAAGGCTAGATAGATGTAGATGCTCTAGATAAATGGTTAAATCTACAAAAAGGATATTTTTGGTCCATAATTTTTCTGATAGAGAAAAGAATACTTTTAGACTACTCAACGCCACCCCCCACGTCAAGAACTGGTGGGAAACTTACTATGAGAAAAGGGCCACAAAGGAGTCTGCACTAGTTTTAATCATAGCCTCTTGGAACTTTTTTAGGAATGTTTTTAAGGAACAATATTACCATATTAGAAGCTATCAAGACAAATATATAAAATGGACCACACCACGGCAGGAAAGGGCTAAGAAGTGCTAGAGTTCACAAATGTCTTTAATACCTTGTGCACGAAGTTGGGTATCAAGGACTTTGAGAAACATTGGTGCTAAAGTATCATGACTCTCTACACAAATACATCCAATCATAAATGGATTTTATGGACATCTCCTTACTTGGAACAATATATCGATATGCTACTAAACTCAAGTAGAAATTTAAATAGAATAGGTGAGACTTTGGATCTGTAAATCCAAAGCAGGGGAAGAGCACCCCGATAACATAGAACAAAGGAATGAGCTAAGGTTGAATATCCCAAGATAACCCATTGAAGCCACAAACAAATAATAGAAATGGTAAGATGAAGAAAGACATGGGAAAGGGGTGTGTGTTCCACAAGATCCCCACTCATAACACAAATGAGTGTTCTGCAAACCAATTACCAGTTGTCAAGATGAAAGCTTAATATTTAAATGCAGGTTCTAACTTTGAACCATACCCCAAAAAGGGGAAATAGATCATTGATGTAGAACCTTATTCCATAATTTCTACCACTAAGGTCCAACAAAGTGAGACTGAAGATCGGGAGGAAGGTGAATGTCTCTTCCACTCACAAATGTGGGTAAAGGGAACTCTGTTGTATTTCATTGTTAATAGTAGGAGTCAAAATAGTGTCATCTCAGCAAAGGTCATTAAGTGGTTGGGCCTGCCAACAACACCACACCCACAACAATACACCATCAGGTGGCTCCACCAAGGGTGCAATCTCTGCATTAGCCAACATTGCCACCTACCTTACAACATCAAGCCATTCATGGACAAGGTATTGTGTGATGTTGCTCCCCTTAAATTTTGTGATGTTTTGTTGGGCCAATCATACTTATGAAAGTTTCATGTTGTGTATGAGCCTAGACCTCATACTACTATTATTGATTTGGGCAGAAAAATTTATAGGATACTAGAGGTAGCCCCACCGACTGTCATTTCTCGGATCTATACTAAGTGATGTAGTAAGATCATCTCTTGGACTAGGAAATTTGTCTTCCTCCTTATTCACTCTCAAAGTAAGGGGAAGATCATGGCCTCCACACAGGGCTCCTCTATATGAAAAAATGAAAGTGGATAAGGTCGTGGAAGAGTATAGAGATATCTTCTCCTCACCCACAAGGGTACCTTTGCACTGTCAGTTCAAGAATTAAATTGATCTAACCCCTAACGCACCTCTACCAAATGGCCCAATCATGGGCCAATCTACCACCACTCTCTTCTAGAAAATGAGGAAATCAAGTAGAAGATCAAGGAGCTACTACAAAAAGGGCACATCTGACCAATTTTCTCACCTTTTCAGAGACCAATCATACTCGTGCAGAAGAAGGATGGGACCTGGAGACTCTATATTGATTATTAAGCTCTAAAAAAAATCACAGTCAGGAAGAACTACTCGATTCCACGGATTGATAACCTTCTTGAGTAGCTCAAGGGGGCAAAATACTTTAGCAATATTGATTTGAGTTCTATCTGTCACCAAGTTCCAATAGAACCCACATCTATGGAAGACTACTTCCAAGTCGAAGGAGGTTATTTTTGAGTAGTTGGTCATGCCCTTTGGTTTAACGATCATGAGTTTGATGGATGACATTGTATGTCCTTTCACCACTCGTTCATGGTTGTATATCTCGATGATATCCTCATCTTCAACAAGGGTTTGGAAAAGAACTTGCAACATATTTAGTAGGTCCTGCATACTCTACAGGAACACAAGTTATGTGCTAACTTGGAAAAATTCTCCTTTGTCATGGACAAGGTCCAATTTCTAGGCTACATTATTTATGAGAAAGGTGTGCATGTGGATCCAGCTAAGATCCAGTTCATTTTGGATTTCCCAGCCTTGATGAGTCTCATAGAGCTTTGTAGCTTCTTAGGCCTTGCTAATTTCCATCAAAGATTCATGTTGTGGTTCTCTCATGTCACTTGACCCTTAAGTCAAGCTACCAAGGGTGGAGAAAAAGAAAATCTTTTTTGGTCTAAGTAACAACAGAAGGCATTGGTTGAAATGAAACAATACCTTTCCTCTACACTAATCCTCTGTAACAACCATTTGAGATTGAGAAAAATGCCTCAAAATATGTTATTGGCTTAGTCCTCACTCAGTAAGGGAATTTGGTGACCTATCACAATGATACACTCTTTGATACTATTCATAGGTGACACACCTATGATAAGGAGATCAATTCCATCATTCAGGCTTGTTGGCAGTGCAAACATTACATTTTTTGGAAGGAGACAATCATCCCCACATATCACTGACCTCTTCAATTTATGCAGACATAGGAGAAGTTATAGAATTATCACCATCATAAATTGTCCACATATCTACAAAAATTCCATTTTAACATGAAATACAAGAAGGGTAACACCAATCATGTTGCATATTGCCTTAGCCACCCCCTAGTTGTGGCACTGACAATTGTTCTCAACTCTTGTGGGCATGAGACCTTTCGATGGCCGCAACTATACAAAAATGATACATAATTTACCACCACATACGATATGATGATGGAAGGCAAGAAAGTTCCAAACTTCCATCCCTAGGATGCACTGTTGTGCTATCTAGGACACATTTTTGTTCCTTCAAGAAAGCATGCCAAGCTGAATTGGGAGGTGCATTACAGTTTGGTAGCAGGAAAATTTGGCATGGAAAAGATAATGGAGGTACTACAAAAGTATTTTTATTGGCCTAAACCCCAATAGAATTTTTGTAAATATACACCCCTCTACCTACTCCTAGTCATCCCTAGGAATCCATGTCCATGGACTATATGTCTAACCTTCTTTATACCCAGCATGGTAATGATTATATGTTTGTGATTGTTTATATATTTTCTAAGATGGTCATATTGGATGTCTGTAAGAAGACTATTACAACAAAAGCCACTACCAAGATCTTCTTTGAACGTGTGTGGGTACATTTTGGGATCATGTAAGCCATTATATTTTATTTATATAGAAGATTCCTAAGTGCATTCTAGTTGCACCTCTGGTCATTGTTGGACACCAAGCTCACCAAGTTGACTGCCTTCCACTCCAAGATTGATGGCCAAACAGAGGCTGCCAATAGGATGATTGTGCACATATTACGCATGTACAACTCTAGGAATCCACGAACATGGGATCAAAGTCTCCCTTATGCTCAACACAAATACAAGACAAATCTCCATAGCTCAGATGGCCACAACCCCTTTCAGCTGGGCCTGGGATTTCAACCATTACGTCCCATTGATGTTGCAATGGCCCTTGCAAATACATAGGAAGAATTTGCACATGTTCAATCTGAAGCTGATAAAGCCACCAATTTTATTAATTTCATTCAAAACATCCACTAGAATATTCATGATTTATTTCATAAATCCAAATACTAAGTACAAGAAATGTCATGATCAACATCGGGTCCCACACAAGTTTCATGTGGGAGATAAGGTTTGGTTGCATTTGCAAAAGGAGCGCCTTGCAGGGGCCCTTCAAAAGCTTTAACCGCTCTATTATGGACCTTACACCATCACCAAAGTAGCGAGTGATAACACTTTTAAGCTCAATATCCCCCCATTCCTTGGCTTGCACCCATTGTTCAAAGTGGACTTCCTTTAGCCATACTTTCCACCATTGTTGAACACATAGAAAATAATAGAATAGCTAACACTTATAAAGCTCAACCCATATTGCATTGAAAAATCCACAGGCAATTAGATCATGGACAAACAAATTAAGAACACTCATCTACAATATATTCACATATATTGGGTTACCAAAGCAAGCCAACTCCTACACTAAGGCAATTGGCTCATTAGGGACCAATTTAGCAAAAGTTTCCTCTTCTCATGCAAACACTTAATGCAATGGGGACCATTTCTTCCCAAGGTGAGGATTGATATAGGTTGATATTGGTGGCCACCCACCTGATCCACTGGCTCACACACATGATTTTTCTATTTTGGCAATTTTATATTTTTGGCAGTTTTCAGGTCTTGAACTTTCGAAGTTGTTTTAAGGTGTTAAACAATTTTTTTATGGGGAAATGAGAGAATGTGAGTCTTTGGTTGATATTTTCAATAAAAAATTGTTCTCCTTGGATAGAAGTTTCTAACAGGCTATCATGCACCCCAAACAAAGATTGTATGCCAAAGTTACAACCTCAGGAAGTTAACGTTCCAACCTACCCCATTAAGGCCCATAATCATTTGGCGCTTCATCTCATTGTTTCTTCATGATAAAAATTCCATTGAGCCTCATTTGAATATATTTTAGGAAGGGTGAGTAACCATCACATATCTTCTTAGAGATATCTACCACTACTCAAGCTAGTTTTCTTTCATTCTACATGTAAATAGTTTTAGCATTTGCTATTTATTAATTGAAGTTAAGTTTCATTGTATCTTCGTGTTTTTATCTTAAATCTATATTTAATTTCATTCCTTCATAAATCTAGATCACTCTACCTATGAGAAGAATATTATGTCCATCCTTGATGTTGTCAGTGCTTGATGACCACAACTAGGAGGTTGGCCTTCAGTAGAGAAATACAAGAGGGTCACTAATATGCTTGTGCATGATTATGAGATCTTATATAAGAAAATAAAAGAGAATGTGGCACGGAAAATGATTTTTCTTATAAATGTGAGAAGGTTCTTTATTTTCCTTATTTGTACTGATGCTTTATTCACTCATCAAATCCCAAGAAAATAGGAACAACAACTCCATGGTTCAACTTATCCATAGGATTCAAGAGGACCCTAATCTCACCTACGAACTACACTTTTGATCAATATACTTTGTTGTGTAAAGGGAACATTTTCCTCTTCTATAATTTAAATTTGAAACCCTAGATGACAAAGGAATTGAAATCATCTCCTCTCACGGGTCACTTTGTATTTCAAAGTTATGAATCCATTAAGTTCTCTTTCATTTGGTAATGAATGTAAATAGACATCTAGATTTTTGTGGTGAACCAAGTGGATATTGGTGGCCACCCACCTATTCCACTTAGACCCCCACCATTATTTTTTTCATTTTTCCAGTTTCCTTATTTGTAGCACAATTTACTAGTTTTGGCAGTTTTTTGGGTCCTGAACTTCCGGAGCCATTTTGAGGCCCTAAACGACGTGTTTTTGGAAAACCAGGATCAACATGGATCATTGTCTAATGTTTCTCACTCAAAAGTTGTAGTCCTCAGATAGATCTTTCTAACGAGGTATTGTGTGCATCAAATGGAGATCGTATTCCAAAGTTACGACCCCAGGAAATTGATGTACCAATTTACCCAAACGAGGCCCATAGTTTGGCGCTTCATCTCCTAGGGTTAAGTTTTTTGATGTTTAGGGTTTTCTATTGTTTCTCAATAATAAATAGGCCTTGGAGCCTCATTTTAACCCAGTTCAGAGGCATGTAGCCGCCACATCTCTTCTCAGATATAAGCTACCATCGCCCAAGCTAGTCTTATTTCCATTCTGTTTGTAAGCATATTTCAGTATTTGATATTAATGAAATGAAGTGTTATTTCTACTGCATCCTTGTATTTATGGTTATATATGTAATTTGTTGTGTTCCTGTTTAAATCCGGATCATGTGGCCTTATGTGATGCTTATAAATGAAACAAAGGGTATACATTTCATACTCTTGGAGAACTATGACCATGAACAACATTGGCCTTTATCTAGATTGACATATGTATGGAATTTATGATGGCCCTTTAGGAAAAAAGAAACAAATTAGTCATAAGAGTGGTAGTTGATCATCTTTCCAAATATCCACACTTTGTTTTCTAACATACCCATTTACACCCTCCATAGTTTCCCAACCTTTCATGAATCATATTTTAAGTTAATCAGTATTCCCACATTCATTGTGTCAAATCATGACCCCTCATTTACCAAATTTTTTTGGTCAGAGCTATTTAAACTCTAAGGTATGTAGTTGAACATGAAACATGTTATCCTTATATTAATGGTAAAATATAAGTGGTCAATGAATTCTTATATTTAAGATGCTTTTCCTTAGATAGGTAACACTAGTGGGCACAATAGTTACTCCTTGCATAAGGATGGTATAATGTGAATTGTCATGGCATTACCAAAAATACAACATATGAGGTGGTCTATGGCAAAAAACACTCTTTCGTGGCTTAATTTTTACCAATAATGTCAAAGTATCAAGCAACAAATTGCATGCTTCACATTAGAGATGTTATCATTCAGACACTAAGGACAATATGATGGTTGCTCGAAATCACAAGAAGTGACAAGCTAACTATCATTGCTCTAAGTTTTTTGTATAAAGGTATCAAGTGTTTCTTCACCTTCACCTTATAAGCAAGCCTCTCTCAAGGATAAAGTCCACTAAACTCTCAAAAAAATATTTGTGCAACTTATTAGATCCTCTCCTACATTAGACAAGTTTCCTATAGAACAATTGTTTATCCCTACTCCGAGATCTATCTAGTCTTTCATGTGTTTTGTTTGAATAAGGGGAAGGAAATATAATATCCCATTTTTTGCAATCTTGGAAATATCGAGTATATGTTAAAATACTTTACTTCACACTATGAGGAATGTTGATTTTAATATTTTGAATATCACTAACATTTTTTTTATTTTTTTAATAAAATAGCCATGACTAACTTAAAAAGGAACATCTATAAGGGTATGATATCACAAGTCGGGAAAATTAAGGGAGTCTAAGGGAATTATTTATGCCCAATTACTTATGTTTCATATCCACTTTTCTATTGATCTAACCATACATCTTTTGTTGTGTTTATGTGAGATTAATTTGTATTCTATATAAGTATAAGGGGTGGGTGTAACTTTTCTCTAAACCTATGAAACCAATTTTGAAACCTTCAAGTCATCACTTCCTACTTTCTTGGAAGCTTGTCCCCTGCATTCTTGGAAGTATAAATAAGTTGGGATAAGGTCCTTGTTATTCATATTTCACTCATAAAGTGGGGAGGAATTCGAATATGGGGAAGAAAGTAAATTCTTGGAGAGAATAGATAAGAGAAAAAGATAGTTTATAATTAAAAAAGAACGTTGGAATACTATGTGATGGAATAGCTATGAAAGGAAGTCAATAGAGCTCTAAGAAAAGATAAGAACCAATAAACTCCTACTAAACTTTAAGGTACATCATTTTATACCTTTTTTTATGCACACACTAAATAGAAATGGAGGGAGAATATTTCTAAGAGGTTGTTGAGAAAGAAAACAATGACATCTTTCTGTTGGGTGGAGTAGGTATTCTTTGTGCTAAAAAGTTACTTTATCTTCAGAAAACTAATCAGTGAGATAATTGGTTAATAATATTCTTTCCTTAAATATAGAGGTTGTCCTAAGTTTTCTTATTCACCCTTGTGGTACCATAGCTTGCTTAGGGGGTGACTTATTGTAGAATGACCAAGTGCATCACTATGTTTAATTGGGTGGAAAATATCTCTATATCAATAAGATGGTTAGTTTGAAATATTCAAATAGATAAGTTTCTCATTTGTACTTTGAAAATTATTATAGATAAACATATAAAATTTGTATATATTTTGAAGAACTCAAGATGTTTTTTGTCTCTATGTTTTGCAAGTTATGTGAACTTCATGTGTGATTTCAAAAAATAATATGGATTAAAAAATCATATTGATATATTATATATTTCTTGTCCAATTCAAAAATTAATCTTGTTTCAATAATATTCTTGTTATCTTTCTCCACTTCTTATGTTATTGATAATATATGTTGAAAAGAGTTTATATTGATGCCTATGCCTGGCCATATTAATACATACCCTCCCTTTCAAGGCTATTGCATGTGGAAATTTGTTTCAAGTAGGGAGTTAATACATCATTATATCTTAAATGCATGTGTATGAAGGAAAATATAATGTTATTATAGTGTGAATGACCTCTTCTTTGAGAAACCCACTCACAAGCTATATTTGAAATATGCTAGCTATTTGTAACTTCATTACTCTTTGGTCTTTATTCCCTAGAAACACTATGGATACCAAGCATTCATTGCTAAAATGTTTGACAAATGTTCACTTAATGATTGACCACATATTGGCACTCCACAAAGAAATACTTACTTTCCTTGTGCTAAAACTCCTTGGGTTGCTAAATCTTAGGTAGCAACATTATAATAAATGTTGGAAACTTGGATAACTTTGAATTACAATAAATAGTATAGGTTGAAAATTATTTCTAATAAAGTTGATTTTTTAAAATAATTATGGTGTTGAAAATTTCTAATGGATTATAACTCTAATTTAGTAAGATTTAATTCATTTCTCACATGATCAACCTCGTGTTGTCCCCATAAGACTACATAAATATGACATGGTAGAAGAAAATTAGTTGATGGAGGTTAACATGCATGTTCAAATTGTCCTGATCACTTTCGCTATAAGTTATATAATAAACTAATAATACTCCTTAAACATTCTTTAAGATACTTAAACCTAATAACTACAATTTTTACTATAAAATATATAACATACAAAGATACATGTATAGAAATATCACAATACTTATTGTATATTTGTTTCATAGATCAACATCTTTTTAATCACTAATATCTCTTTAATACCTAACTTAGACTTTGTATGAAAGGTGCGTGCTTTAACTACAATATTTGGGTTTCTATGTTAGTTATTAATGTGATAGGTAATTATGTAATTGGGTTGCTATGCCAATTATAACTAGCACAACCACATTAAAAGTATTAATGTGATTGATATAAGTCGAAGGTTCATTTGTATCTATCATTGATAAATACACCATTTGTATTTACGAAAAAAACACTATTGCAATAAAATATTATTATTGTCATTATATTTACCATTATTATTTAATATTAAATGTTATTTATTATTATTTAATTTAAAATTATCTAATATAAATATGAACCCTAGGAATCTGAACCCTTAGATTAATAAACTCTATGGATTGATATTATAACCCAAGAGAATAATAAACCCAAGGGGTTAATAGTAAAACCCCAAGGGATTATAAACCTAAGGAAATATTACTAAAAACCCTAGGGTTTATATTCCCTTGGGTTTATAGTATTAATCCCTTGGGTTTATTATTCCCTTGGATATATAATATCAATCCCTTGGGTATATTAATATAAGTGTTCATATTCCTAGGGTATAATATTATTCATAGGTTTATAATATTAATCCCTTAGGTTCAATATAAATCATGGTCAACCAAGGGTTTATATACCTTAAATTTATAATATTAGTCCCTTCAGTTTAATAATATTAGTCCCTTCAGTTTATAATACCTTGAGTTTTTAGTATTAACCCTTGTGTTTATTATTGCCTTGGGTTTATAATATCAATCCCTTCGGTTTACTAATGTAAGGGTTCATATTCCTAGGGTTTAATACTAAAACCCCAAGGGATTATGAACCAAAGGCAATAATATTAACCCAAGGGATTAATACTAAAAACCCAAGGAATTATTAACCCAAGGGAATAATATTAAACCCTAGGGATTAATATTATAAACTCAAGGTATATAAACCCTAAGAAAAATATTATAAACCCTAAAATAAACATGGTTGACCATGGTTGACAATGGTTGATTTTCATTTTGAGACAATCCTTGTCACAATGCAACATTGGACCATGGTCAACCATTTCCAACCATGGTCAAACTTTATATTAATATACCCAAGGGATTGATATTATAAACCCAAGGGATTAATACTATAAACCCAAGGGAATATAAACCCTAGGGTTTTTAGTAATAATCCCTTATGCTTATTATCCCTTAGGTTAATATTATTCCCTTGGGTTTATAATCCCTTGGGGTTTTATTATTAACCCCTTGCATTTATTATTAACCCGTTTCATTTACAATATCAATCCGTTGGGTTTATAATATAAATATTATAAACCCTTGGACCATGGTTGACCATGATTGATTTCAAATCGAGAGAATCTTTGTCACAATGCGACAATGGACCATGGTTGATTCTCATATTAAGACAATATTTGTCACAATGCATCTTTGGACCATTGTTGACCATGATTGTATTTATAAAACATGGTAGACAATGGTTGACCATGTTTGTCCATAGTTGATCATGATTGATATTATAAATCCAAAGGAATAATAAACCCTAGAGATTAATACTAAACCCAAGGGATTAATATTAAAACCCAAGCAAATAATAAAACCAAGGGGTTAATACTAAAACCCCAATGGATTATGAACCCAACGGAATAATATTAAACCCAAGGGACAAATATTATAAACCCAAGGTATATAAACCCTAAGATAAATATTATAAACACTAAAATAAACATGCTTGAACATGGTTGATTTTCATATTGAGACAATCCTTATCACAATGCAACATTGGAACATGGTTGACCATGGTTGATTTATATATCAAGAAAATATTTGTCACAATGCGACATTGGACCATGGTTGACCATGGTTGATTTTCATATCGAGACAATATTTGTCACAATGCGATGTTCGACCATGGTTGACCATAGTTGACCATGGTTGATTTTCATATTGAGACAATATTTGTCACAATGCAACATTCGACCATGGTTAACCATGATTATCCATGATTTTCATATGGAGACATTTTTTGTCACAATGCGACATTCGTCCATGGTTGACCATGGCTAGCTATGATTGACCATTATTAACCATGATTTATATTATAAACCCAAGGGGTAGATAGTATAAACCCAAGGGATTAATTCTAAAACCCAAAGGGAATAATATTAAACCCAAGGGACAAATATTAAAATTCCAAGACATATAAACCCTAAGATAAATATTATAAACACATGGTTAGCAATGGTTGATTTTCATATTGAAACAATTCTTATCACAATGTGACGTTAGACCATGGTTGACCATGGTTGATTTACATATCGAGAAAATCTTTGTCACAATGGGACGTTAGACCATGGTTGATTTTCATATCAAGACAATCTTTATCACAGTGCAACTTTTGACGATGGAAACCCTAGTATATTTTCATATCGATAATTTTTTTCTCACAATGCGACATTCGAAACCATGGTTGATTTACATATCAAGAAAACATTTGTCACAATGTGACGTTGGACCATGGTTGACCATGATTATTTTCATATCAAGACAATCTTTTTCACAATGTGACAGTCAACCATGGTTGGCCATGTTTCATTCTATAAAACATGGTTGACCATGGTCAACCATCTCTAACCATGGTTGACCATGATTTTCCATGATTGTCCATGATTTTCATATGGAGAAAATATTTGTCATAATGCGATATTCGACCATGGTTGACCATGAATGACTATGATTGACCATGATTGTCCATGATTTATACTATAAACCAAAATGAATAATAAACCCAATTCATTACTATTATAAACCCAAGAGATTAATACTAAAACCCCAAGGGATTGTGAACCCAAGGGTATAACATTAAACCCAAGGGACAAATATTATAAACCCAAGGTATATAAACCCTAAGATAAATATTATAAACACATGGTTGACCATGGTTGATTTTCATATTGAGACAATTCTTATCATAGTGCAACGTTAGAGCATGGTTGACCATGGTTGATTTACATATCGAGACAATATTTGTCACAATGCGACGTTAGACCATGTTTGACCATGGTTGATTTTCATATCAAGACAATATTTGTCACAATGCGACGTTATACCATGGTTGAACATCGTTGATTTACATATCGAGACAATCTTTGTCGCAATGTGATGTTTGACCATGGTTTACCATGATTGATTTTCATATCGAGACAATCTTTGCAACAATGCGACATTCGACCATGGTTGACCAAGATTGACCATGGTTGGCCATGTTTCATTCTATAAAATATGATTGACCATGATTACCCATGATTGATATTATAAATCCAAGGGAATAATAAACCGAAGGGATCGATATTATAAACTCAAGAGAATAATAAACCCAAGGGATTAATACTAAAACCCAAAGAGATTATGAATCAAAGGGAATAATATTAAACCCAAGGGACAAATATTAAAAATCCAAGGCATATTAACCATGGTTGAACATGGTTGATTTTCATATCGAGACAATCTTTTTCACAATGCAACATTAGACCATGGTTGAAGATGGTTGATTTTCATATCGAGACAATATTTATCACAATGCGACATTGGACAATGGTTGAACATGGTTGATTTTCATATCGAGACAATATTTGTCACAATGCGATGTTGGACTATGGTTAACCATTGTTGATTTTCATATTGAGACAATCTTTGTTGCAATGCGATGTTCAAGCATGGTTGACCATGATTGTGCATGATTTTCATATGGAGGCAAATTTTATCACAACACAACATTAGACCATGGTTTACCATGGCTTGCTATGATTGACCATGATTAACAATGATTGATATTATAAACCCAAGGGATTGATATTGTAAACACTAAAATAAACATGGTTGACCCTGATTGTCCATGATTGTCCATTATTTTCATATGGAGACAATTTTTGTCACAATGCAACATTCGAGACCATGGTTGATTTACATATCAAGACAATCTTTGTCACAATGCGACGTTGAACCATGGATGACCATGATTGATTTTCATATCAAGACAACCTTTGTCACAATACGACATTCGACCATGTTTGACGAATATTGACCATGGTTGACCATGTTTCATTCTATAAAACATGCTTGACCATGATCAACCATGGTTGACCATGATTTTCCATGATTTTCATATGGAGACAATTTTTGTCATAATGTGATATTCGACCATGGTTGACCATGATTGGCTATGATTGACCATGATTAATATTATAAACCCAAGAGAATAATATTATAAACCCAAGGGATTAATACTAAAACCCCAAGGGATTATGAACCCAAGGGGATAATATTAAACCCAAGGGACAAATATTATAAACCCAAGGTATATAAACCCTAAGATAAATATTATAAACACATGGTTGACCATGGTTGATTTTCATATTGAGACAATTCTTATCACAATGCGACGTTAGACCATCGTTGATTTACATATTGAGACAATCTTTGTCACAATGCAACGTTAGACCATGATTGATTTTCATATCGAGACAATATTTGTCACAATGAAACATTATACCATGGTTGACCGTGGTTGATTTTCATATCGAGACCATCTTTGTCACAATGTGATGTTGGACCATGGTTTTCCATGGTTGACCATGGTTGATTTTCATATTGAGATAACCTTTGTCACAATGCGACATTTGACCATGGTTGACCATGATTGTCCATGATTTCCATATGGAGATGATTTTTGTCACAATGTGACATTTGACCATGGTTGACCATGGCTGGCTATGATAAACCTCAAAAATTATAAACCATTTTATAAATTCCCCTTGCAAATATAGGCGAAATATTCTTAAGAAGACATCATCATAATGAATTTAAAACTAATATTTGAAGTTTTGAAGAGCTCCCATGTGATTTCCTACTTAAACAACATCAAGTTTGGAAAAAAACAAAAAAGTGAATCTTAAATAACAAAATCAAATCAAAAGAAAAACAAGAAAATGACATTTATTATTAAACATAATCTTATAAATTAGATTGCATGTTTAAAATAATTTGGCAATAATAATATTATTTTAAATTATTTAATTATTTATAATTAAATTAATTAATAATAATAATTTATAATTAACATTCCATATTATATTAAACAGTTAAAAATATTATTTAAATATTGTAATAATGTTATATATTTATTTCATTAATAAAACAAATTAAAAAAGTTCTTTATATTAATTAACATAGCCAAAGCACATCAAAACACCAAAAACAATTCAAACTAACTACTTCAAACTTCACCACTATAACACTACTATTATTACCCCTGGCTAAAACACATTACTCTAACTCTCCATTCTTCCTCTTATAAATGTACCACTACTACTATGTTAAATTTTCAATATAAAGTGATAGACTTTTAAGAACGATATAATGTTATAACATGTTAAATTTTCAATATAAAGTGATAGACTTTTAAGAACGATATAATGTTATAACATTTTTCTGCTTGAGAATGGTAAAAATTTTAGTAATTTGGAAGTCTAATCCATTTTTCATGATATCGATTAATTTAAAAAATGACAAAAGAAAATTAAAACATTACTTTAGTACATTATGTTGAAATTTTAGTCATATGTCAAAATAGTACTTAATTAATTTTAATTTTTAGAAAATAGTTGTTTTTAGTGTGATTTTTTTAATTTTTTGGTGTCAGAATCCGCTGGAAAAATTTGAGATTAAACTAGTTTTTTGATTGTATATATGGATTCAACACCCTGGAAAACCCTTAGGGCACTTCAATTGCACAGGATTACCTATTAAACTTGTGATTTCAATCAATTCCGACCAGATTTTAGAGAAATTTGACCAAAAAACCTACCATAAAAATTTCCAAAAAATCACCCTAAAAACAACTCTTTTTAGAAACGTTAAAGACATGTGACAAAGGAGAAATTAAAGTGCAGAGGATTTCAATTATAGTAACGAAATATATTAAACTATAAAATCAAGTCCAGAGGCGTAGAATCGAAATCGGATAGAAGGTGTGCCATCAGCCACGCTTGCTCTGTCTTTCCTCGACACGTTTATAAATTGGTCATAGACACTAACGCAATGATTGTAATGAGAAATCCACTGCACCCATTTTACCCAACAATTTATGATTACCTGCACGTGTACCAAACTCGTGTAACAAACTCATTTAAATTTTTAATTAAAACCATATTTTTTATTTAATTTAAACACTTCAATCGATTTAAAATCAAATCCAAATACATAAATTTATACAACCTAGTTTTTTGTTTTTTTTTACAAATTTAACCTATTTTTACTTTATTATTTAATTATATTTTAAAACTTATGAATTATATTAAACTAACAACACTATCCTTTAAATCATATCCAAAAACCTGTAAATTATATTAAACTGACTGCACCGTTCTTTAAATCTTATCCAAACCCAATTATTTAAATTATATTTAAAAATCTATAGATTAAATTATATTTACAAATTTAACCTCCTCCTACCTTAGTTACTACACTATTCTTAAATTTACATCCAAAACCTACCTTTGTAATTGCCCTATCCTTTAAATTATATCCACCTAAACAACATATACTAGTGAATTCAATGAAGAGATACTGTCACGTGACAATTTTTACATTTGAGATTTTATTTATAATTTCATTATTAGTCGGTTAATACTTTATCCATTATTATTCACATGAGACCCTAATGATTTCATTTGTTATTCTTTATAAGTGACAGTTTAAGTGTTGCTGTTCATATTATTAAGCATTATGTAAATCAAAAATTCAAATTTCAAAAAACTCCCTTTATTATCAATTATTTTCGATCATGGAAAAAAAAAAAAGTCAATAATGAGTAATTTTTAAAATCATTTAAACTTTTTAATTTTTCAATGATATAATTTTCCATTTTAAACTATGTTCAAAAATTCAAAAATTCAAATTTCGAAAAACTCCATTTATTATCAATTATTTTCCATCATGAAAAAAATAAATCAATAATGAGTAGTTTTTAAAATTATTTAAACTTTTTAATTTTTCAATGATATAATTTTCCATTTTAAACCATGCTCAAAAATTCAAAAATTCAAATTTCAAAAAACTCCATTTACTATCAATTATTTTCCATCAGCAAAAAATAAGTCAATAATGAGTAGTTTTTAAAATCATTTAAACTTTTTAATTTTTCAATGATATAATTTTCCATTTTAAACCATGCTCAAAAATTCAAAAATTCAAATTTCAAAAAACTCCATTTATTATCAGTTATTTTCCATCATGAAAAAATAAGTCAATAATGAGTAGTTTTTAAAATCATTTAAACTTTTTAATTTTTCAATGACATAATTTTCCATTCTAAACCATGCTCTAAAATACAGTTCTTTTTATTTCCTTCTGACTTAGCACAAAAATTATCCTTAATAATTTAAATTCAAGAAGCTTTGACAGCTTTGTCTAAGTTTTCAATTACATGTATTTCTAATTATTATATATTAGTCTTTATTATATAGGTTTAAAAATATAATATAGTTTTTGGTTGTTTAAATTGTATTTTCGGAAATTTTTAATTAAATTTCTAATTATATGTATTTTATATATTTTATTTTATTTTCTAATAAATAAATGTTGGTACATTTTTTATTTATTTAAATTTTATTTTTAAATATATAAATAAATTTAGTAATTTTGAATATTTGAAATACATAAATTACACTACTGAATAATAAACAAAATTATATTTAAAAAAAAAAATCATAACAAATAAACTTAGCTTGACACATTTCTTAACTATTTTCAATAAATCCTTTCTCTTGGTATAATTTTGGTGGAGATGAAGAAGAAGTTATTTTAACGTCTACGAGGCTAAAGATAACCTATGGGACACATTTTTTCTCTATCTGGCTCTTGTATTCTGCCATTTTCTTGTGAATTTTCACAATAAATGCTCTAAGCTTCTCAACAAGCCCCTTCGTTGAATAGATTATCCCAAGAGCTACCTGCCAAAACATCTGCATAATTTTCCTTGTTGTCTTTGAAGGCCTCACATTCTAAAATGAAACGTTTTTTTGTTTCCACTTTTCCAGAAGAGCAAAAAATACATACTCTTTCCTCCCACACTTCTTGGCCTTTTCCATTGTCTTGTTTCACAATGGAGTTGATGAGAATTAGTCCTTAATTGATGAATAAGAATTTTGGCTCTCCATGAAATAATGGCCCCTATGTATGCTTTTTGTTGATGATTGTGAGTGAGATTAAACTCTTCAATATACTATTTTTTCTTTCTCCCTAGCTCCTTCTCCCAAGTACGTTTGTGGAACTTATCCATAACAAATGTTTTTATCTCTTTACTATTTGTGGGACACATGCTCAAGCAAATACCCCATTTACTAAACCATTTGTTACTTTTCCGCATCCAATTCTTCTTTCTTTTGCACAATATGTCATTAAACACAACCTTAAGCCATCTTCCCTCTTCCATTTTCTCAATTTTTTTTAAATACCTTATGACCTGCACCATAGAAATTGCTTCAATAGGAGCAGCCCCTGTTTCACTTAACAAGATAGCATAAGGAACTGCACTTTTAATTTTGAATTTGTTTGTAATCAAATGCTTCTAAATTTTCTCAATTTGTTTCCACTGCATGTCGGATGTACTGCTGACCAATAGTTCACAACCGTAGAGAATCACTAGAATCACTAAAAGCCCAAAAAGTGTTAGAGCAGTTTTCCAATCCCATAACTCTACCTCTCTACAGCTATTTTGAAAAGCATAAAATGCTTTCCAATCCCCCAAAGTTATTTTCTTTCTACATCCATCCCAGCCTAGATTTTTGTTGAAGTCAATTCTGAGGTATTTGTAATCCACAAATCATTCCAGAATGTTGCCTTCAAAGTAGAACTTATGCCGATTATGTTTCCTTTTAGAGAAAACCACTACTTCCATTTTGCTAATATTGACTTGCATCTCCAATCTTCTATAAGAATGTTCAAGGGAAAGTAAGTGCTCTTGCAAACAAAGAGCAGATTTAGCAATCAAAATAAGGTCATCTGCGTATAAAAGCTTATCACAAACTTGCCCAAATGGATACCATCACCCCCTTGCGAATTTAGCTACTCTTCAAGCTTGTCGATATATAAACCAAAGAGGGTAGGAGACAATGGGAAACCTTGTTTGACCCCGATATCGCTTCTAAAACTTTCAGAAATGTCTACTGAAGTTTTAATTTTGACTTTCACCTCTTCATATAGCCTATGCACAGCTGCTCTCAAATGTCTGGAAACCCAAGTTCCTTCATTCTATGCCAAAGCTTATCTCTAGCAACCGTGTCAAAGGCTTTTTTGAAATCAATAAAGCAACAAAAGAGTTTTTCCTTTTTCTCCCAAAATTTTTCAATGATGTGCCTTAAAGTTATACCCATGATCAACTGTAAAATGTTTAGCTCTAAAACTTGCTTGCCATGTAGCACGTTTATCTCTTTCTTTAGCCCACTTGTTGATTTTATTTTCTATCATGCTTCCAAATAAATTTGCAAACAAGGGGTTTATCATTATAGTCCTATAATTGGAGGGATTATTGACGTCACCACTCTTGAAAAGAGGTATTGCTAGACTAGTTATCTAATTTGTGGGGAACCCCTATTGTATGATGTTGTTGAAAAATTTTGTAATGTGAGGTGCAAGAATTTTTAAGCCCCACTTTAGAAACTCTACTTGGAGTTCAGCTAAGTCTTTCATTTTTCCAACACCCAACTTCTTGATACCCATCTCTACCTCTTGCACTGTGAAGAGTTTTATCTTGGCGTTGACCAAGGGAGGGGGGTCAACTTTAGGATCCTGCTCATAAATTTGTCTTACATAGTCAAACCATTTAGAAGTTGTAATATTGTTTTCAGTTTGCATCTTTCTCAGCTGGAGCTCCTTCCAAAATAATTTGGGGTTATTTTCCCCAAGGCAGATTAGTTCTTCTCTCCTTGAAACCATGAAATCAACGTTTTTCTTTCTCAATATATGCTTGTAAGCTTTGAGCTTTATGTTATCTTTGTTTGACTCTTACCACATTCTCCTTGCATTTTTTTCATTCCTTGTCAAACCAAGCATTAACTGGAAATCAATTTGCTTTAGACTTCTTAATTTTTTCTCTTTTGCACTCTACAAGTGCCATTTGAATTAAATGTGTTAATCCATGACTATGAAGATTGTGAAATGGGATTTTCTCCTTCTCGAAGAGCCTCTCTAACACTATTTTGAAGGTATTACAATTTTATGGAGTCAAAAGAATTCTTCCCTTTGGGAGATTTTGTTGAACACACTGAGTTTTTGACCCTAACTGCTTTTTTCCGATTCAAGAGAAACTTGAATAAATTGGTTTGTGATATGATTTGAAGTCCCAAAGTTAATATCCAATAAAAACTTCCTCCATTTTCTCACACAAACTATGTGAGCAAACTACATTGTCTACTACACTTGCTCTATTGTAAGTATTGCAAGTGAAATTACAGGAGTTTTCCCATCTAGTCAATCTATTACAATTGACTAAATTGAAAGCCCCACATAGAGTAAGCAATTGTTCACCAAAGAGATTGCAACCCTTGTCCTCGGAAATTCTTTCCCACTGCTGATTACACTCTTATGTAATCCAGATAGAATCGTAGCCTTCTTTACAACAAATAATGCTAGCTTGCTCACTTCCATTCCTAACATTGAAATCACCCACTATAATGACTTCACCTAGATGAAAATATGTTGCAATATTTGCCTTTAAGGCTGCAAAGTGATCTTTGTGGTCAAGCCCTCTACTCTTGTAGAGTTTTGAAACTTTCCACGCAAAATAGCATGCTGCAATTCTGATGTGATTTCCATTTTTTTATATTTTAAACCAACGAATTGTTTATTCTAGTCTTCTTTTTTTAGCTAAATGAAACGACCTTCTTTTTATCTCACTAATACCATGATACCCCCATGTCCTTTTCCATTCCCTGATGCCTTGTTCCACACTACCATCTTCCAGTGCCCTTCAAACAAAGATGTCTTGCACCCTTCATGCTCATGTGTTTCTATGAGGCAAATTATGTATCTATCTTCTGCAATAGGACTTAACCCAGGTCCTTGTCTCCATGGTTAACCTCTGAGTTCCAACAAACTAATCTGAAGAAAACCTAGGTATGACTTGATTGCTATTTGTTTTGACATACAAATCTATTCACAGTTGAATTAGAATATCATATTAATTAACTATCTGCACCAAAATTATCATGTCATAGAGAAAAGAAGGATTTATTGAAAATAGTTAGGAATCAACATGAATTTGTACTTTTAACTTTTAACTTTTGTGATAGGCCAAACACTGTGGTCCAACAACTACGTCAGAAAATGTTTAGTCCTCACCAGTCCCGATAGGTTTTAGTCCTCACTAGTCCTGATGTGCCTGTAATTTGTTCCAGGCACTTTAAAGAATAAACAACCTTGCGATATTTATAAAAAAATACAAAATAAAAGTGAGTATGATCAAGCATTTGTCACCTATTTGGAATATCGTTAACAGAGTGAATGTTCAATATAATTTTCCACTATCTTCTATTGGGAAATGTTGAGTACAAAATAAAAAGCGATGCTCTTCTCATACAATTGTCCTCCAATCTTGTATTGGAAAATAACGTATTCACAGTGAATGTTGAGTACAAAGAAGTGCATCTTTTATTGGAAAATGGTGGTCGTATAAATAAAAGCGAGATTGAGCCTGTGATTACACTAACACTGGAGTAATGGAATTTTCTAATTTCCTTTGTGATCCTAGGACGAAAACCCCATGGTGATATTATGGTCATATTATGGAAGGTCGAACGAAAACTAGTTCCTATTAATGATTAAAGTGGGTCTATCCAGGGTTCACAAGTGAGCTTCATTGTTCTAGTGATAATTGTGTAGAAGTCGTGCAAGCTATTGCAACGAGAAGCTTCATTGTATTATTTTGTAATTGGATGAAGTTTTATTTTTTTGTCATAATGATAAAATAATCGACTACATTTTTTCAGCAATATTTGGTTTTGGATGGTTTTTTTTCTATTGTTGGCAATAATTTTGTTAGATGCCATTAATTTATAATATTTTTGGTTACATAATTTTGTTAGATGCCATTAATTTATAATATTTTTGGTTACATGCAATCTATTTACTTCAGTGAATGGTAAAATTGTTATTTAAATATTTTTATCGTGAATACATGTTATTGAGATTCTATGAGTAAGGTTTGGAAATAATTATTGAGTTTCTAGTGAAATTCGTATTTGCAATAGGTGTCTTATTTTGGATCATTTATTGCATCTGAAATATTTTCTTTTAATTCTTGTCAAGGGTTTATTGCAATAAATTATTTTCATCGAATAGTATTATAGAATTTTGTGCAAAAAATATTTACAACATTTCTGAAATAGTTCCATCTATTAAAAAAGGCTTTGTTGCGTAAATTATTTCTTGCAAGTTTCAAATTTTAATTTCTTATTATTTGACAACTACAAGATAGTAAACTCTGACAATTTTCCTATTGTGATATTCACTATGAAAGGTTTAAATTTTAAATTTTCATATTAACGGTAAAATTTCCAACTAGAATACTACAGTGATATTAAAGTTATGCATCAAAGTTGTGCATCCTGCCAACTTGATAGTGCTTGAGAATAGATCAAATTTTATTTACAGGATTGAAAATTATTACCCTAACTTCATTGGGATTTCTTTCCACCCTAGCTGAAATTTTCCCTTCAGTGGTACTCGATATCATCCTAATTGGTTTCTTTATTTTCCAATTATTTTTTTTTTTTGAAGTTTTCCTGCAACTAGTTCAAGGGTTTATTATTCTTGCATGCATTATTATATTGATTCAAATCATCATTTGAAAATAGATGTTATCCTTGGTAAGAAGCCAAATGATACATTTAAAGAGTGGGAAATTAGTGAACAGATTTGCTTCACACTCTGTATCGAATTGACCATCTTCAGGACTAGATCTATATTCGTGGGGCCGAATTATTATCAAAATATCAAAGCCAATTCATCTAGTTTGTTGTGCTCGAGATTTATGAGAAAAATCATTAATTCTCCCTTTATTGCATAAATTATTTATTAGGAAGATTTGTATTTTTATTTTTCCACTTATTTTCCAGGGTTCATTATTTTATTGTGGGAAATTTTCTTCCAACTATTATTTGTAGATCAACCATATATATATTGGATTTAAGACCTCTGTGGTTTGTTATTTCATATATATATTATTATTTTTCCTTCCCAGATAAAAGGATTTATTATTATTTCCACAAAATATTCCACACCGCCTATTGCACAAGAATCGATTTTGCAGAGATTGTATCTTTAGGTATTATTGCAAAAGAATATTACTATTGGATAGGTTTAGTGCCAGAAATCATTATTCCCAAGAGGACAATTTAAGGATTTATTATCTGTGGAAAATATTATTATTTCCAACCCTTATTGCAAGAGCTCGATTTTGAGGCTTTAATTATTTGCAGGAGAATTGTCACATTAGGTTATTATTTTTATTGCAGCACATTGTTTCTCTGCTATTATTTGTAAGTGTTCAATTTTATTAGGAAGGCTAAAGATTTATCATTTGTTTTTACTGGGGTTTAATTCCCCATAGGCTTAAGGGTTTAATTATTTTCATGGGTGGGAGAGTTCAAGGGTTTATAATGGGAAGGACTTTGCATGTGTTTAATATTTCTTCAAAGTTTTATTGTTACATCATTGATCAAGGGTTCATTATTTTTGTTGCAGGGAAATTCAAGCCTAGTATAAATTGAAATCGATTCTATTGGAAAAAGACAAAGAGAGATGAGGAAGGCTAAGTATTGTGATCCATTAATGCCAAGTCATTATGTCATAACTTTCCTTTTGGAAATTCCATAGGAATCGGCATAGTTATACATTACACTACAAGGAAAAGACCCTCTAGCAGAGGTTTTTGCAAAAACCTCTTATAAAATAGCCCAAAAATCCATTTGTAGTGGGGGTCACTAGCAGAGTTGGGCGGGTGAATGTTTTAGCGGATGTTTTTTAAAAATGTGTCTATCATATACTAACACACTGATGTGTTACTATACCAATACACACTGGTGCTTAATAGCATATGTTGCATCGTGGTAGAGTTATTTTTTATAAAAATAAAAATATATTGGTGCACTAAGTATCTAATGTGATCTGGTGCGTATAATACTTGATAGAACTAAAAAATGGCTAAATTTAAAAAATGTCGACCATAAAAATAATTTTTCCACTCTGGTGTTATACTCTCACGACGTCTCGGTGCATATACTATTTGATAGCACTAGATAAGGGTTAAATTTAAAAAAAAAATGTTGGCCGTAAAATTCATTTTCACCATTTCGGTGCTATACTTACATAAAGCATCGATGCTTTCCCTTTTTAAGAAAGCTTCGGTGTGTAAAAACATGGTGCACTGAGGCAAGGTTTTTAATTTTTTTTTAGTGTGCGCTATTCATATAATAAGCCACTATTCCATTAATAGAATTGTATGTCCCGATGCTTAATATACAATGGTGCATCGTTCAAGGGTTATTTTTTTAAATAAAAATAATAGTGTTCTAAGTAACTTTGGAGCGCCGGTGAGTATACTACTCGATAGCACCAGACTAGTGTAAATTTAAAAAAATGTCGGTCATAAAATTTATTTTCACCAATCTGGTGCTTTGACATTTTCGGAATGCCCTGATGCGTATATGACATGGTGCACCATTGCAGGGATCTTAATTTAAAAATAACGATGTGCTAGGTGAAACTAGAGCACCAGTGCATACACTTCTCGATAGTACTGACCAAAGCTTAGATTTAAAAAATGTCAGTCGTAAAATTCATTTTCACCATTTTGGTGCTATACTCCCAAGTAGCACTCATGTTATTACTATTTTTATACACCTCGGTGCGTAAATCACATGGTGAACCGAGGTAGGGTTTTTAATTTTAAAATCCCATAGTGTGCTTCATAAATGATCTTCACCAGTGTGGGTAGTCAAGTGCACCGGAACAACAATAAATGAAAAAAACTTACCATCAGCAAAATTCATTTTCACCATTTGCAATGTTGTAGAGATCTCAAGCATCGGTGCAACTTTTTCCTTTGTGAAGCACTTTTCTATCAATGATTCCCTTGTTTGCCATCCTATCATTTGTTACTCACTGCATGCATTTCGAATTTTTTCAAACGATGGTCAAATTTGTTTTCTTTTTGTTTATGTGGCAACCATGGCTCTCCGACAAGCAAATTTCCAGGTAATGTCTATGTTTCTCCCTAACTTAATTTTTTAGCAAAGTAGAATTCAAAATTAAGTTAAAAATGCATTATTATTTTTTTACCCTAAGCAGTACATTCGAGACATTCAACGCACACCATTCACAGTGCACCCTGTAAATCTATAGGGTACACTGCAATTTAGTGCGTAACGTTAATGCACTATTAGTGGTTCGACACATTTGGTAAACAGAAACACACCAAGCCGTGAAGTTCCACAATGCACCAATTTAAAAATTATAATTTTTATGGCGGTGCATCTGGTAAAAGTAACTTCTCGATGTGTTTTTTTTTTCTAAATGCACCGCTTAATATTAAAAAATTATAGCTCAGTATGTTCATTAATCTAAACATTCTAGTGTGGTTTATAAACGTAAAAACTAATGCACCGGTGTGAAATGTTGATCGATGCACCGCATTGAAAAATAAAAATAAATATTGTTATGTATGTATGTGAACTAAAAGAGTTGTGTCAAGTTGATGTACACACCGTTTTTAGTGCATTTGTATTTTTTGTGGCGCACCATGTCCGGTGCATTCCTATTATTTTGGAGCGCTGAGGTTGAATTTTTTTTTTAGTTGAAAGTTATATAGCCATATTTATAAACACATTTTTCATTTAATAAAAAAATTATGTTTTATGTATGAGGCTAATGTATTTTATATGTCAATCAATCAGATACGTAAGAGGAGAGAGGAGCAACAACAACCAGAGAAAAGAGTTGACAAGTACAATATGGTATGAGGGTGGGAGGCACGAGAAAGGGAGAGGGATTTGTACCCTCACCATATTATCACAGTGACCTAAGGCCTATTGAGGAATGTAGGCCTACAAAGTTCTATGAGGAGGCTACATCTTTGAAGGGAACTCTTGGTTGTTAGCACAGTTGATTCATCGGTGAGATTTCCATCGACAAGCTTTTTGTGTTAGCCCTAACATGTGGTTTTAACCCACTGAGGAGGACATTTATTTTATCACTACCCTATCCATGAGAGGGGAGGATTTTTCGCAATTCCTTGATGTCCCCCGTGGTGTTGCAGTAGAGAGTCATCTTGTCTACTCTCATAGATATGTTGGGGATCATGTACTTTCTCCAACAAATTTTTAGGCGTCTGGCAGGCAACTACAGATCTCTTCTTTTGGTGTAGAGGAGGTTAGGTGTCTTTCACTATAAGTGAGTACCATTTCACACTATACTAGTGATGGGAATCGCATTAGTTTCCCTCTTTTGTTTTATGTTGATTCTTTGGTGCGGTGGAGGTTAGGTGTCTTTCTCTATAAGTGAGTACCATTTCACACTATACTAGTGACGGTAATCGCATTAGTTTCCCTCTTTTGTTTTATGTTGATTCTTTGGTGCAGAGGCCATGATGTATCAAATAGCCTACCATTTTTTTGCAACAGTTTTGTATAGGTTTAAATAGATGTCGTGCTATGTTACATGGAAGGGCGAACTTCCCCTTTTCTTCAAATCCTTTATTTTTTTTATTTTATGAGAGGTTTCCGGAGGGGATGCCTACTTTTGACTGTCACACTCCTAGGCTGATGATTGAGGCGCGGATGCGCATGTGGGGCAAGATGATGCCCAAGAGGGACTAGTCGGAGTATCTAGCTACGATTCCATCGATGCACTAGGGTTGCTAGGGAGTGAGGTCGACCACATGTTCGTCTTGGCGTCGTGTCCTTATGCAGGGATGGAATGGTGACAGTGTCCCAACATCCTCTTCATACATGATGAGTCAGCAAATGATAGAGGTAATATTAATGTTTTCTTTACATTAATCTAGGTTCATTTTATTTTCTTAATTAATTAGAATAAAATTTATTTTAACACATTCTTTAACTTATTTTATTAAATTACTTAATGAAATTGTCTAATTATTGTTGTGTACTATATATTTTTTAGACATCAGCACATTAGTTGGGGATATAACTCCTCACCCACCGAATGGAGATGTGAAGATGGCTAAGGTCGCAAAGGGTGAGGGGTGTCCTGATTGGATACATGCAAACATGTGGCTGTGTCATATGCCTGATATTAGATTCAATATGGAGTTAGGCGATCAACTATCTATACTTTTGATTAATGTGGGAGTCTACCCTCTTACAAATCGAGACATCAGGGCACATCCTAGGTTCTTGGAGCTCTAGACAGACTTGTCACATGATATTATGAGTCTTATGCATCATATTATTGGAGCTAGTAGTTTTATACTAGCATTGAGGAGGGATCTCCTCCATGCAATAGGTACAAAGTCTTGACACAGTACTACCCCATCATATCATGATGATTAGGGTGTTGATCCTTCTGGTAGTACTCCACCTCCTCGTGATGGCCATGCATCAGATACACAGTCTTCACCTAGATGTACTACCCCATTGAATTATGGTCGGGGTATCAATTATCCTTTTGGTAGTACTCGAACACCTCCTCCTCATTCACCTCATGATCACCCATTGCCTTGTGTTTCTCCTTAGAGAGCAGACTAGCCACCTCCTCTTCCACCTCATAGTTCAACTCTTGATCAGGTAGTTGACCATCCATCGTCTTTTGCTACATACTAGGCTACCACTACTACTATTGTATCAGATATTTTATAGCAGTTATTGGACTTGTTTGTATATATATATATATATATGGTGCTTTTTTTGTGCATGTTGATGTACTTACCTTAAAGGTTGGTGTTGATGTGTATATTGTTAGGTCATTTTATATATGTTCATTTAATGTGCTTGCAAAGATATGTGTATGTTATAGCAGTTATTTGAAAATATGAGATGTATATTTGAGGATGTGTGTGGTGATGATGTTAGACAATGCTTGTGTTTTGTTAGATGTGATCACGATGATGATGCCTTGTTAGATTATTAGATTTGTGTGCTAGCTAATGACGTTTATATGTGCTAGAGGTGTATATAATTAGATGATGTTAGTGAATTTGAATGTGTATTTTAGATGATGTTTATGTTTGTTAGATGGTTATCATCATGATTTTTATTTTTATGAAATGATATTTATTATAGATTATGTATTGGTGAACTTATATCAAAATTTTATATATGAAATTACATGCAAAACAACTTACTTTAAATAAAAAATGAAAATATATTTTTATAAATTACAAAGTTTAATATGGTTGAAACTATAATTGTAAAATTATCATAAATATTTTTCTATTGCATAGATAGTTCATACATATTCATTCTAATTAAACTTCTATTCAAACAAGGGTTGCGAGCAACATAGTCCTTGCTTATAAAAAAAATAGAAATAAAAAATAATATTTATAAAACATGTCTAAAAAATAGTCACTAAAAAACAAAATCAATTTTACAGACAATTAAACTGTAAAAACCTCTAAACAAAATTACCTTTCTAGTAATAGTCCAGTGTAGAAATCAGAAAATTATGACATATACTTATAATACAAGAGTTAGACAATATCTAATTAATCTTTAAAATTAATTTTCATAACATATATTGTAACATGTAATCATTAAATAAAGGTTTCAAAATATTTATAATAAAATTAAAATATATAACGGATTGATCTATAAAATCAACTATAATTAAAAAAAGGTTCATGAAATTTTGGATTATAAAAATAGCATTACAATTAATTTGATTTTATAAATTTAATAAATTAAATTTTATTTATTATTAATAATTAGGAATGAAACATCATTTGAAAATATATTTATTAATTATAATTATTATTTAAAATATAACTTTTAAATTAATATGTATTTTTAAATTTAAATTATAATTATTTTTTTAATTTCTAACATTTAAATTAATAAATAAGAAAATGCAATCAAAAAACATTTGTCAATAATATAGATTTTTTTACATATAAAAATAATATTTTAAGTTTATTTATAAAATTCAATCTATTGTGAAATTAAAAAAACTTAAGTCATAAAAATTTAACAAAACTTAAGTCATAATTTTTTATAGTTATTTTATATTTAATATAACTTAAAATTTATATTTTAATAAAATTTAATATTTATAGAAACTCTTACCAATTTAAATTTAAATTTAATATATTACCAGATTAAATTTAATATCTTACTAATTATAATAAAAAAGGATAACAAGACAAAGAGAAAACAATATAACTAGCATGGGATATTGTTAGATGTGATCACGATGATGATGTCTTATTAAATTATTAGATTTGTGTGCTCGGTAATGACATTTATATGTTCTAGAGGTGTATATAATTAGATAATGTTAGTGAATTTGAATGTGTATTTTAGATTATGTTTATGTTTGTTAGATGGTTATCATCATGACGTTTATTTTTATGAAATGATATATATTTTATTATAGATTATATTGGTGAACTTATATCAAATTTTAATATATGAAATTACATGCAAAAATACTTACTTCAAATAAAAAACGCAAAGATATTTTTATAAATTACAAAGTTTAATATGGTTGAAACTATAATTGTAAGGTTACCATAAATATTTTTCTATTGTATAGATAGTTCGTACATATTCATTCTAACTAAATTCTTTTTCAAGAAACAATTACATATGAATAAATTTTATTTTCCATTGCACTATTTACTCTTTTTAAATAGCCTCTTCTACCCTAAAACTGGTTATTATAAAAAAGTTATGATCTCCAAATATAAGCATTCTATTGGCCCTAAAATTTTATGGATGAGAATCTTCTTATATTTGTTGCTTTTTCATTATTTCGTAAGCTAATTGCTATCAAAATTTTAAATTACTTCATTAATTATGGTTTTAATCAATACTGGGGGCATAATTTAAATATTTCCAAAAGCAAAAATAAAATTATGTAAATTAACAAAAAGATAAGTTGAAAACCAAATTATCACAAAATCCAAATTAAACTTATTACAAACTTAGAATTAAACAAATATGTTAAAATTTTAATTTTTAAATTATAAATTACACAATTGGAAATACTTAGCTTTAAGTATAAAAATGTTTCCAATAGAAAGAAAAAAAAAAAAAAAAAAGACAAAAACATGTAAAAATGTTTGTGAATCTTACTAATTATATCAAAATTCCAAGACAACAAATAAAAAGAATATAATTACCGAAATAAAGAAAACAAAAATATATAACAATAGTATAAATTATGAAATAACATAAGTACATGTCACTCTCTGTTGTCATCACCTTGATTACCTTCTTCGCTTGGCATGATAACAATGTTTTTCTCAAAAAATATGTTTTGATCTACAGTCATGTCTTAATATGAACCACTGATCCTTATCTAATACATTTGGGTAAAAAAACACCTCGTTGCAATGTTTGTGGAAAACATAAGGCTCCCTAACTTCATGCCACATATTTCTAGAGTCAATACATATCAACCCACTATCGTGATCTTCCTTTACATTATTTTGATCAAAGGTGTCCCACCACTTGCACCTAAAAATAACACATTGGATTGAAGAGAAGTCCACGTCAATGATATCTTATGTCTTTACGATGTAACCTAACATCCCCTGTATTAGGTAACGACCAGTGGCTAGCAAGACTAGATTGCTGAAATTGACTTCCACTCCACAATCTTGTGTCATGTGTCCATCATCAGCATCCTCCATGCGAAAATGATGTCTATATGCCCACATAGATGGGAAAAAATGCACCTATAAAAAAAGTGAAAAAAAAACATAGTGTCATGTGTCTAATAACCCAAACATAATTAAAATATAAAATATAGATGTTACAATTCAAAGGTACATTATGAAGTTAAAAATGAATAGAAATATTATTACTGAGTTGCAACACCCAAACCCTATGTTTAACGCATCCTCTTCAACATGTGGGTAACGACCAGATGGACCATATTTCTCTATGACTTGGCTAGAAACCTAACTATTGGGGCATATAATTGTCATATTTTCTTTTAAATGGTTAGGATAAAGCACACTTCTACCATTCAACCGTATAATTCTTTCTTGTCACTATCCCATTTCCTCCTCTTTTGTTCGTACAATGCGACTCTCGACTGTGTTGCTTCCCAATTGTAAAGAATGAATTTGATGATGGCTTACATTTCTGAATTCATTGATGAAATCAAATCGACATATATAGTACATATGAGATAAAAATATACATTATGAAGTTCAGCGTGAATAGTTACTGTGTAGAAATTTGACAAATGATAAGTCACTTACTCTTTATCATGCGAATTTTTCCTTTTTTTTAGAAGCTCCCTTTCATCGTCCCAAATCACTACACTTGGTGTGTTTTTTATATGCTTAATGTACACAGTGGAATAACAGAAGACTCATATGATATGTACCCCTCTACCATATACCCCTTGGGTTTTTCCTTTGTCGAACAAAACCTTTCAATTTCTTCATGTACCTTTGTAAGAAGAACATCTAATGACAAGAAACGACCCCAACTAATCAAACCTCATCTACTAGGTGAATCAAAAGATGAACGTGTAAGTCCATGAAACTCGTCGGAAGTTCCTTCTCAAGCATACGAACAATATCAGCTATCTCTTGATGCTACCATGGAATTCTAGCCATATGAATCTCCTTTTATATGTTCCAACATACAAATATAGATAATTTAGACATGGCACATCATAGGTCTTGGGGGAATTCATGGTTCACACACCCACTAACGAGCAAAGGATAATGACACTGCAAAGTAAACACATACAAAAACTAATTATATTTTATCCCATGGCATAAAAATAATAACAAATAATAAAATCATGTTTTTGACATACATACTCTTAGAAGGTTAAAATGGCCATGCGATTTCAACCCTTAAAAATGGTCTTCCGTAGTGAAGCAGTGTCATAGTAAAGACCCATATAAACAAGGAAACCTCACACCCATTATAACTTCCTTTTCCAAATAAATAACATATTTCTTTAAAATCCATGGGACATCACCTTCTTTGAAAGACCAAGAGGGACCAGCCTCTTCGCTACTTTCTTGTCTTGGCCAATGTTTCCTTTTAGTTTTTGAAGAAATAAAATCTCTCCTAATATTCAATTTTTAATTTTATTTCGATGATATGTGACTCCATAAAGAAGATGAAAGACTTTTAAATATATGCATTGGATCTAGTACCTTGGAAATCTTAAGATTCTCCCAATATGGGAGCTCATAAAATACAGATTTCCTTTTCATCCCAATGGGAAATTTCTCAACATATGTGTAGAATAATTATGGATTGTCGAACATAGGCTCACCATTTGAATCGAACATTTTTGTAATCTCCTTCTTCTCTCTCTCATATGCTCTAATACATTCATTTGGTATGATTATTGCGGGCCTTTGGGTTCTCTTTGTTTTACCATTGAAAGCGGACATTGTTCTTTTTTAACGGTGTTTTTCGGGAGGAATAACCTAGAGTGGCCATACACTGGCTCTCATAGGTAATTGGACCACCTAGCCTTTTAGAGAAGGTCCACAACATTTACATCCATCATACCCTTTTATTATAAGACCTGCAAAATTATTGTATAAAGGACACGTTAGTGATTATGATGATCAAAATAATTGCAATGAATTAAATTAATATGCGAAACAATACTTTTATGTATATAAATAAATCAATAAACATGTAATTTACCAAAGTAAAATCCTAAGCCTGGATAATCATGTGTGGTGTAAGCACATGTGCCATACAACGTAAAACTTCTCTCTATTATGATGGGTCTTGATACATCATATACATGTATCCCTTCCCATAATTCCTTCAATTCATCTACCTATGGTTGTAAGTAAACATCCATTTTCTTCACTTGTCTTCTACCAGGGATTATGAGAGCCAACATAAGATGTTCATTTTTAATGGACGACTATGGGGGGATATTGTTATTGATCACTATTATAGGCCAAATAGAATATTTGGTGTTTTGGAGGGAATGTGGGTTGACGCCATCCATGGCTATGCTGAGTCATAGAGTTCATACCTCATCCTTGAATTTTCCATGCCATGTATCATCTATATGCTTCATGGCTATTGAAGCTATTGGGATTCGCATAACTCTCAACTCACTTATGTGTGAGTCATGCCATCCCTGCAACATAGATAATTCTTTGTAAAGAAATATCCTTTGAATGGTACCCTTCTTTTTTGTATGGTACCTGTCATGCCACATTTTGGACATATCTCTTTGTCTATATATTCTCCTCTATATAGAATACAATCATTCAGACATGCATGATATGATATGTACTCAACACCCAACATTTTCAACAAATGTTTTTCCTCTTCATAGCTACCATGTAAGACATTATCAGTCAGAAGAACCTTATTAGTTGGAATAACCTGCAACTGGTGGAAAATATAAATTTAATTGTCAATATTTAATGTTCATGAAATTGACCATTTTTAATGTTTACTGTGGGAAAAGATTTCTCAAAATATAAGGGACTTGATCATGGTCAATTACCTCAATATTGTTGAGAAACTTTCATTCAACATTCCAAACTTTCCTTTCAATTTGTACAGTAACATCATGTTGTAGTCCCTGCAACAACCCCTCCAAAAAATTTCAAATCCTTGAAATTTTCGGAGCCAATGTATCACGCGAGAACTTTTTTCACCTTAAGAATCTGATCATAAGCTCACTAGACCAGAAAAGCATCATGAGAAAATAAAGTTTCATTCTAAGTCAAGTCGTAAATCCAGTTCAATCAAGTCAATTGTAGCTTCGGGATGCGACTCTTTCCATCAATTACGACTAGTACGACCAATGCGACCCGAGCAGCCTAAGTCGCTTCAGTCGCATAGGTCGAATCTTGAACATTTGTGACCCTTGCGACCCTTACGACCAACCGGCCGCTAAGTTGCAAAGGTTGCAAGTGATACCTATATCAACCCTTCCGACCTCGCCACCAACAGGTCCATGAGTCACAAAGGTCACAAAGGTTGCAAGTGATACTTATCGCGACCTCACGACCAACAGGTCACAAAGTCACGTAGGTCACAAGATCTCACTTGCGACCCTCGCACGTGTGACCAAAATTATAAATAGTATATCACCCTAATTAATTTGTAACGGCTCCTTTGGTCACACGAGAGACGAAGGAGGCTTGCGACTTGGGTGCATGCACAATTTCTCCACGTTGGTGACCTTTCACCTTCCCAATAATTAGTTTCTAGTCCAAGTGTCATTTTCTTCCATCTTGACCCTCTGCATTCCACCCTAGGGTGTTTTTATCTCCATTTTGGCCTAGGTTTTCACCTCAAACCCAAAATTAATTACTATGGCCCCATACAATTTCTCTTGCCTCCCTCATAGCCATTCCTTGAACTTAACCATCCCTGTTTTCGCCAGTGATCTTGGCCATCTAGTCATGAAGAATTCCATACCTCCCCCAAGCCTCAAGTTTTCCTTATTAGCCCACCTAAAGCCTAGGTCACACGGCCCACAGCCGTGATACCATAATTTCTGCGACCTCGCGACTTACGACTCAGACACTTAGTCGCTAAGTCTCACTCTTTTCCTTGCAACCCACGCGACCAATCTTCCAGTGTAACCTGTGAAAAGGCCTCATAACATCTTTTGAAATTAATTTTATTTAAGTAGTTTATGTTTAATTTTCATGTTGTCACTCTCATCATGGGATTGTCTATTCAACATGCCAGGTGACATAGACCTCGAGTGCATCTCCATCTCCTCCTTCGAAGACGAGATTCCACCCCCAACTACGAAGGTCGCTCGTAGAAGCTCGAGAAGCAGTTCGTTGGAGATCTATTAGTACGAGGAACCACCCATCTATGGGGACATGGCTTGCAATATTAATAAAACTACAAGACTCTCTTGGTATAACATCTACAAAGAGTTCACGAGGCTGGACATACCGGAAACCCAAGAGGATTTCCCAATATACCTGAATGTCAAGAGGTCTAAACTGCACAAGATAGTGTCACATCCTCTAATCTTTCCGTGCGCAGAAACTATTGACTGGGTCTTGCAAAATACATATATAGATTCATGGATGGTCAGAGACCACATTGGAGCACCCTTGGTTGTAATCTCCCCTACAAATATTTCCACCTACTACAAACTCCTTGAAAGACAGGAGACCTTCAATACCCGGTGGCTCTCTATTTTTGTAACTCTGGTTAAAGATATCTTGAGGGAATGGTGGCAAGACCCATCAAAATTTCGGGTTAGAGCAGATCAGGAAGACAGGGCGGAGGGGCTAAGGAAAGTATATCAACTGATTTTCACTATGATGTGTCATTTGTATGGTAAAGCAGACTATGATGTATTCTACAGCACTTGGGCTCCTCTCATGCACGTTGTCATCACCTGGGGAACAATTTTCAATTGGCGAGAATTTTGGCATCATCCCTAAAGACAAAAATAACTGTAGCCAAGAATCCAAAGCCAAAGCAGCCACCAGAATTCTACATGGCTTCATACCTCCTAGATGTCGCATATGCAAGATGTCAATTTGAGAACTGAAGCTATAATTTGGATACATCAACGACCAGCCCCGTGCACCACCACTATAGGGTTTTCTCGGACACTACATATAAAGGTATGATAGATGTTATTTTCGAATATTTTATCGCCTTGCTATACCAGCAGTTATTTGTTGAAGAACCACCATGCATGTCAAGGAGAGTTATGGAGACCGTGGTCAAGGTATCACATTGGTTTCCCATCCAGGAGGGAAGGTTCATCAAAGTATTTGGTACCCATAAGGTCCCCCATGCTCTACTTGGGTTTGTCACAAACAAAACACTCCTTCGAGAAGTCTGCTACCAGATGATGTAGGGTTTTTCAAAGGTACTAAGCAAAGGAAATAAGAAACCATGGTCGGCCTTCCCGCTCGTCATCGGAGCATATATAGTTGATAACTTCAAACAAGTGGAGGCAGAAGCTGAAGCATTGAAAGGTAACCAATTTGTAAATCTCAACTATCGGATGTATGATCCTGAGAAAGTCGTGGCTGCCCACTACAAAAAAGCAAAATTCAGCTGGTCATATTCACATGAAGATGGGGTAAAGAATTGGTATAATTCCACTAGGGAACTTAGCCATAGTGAGAAATGTTAGGGAGATGAGGAGCTCCTCGAGCACTCCCAAGAAAATGTGAGTCTTCAAGAGAAAGCCTCCACCATGAAGAAGAAACAACGAGAGACGCAAAAGGCCACCGAGAAATATGAGAAGTAGAAAGAAAAGGAGGTCGAAGATATTTTGAGCGACCTGGAAGAGGAAGACAATAATGAAACACTGGAACAAAGGAACAATGCCCTGGAAAGGAAGAAGCAAGAGCTCAAGAGGAAAAGGGAACAACATCTCAGGCATTTGCAAGATTCCAATGACTAAGGCTAGCTCAACAACAAGAGTCAACAAGAGGAGGCATAAAGAGAGAAACATCTAGAAGAAAAGTTGCAGGAGAAGTGAAGGGCCGAGGAAGAATTAGAGAGGAAAATACAACAAGAGGAGCTATAGGCCAAAGAGGAGGAAGAGAAAATGAGGTAATAACAAGAGAAAAAATATAAAGAATAAAACCTTAAGCAGGATGAGGAGCTTGAGAGGCAACATGCACTAGCAGAGCAAGAGATAAAGCAACAGGAGGAAGAACTGAGGAGGAGTAAAGAAGAGGAAACCAGGAGAGTCGAACGAGGAGAGACCAGTAAAACATCTGAGCTGGACACAGAACAAGGTGAGCTACCCCCATTAGATGTTCCTCCTGCTACTCCCCTCACTGGAGGGAACCTACCCTTATAAGATTTGGGTTTCTGAGAACGACAAGAAGAGGAGGTCCTAGACCTCACTAAGCTCACCTTCGACGAGGTCAGCCTCAAAATTGTGCAGGAAAGGAAAAATTATTATGCCAAGAATCCAGTAGAGCCCTTGTCGATCACCACGACCAAGGAGATTGTGCCCAACATCACTTTGAATCCATAGATGATCACCTCAGCCAGGGCAACTTTCGTAACCGCCACAGAATATAATGTGGCCTGGATGAGAAAATAGATCACAAACCTTCAAAATAGGCTTTACGCATCTGAAAAAAGGGCCACTGGTGTAGAGTAGGAGAGAAGGAGAGCAGAAGAAGAGAATGCAACCCTCCATTTAATTCACTCAAGTACAACGAAATTCCAGGCAACGATCAAAGGAGAGGAAGATAGCCTCAGGGGAGTCATGGCGATGTCAAAACTACACCAAACAATGGCCCCTATCTTGGCAATACAAGCTCACACAAAAGAAAGAAATGCAATGTTGAAGGAAGTTGTAATAACTCTAGACATCATGCATGAGTGGTTCGTTAAGTACCCAGGAGCACCAGCGATAGTTCCTAAGAAGGATTGGATCACCATGCAAAATTCCATGGTTCAATTCTACATCAAGATCCAATAAAAATACAAACTAACCAAGGATGTGGATAGGGTGTTGGCTTCCTACAGACACCTTTTTAGTGGCCTAGAGTCTATGATCCAAATCCATGGAGTTTTGTCTATCGGAGAAGTCAGACAGGTAAGGAAGCAGGATGATATCTCAAAGGAGGTGCAGGCTTTTATTGGTACATATAAACAGGTAGCCCATGTAGAAGATCTACCCATCATCAAAGAGAATATTATGCACTATCTGGTGGAACTAGTAAGAATTTACACCAAGCTGGTAACCTTGAATAACCAGGTGAACACCAAATAGACCACCCTCATTCCAGATGCACTTGAATTCCTGCATAGACACGATGAAGAGCAGCCCCATATCACCCCCATTGCAGCCGAGTACGAACTATGTCACATATACTTAACGAAGAAGCTCAACCTCGACTTCCCTGAACTTTCTATTATTAAATTGATAGATTAGATTAGTATATTATTTTGTGATGTTGTAATTTGATGAAATAATACATTTTAGAATATGAAAAGCCATGAGGAAGTCCAAGAGTCGTCAGGTAGGTTAAAGGTCATGAGGAAGTTCAAGAGTCAAGGGTAGGCCAAGAGTCACCCTCACTCTATAAATACACCCTCATGACACATTGTAATGGCTTTTGGCTAAGGAACTTTTGAGACATATTGCTTAAGAGAACTTTTGCTCTTCTAATTGATGCAAGGAGTGATTGTAATATTCCACTATTGGATTCCTCAAATATTTTATGTCGTAATTCCATGAGTATTTTCGCTTGATGGATCGAATGTTCCTGAGAGTTCTTTGATGTATGGTCTGTTCATGTGTTGTCTCATACTACAAACTTTGTGTTGCTACGCATGGATGGTATATGATTCGCTAACTCTATGCTTGTACTAGTGAACTATTTCATTGGTATTGGTATAATCTATTCTTGATTGTATGTTCACCTATGCTTATAGATGTTTCATTTCTATGAACTAATTTACATTTTTTAAGCACTCTATCTCATAAAACATGAGTCTTATTTGAATTTTGCTGACAGTTACCTTACGTAAGGCTTATGTTGTTAATAGTCTGGCTATTCATGGTGTGCATGTTATAAGATATTTTTCAATTATTTCCTTGTGTTTATTGAAGTTCATGCTTTCAATTGAGCCCACATCTCACTTTCATCCAAAGCAAGCTCAACATACTTGAATGACAGCCCGACCTATATAGCAAATGGCATCCCTAAAGAAAACGGTGTAGGGTCTAGTTGGGGATCTACACCGGGGAGATCCCCTTTGCTATTGGCGGAGGATTCCAGCCCGTCAACAAAATTGGAGTTAGAAGGAGGGTCGTGGCAAGTACTAATCCATGCCCTCACACTGAAACTTCTCATCAAGCTAGTAACCAACCTCATCCCCCAACGCCTCCTGAAATACCATATATTCCCCCTTACATTCCAGCTTTCACGAGCCCACTACAAGAATTTTCCCAACCTCCCCCTCTTGAAAATGTCCCATGAGGAGAGGAACTTCCCCTTTTTGAAGTCACCAAGAAACAGCTCAAGGCAATGCGCCCTATTACTAGACAGATCACTAGGGGCTTGAAATGCATTCCTGCAACTAACTCCCTATCCAACCTTCACACATCAACGCCTCATCATATGCATCAAGGCATCCTAGTTAACTTCATATCACAGTTAATCGGGCTAGTGCTCGATGATTATGCTGACGTCATTGAAAGGCTCTCCATCGAGGGGTTGGACAGTCCTCCCGAAGATGAAGGAGGAGACACTAAGATAACCTTCACCAGGGATAAAAGTAGGTCACATCGAGGAGAGATGCAGGGAAATAATCAACGGGCCCCAGAAGATACCCTTGTCAACAACAACCAACCTTTGAGAGAGAATATTGAGGGAACCCTAGGACAGGGGATCGGGGAGTACCTTAGAAACCATATTAACTTTTACAACAATCAACGCCTCCTAAGGAACTTGAGAAACACCAAGAATGTGAGAAACACTAGAGACCTAGGACACCTTAGAGTGCCTCGAAGGGAAGGCATGAAACCTCCTCACACCAGCAGGGGATCAAGCACCGGTAGTGAATCAGAGGGAAATGACAACTACCTCATGTTTCCTCCCCCACCAAGAGGAAATCACCACCAATGGTCGTTGGCTTGGATGGCTCAATCCCCATTAGGCATTAGGGGCCAACTTCATGACATGCCCCACCATCCTGAGAAACACCTCCTAAAGTTCGACCCTGAGAAGGGAACCTCGGTTGATGACCATATTAGCAATTTCTACCTAGCATTGCAAATGATGAGGGTGCAATATGACGACATGGCTTTTCACCTGTTCCCTCACACTTTCGAAAATAAGGCTACCACCTAGTATCATTCACTGCCTGTTGCCTCCATCCAAACTTGGGATGAATTCTGGAAAACCTTTCTGGATAAGTTTTCAAAAGACAAGACACATTCTATGCTCCTCACTGAGCTTAGCATGTTGAAGTGCCACAAGAAGGAGAAGGTGAAAGATTTCAACCAACGATTCACCACCATTTTGAATAAGTTCCCGACTGACGTGGCCCTTGATGATTCCATCACGATTGATTATTACACCAAGGTCCTACCGTGGGAGATTTTCGTGTACATTAAATGTGAAGCAAAAATCACCCTAGTGGAGAAATTTCTATAGGTCTATAGGTTGAAAAGGATCTCCTTTCTATCATCACCCTAGAGCACGATTTGTGAGAAGAGGAAAAACCATCCACTAAGAAGAATCAAGGCTCATCTAGTAAACCCATAGATAATGACAAATATTCCTTCGATTTTGAAGGACTGGCCAAATCCTTGAAGCAACTGACTAATGAGGTGTCTGAATTAAAGAGAAAGATCAGTGACATTTTAAAGGGAGGAAAACCCGCTAAACCCTTTTTCCAAAAAACTAACAATACTCCCCCCCCAAAATGTCTCAGGAATCCAGTACGAACTTCAATTTGGAAGAGATAGGAAAGGACAACTTTTGTACTTTCCATCAGGCCTCTCATTCCTAGAAAACCTACCCTGAATGGCTCCATAGCATGACCACCATTATAACCTAGATTTTAGAAGACCAGGCCACAAGAGAGGGTGAACAAGAAATTAATAACCCTGAAGAGGAAGACTCCCCTCCCAACGATGATGCTCCATCCACCATATTAGCCTTCGAAGTCATCCGTGGGGGAGAAGCGTTGACCACTCAAGAGGCCATCATGGGAGACACTCCTCCCCCAACGCCCCCCAAAATCTACAGTCTTAAGAGTAAGGGACCCGCATCGTATGCTACGTTGGAAGATAAGAAAAGGGCTCTGTTAAGAAATATTCTTCCACCCACTAACACCATCCAGTCATCCACCCAATTCCCGAAAGGGACGAATGACCTAAGCTCTAAAGAGTCCCTGGCCATTGGGAAAGGGGACACATCCACACCCAAATTTTTTTGCAAAGGGGTGACAACTAAAACCACCTCATTAACGCAACACTCATCGGAAGACACTTCGATGATAGGCTTCGATTACAATATTATCAAGGACATCAATAAAACTCGAGCTAACATCTCATTGTATGAGCTATGAAAATTGGCCTGTCAACATGAGTTGATCGTCAAAACCATCGCCACCTCTCCCACCCCTTCAAAATCTACCTTGTCATTCAAGGCCAACTTCTCAAGTTGATCCCATGTCATGATCAACCTACAAGCCATAGTAAATTCCACAAACACAAACTCGAGAGGTTCGACCCCTCCTTTCCTCTTGACATTTGAATTGTTCAAATACAACATGCACAACTACCTCATTGACTCTAGTGCATCAATAAACGTCATTCCCTAGTCAGTCTGCAAGAATCTAAATACCCAGCCCAGAAAAATAGACGCTAAAATCATCCAGCTGGATAGGTCCCAAGTCCTAGTCATTGGAGAGTTGAATAACGTTATTATTTAGTTGTCTCCTTATTCTTAGGTGCATCAGTGCATTGACATAATTGTCATAGACATCCCAGAAGCCTACAGGTTACTCCTTAGCAGAGATTGGTCCTGCAAGCTTCAAGGCTACTTTGCCACAGACTGGTCCCACTTGTGGCTACCCTACAAAGGAAAGAATAATCAGATTAGAGTCAACAATGAGCCTTGCATGAAGCACACCATAACCAAACTTGAAGGCTCTAACAAACTAATCAGCTACGCCCAAGAGGAGTTGTGGGTGTGTCTTCTCGAGACATTATTTGGTTGCTATCAATCCCAAACATTGACTATCCCTCTGAATACCCAGTTGGAACTCCCATTGCAAACCCTAGGTCATAATAATGAAATCTGTGCATTGAACCTGCACACTCCAGACCCACCCATCCTCAATGTTGGGATCTGGATGTTATATTATGACGGATCCAAGACTCATGATGGAGCTAGAGCAAGTTGTGTCCTGGTAGATCCCAAAGGAAACAAATTCTTGATTTCTTGCAGGTTAGAGTTCCAATGCACCAACAACACTGCAGAGTATGAGGCATTAATCCTTGGCCTCAAAAAATCCATAGACCTAAAGGAAGATTGTTTGAAGGTAATTGGAGATTCTGAAATCATTACAAGACAAGTACGCAACACAATTCACTGTTTGTCCCCTCACCTCAAGAATTACCAGCAAGAGGTATGGTGTTTGATAAACTCGTTTAAAGCTTTCAATATTATTTATGTTCCTAGATTTAATAATGTCATCGCTGACACTTTGGCTAATGTAGCAGCTAGATTCATGCCCCTTAGGGATGGATTTTCTATTGAAATTGTTTATAAACTAGATGTGCCAGATAACATAACCAAATTACGCGTTTTCAATGATGATCAACAAATATTGGAGTTCATGGCAAGTGCAGAAGTGTTTAAATATGCAGCCATCGAAGAAGAGGAACATGAAAGGTCCCTATAGGAAGAAGCAGACTCATGAAAAGGAAACCTTATACCTAAAGGAGTGGTCACGTTAGAGAAATTGTTTGACCTACAAAACTGATTCTGAGGCCCACCGAACACCAAAACCCAAATTTCCACCCTCTTGCACAAACAAATCAACCTCGGGATTGAATATGATCCCAAATGTGTCAACATAGGACTGGGATGCTCCCTCGAAGAAAGACAAGCCCTTATCATCCTATTCAAGAGGTATCGCGACATTTTCACTTGGACATATGATGACCTGAAGACATACGATACATGAATTATCCAGCATGTCATTCCTACAAAAGAAGGGGCTAAACCATTTCAGCAAAAAATGAGGAAGGTGCATCCCGCGTTAGAACCCCTTATCTAGAAGGAACTCAAAAAGTTGTTGGATGCTTGCATTATCTTCAAGGTTAGACACTCTACTTGGGTATCCAATCTGGTTCCAGTACGTAAGAAATCTGGAGAAATCCGTTTATGTGTCGATTTCTGGAACCTCAATCGGGCATCAAATAAAGACAACTACTTGATCCCCTCCATGGAGAATATTCACCAAACTGTCTCGAGATCGGAAATTTTGTCCTTGTTAGATGGATTCTCTAGCTACAATAAATTCCTAGTAGCCAAACCCGACCGGATCAAAACGACCTTTAGAACAAAGTGGGGAATGTTTGAATTTCGTTGTATGCCTTTTGGACTGATTAATGTCAGGGAAATGTTCCAAAGAGCAATGGATATCACATTCTCAGGTTTAATGGGTTAGATCATAGTGGTCTACCTTGACGATGTCACTGTTTTCTCGAAGAAGAGAGTTGACCACCTTCACCATTTGAAGCAGATTTTTGAATGGTGTTGGAAATATGGAATCTCTCTCAACCCCAAAAATAGCATATTCATGGTTTCCGAGGGAAACATTCTCGTACATATCATCACCAAATACGGAATCAATATTGACCCTGATTGCATGAAAGGTATAGCACAGATTCCCCAACCGAGCACCAAAAAATGTATGCAATCTTTCCTTGGTAAAATCAATTTTCTTCACAAATTTATTTCAGATTTTGTGAAAATTGTCAAACCTTTGCACAATATGATAAATAAATATTCGGTGTTCAAATGGAATCAAGAAGAAGAGGAGTCTTTTGATCGCATCAAAATAGAGATCGCTAAGGCCCCTTCTCTTTTCAGCTTGGATTTTAGTAAGGACTTGATCTTATACACTTTTGCCTTAGACTTGTCCTTGGCTGCAGTCCTCACGCAAAAGGATTGCAACCACAATGAACATCCTATATCCTTCATGAGCATAGGGCTACAAGGCATAGAACTCAATTACCCAAACATCGATAAGAAGGCATATGCTGTCTACAAAGTGGTGAAACATTTTAGACCATACATTCTAAAAAACCACGTCACAGTAATGGTCCCGCACCCGGTAGTCAGATCACTCTTCGTCCAACAGGAGCTGGGTGAGAGGAGAGCCAACTAGATGACCTCCCTCCAAGAGTATGATTTGGATTTCAAACCTTCACGCACAGTGAAAGGACACAGGCTCTGTAAACTAACTGTCGAGGCAACAAATCAACAGGTTTCAGAAGCAGATCAACTAGTTTCGGAGGCAGAAAGCTGGGAACATGAGATCAAAATGTACCAGAATGAGATACTCATCTCACATGACCCCTCTTCATGGTACTCTGACCTGAAGCAATACCTAGTGCAAGGGTCTCTACTGGATACCTTTTCCGCCAAGCAGAAGAGAGTCATCAGGCTCAAGGTTGCCTCATATCAAATAGTTCAGGGAAATCTATTCAGAAAGCACCACCTCGGCGTACTACTAAGATGTTTGGAATATGACAAAGCTCAGCAAGTGCTGAAAGAAATACATGATGGAACCATGGGAGGTCACTATGTGGGCAACACCACTGCCCACAAGATCATGTGGGCGGGTTTCTACTGCCCATGCTCTTTAAGGATGCACATGCCTATGCTTGAAAATGTCCCATCTGTCAGAAGCAAGTAGGAAGGTAGGCTAGATCATTTGCTTCGCTCCAACCCATAGCAGTAGAAGAGCCTTTCCAACAATGGGGGTTGGATGTCATCAGAGAGATCATGTCGAACTCATCAAAACAACACAGGTATATACTCACGACCATCGACTATTTCACCAGGTGGGTGGAGGCAATCCCGTTACGAAAAATCAATGACGATGAGGTAATATATTTCATCAATTAGTACATCATAGCCAGGTTTGGTGTCCCAACCTCACTTGTCTTTGATAATGCTACGTATTTTTCATCTTTAAAATTGTATGATTTTTCTTTGGAAAACAGTATTGTTTTAAAACATTCAACCAACTACTACCCACAGGGGAATGGCCTAGCAGAATCTACCAATAAAAACCTCATCTGCATCCTCAAGAAAACCCTGCTCTCTCACCAAAGAAACTGGCACAATGCACTCAGCAACGCCCTATGGGCTGACCAGGTTACTCCCAAACCATCCATTGGCACATCCCCCTACTTCCTGGTTTATGGGAAAGAATCCATATTGTCGCCTAACCTTTATCTCCTGGCCCTCAAACTAGCTCAAGAGTCACAAGGCTCCCCTTGCCCTACCATTCAAATTCATATTGACATGCTCCTTAGATTGGAAGAGGAGAGACTAAAGACCAAGGAGAAATTTGTTGTCCACCAAAGTTGGATTAAAAGGTGGTTTGACAAGAAGTCTGCAGGAACCTATGAATTTAGTGTGGGAAATCTGGTTCTTAAATGGGATCGGGCCCATGAGGACAAGGGAAAACACACCAAGTTCCAAGCTTTGTGGATTGGTCCTTTCCAAATCAAAGAGAAAATCGGCCAACACACCTATAAGTTGCAAACCCTAGGAGGGTGGGTTGAACCCCTTCCTGTGAATGGCCAAGACCTCAAGTTCTACTTCACCTAGCATCCCTCAAGGTTTCTAGTCCCATCTTGTACCATAGTTCCCTTTCATTTTCCTTGCTAGTCGATTTGTTTTGTTTTCAGTACAGTTTGATGTTCTTTTGCTTTGAAATAAAAGTTTGGGATGATAGGTAGAGGTTAAAATGGCCCTGCATTTTGGCCCCCACAGATGCTCTACAGAATCGTTTGCTAACTGAACCTTAAGACACAACCAATATAGAGTGTGAAAAATTGGTAGTAGTGGGGAACTCGATGGCACACACGGCCTCCCTTTTTCACTCACATCGGCCTATCCCAGCTGCTTACACGGCCGAAAGTTTTCATTGTTCTATCTCACTCATTGTTTTGGGAATGAAGGGGAAGTGAATAAACCTTTTGGGCATACATACATTTCAGGAAAACAATAAGGTCTCTGAAAAACTAGAAACAACATCTTTGCAAGTTAAATAAGTCGGGATCCCTCATCTGCTTAGGCTTTTAAAGCCACCATCAAATAATTGCAAATAAGCACAAACAAATAAGTGAAAATGAGCACATCCAATCATTAATAATAATGGCTAAAGGAATGAGAAAGGATTCCTACACAAAGAGGTGAGGCAACAACTTCGTCAGGGTACTGACCAGGCTCGTTGAAGTTGGAGAAACATTCACGATTTCTAGGTAGTGACTCTGTCGGGGTAATGTTCAGGCTCGCTAGCAGCGAAGCAACACCAAAGTATTATGACTACTATACCGAAAAAACTTAAATCTCATATTTTTACTTTAGTTTCCCTTTTCTTTCCTAGAATAGCAGGAATTTACATCCTATCCCATGTGTTAAACGTCGGGTTTTTCGTAAATTGGGATAACCAACCGGTGCGAAGGAGAGACCCAAGTACCATCACCGGGACCCGTAGATCTATGGAAGAAACACTCATTTAGGTTCCCCTTAAGCTAGGCTATAACATGTCATAGATCTTGGAGTTCTCTCAGTGAATTGACAATTGTTGTAGTCACTACAACAAACCCTCCAAAAAATTTCAAATCCTTAAAATTTTGGAGCCCCTGTATCGCGCAAGAACTTTCTACTTCTTAAGAATCTGCTCATAAGCTCACTAGACCAGAAAAGCCTTGTAAGAAACTAAAGTTTCCTGCTAAGTCACAAATCCAGTTTAAGCAAGTTAGTCACAACTTTGAGATGTGACTCTTTCCATCACTTGCGACCAGTGCGACCTATGCGACCCAAGCAGCCTAAGTCGCTTGAGCCGCATAGGTCGTATCTTGAACATTTGTGACCCTTGTGACCAACCAGTCGCTAAGTTGCAAAGGTCCCAAAGGTCGCAAGTGATACCTATCACGACCATGCAATCCTTGCGACCTCGAGACCAACATGTCCCTGAGTCGTAAAGGTCGCAAGTGATACCTATCGCGACCCTTGTGACCTCGCGACCAATAGGTCGCAAGATCACATATGTCGCAAGGTCGCACTTGTGACCCATGCGACCCTCACACATGCAACCAAAACTATAAATAGTAGGTCGCCCTGATTCATTTGTAATGGCTCCTTTGGTTGCACAAAAGACGAAGGAGGCTTGTGACTTGGGCATGCACGCAATTTCTTTAGGTATGCAACCTTTCACCTTCTCGGTAATCATTTTCTGGTCCAAGTGTCATTTTCTTCCATCCTGACCCTACGCATTCCACCCTAGGTGGTTTTTATCTCCATTTTGGCCTAGGTTTTCACCTCAACCCCTAAATCAATTGTTGGGAAAAATACTGAGAGGGGGGTGAATCAGTATTTATAAATCAAGAAACTTTTTATATTTCATATTCAAATTTCTATACGCGACTTTACTGAATCAAACCTATGTGTGCACGCGATTGTTCTTTAGACAATTAGCATATATCTAGTTAACTTATAATTCAGTTAATCCATCACATGTTTGTGTTCAGCTAGTGCATTAGTACTTTATTAACCATTAGATAAACATTAACCATGTTATGTAATAAATAAACCATCACACATAAGCAACACACATGAACACCAAGATTTAAGGCGGAAACCCAATGTGGGAGAAAAGCACCTCCTGTTATTGTCTATGTCTACTTTTTAATATAAAAAGGTTGTTTACAATCTTGTACTGGCACAAAAGCATACCAATACCCAGGCACCCACCTGCAGAAGGCTACAACCTTCTCTCGTTCTCCAGATTCTACTAGAAGGGAGCTCCAACCCCCTAGCTCTTGTACTAGCTGATATGTTTACCAGTACGTAAGCACTGGCCTACAGAAGGCTACAACCTTCACTCATTCTCCAGCTGCTACTGGAAGGGAGCTCCAACCCCCTAGCTCTTGTACTAGCTGATAGTACGTAGGCACCAACCTACGAAAGGCTACCACCTTCACTCTTCCTCTAGGGACCACCTTTCAAAATTTTTCAGACTGGATACTCCTGGTACACAACAACACAATATGTAGGCCATGTTTCATCAAATTTTCATACTGGACCCATCAGTAACATTGAAGCTAAAAATCAATCACCACTGCAATACAACCATCATATACATCTACATCAACCAATCATTGAAACCCAATCATCAATCTCTGATATAATTGAAACCCAATCATCAATCTCTGAATCAAGCACAACTGATTTAATCAATAACTAAAAACTCAATCAAATGACACTTAATCAAAATTTAACCAATCAACTGGAATAGACATATCATTGTACCTAGTACACATATATGAACCCAGAACACTGCATCAACAACCAGAACCAACTACAACCTCAAAAATCATATGTCATAATGTATACGCTACTTCAATGAAGCCAACCTGCATGTATACACTACTTTCTGTAACCCAACCTATGTATACCTCTAAAGATACTGAATCATAAAACTTCTGAACCATAAATTGTACTACCCAAACACATTTTGAAGATCTACTGTCAGATTATAGAGTTATAAACAAATGGCAACAAAGATCACCCTTCTAACTCAATTAATCATAAACCAAACTCAATCTCCTTATACAATCATTTTTAACTTCAGATCCAAAGATTACATCATTGAAAAATAGCAGTAAAACAATGGAACTGATAAGATAGATCAGTCATCTTTGAACAACAAACTTTTCTTCTGCATACGCTACTTGGAAGAGTTGAACCAGCGTGTATACGTGCCTTCACCAAGGCAAACCAGTGTATAGATCTGCAAATAATAACTTATAACTTCACAGCTATTCCAGACTTCATATATACCCATATCATAGCATATAAAGGATAAAACATGAATTAGCAATCAGATCTAGACTATCCATTATCATATCATACAATGATAAGTCATTTCAGGTCTCATGATCCTGATCCAACATTGTATCCAAGGGTGCACAAGATATTTCAGATCTATATCATAACCATAGCCCTTACAACCCAAAATATACTTCAGATAGAAGTATTCATGAAAAACCCTTTCACTTGCACACTTAGCCCTTTGATCTTCTCCTCCTTATATACTTAGAGCCTTTTTCAATACCTCAGACCAAAACAACACTTAGAACCTGTGGTATTCTTAGACGGGATCAAGTAACCATTATTTCACTCAATATTGTGGGCTAATACCATGGTATGGACCCTTGGTATTATTTAACCTTAATTTTCCATCCCATACACGCTTTTTTCTTGTGAAAGTGCGTGCATATGTATACTCTCCTTTTTTTATGTTTACTCGCTTGTATATGCTACTTCAACTAGGTGAAACCGTGTATACAACTTAATACAACTTAAAACTTTCTCTTTCTTCAATTTCTTGATTCTGATCTATAATCCTTTGTTACATCATCTTATTATTCTGAGCCATTACCTTTTTACCTCTGAATAGACCTGTTACAATGTGAGTTATCATCATTATATCATTTCTGAACTGCCCTGCATTTTGTCACATATGTAAACACAATTGTCTTGCATTATGTCACATCTTGTTTATATCTTTATCAAGTAGTCCATTCATCAAATAGGTTGTCTATCAAGGACAACACTAACACAATCTTCCTATATCAAACCTTTGACCATTATTATGTTTCATCATTTTGTCACCTTTGATCTTTGTGTTCCATCATTTTGTCACCTATGATATCTATGTGTTCCATCATTCTATCACCTCTTGATCAATCATGTAGATTCATCTAGTTACCATATACAAGTGAGTTTCCATCAAGGACAACACATGCATCATAATGCCAACAATCTCCCCCTTTGGACTTGATGGCAACCACTTTGGTGTTTGATCACCACAACCTATAAATAACATCAAGACAAGCACCAAGCTTTTCAAAACATCAAGCTACTCTCGAAACACCAAGCTATCAAGCTAATCTCCCCCTTTGACATAAAGTGAAAAGTGATGACCATTGTTAAATGAAGACTTCCATATCTGAACTGCCAAATATGAACACTGATCATGCTCCCCTTAGGCACATGTTGAATTTTCTAAGCAAACTCCCCCTTAGTACATGTTGAAATGCACTATACTGTCCATGCTCCCCCTGAGCATATGCAGAGTCTGCAGAAATATTTTTGAAAGAATAACATGACTCTATAACTCAACTATGTGAGTATGACCTTCCTATCACCAATGACTCATACATAAATCAATCACCCAGCCAAGTGGGATACACCAAATTTGACTCATCCACCCAACCAAGTGGGTTTAATTATTTAACATGATCTTAAAAGTCCATACATGACTAAATATGACAATTATTACATCATAGGTCTTTACATGACCTTTACATCAAATGATATACATGACATTTATAACAAAGACCAAATACCTAAAAAAGATCATGATAGTTATCAACAACTATCATTCATCATATATAATATGTACCATAAGCATCTGTCAATAGCATCAAGAGAAACAACCTATATAAGTCCATCATCAGTTCACAAGATAAGACAATGTACCTTTAATATCATCAACCTATGACAAAGTTTGTCACATATAGATATAAACTCATCCTCTTGATCTTATCAAGGTCAACTTGCTCTGTTTCTTTAGTAGAAAAATCCTTATCATAGCCTTCCATGAATCAACTAAGCATATGTCATATCTCCAAGCAGTAACACAAAACCATTCACATCATATCATATGTATGTGAAAACACCATAGTCATCATCCATGACTATACCATCATCATCGTACCAAGAACTGCATGATCTTTCCATAACAACCCTCAATATATCAACCATGTATCTTCACTAGGGATTTTTCCAACATCCCACATCTGATAAGCATCAACCATGATAATCAACATATGTGAGAATCAAACCTATCATCATAAAGTAAGAAGTCATCATCATTATGTGACTAAGTAAGCCATGTCTCCAAATAACCATGTCTTCAAATAGATATGTCTTCATGAAACCTGCAATAACACCATTCTCTTGGCCAACCAACAATATTTACCAATATGCAACTTAAGTAATCATCCATGTATCCAACATAATGTGTATCTAGCTTCTCATCAATGAGAAAAGAAAATCATGACCTCACAATCAAACTTTCTTGATATCTTCAAGATCAATAATCCTCAACCAATATACCATGTGAGATCCAAGAACTATAGGAATCCTCATCCATAATTGCACCATATGAAATTTATGCATCTTTGAAGGCATGATGACAACAACATAAAAGAAATGAGTGACACTTATCATCATCAAATAATGAAGATATGCACTCAAGCTTTGTTCTTCTCCTTGAACTTATGAAGATCACCTATGTAAGAAACATGACACATGTACTATATGCATCATCAAAAGAATCATCCGAATCATCCATAAATCTGATATGAATAACAACTATGTGGCCCAAGCAATATAAGTATCATCTGAGATTTCATCATAGGAAACCATGACTGTAGCATAGCATGATGCATCATTTAAACACTTCAAAAACATAAGCATTATCACCATCATTATGTACCAAATACTTCTAAACATAATGCCAACAATGCATTATTAGAAGTATAGCATATTCTCCCCCTGAACCTATGCCAACTATTCACTGTCAGATCTGATCATTGCAAATATTAGTAAGAATCATCAAGGCATCATCATCAACTAGTTATACATCAAGTCATCAACAACTTATGAGGGTCAAAATCACTTCTAAATAACATCCACAGACTATAGTCATCAAACATCAAACCAGAAAAGAAAATTGATAATTGTTTGAACCATATCAAACCCTTTTTCTAAGTCTGTCCCACTGCTTCTTCATCAAACCAACATATACACGACTGTGCAGTTTCAAACTAGCATATATACACTACTTGTCTTCATAATATCTACATATGAGAATTAGAACACTGAAATTTCATACTTTCAATTCCTCCTGAGTTTATTCTGATTGTACCTGGTCCTAGAACTTTTGTTGAAGCATCAGTTCCAAGAATATCATTATCATGATGGTTCTTTATCAGAGAATCCATTTTTCTCTTGTCTCCAGTCATGTGATGAGCACATCCACTATCATCTTTGTCTTCGAATGAGCAGAGAGAAATATCACACCTTATCTAATCTTCCTTTTCTTGATTCTCGATGGATTCATCTTTTTCATATTTTTTGATATAAATCTTCTTATTTGATTGCTTACCATATTGTCTACGATGATCCATAGACTTGTCCCTGCATTCTTTTGCTATATTCCCAAACTTGTTACAAGCATAACATCTTATATGTTTCATATTCCTTCTATAGCAATCAATGGCTTTGTGACCAAACATATTGCAAGAAAAACAATATCCCTTAAAGTACCTGGAAGCTGATGATCTTTCTGTGAGATGGTTATTAGCTTGAAACATTCTACTTCTGCATCTAGCTGCAACATGTCCAAAATTATGACATCTAAAACATTCAACATTATTCATCAAAGGAAAGAATTGATTAACACTTCCATAGTTAGGAGTAAATGATTTTATTTGAAGACTTCCTTTCCTTTGTTGTTGATGGGGTTGACCTTTTATCTCCTTGTTGAGCATTTCAGATTTTTCATTAGAGTTCCTTGCTTCAGTGTGCGAGTTAGATTTACCTTTAACAGTTTCATGAAATCCAAGACTAGATTTGATGGTAGGAGACCTTTGACTACTAAGAATATTATCCATAATCTTAGTACTATCTTGAAATCGTAACAATTTATCCTTTTCTTCTAATTTACCTTTTAAGATATTTACCTCAACCTGAAATTGCTCTTCCTTTTCCAGATACTGCTTCTTCATGATTTCTTCAACTTTTCTTCCTTCTTCCACTTGTTGTCTTAATTTGAGAATCTCATTTTCTTGTTCTTCAAATGCTTGAAGTAGTTCTTCATTCTGCTTATTTGATTTTTCAAGATCTTCTTTTAGAGAGACAACCTCAGCTTCAATACCTTCACAGTAACTAGTTCTTTCTTTAAGTTCCTTGGTTTTTGTATCCTTTTCATTCACTTCATTTATCAATGATGTTACTTCATCCTGTAGCCTTTGACATTGATCTTCCTTTTCCTTGTACTGCTTCCTTATTTTGTTTCCTTCCTCCAACTGATTTTTTAACCTGGTAATCTCTTCTTTGTAGGAACATTCCCTTTTATCAAACAGATCTTGTTGATCTCTAACTTTATCTGTGAGCCTTTTAACTTTTGCCTTCATTAGATTTCTCACACATTCACTATCTTCAATATAACAGAGAAAGGGATCACCAAAGGACAAAGAATCAGTACCTGATAATTCTTTTGCTTGTTCATCTTCATTCTGAGGTGATTCTGAATCTGAATATTTGCTTCCACCACTATCACTATTTCTTTGAATTGTCTTCTTCTTTTGAGTTTCTTTCTTATTTTGCTTCTTTCCCATTGTCTCGACGAATCTCCTCCAAGCGATCAAGCTTCTGCCAAAGGACCTGCTCCGATACCAATTGTTGGGAAAAATACTGAGAGAGGGGGGGGGAGGGGGTGAATCAATATTTATTCATCAATAAACTTTTTATATTTAATATTCAGATTTCTATACGCAACTTTACTTAATCGAACTTGTGTGTGCACGCGACTATTCTTAAGACAATTAGTGTATATCCAGTGAACTTACAATTCAGTTAATCCATCACATGTTTGTCTTCAGCTAGTGCATTAGTACTTTATTAACCATTAGATAAACATTAACCATGTGTTGTAATAAATAAACCATCACACATAAGCAACACACATGAACACCAAGATTTAAGGTGGAAACCCAATGCGGGAGAAAACCACTTGTTGTTGTTGTCTCTATCTTCTTTTAATATAAAAAGGTTGTTTACAATATTGTACTAGCACAGACTCATACCAGTATGCAGGAACCCACCTGCAAAAGGCTACAACCTTCTCTCTTTCTCCAACTTCTACTGGAAGGGAGCTCCAACCACCTAGCTCTTGTATTGGCTGATATGTTTACCAGTACATAAGCGTCGACCTACAGAAGGCTACAACCTTCACTCATTCTCCAACTGCTACTGGAAGGGAGATCCAACCCCCTAGCTCTTGTACTGGATATTATATTTACCAATACGTAGGTGCTGGCCTACAGAAGGCTACCACCTTCACTCTTCCTCTACGAACCATGTTTCATAATTTTCTAACTGGATACTCCTGGTACACATCAACACAATATGTAGGCCGCATTTCATCAAATTTTCATACTGAACCCACCAGTAACATTGAAGCTCAAGATCAATCACCACTACAATAAAACCATCATATACATCTGTATCAACCAATCATTGAAACCCAATAATCAATCTATGATATAATGGAAACACAATCATCAATCTATGAATCAACCACAACTGATTCAATCAATCACTAAAAACTCAATCAACCGACACTTAATCAAAATTCAACCAATCAACTGGAACAGATAGATCACTGTAACTAGTACATAGATCTGAACCCAAAACATTGCATCAACAACCAGAACCAACTGCAACCTCAAAAATCATATGTCAGAATGCATATGCTACTTCAATGAAGCCAACCTACATGTATACGCTACTTTCTATAACCCAACCTGCGTATACCTCTAAAGATACTGAATCATAAAACTTCTGAACCATAAATTGTACTGCCCAAAGACATTTTGAATATCTATTTTCATATTACAGAGTTATAAACAGATGGCAACAAATATCACCCTTCTTACTCAATCAATCAATCAAATAGACTCAATCTCCTTATACAATCAGTTTTACTTTCAGATCCAAAGAAGACATCATTGATAGAAAGTAGTAAAACAACAACACTGATTAGATAGATGAGTCATCTCTGAACAACAAACTTTTCTTCTGCATACGCTACTTGGAAGAGTTGAACCAACGTGTATACGCACCTTCACCAAGGTGAACCAGCATATAGATCTGCAAATAATAACTTATTACTTCACAGCTATTCTAGACTTCATATATACCTAGATCATAACATATAAAGGATAAAACATGAATTAGCAATCAGATATAGACGATCCATTATCAGATCATGCAATGATAAGTCATTTTAGGTCTCGTAATCCTGATCCAACATTGTATACCAAGGGTGCACAAGATATTTCAGATCTATACCGTAACCATAGCCATTACAACCCAAAATATACTTCAGATAGAAGTATTCATGAAAAACCCTTTCACTTGCACACTTAGCCCTTTGATCTTCTCCTTCTTATATACTTAGAGCCTTTTTCAATACCTTAGACCAAAAAAACACTTAAAACCTGTGGTATTTTTAGACGGGATTAGGTAACTATTATTCCGCTCAATATTGTGGGCTAATACCATGGTATAGACCCTTGGTATTATTTAACCTTAATTTTCCATCCCATACGCGCTTTTATTCTTGTGAAAGTGTGTGCATATGTATATGCTCCTTTTTTTGTGTACCTGCTTGCATACACTACTTGGACTAGGTGAAACAGTGTATGCAACTTAATACAACTTAAAACTTTATTTTTCTTCAATTGCTTGATTCTGATCTGTAATATTTTGTTCCATCATCCTGTTCTTTTGTGCCATTACTTTGTTACCTCTGAATAGACCTAGTACAATGTGAGTTTTCATCATTATATCATTTGTCAACTACCCTTCATTTTGTCACATCTGTAAACACAACTGCCATGCATTCTGTCACATCCTGTTTATATCTTTATTAAGTAGTCCATTCATTAAATAGGTTTCCTATCAAGGACAACACTAACACAATCTTCTTGTATCAAACATTTGACCATTATTCTATATCATCATTTTGTCACCACTGATATCTTTATGTTCCATCATTCTGTCACCTCTGAAATCTTTGTGTTCCATCTTTTTGTCACCTTTGATCTGCCCTGTAGATTCAGCTAGTTACCATATACAAGTGAGTTTCCATCAAGGACAACACATGCATCATAATGCCAACATCAATTACTCTGGCCCCATACAGTCTCTCTTGCCTCCCTCATAGCCATTCCTCGACCTTAACCATCCCCATTTTCGCCAGTGAGCCTGGCCATCTAGCTGTGAAGAATTCCAGACCTCCCCTGAGCCTCAAGTTTTCCTTCTTAACCCTCCTAAAACCTACGTTGCAAGGCCTGCAGCCGCGATAACATAATTTATATGACCTCGCGACTTAATGACCTTGCAACCTATGACTCAAAAACTTAATTGCTAAGTCGCATGCTTTTTCTTACGATCCACACGACCAATCTTCCAGTGTGACCTACCAAAATTCTTGTTGACATCTTTTCTCTCATCGTGGGATTGTTTGTTCAACATGCCAGGTGATGTATACCTTGATTGCATCTCCATCTCCTCCTTTGAAGACGAGATGATACCCCCAACAACGAAGGCTGCTCGTAGAAGCTCGGGAAGTAGTTCATTGGAAATCTACCAGTACGAGGAACTACCCATCTATGGGGACATGGCCTGCAATATCAATAAAACTACAAGACTCCCTTGGTATGACATCTACGAAGAGTTCATGAGACCAAACATACCAGAAACCCAGGAGGATTTCCCGATATATCTGAAAGTTAAGAGTTCTAAATTGCACAATATAGTATCACATCCTCCGATCTTTCTGTGCGTAGAAACTATTTTTTGTGTCTTGCATAATACAGATATAGATTCGTGGACGTCAGAGACCACACTAGAGCACCCTTGGCTGCAATATCCCCTACAGATATTACCACCAAATACAGACTCCCTGAAAGACAAAAGACCTTCAATACTTGATGGCTCACTGGTTTTGTAACTCCGGTTAAAGATATCCTGAGGGAATGGTGGCAGGACCCATCAAAATTTCAGGTTAGAGCAGATCAGGCATACAGGACAGAGGGGCTAAGGAAAGTGTATCAACTGATTACTACTATGATGTTCCATTTGTATGGTAAAGCATACTGTGATGTATTCTACGGCACCTAGGTTCCTCTCATGCACGTTATCGCCACTCGGGGAACAATTTTCAATTGGGCGAGCATTCTAGCATCATCCCTAAAGACAAACATAACTGCAACCAAGCATCCAGAGCTAGAGAAGCCACCAGAATTCTACATGGCTTCATACCTCCTAGATTTTGTCTACACAAGATGCCAATTTGAGAACTGGAGCTATAATTGGGATACATCAGTGACCAGCCCTGTGCACCACCACTATAGGGTTTTCTGGGACACAACATATAAAGGTATGATGGATGTTAATTCTGAATCTTTATCACCCCGCTATACCAACATTTGTTTGGTGAGGAACCACCATTCATGTCAAGGAGGGTTATGGAGACTATGGTCAAGGTAGCACATTGGTTTCCCATCTAGGAGGGCATGTTCATCAAAGTCTTTGGTACCCATAAGGCCCCCCATGCTCTACCCAGGTTTGTCACAGACAAAACACTCCTACGATAAGTCTACTACTAGATGATGCAAGGTTTTTCAAAGGTACTAAACAAAGGAAAGAAGAAACCATGGTCTGCCTTCCTTCTTGTCATCAGAGCATATATAGTTGAGAACTTCAAACAGGTGGAGGCAGAAGCTGAAGCATTGAAAGGTAACCACTTTGTAAATCTCAACTATCAGATGTACGATCTTGAGAAATTCATGGTTGCCCACTGCAAGAAAGCAAAATTCAGCTGGTCATATTCACACGCCAGACAAGATCATGAAGACGGGGTAAAGAATTGGTATAATGCCACTAGGGAACTCAGCCCTAGTGAGCAATGGGCCAGAGAGGAGGAGCTCCTTGAGCACTCCCAGGAAAATGTGAGTCTTCAAGAGAGAGCCTCCACCATGAAGAAGAAACAACAGGAGATGTAGAAGGCCACTGGGAAATCTGACAAGCAGAAAGAAAAGGAGGTCAAATATATTTTGAGTGACCTGGAAGAGGAAGACAATAATGAAACATTGGAACAAAGGAACGCCACTCTGGTAAGGAAGAAGTAAGAGCTCAAGAGGAAAATGGAACAAGATCTCGAGCATTCGCAAGATTCTAGTGACCAAGTCTAGCTCGAAAAGAAGAGTCAACAAGAGGAGAAAGAAAGGGAGAAATAGCTAGAAGAAAAGTTACAGGAGGAGCGAAGGGCCCAGGAAGAAGTAGAGAGGAAAAGACAACAAGAGGAGCAACAGGCCAAAGAGGAGGAAGAGAAAAGGAGGCAAGAACAAGAGCAAAAGGAGAAAGAAGAAAATCTTAAGCAGGATGAGGAGCTTGAGAGGCAACAAGCACTAGCAGAGCAAGAGAGAAAGCGGCAAGAGGAAGAACTGAGGAGGAGTAAAGAAGAGGAAACCAGGAGAGTCGAATGAGGAGAGACCAGTAAAACATCTGAGCTGGACATGGAACAAGGTGAGCTACCCCCATTAGATGTTCCTCCTTCTACTCCCCTCACTGGAGGGCACCTTCCCTTACAAGAGTTGGGTTTCTCAGAAGGACAAGAAGAGGAGGTCCTAGATCTCACTAAGCTCACCTTTGATGAGGTTAGCCTCAAAATTGTGTAGGAAAGGAAAAATTATTATGTCAAGAATCCAACAAAGCCCTTATTAGTCACCATAGCTACGGAGATTGTGCCCAACATCACTGTGAATCCAGATATGATCGTGTCAGCTGGGAAATCTTTTGTAACCGCCACGAAACATAATGTGGCCCGGATGAGAAAAAAGATCACAGACCTTCAGAATAGGATTTACGCTTATGAACAAAGTGTTTCCAATGTAGAGCAGGAGAGAAGGAGAGCAGGAAAAGAGAATGAAGCCCTTTGTTTAGTTCACTCAAGTACAACGGAATTCTAGGTAGCGATCAAAGGAGAGGCAGAGACCCTCGGGGGAGCCATGGCGATGGTTTACGAAGAGATGTCAAAACTACACCACACAGTGGCCCCTATCTTGGCGATACAAGCTCACACAAAAGAAAGAACTGCAATGTTGAAGGAAGTTGTAATCGCTCTAGACAACATGCATGAGTGGTCCATTAAGTACCCAGGAGCACCAGTGGTAGTCCCTAAGAAGGATTGGATCACCATGCAAAACGCCAAGGTTCAACTCTACATCAAGATCCAATCAAAAGACAAATTAACCAAGGATGTGGATAGGGTGTTGGCTTCCTATAGACACCTTTTCAGCAGAGTAAAGTCTATGATCGAGATCTATGGAGTTTCATCTATCGGAGAAGTCGGACAGGTAATATCTCAAAGGAGGTGTAGGATTTTGTTGATACATATAAACAGGCAGCCCATGCAGAAGATCTACTTGTCACCAAAGAAAATATTACATGCTATGTGGTGGAACCAGTAAGAATTTACACCAAACTGGTAACCTTGAATAACCAGGTGAACGCCAAATAGACCACCCTCATTCCAGATGCACTCGAATGCCTGCATAGACATGATGAAGAGCAGCCCCAGATCACCCCCATCGCAGCTGAGTACAAACTATGGCGCACATACTTAACGGAGAAGATCAACCTGGACGTCCCTAAACTTGCTATTGTTAAATTGATAGATTAGATCAGTAGCTTATTTTGTGATGTTGTAATTTGATAGAATAATACATTTTGGAATATGAAAGGCCATGAGGAAGTCCAAGAGTCATCAGGTAGGTGAAAGGTCATGAGGAAGTTCAAGAGTCAAGGGTAGGCCAAGAGTCACCCTCACTCTATAAATACACCCTCATGACACATTGTAATGGCTTTTGGCTGAGGACCTTTTGAGACATATTGCTTAAGAGAACTTATTCTCTTCTAATTGATGCAAGGAGTGATTGTAATATTCCAATATTGGATTCCTCAAATCTTTTATGTCGTAATGGCATGAGTATTTTCGCTTGATGGATCGAATGTTCCTGAGAGTTCTTTGATGTACAGTTTTTCCATGTGATGTCTCATACTACAAACTTTGTGTTGCTACGCGTGGATGGTATATGATTCACTAACTCTATGCTTGTACTGGTGAACTGTTTTGTTGGTATTGGTATAATCTATTCTTGATTGTATGTTTACTTATGGTTATATATGTTTGACTTTTGTGAACTACTTTACAATTTTTAAGCACTCTATCTCATAAAACATGAGTCTTATTTGATGTTTGATAACAGTTACTTTACATAAGGTTTATGTTGTTAATAGTTTGTCTATTCATGGTGTGCATGTTATAAGATATTTGTCAATTATCCTTGTTTTTATTGAAGCTCATGCTTTTAACTGAGCCTGCATATCACTTTCGTCCAAAGAAAGATCAACACACCTGAACAATAGTAAGGCCTACATACCAGACGGGATCCCTAAAGAAAACGATGTAGGGTCTATTTTGGGACCTACACAGGGGAGATCCCCTTTACTGTTGGCGGAGAATTCCAGCGCATCAACACATCATTATCCCTAGCTAGGTAGAATTTTTCTAGCTGCTAGGTGCAAAGAGAGGGGTGGTGCAAGCATATTTCAGGCTTTCAAAAAATGTATCAGTGATATGAGAATCATCCCCTAGCTCATCATTTTGGAATTCATCTAACAACATTGTCTCCATGGAAGTTGTATCACGTAAGTAATCATCCATACCCACCTCTATTTGATTGCCTCAATTGTCAACCTCTGATGAAGAATTACTATTGTTGTAACAATTCCTAATTGGTGAATCTAGACGTAGTGGGAATTGAATAGGTGGTTGATTCAACCATTGTTGGTATGCTTCTTCTCTAATTTTTTCTCTTAATGCATCCTTCTCTCGATTTGACATTTTAGTGGGGTGCATCGGAAGAGTGTAGGTAGGTTTCTCATCATCGCTAGAATCCTAATTTCAAAAAATATTGAACATTAGTACATCAATGATATTAGTAAGCACAATGCAATTGGTTTGGTGAAATTATGTTATGCCAAAAAATTATTACCATCATTGACCTAGGATTGTAGCTGGAAGATGGCATGTTACAACTGGTTTGGTGAAATTAGGTTATGCCAAACAATTATTACCATCGTTGACCCAGGATTGTAGCTGGAAGATGGCATGTTACAATTGGTTTGGTGAAATTACATTATGCTAAACAATTATTACCATCATTGACACAGGATTATAGTTTGAAGATGGCATGTTACTATTGGTAGGGTAAAGTGGTTGTCCCTTTTCATCTACCAATTGGTTGCAGTATGCTGCTCCTGATAAGAGTTTTCAACATTTTTGAAATGATGGAATTTTTTTATATATGAACTCAATTCTGAATCAGGATCCTGCAAATTTGGATGCATTTATTCAAATTGACATGGATAAAATAAAATTTTCAATTAGATAATCAAAATGTAAACAAAATATGAATTTACTGGAGATGAAAAAGGAGAACTTTGTCAAGGACATTGAGCAATATGGAACGCGCTAGAATTTGAAGAATTGATCATTTCATATTATGACATTTTCTCCTTGCATTTGACCAAAATCAACAATATTTTGTTGTGTACATACCTAAAATTAATTTCAAAAACCATATGACCATAATATGAATTTTAATATAGTTTTCAAACCATTTTTCAAGAATAGGGTGACTTTAAGGCAAAAATGTGTAATACAAACTACTGTAACTCATGTGGATGCATCCTAAAGGATAATTTGAGATGAATATGTCATTTTATGTGAAAATAAAAATTAAGATAACTTTTAAAGCATATCAGTGCTCTTATAAAACTAATTGCACTAATGTGTTTAAATAATAACCATACTGAAGCATTAAAATAATAATTGAACTGATGTGTTAAAATAATAACAAAACTAGTTTCATGGATTTTGAAAATATATATATATATATATATATATATTGGTGCATTAAAAAAAAGTAGTGCACTGATAATCTATCATAATCAATACATGTCACTCTTAAATGCATTGGTGCTTTTTACTATGAAATGCACCGATGTTCCAAAAATAATAATAACAATAATGGGGCACAATTTTATTTTTTTCAATTTGAAAAATGAGCGGTAATATATTTTTTGAAATCTAATTTCATAAATTTTTATAAATAGTGAGAATTTATTCACTATTTCATAAAGTTTTATAAACAGTGAGAGATTTGCAAGAGAGACATACTGGGAGCATTGTGGAGCAGTAGAATACTTTGGAATAGTAGAACTATTCAAAAGATTATAATTTGAAAGGTATGGTGATTCACTTGAAACCTTGCATGGTAAAAATTTAAATTTTTACTGTGTATTTTACTAATAAAAAAATTTACAATTTCTGTTAGATTTAATTAAAATTCAATAGAAAAAAAAATAAAAACTCTACATAGTATAATTTTTACTATTTATTTTACTAATAAAAAAATTGACAATCTTTGTTCTTATTTAGATTTAATTTAAATTCAAAAAAATAAAAAAATACTTACCTTAAACCCTTGCTTCTTCTTGCTTATGTGACTGCAAAATTTCACCTTAGGGTTTAACTCTCTCTACCACTTCACAATTAGGGTTTTTTATTTTAGCCTTTTTAGATTTAACGGGTTTGTGTTACTATATATAAGGCATTTCACGTGCAAAGTAGGGGGGCACTTATCGAATCGGATCCAAACCTTGTCAGCGTTGTCTATTTTCTTAAAAATGACTTTTGCTTATCGATGCACTATTATGTCTAAAAGATTGGTGTTTAATTTTTATGTCTTCAGTTTTCACTGTGATGGCCATGTTTTTATCGTTACATATAACACTGTCATAATTTAAAGTTATTTAAAAAAAAAAAATCATTGTCGGTGCTCAAAATTAAATGCACCAGTGTGTTTACTAAATTAAACAAACCAGTACATTTATGCACATAACCACACTAATTACCAAACCTCTTTTTGGCTAAAAATTAAGTGATTTATTTATAAAATATAGTTAATGGCTTCTGTGTTAACTGCTACAAGTTTTATATTAATAAAAAAATGTCTAAGAAGTTGTCAAGTAACAAAAATATTGATCGACGCAATGATAGCACATCAAAAAAAGCAAAAAAGGCAAGTCCTTTGAAAATTCTTTCCAAAATTAATATGTTTGAACTATATGTAAATTTAACTAATATGTATTAGTTAATGTCCATCATGCATAACCACAAAATGAGGAAGCTCAATAAGATTATTTCTGATCTAAGTGCAAAAGAGTGTAAAATCCTAATAGAAAAATTGCAAAAGGATGAATTAGGTGAATGAAAAAATACTATTCAATATGAATTTTTTTTTTGAATTTTCATTCACAATATATTTAAGAATATTAGATAACATATTTCAAACAATCTATTAATTCACATATGTTTAATGTTCTACAGGGACCAACAATGAAGGAAAAGAATGTCATTATAAGAAAAAAATAGTATAGAGCATGTAAATGACGATGAATCGGTCCTTATCCCATCTAGAGTGGTGTTGGAGATTAATGAAGGTGGGGGAGCTTTTACAAAGCTATGAGGGTTATAGTGTAATGAATATATAGATGTACTTTCCACTTACAATATAGAAATCAATCCAATGATTCCAAAAACAAAGTTATATTTAAACTACAGGAAGTGTTTCCATATCAATGGTCAATGAGCCTTGTCAAACTTGCAATAGAAAAAACATACAACAACAACAAAAAATCATTCAAAAAATAATATTCCTAATTAAAATTGTTTTCTAGAATTATATTTATATATTACTACAAAGCATTCATTTATTAATATCAATTTTGTTATATTTAGTTTTCATATATCAATATAAAATTAGTTTACTTTTTCAGGAAGATTATGAAAATCCCAAAGAATCAATGACCTTATATTTGAAACATGACAGTAGGAATGTCCAAAAAAATATAAAAGGAGATGGTCAAAGAAATCGACATAATTTCATCACGGGAGGAGACATCTCAACAACAACGTTCTTCAAATGTATGTAATCATTGATTTTTTCTATTAGGTACATATAAACAAATAATTTAGCATTAAATATTAATTTTCAAGTATTTTCTTGTAGAAAAGAAAACAAAATGGAACTCATTCAGCACATAAAATAGGACATGGAAGAAAAGGGTTGATATCAAATTTTGTGAGTAATTGTTAATATTTCATTATAAAACTTAAGATTTCATTTTTGTATATTTTAATTTGTTTTAAAGAAACCATTTTTGAATTTCTTCAAATAGGTGCTAACATACAAAGAAGATCCATTAGAAGAATTGATTGACATTGAATTAAATATGGGTTGTGAGTATATGTTGGCATATCAAAAATTAACTGTGGAATTTGTAAGTATTTATGTTGTTTTACTTCCCTGAGTTTATAATTAATAGAACAAAAATTCCCTTTATATTAAATCTATGATTTATTATGGGGTATAAAACTTGCAGGAAACAAAGTATGGAACTATGCCAACAAAAGAGTTATTGAAAGAAGGCATGAGATTTGGTTTTGAAAGAATGTGTATAATTCAGGACTCACTTCTTGCTATGGTACATTGTTTTTCAATTTACATTGATGTATATTATTTATTTCAATTTTCATTATTCTCACCAATGTAGATACACTCATTACACTTTATTTTTATGTTTGTAGATGGAAATTGAAGAAGACGAAAACAATTGATTCAATCAACAAAACATTCGTCCAAATAACTCAAATCATGGAAGTAGCTCGAATATTGTCAACAATTTCAATGAAAAATGATGATCTATTTAGTTATCAATGCAAGATATTCTATTTTTTCAAATAATTTTATGTGAAATTCATACATTTTGTTTAATGTAATGGACATGGTATCCCAATTGAAAGAAAAGTGGTTACCAATAACTATCCCATTATGTAAGACAAAGAGCTTCTTATTCATATATAATAAAATACATTTTAATGTATTCTATTACGTCATCCAATGTTGTTGTGTAATGCTACACCATTGATAAATATTATAATGAAGAGATGTGAAATATGATGATATAACAAATTAATCCAAACATCATATACAAATGCATTAAGAAAAAATAAATTTATATGAATAGTATTATAAGTTATATGTCGATTTTTTGATAAATAACGGATTTTAAAAATCACAATAATTGCACTGTCACAAATCGATGTTTCCAAAAAAAGAGAAAATGGATACTGGGACATTGTATATTAATGTGCACCACTTTGAATATGAGTTTTTCAACAACCATATTTACAATAATAAAAAATGGTATCCTGGTGTGTTTGTAAAATAAATATGCACCAGGAAGATATGCATTTCATGCATCAGTGTGGTTCACCTTAAACACGCTGATGCATTGTTTCCTTTAACGTATCGGTGTGTTAGATTATGTAAAAGCAACGATACCCCAAGATTTGTTTGCTTGCGCTGATGCCTTTTGTGAAAAGTACAACACCGGGGATTTTGCAAACACATAAGCACCAAGGAGTATTTGATGAAATTTTTCCTCAAATTTTTTCCTTATGTTGTTAAAGAAAAAAAAATATGCATTCTTGCTTTACTACTACTTATGTATTTTAGGACTACTCTTTCATAGGGATGACTGGTTAGGTGATATTTTTCATAGAAGTTGAATTGAATATTAATTCCAAACTATTTTATTGATAGCTGATAATTTTTTTTCATGTGATTATTCATTTTCTGCTTTGGGATTTCATTTTTATTATTCATATAGATATTTTATTATCAATACAAAACAATTTCTCAAAATATAGTTATCAAAACATACTATGGGGATTAAAACAAATTTAAAAGGTCCATATAATGACACCAATGAAAAAAACTTGAATATCATAACCAAAACACCAAAGCATGATATCCAAGCATCACTATTAGGATGTGCCAAAGAGTTAATGAAGTCTCTTCTCATGGTGGAACACTACTTTAAAAGCAAAAACATACATGAAAACAATGATTGGTAGGACTCTAGGTATATTTTGGTTATTCTTTGGTTAGCCTCATCCATCTCACATTAAAAATGGCTCATTCATGCTATGTCCTATGAGTACCTATAGGTACCTTATGTGTCCAAGATATTATATAGGTAATCAAAGTCACTCTGAAGGGTATCATCCTACACCTAAAAGGTTTTTTTTTTTTTTTTGAAGCTAGTCCCCCATCTGTCAATTATATATATATATATATATATATATATATATATATATATATAATGGTAGGAAATATGAGACTAAATCCTTTAGTGTAAAATGTTTTTAAGAGGATAACTCGTCGAGCCAATAGACAACTGCGGGCAGCAAGTACCGAATTGTGATACAACTAGGAAAACCCATCAGGGTTATGGACACTCATGTGAAATGGAGAGTTCTTCCTAGAGAAGTGTTAATCGAACCAAGGCTTTTTTCTACACATATGATTCATGAAAATGGGTTACACTTTTGGGCCAAATGTGGCAATGAAATTTCAAAATTTTACTCTTCTATCGAATTGAAGCCCTCAAAATTCATATAAGCATTGTGAATTTTGATTCGGAGTAAAATTACAATTTGTGGAGAATTATGTTGTTGTCCTAATGAAATTTTTGCAAAAAAAAATTGTTTCGCATAATCTGTAAATTTTCCATTAAATGAAATGTTTTTCCTTGCAAACTATTGCATGTCTTAAGAGGTATGTGTGTGTTCGCATAACATAATTTAGTATAAAATGTAATTTTAAAAAAATATATATATGAGCATGATACACATGGAGAGAAATAATTTATTCATATTAAAAATTTATTTGTTTATCAAAATTTATATTTTTTATTATTTTTTGAAGTTGACAAAGTAATATTTCAATAGCATTTTGCAAATACATGTGTTCCCGTAAGTTTGTTTTTAGTTATTTAAATAAATTGAAAAACCAAGACTACCTTTTGAAGAGGACTCACATGGGGGCTTGATCCGGATTTAAACAGGAACGCAATAGATTACAGAGATAACCATAAATACAGAGATGCAATAACCATAAACACATAGATGCAGCGGAAATAATGCTTCATTTCATTAATGGAAAATACTGAAATCTGCTTACAACCAGAAATGGAAAGAAACTAGCTAGGGCGATGGTAGCTTATCTCTGAGAAGAGATGTGCGGCTACATGCCTCTGAACTGTTCCAAACTGTGTTACAATGAGGCTCGAAGGCCTTTTTATTGTTGAGAAACAATGGAAAACCCTTCACATCCTGAAACCTAACCCTAGAAGATGAAACGCCAAATTGTGGGCCCCGTTTGGGTAAATTGGTACATCAATTTCCCGGGGTCGTAACTTTGGCATACGATCTCTGTTTGACGCGTACAATAGCTCGTTAGAAAGATCTATCCGAGCACTACCACTTTGGGAAGGGCAACATCGGTCTATAGACCCATGTTGCCCCCAGATTCCCAAAAAAACGTCGTTTAGGGCCTCAAAACGGCTCCAGAAGATCAGGACCCGAAAAACTGCTAAAAATAGTAAACTGTGCTACAATTTAGGAAACTGAAAAGACTGAAAGAGACAGTTGTGGGGGTCCAAATGGGTTGGTGGGTGGCCACCAACATCCACCTGGATCATTCCTCCCCCCTTAGGAAGCAATGGTCCCCATTGCGTTGAGTTCCTCCATCTGCTGAACTTGTCCTGCAATCTCTGATGTGTCCAGTGATGGTGGGAAACATGGTCGATGATGGTCCACATTGAATACTCGGTGCAAGCGAAGGAATGGAGGAATGCTGTGCTTCAAAGCATTGTTGCCCATAGCCTTGGTACTGTTGCGAGGACCATGTCGGAGTGGTCGGAGCTTCTGATGGGCTCTTGTAAGGCGTTCTTTCTGTAGATGTAACCAGAATTTGTTGCCCACCTGAAACTTATGTGGTATCCCTGGGGGTGAGGAGAAGTTGTTCCTGTGTTCCGTCATGACTGTATTCCTTTGTTGCTGTTGCTGCATAGAGGAATCCTTTGCAGGGATCATGGATGTAGCAACGATCTTCCCCTTATTTTGGGAGTGCACCAGACAAATGAATTTCCTGGTCTGTGATATGAGCTTGCTGCCTTTCTTGGTAGTAATCAAAGATGTGGCGGTAGGTAGGGCTACCTCCGGTATCCTGTATAATGAATTATTCAAAGAAATAATGACAGCACGAGGCCTGGACTCATACACAGCATGTCGCCTCCACAAGTATGGCTGGCCTAGTAATACATCACAAACATCCAGAGGTGTAACATCACACAATACCTCGTCTGTGAAGGGTTTGATGCTATAGAGAAGGCGGCACTGCTGGCGAACTTTCAGATCTCGTCCTTCGTGAAGCCACTTGATACTGTACGGCTGTGGGTGCGGTGTAGTCGGTAGGCCCAACCGCTTCACGACCTCTGCTGAAATCAGGTTCTTTTGGCTACCACTGTCGACAATGAATCGCAGCGGTGAACCCTTCACCCACATCTGTGAGTGGAAAAGACACTCCCCTTCCTCTGGATTTTCGGGCTCATCTTTCTGGATCTTGGCAATGGCAACAATGGCGCTGGGATCTGCATCAATGATCTGCTTCCCTTTGCCATTCCCCTTGTCGAGTTCTGGCTCAGGGTCGGAACATGCATCTGATTCGGAAGCCTTCAACTCAGCCACCAACGACTGCTTGGTCCGACACTCACTTGTGTTATGAGTGGGACTCTTGTGGAACTCACACCACTTTCCTGTGTCCTTCTTCGGCTTCATGGTGTTGTTCTTTTCTTGCGGCTTCGACGGGTTGTCTTGGGTCACCCCGCCTTGGCTTTGTCCTTTGGGTTTCGGATTTGCAGATCCAAAGTCTTGCTTCTTCTGTTTGAACTTTTGCTCGATTTTGACAGCGTATCGGTATGCTGTGCCGAGTGAGGAGATGTTCAAGAACACCATCTCTTCCTGGATGTATCTGTGCAGGCAGCCACGGTATTTGAGTACTAGATGCAGCTCAGAATCTTTGATACCCAACTGTGTGCGAAGGGTATGAAAAATGTTTGTGAACTCTGTCACATCTTGGTCTCGTCCCTGCCGCAGTGTGGTCCATTTGATGTATTTGTCCTCATAGCTTCCGACAGGGTAGTACTGCTCTTTGATGGCATCCCGGAAGTCATTCCAAGTGGGTGCAGCTGAAAATAGTGAGCCTGTACTTTCATCCTTCTGCTCGCAGTAGGTTTCCCACCAGTCCTTGACGTGGGGGGCTGCTTTGAGAAGAGCGAAAACAATCTTTTCCCGACTTGAAAATTCATTAACAGAAAAATACCCATCTAGCAGATTTAACCATTTATCTACAGCATCTGCGTCTATTTGACCCTCGAAGATGGGGATTTCAAAATTAACTTGTACCTTAAACGGTGTGGCGTTTCCAGAGTTGCTGCTGGAAGCCGATGCGTCGCTTCTGGGTAGTCGCTGAAGGATCTGCGCAAAGCTATCCATCATCGCGTTCCGTTGTCGCTCGAGGGCTTCTTCGAGCAAGATTTTGATAGGATCTCCTGCCCCCTCGTCTTTCTTCTCATCCGCCATGGGAGGCCGTCGGGATTTCCGAGGCTGGTCTTGCAAAGGTTCGACCAATTCAAGCCCTAACTCCTTATATCCCGACCTCGTTGGGGACATGCAAAGAAAAACAGAGAAAAAGCAGACCGCTCTGATACCACTGATCCGGATTTAAACAGGAACGCAATAGATTACAGAGATAACCATAAATACAGAGATGCAATAACCATAAACACATAGATGCAGCGGAAATAATGCTTCATTTCATTAATGGAAAATACTGAAATCTGCTTACAACCAGAAATGGAAAGAAACTAGCTAGGGCGATGGTAGCTTATCTCTGAGAAGAGATGTGCGGCTACATGCCTCTGAACTGTTCCAAACTGTGTTACAATGAGGCTCGAAGGCCTTTTTATTGTTGAGAAACAATGGAAAACCCTTCACATCCTGAAACCTAACCCTAGAAGATGAAACGCCAAATTGTGGGCCCCGTTTGGGTAAATTGGTACATCAATTTCCCGGGGTCGTAACTTTGGCATACGATCTCTGTTTGACGCGTACAATAGCTCGTTAGAAAGATCTATCCGAGCACTACCACTTTGGGAAGGGCAACATCGGTCTATAGACCCATGTTGCCCCCAGATTCCCAAAAAAACGTCGTTTAGGGCCTCAAAACGGCTCCGGAAGTTCAGGACCCGAAAAACTGCTAAAAATAGTAAACTGTGCTACAATTTAGGAAACTGAAAAGACTGAAAGAGACAGTTGTGGGGGTCCAAATGGGTTGGTGGGTGGCCACCAACATCCACCTGGATCAGGGCTTCACTGGGGGAGCGATATCATACCACGTGGGTTCATATTGGGGGATATATAGGGGGTAAAGGGTATTTATATTGGCAAATATAAAAAATGGAGCTTAAAGTTAATGAAAAATATAAAGGGGTATAAAAAATGTTAATGAAAAATGGATACCTACAATATCTAGTGAAAGTAAGGGTTTTTTAAATTTGGAAGTTGTATTGGGTTCATATTGGTAGGGGGTTAAATAATGTGATTTTTAGAGGGATTTTTCAATATGTAGTCAAATTAAGGGTATTGTTTAATACGCCACAAATGCACGTGATATGTAAGAGGTTCATTGAGTGAATCCCCCATGAGGACTCTGAAACAACGACAGTGGTACTTTTGAAAAAAAATCGATGTGAAAATTTTATGTTATTGATTTTTTATTCATCCTCTTTGAAACTATCCAAAAACAATTCAAGCATTATTTTTAAAAGAAATGATATGAAAAATATCATAGGAATTCGAAAATGTCAAACTCATATGCCATTGGATAGAGGATTCCTTCACGAATCCAACATGATCAACTCCACCACTTAAGGACAAATTATGCTCTGATTCCACTAGAGTACAAAATGGTGTTGCAGAGAAATCTGTAGAAGGGATGTTAAAATAGTGGTTTTTAGGACCTCAGAAGCTCTATTAAGCGCTTAAAATGATCGTTCGAGCACTTTAATTATAAATTCAAATAGCTTGATCAAGGGTTTAAGAAACCCTCGATTGAGCCATTTACATGGTTAACCAGGGGCTCGATCGAGCTATTGAGATCGATCTAGCCTTTCTAAAAATAAAGTTTTCCAAATTTCAAGGAGGTTTTATTTTTAACGATAGGATCCTTATGTGAACCCCATAGATTTAGAATCAAGAAAAATCTAAAATTTAATTCATTAATAATTTAACTAAGTTGATATAATATTATTTTACTTAAAATGGAAATTCAACTTGATCCGGATCTTGGGGGGACAATATCTTAGAGACATGAGTGTCGAGAGGGAAGAAGAAAAAGAAAAAAACACAAATAAACATTTTTTTAAAATAGCATAAATGTGTTATGCAACCAGCTCACAAAATAGAAGAAAATATAGATCAACGACTTAAAAATTAGCCTCTTCAAGGGGAAAACCTCCTTTACATTACATAAATAAACAATTCTTGGATGATACAAATGATAAGACCTCCTTGGTGTGTATAGGAGTCTAAGGGGTCACAATATAGTCAAATCCTACATAACAATAATAATGTAAGAGCACAACAATAACAATAATGGGCTTCTATGGGGCACAACAATAACAAGATGGGGGATATATGGGCACAACAATAACAATAGGGGGTTACATAACAATCACAACATGGGGAATATATGGCCACAACAATAACAATAGGGGGATACACTAACAATAACAATAAGGGGAATAAAGTAGTATTATAGGGACCTAACATGCCCCCCTGGGCCTTCAAAAAAGTGTTTTCCTCAACGCTTAAGTAGTTCTGGATGCTTTTGTATAAAATTCTCATCCTCTCATGTGCAATCTTCAGCATGTAAGTTCTTTCACTTAATGAGATACTCTGAAATTAATCAATTTTTTAGTTGTCTGGTTCTTGTTTCCATAACTACTTCAGGCTCAAATATGTTTTTTTCCTTCTTCTTCAAGTTCTGGAAACACTATTTGAACTAGAAGCTTGTCACTAATAAACTTCTTTAAGCATTAAACATGGAAAACTAGGTGTCCTCAAGAAGATGCAATCAGCACCAATTTGTATGCCATAGTACCAATATTTTACAACACCTTGTAAGGACCATAATACTTGGGTGATAATTTATTATCCTTCTTAGCTTGCTTGAGGGACATTTGTTTGTATGTCTGTAATCGTAAAAATACCCAGTCACCTACATCAAAACTTTTTTCACTGCAATGTTGATATGTTGTTGTTTCATTCGATTCTGCACTAGAGTGATCTTATCCTTTAAGAGTTGGAGAACTTGTTGTTGTTGCTCGATTTCATCTTCCACGGATTGAACCTTAGAATTTTCTCTTAGAGATGATGTGATGGATGGTGGATGATATCCATAAAGTTCCATAAATGGGGTCATTTTCATCGTAGTATGGAAGGAAGTGTTATACAAACATTCAGCTAGACATAACCACTTGACCCATTGCATTTCTTTATCAAATACAAATTAATAAAGATATCCTTCCAAACATGTGTTAAATATCTCAGTTTTTTCATCATATCGAGGATGATAAGATGAGTTATGAGCTAATTGAGTACTAAGACAAGAAAATAATTCCGTTCAAAAAATTCCAATGAAAATGGGATCTTTGTCACTTACAATAATCTTTGGGTTTCCATGTAGATTTTGAAGTTTTTCCATGAAGTAGCAACTGTATTGGCCTTAAAAGGATGAGATAATGCACAAAAGTGTGCATACTTGATAATTCTATCAACTACCACCATGATGACACTCTTTCCTTCATACTTGGGTAAACTTGTTATAAAATCCATCGAGACCTCCTCCCAATGCTGACTTAGAATGGCTAAAGGTTGTAACAGTCTGGGGGTCTTAATTGTCTCAACTTTATTTTGTTGGCAAACCAAAAATTGTGCCACAAACTTCTGAATACTAGATTTAAGGCCATCCCAAAAAAATTCCTTCTTGACCCTGTGGTAAGTTTTTAAAAATCCTGAGTGCCCTCCTAAGGGGGAGGTGTGCAATTCCAAAAGAATATTTTTCTTGAGTTGGGAATTCTTACAAACATATAAGTGATATTTGTACTTGAATCATTTTTCCAGCTAAATGTATCATATGTATTGGGATCTTGCTGAAACTTTTGAATGAGTGTCCACACCTCTTAGTCATTCTTTCATTCATCCTTTGCTTCGGTTATCCAATCAGGTTGGATAATAAAAATGGCACAAAGAAATGCTTCCACATCATCATCCTTTCTTAAGAGTGTATCTACAACAACATTTTGCTTTCCTTTTTTCTAGATGATTTCAAAGTCATAACCCAACATACTTGTGACCCATTTTTACTTCTCTTCTAAAGATAATCTTTGTTCCAAGAAGTATTTAAGACTATCATGATCTGTTTTTACCTTGAAGTGTCTTCCCATTAGGTAAGGTCTCCATTGATTTAGTGCATGTAGTTGTCGAGAAGTAAAAAGGGTATTTTTCACTTCTATTTACCCTACATTAACTTATCAATCCAGGAACAATTTGTTATCTCAAAGAGTGTACTTAGTTTGAGGTGGTCATTTTTCAGAGTAACGCTAGCAGTATAGTGCTCTAAATACAAGAGTAAACGGATGCTTGAAATAAGATCTACTTACAGAAAATAACCTTAAAACTCAAATCATACACTCAACAATTTATCAGTCAAGGGTACAGTAATGGTAACTCATCCCTCTGTAAACTGATGTAATTAAAGACAATCAAGGAAAAGATCATCAATCTTGGAACTAGACAACAAAGTTTAATGTTCACTACAGTCTCAGATCGTTCTGCACACCAAAGCAATGATAACACAAATGACAGGAAATGGAACAGCGACTAGTCTTATGAACAAGATTGAACAGCAAAACCTTAGTCTACGGAAATAAATGCAGTAATCGTATCCTACAAGAATTAGATAACATTCTTTGCTCTAAAGATAAATCAGACAGTAATGGAAATGGAACGATAATGAACAAAGATGAAATACAGAACAGCAATTAGAGTTAAACATAAATGTACAGTGAACCAAAACAAATATCATGCATGGCACACTTAGTATTTAGAAGAAACAATAATATGACTTTGATACAACAAGTATAAATCTCAGTCATAAAGAATAACGATTGTAATTCGCAATGGAACAGCAACGCCAGTTGAGCAACAATCATGATTAAGTGTAAACCATAGATAAATACAGTAATACCAACTTATGAATGTTATAGCGCAGTTACTTGGTAATTGAATAGAAATAGCATTCTGTAAGGAACAACAATGTTATATCAATGGTTAAAGGAACATCAATGTGTTACAAAGTCAGAATGAGCAACACAGCATTCCTGTTACAGAGAACAACATTACTCAGTTGAGCATAAACGAAATATAGCAGAACTGTGATGTAAAATAGCAAAACACATTAGATTACCGAACATAGCTAATAATGAAAACCACACACGAATTAGAGATAATGGTACAGGACCAAGTGTTCCACCAGGGCCGAGTCCTTAGCCTCCAAGGACACACTGCTTGAGATTACTCCAGAATCAAAGATGGAATGACAACTAGATTTATATTAAAACATTACAACAGAGTTACAGTGGATCACTCTTCACGAGAGTCGATGATCAAAGTTTCAAATACAAGGGAGAATTACATAAAAATAACAACAAGTCGTCCCCTGGGCTAGCAGTGTTGCCCCTTCTTATAACTCCCGAGCAGAGATATCAATGATGCAAAAATCGTTAAGATAGTGATCCCTCAGGATCAAAGGATCCTGAGGGATTCACCAGACTGTTAATTTTCAGCTATCCTCTTATTCTCTTGCGCCGATTTGATATCTCCTTTTCCCTTTCCTGGCTGATATGTTCTAATTTGGATCGCCTTGTTTGCACGCAGTTCCCTGCCAAAGGGACAGCAGTTAACTTTGTCTTGTCTTTTCCTTTGGGATGGCAATCTTTTGTTTTCTCCTTTTCCTACATAAGAAAAGGGCAATTATTAGTTGTTTTTCATTTCATACAAATCCCATAGATTTTGTCATAATTTCTTATTATCTACCTAGTTCATGATGCAAAGAGGTTATGAGTTTTAAAGAAAAGATGACAAAATAAACGATAAAAACATACCTTCTTCAGTACTTCACACACCCCCCTGCTTACCCTTTTTCATGCCCTCATGAAAACATTGTAGTTGACATGCAAGGCAATGAGAGAGTAGGCCGGAGATGGGATCTCATGAGGTGGTCTACAACCATGATGCCTAGCACGGTGTTCAAAAAGATGTCCTGTCTAACCCTCAAGCATTTCATACAAGGCTTGGTATCCAGGTGCAGGGTGCCAAATAACCGGACTGCAGAACCTACAGCCTAACCAAGATTGTCCTTCTCTCAAAATAAGGTCACCATAAAGACTCAAGCAATCAGTAGCTAGCTTAAATTTCTCATAGTTAAATGGTTCCCTGAGTTGGATGTTCGGATTAGAAGTCCGATATCGAAATTTGGCAGCTGCAATGGCAAGGTCCTTAATGGTAAAGAAATATTCTATCCCTTGCTGATTGATTGTTGTATGAATGGGTCCTAATGCTTCAATCACGCCCGGAGTCCTCATGAGGTTCCTATGCTTATTCCATAACTTCAATGGATCTCTAGGCTCAGCTCTTACCCATAGGTCTAATCCGTTTTCTTGTCTTTGGAAGGCATTATAGGCTTTAATCCAGTTTATTTGATTAACTCCAAATGAAATAAATAACTCCAGTTGGATATCCCCAACGAAAGGGCCGGGGTTCTGCTCTGTTTCTTGGTCTAACACAAGGTTGTGCAAATAGAACTCGCATAACAATCTCTAAACCTTTACCCCATAGTGCTTACAACAATTTATGAAATCGTCAATAGTATTTATTTCTATCGGGGCTCCTGCTTTGACAGCTTTAATTCTCAATTGAAAATATTGTTCCATTAAAAACAAAGCATAATTATTAACAAGCGCTCTACATGCTAGGACATCAGTGTACAAAGAGCATAAGGTATCCATTTGTTTGATAACTACATCTAGTCTATGAGTTACCTTTTTGACCCTTTCTTCTTCCTTTCGCCATCCTTCAAAGGCTTGGCTCTCGGATAAGTTGACATTCCTCAACTGCTGTTGTAATTTTTCATACTTTTCTCGAGAGACAGTCTGTTTTGTCAATTTCTCTACTGCTTGCTGGGCTTGCATCAAACCCTCTCGTAGGGTTGCTGTCCTCGGATCACTGTCCCACATAGTAGTTGTAAGCGGAAGGTTTAATTGAATCTTCTTATTGCATTGTCTCATGTTTACGGTTCGCATTCCTTTAGAGGACTGTGCCTTTGTCTGAACTTCTTTGTCACAGGCTGATATATCATCTATTTGTACTTCAACATGGGCAACAGCTAAATGTTGTTCCTTTTGGTTTTGAACGGCAGGTTGGACTTGAGTCCTCCTAATCTTTTTCTTGAGGGGTTTTGCCGGGGTGGCTACATGTCTTACCCCTGAGGTCCGTTTTGCTCTCTTTCCCATTTTTAAAACCCTGATTTGTTGTCGAAGTCGTGCTATCACATTCAACAGTCTTTGTTGTTTTGTTCGTAATTTTTTAATTTCTTTTGTTTTCTTAGAAAGAACAACTGTCTATTTGCTTGGGCCCGGACTGTTATCTTAGCCAATTTCCTAGTTCTCTTCTTGGGGTGCTCCTTCGTTGTTCTGATCAGGTTGTTTAGGAGTAAAAACCCTAGCTTGTTCTGTTATTTCCTGGGTGACTTCTTCTTCCACCCCTTCTCCTTCGTGAAATTCTTCTGGTGTAGTCTGGCTGGGAACAGATTGTTCCTCCTCTGTGTCTTCATCACTTTTCTCTCCAGATGTACTTTCATCATGAACAGAGTGATTCTCTTCTTCTTCTTCCTCGTCGCACAATTCTTCGGATGCATCTTTGTCATGAGCAGAATGCTCCTTTGGTTCTTCTTCGGTGTGGAGGTTTAGCAGGCTAAGAGGTTGAGCATATTTGCCCATATTGGCCAGAATTTGGGCCAATTCGTCCTCCTGCAATGGATTTTGTAATGGGATCTCTTCGCGTTGCTCTATCTCTTCCTCTGCCTGCCTCGACTGCTCGGTCTCTATTTCTCCTTCCTCATTTTCCTCCAACTCTTTTTCATTCTCCTCTCCTTCCAATTACGGGGGTTTCTCATCCCCTGAATCATCTATCTCCACTGGTTGGCTGGTATTTGCTTGGGAATTTTCCAGCCTCCCTCTAATCCATGCCAATCTAACTGATTTCCTTCATTTCAATGGTCTATTCGGTGTACTGGTAGCATGTTTTCGTTTTGGGGCTGGCAGAGCCAGTCCCCCGTCTATCGTGACAATTAGTTCTTCCCAACTGCTTTGCTACTGAGTAAGACTGTAGCTAACTATTAATCGTATCAGCCCATGGTGACTTACTACCGATTCTACGTGTCGTGATTTTTTCATGCTTCGGGAAACATCATGTAGTAAAGAATTTAAAAATGCAGGAAACTTCACAGAGCATTTCTGTTTTAATATGGCTAAAAGTTTAAGGTGTCGTGGTCTTACCACGTCTTTCCTGCCTTCACAGGTGATGTATCTCTAGATGACTCTTGCCAATTCTTCCCACATCTCTCCTAATGCTCTTAGTAGAACTTCCTTTCCTCTTACAGTCAAGTTATGGCCTTCATCTTGGAATATTTTTATGATTTTTCGCAGTCTCTCCTTCTTTAGAGTCCACACAAGTCCAGTGGTTGGTAGTCCCGAGACCTTTGCAATTATGTCATCGGTGATTGCTATGTGTCTCCCTCTTACCATGGAGTGATATTCTTGCAAGTTTTGCAAGAATTCTATTGCTACGGTCTCGTTGGATTCTTGTAAATGATTGAGATAAACTATCCATCCTACCCTTGTTAGGATTTCCCGTGCAGCATCAGCAACTATCAATACCTATGGGTCTCTCCAAATTGATCTTCCTTCCATGCTTTATCACACTGTAAAAAAGCAGAGACGACAATGGAACAGTAGGCTATTCAAACTATTAGAAAATATAGAGAAAATAACGAAACAGCAAGCTCGTTCAAAATCCGAGTCACTTACTAATTGTTGCAGAGCATAATACGGAAATGGCTTAGGAACAGCAAGCCATGCAAATTGGAAAACAATATACTGTTAAGCCTTGTTATTCCCGAGTGAAAATTCTCCGAATAATAGTCTGACACATATACCATCAAATTATGATGTCACTTGCTTCCCCCTGCAATGTGATAGGCCATCCTTAGCCGTCAAATGAGGGAGCAACGTGTTGAACTGCCATGGTACAGAGTCATAAAGGAACACCGTATACCAAGATGCCACGTTTACAAAAGGAGCAAGTTGCCGAAATCGAGGTGTATAATAGAATCACTTAATAAATAAAAGAATGTCATGATATGATGCGAGGTTGGGAGGATAGGATAGCTGACGTGCACAAAAATTCTGGTGCAATCATTATCAACTTTTTCTGTCATGATTGGTTGTAATAGATTTTCATGTGTTTAAAGGTTTGGGGAAGTTATATACATAATCTCATTTGACTTATTACAAAGGTAGAAGGTAGAGAAGGGTCTTAATTATTGATATTGGTGTATAAAGAATGTGACTTCAATACCATTAACAGAGCTCTGTTCCCCACGGGTGTCCATAACCTTGACAGAGTTTTTTGTTTCACCCATGGAACCATGATCCTTTGTGTATGCTTAGGAAGTGTTGTGCAATGTCAAAATGGAGGTCATTATGCTGGCTTGATGACCAGATAAGCCATAATTCCATTCACTAGGAAGGATTGAAAGGTGGGTAGGCCGGCTCGTGATGAGACCTCCTGTTCCAAGGACTCTTTATTTTTTTGATGTGCCTCTTGGATCATATCCCTAGTGTGGTGGCCATAGCAGGAATGCCACTTCACTTTCTTCCTTATGATCATGGTAGGCTAGCTCTTGATGAGACCCCCTATCCTTCATTTGGCAACCCATATTAGTAGATCATATAAACATTTTTCTATTTTTTCTCTTTTATAAAGTACTTTTCTATTTATACACAAAGGGTGGTTCAGCACTCCTTAAGAGTAGGAATGGTGGAAGAAGTCTTAACATCTCAATAGAAAAATATACCCTTTGTTCTTATTCCTTACTAATGATCAAAGAAGATTATGGGAAATTAAAAATAACCACCATGATAAAGATAACCAATCATATCAGTATTAGTAGAATAATGATAGCAAAGCGATGAATAATTGTGCTCTTTCCTCTTTCCTCCTATCAATTCAAAGCAATTTCTTGTAAAAAATAGTGATTTTATGTAATTTGTTGATTTCAGTATGCTCTAGTTTTGTATCCATTGCATAAGTGTATACTTGTGTTCCAAAAAGACTCGAAACTATTATATATTGAGATGAATAGCAGCTATCCTTTAATTGGAACAACAAGGAGAACTAGCGTAAGTGAAAGGAATATGAAAATGTTGTCCTTTCAAAAAGGATCTGTTAGAGTCTAGATTTGCCTCAAGCTAAAAAGACAAGGTTCTAGGTCCACATCAAACCATGCTCAGCCTCGCAGCTAGCCCTACGAGGACAGGAGAGGGCTCTCTCTGGGTCAATCTTGGCAAAAGACAAGTGATGGGGCTCGAGATGACAGAAATAAAAGCTAATTTTAGGCTAGGTATGAAGTACAAGGGTTTGTTGTGAGTTTTTTGGAGGTTTTATGTTGGAAACAGGGAAAGGAAAATTGGGCTCGAGGATGAGGCACAGTTTCTACAGAGTTCTGATTGGGGCAAGGAAGGCAATCATTTTGATGCTTTAAATTGAGTGAATGGATAGATTGGACTAGTGAGGAGCTAAGGAGAGCAAGAAAGTCTCAAGAATTCTCCTTAAATAGATGAAAACATGGAAATTTAAACAAACTCAAAGGCAGAGCATAACAGTTAATGGATTCCACCTTAATCACTCATTTGCTCAAATTCAGAAGAAGAAATAGGAAAATGATACACATAACACTAATGAACTTACAATTACTTAGAGAAGAACACCATCAAAACATAAAGCCACATGGATCCCAAACAGTGCTGCAAAACCCTGGTCTTTCCTTAGCCAAAAATGAAGAGATAGAATGTACAATGATATGCCAAAGCAATCCCAAGTGTCCAACCTTGAAAATGACTTAGGAATTGCATGATATAGACTAGCCCAACCCATTCCCTTGCCTCTAGGGGTCGAGCTCATCATTCTAGGAGCTGTTTCAACCAATTCTAAACAAAGCATTAAAATCTAGGCAATCAAAACAACTTGCCTCTATAAGGTAGGAAACTGATTCATTCATTAAATTTTCACTTTTTGGTGAATGAATCCTCTAGAACAAGTAAATAAGTGCCAAAATTACATCATGTTTATCTAATTACATCAAGATAGATCAAAAATTACATCACAAAGTAAAACTAGTCAAACTGGCCGAATTTTTGAGTTGGAAGGTGAAAAATTGAGCAAAAATCCTCTGTCTGCCGCGCCAATTTCTCTATGCGTCACGCCACTTTGAGGCTAAGTTTGAGGCACTTCTTGAAGTCCAAATTGAGCCCAAGTGTGATTTTTGGAAATCCCTACCTGTCTACTTTCCAACCCAAGTCGAATTTCTGAATTTGGATGTCATTTGCCCCTCCAAAACTTCAATCTCCCAAGACTGCTTTCTGTGTGTCAAAATAGGGGCAGAGAGGTCATTTTTTGAGTGTTTTTTACCTCCTGGGGACTCAAAACTTGCCCAAACTTCTTGGCCATGCACCAGAAGTCATGATTTTTCATGCCAAATCCAAAAATATAAACTTTTTTCAGTTTGGATCTCCCTAACAAAAGCACGCGCCAGGTGGCGCGTCGCACAGGGAGAAAAACCCTGTTTTTTGTACCAAAATTTTCCAAAATGCCAAAATTGCCCCAAATTTCTTGAAATTTGGGCTGGATCTTCTTCATTAAGTGTTATGCTGGGCTAAAGAGGCTTTGGCCAATATCTAAAGACGATCAAGCTCCCTTTGCCTCTTTTGCTTCCTTATTGCCTTTCTCAATTTTGCCTTTAAATTCCTGATTCGTGCCTTGCAGACCTTGTTTCGTGCCATGTAGTGGAAAGCCATGTGTCTCAGAAATGCATGGTCTTTATCAGCCTTGTCCAATAGCCTCTCTAAGTGCATGTTAACTCTCTCAAGATTAGCCTCCCAATCCTCATTAATCTCTTGCTCCAATGACGTGAGCTCAATTCTTCTCCTTTGTGTAGCCTGGCGATTCTCGCGGATGTTCTGTAGCTCCATGATTGCTTGCTGATCTTCAAGTTGTTTGTTCCTCTGCTCCAAATATTTCATGGTCCACTTAGCTCTCTCCAAGTCAAGGGATAAGGCTTGGATCTCTATTTGCTGCTCCTGGATGATCTCCCTAAGCTTGGCACTTTGTGGGCCCGTATCTGTATCATCATCATGAATAAGAATGAAGTCGATCTCTCTTTCACCTGAAGGCCCCTCATCCTGCATTGGCCTCTTACCTTTTTCCTGTACCTATGATGCTTATGGAGGAAGCAAGGCCCCTTCCACCCCAGGTGGAGATAACACTCACTTTGCTACTGCAAACAAATGTCTGGTACCTCTCTGATATGTGATGAATACCGGCACACTAGCAGTCTCATGGCACTCATACTAATGAGAAGGTCCACCTTCATGCTTAACCTCTGATAATCCCTGTGAAGCTCTGAAGAAGTCACGAGAGATGAAATCATCCCAAGTGATGCCCTGTAATCCAAGCTGATGAACCACCAAAACCTTAATAAGAGCAAAATGATAGACACTGTTAAGTTGTTGCTGAGGGGTTTTATGCTGCACAAGTGTGGTCATCCTCTCTATTTTCCAGCAAATGAAATACGGAATGTTCATCATCCGTACCCTGGTGAAATGCACAAGAAACCTGATGTGATAAGCATAGAGACGAGAGAACCGTCCCTCATAGCTGAAATATTTCATGATCACTTTCATTAGTGGAGCATACTCATCTTTCAGATATCGAAATGGGAACACTCCCTTGAGCTGCCTCAAGAAACCAGTTTTAATGTATGGCTCATAATGCTGCCGGTCAATCTTCTACTTCTTGTTCCATGGTTCACCAATGTTCGGTATGTCGGTTGCTAATGAGACAGATTCTGGTGTAAGTGTGAAGGTGACACCAGCTAAAATAGATTGATCTCCATGTAAGTGCAGCACAAAAAGACAAGCCAGCTCATGATGAAATTGAACACTAGCAACCTTTCGACAAAACTCATAGCATGATTGATGCTAAAAACCAAACATGGCAAGAGAGCAGGCCTGCAATTCTGTAAGGGTGGTCGGTTCTTCTCTAACATGTCTGCCACCTTTATGAGGCCTTCGAGGTGCCTGCTCTTCCAAGGGTGAGTCACTTTGGGTTTCCACTTCATAGTCAGATGAATTTTCATATGCCATGACTGTTGTTTTTCAAACTACCTTGGAGAAAAAGATGTTGGTATATTAAAACTGTTTAGAATGCTCTTTTGTGGGCAAAGTCTGCCACCAAAGGGAAAAAACAAATGAAACAGGGACTGTTAGGAAAGGGAGATAATATCAAGGGATTAGGAATTATTGGGAGAGATTTTTGTTTTGGGAAATATGGGAGGGGGTTTAGGAATTAGGTGTGGGGATAGGGTTTTAGGGTTTTTCACATTTGACAGTTTTGGGAAAGGGAATTTAGGAGAGGGGTTTAATAACTTTAGGGGATGGGGAACAATGGGGTCAAGGAACAAAGGGAATTAAGGACAAAATAAATAATGGAAAAGAGTAACCTTGGTGGCAAACATGTTTTGAAACCCTAGGCAGCAGTTTAGATGTGAGGAATTCAAAATGATAAGGTTTGAATTTTTATTCCAATCATTAGCATCCATAAACCACCATCCCTTATCACAAAAATGGATGAAACATCAATATGTCGACCCTACCTGGCAAATCCACGCATATAAATGGCAATTTGGAGAGATTTGGAGCAAATTCGGGCTTTCAGGCATATGCATCGTGCCGCATACCCAACGCGCTGCGCCGTGCCAGTGCACCGCGCCCTTTCAGATTTACACTGGAAATTTTCTCCCAGTGCGCCGCGCCTCCCCAATGCGCCGCGCCTCCCCAATGCGCCACGCCACCTGCTCTGTGCGCCGCACCGGCCAAATTTCCTTCAACTTCACCCAAAACGCACACTAACTCTACAAATTTGCTTTGAATGGCTTCTCTTTGGTCTTGGCATACAAATGACCTTGATCTTCATGAAAAAATCTTTATAAAGACATGGGTTTGATTTTTAACTCTCCAATACCCATCTTTATAATGTTTTGACATTGGCATTTTTTCTATTTTAATAAAACTCTATTTTTCTTTTTAATTTCCTTTTGAATTTTTTGATTGAAATGATGAAATTCTTGCCAAATTCTTGCAGGGATAGATGACATGGAATTTGGCAAAGGAGACCAGGGCTGCGCTTGAAGATTTCAAAAACTGAAAACTTTTGAAAACTATTACAAAAGACAAAATGTTGACTTTCCTTCAAAACAGAGTTTTGAAGAACAGTCATAATCCATCGATATAAGGATGAAATTCAAGAAATAGAAAACATGTGTAGAACCTCCCTCTGGCCTGCTGGCATTTGAACACTTTAACGGCTCAATTTTTGAAACCCTAAACCTATGATTGACATGACTCGTTGCATCTAGAGATCAAACATTGACTGTCATGGACTTTAATAAACATCGATGAAAAAACCTAAGCCAGCAGGTATAAGACATGAGGGGAATGAATGACAAAGCCCTTCCGTCAGATTTATGGCATGCTCCTAGCGGAATGCAAGTGATCGAGCAGGATGGGACACCTAAAAATGAAATGCAAAAAGAGTTTTGATCTCTGACGGAGGGATGACCAGACCGACTCTAACATTGGCTCCAATGGGGATGGTAGCTCCTTGGAGGTGCCAAGAACGGCAGACCTCTGGGAGAGCTAGACAGTGCCTTCGTCCATTGGGCTATGGAGTCATTATTTCGACAAACAACACAAGACTCTAACTCAATTTATGTGACTGAAACTTGACGCAAAACGACTCGATTATGAAACTGAAATGACTGAAAAACTGACTCGACAAACTGAAATCTTTCTTCAGAATTATAGCCTTCACTTCGGGCCCCAGACTGAAGAAAAGATCACAGCACACACTTGCAATGAAACTGAAATAAAATGGTATTTACAATGACAATGATAACAACAGAAATAACTCAGAAAAGGTACCACTTGAGCAGTCAACCATTGACCGGCCCTCCGAGACAATCTTCCCCGTTCATCTCCTTCAGAAGAAAGGCATTCTGACCGCGATATGCTACAATCTTAAAAGTACCTTTCCAGAGATTTTCAAACTTACCGTGCTTGCCCTTTTCCTCATTCCTTGCATCCCACTTTAACACCACATCATCCAACTGAAATGTTTCTGCCTTTGCTTTTCTATCATAAATCTTTTTAATTCTCTCCTGCAACTTGAATGTGTTTTGAAAAACATCTTCCCATATCTGCTGCATGTGGATCATTTGATTTAGTCTTCTCTGCATTGGGTCATCTTCACTACCAGACTCCTGAATAAGTTTGACTACGGGAGCTGCAAGAGAGGTAGGGAACACTGTATCAACTCCATAAACTAGCTCAAAGGGGGACATACCAATGTATTTCTTCTGACTCACTCAATCTACCCAAAGTGCATGAACCAACTTCTTATGCCAACTCTTCTTGTTTATTTCCAGCATCTTGTTAATGATATTAACCAAAGATTTGTTGGAAGACTCCGTCAATCCATTGCCTTATGGATGATAGGCGGTTGAGTGCCCCAAAGTAATGTGATATTTATTACAAAACTCAACCATCCTTTTTGACTTGAAAGCTGCTGCATTATCAGTGATTAACTTACTCGGGCAACCAAAACGAGACAAAATATTATTCTCAAGGAATGAAATTATTACCGCATCCATAGCTTGCCTAGTGGTAATTGCTTTGATCCACTTCGTGAAATAATCTGTCGCCATGAGGATCCATCGATGTTGACCTGAAGAAGAAGGATGAATTTCACCAATGAAATCCAACCCCCACTGCTGAAAATGAGCACTCACCTCAATGGGCTTAAGCGGCAAGGGCTGTAATTTCTGCTTTCCTTCAAAATCTGATAGTTATGATAGCTCTTGACAGTTTTGAATACATCAGCAAACAATGTCGGCCAATAGTATTGATGCAGGAGCATTGGCATTAGCCAGCAATGTGGAGGAATGTCCACATGTTGTGGCTAATCACAGTAAAATTCATTAACTGTTTCGTCGAATTCGGGATTACTGAGAAGGATAAAACTTCTCAAACAGTTTGTTATTGAAATAAGTATGAGATTGCCTTATTTTAAATTAGAGATAAGATTTGTTAAATAAGTGTGCACGAGAACTAGTAAATAGGGAATTATGTTAGAGTTTTAAAAATAGAAGATTATGTATCAATTTGTTAGCAGAATTACTGGAAGGATTAATGAGAGGAAATTGTAATAAGCGAGGAGATCTTTGCAGTGTTGGGGGTGTTATTGCGTGGAGCGAAAGCTCAAATTTGCAGAGAGTGAGTGTGGGGTTTTTTTGTATGGAGCGAAAGCTCAGAAGTTGTTGTGTGTGAACTGTGTTTTATTTGACAGAGGATTTTTCTTATGTAATTGAGACAATGCGAGACTCTGTTTTTTTTTCTGTTCGTTAAGAATGAAAAAATAAATATTGTGTCTCTTTGTATAGTGCGCCGTGGAGTTCGAATACTGGTCTTTTGTTTAAAATCGCTTGAATTGTTGATGGTCTGTGTATTTGTATATTATATTGTAGAAATTCCTGTGTTTAAAGTGATCCTGGCATCATTGAATCTGCGAGCAGGAAGAAATCTGTTAACACAGAGAATGGGCACAAGAAAATCATTTAGTGTAACCTTTGAGCAGACTTAAATTACATTCAGTTGATTTGTATGATATATCAGGTCCAATAATCCATGGGAACGGATTGACTGTGTTTAAAAAAAATCGCATTATATGACAATGGAATGGATGTGGAAGGTTTATTAAGTTTATGGGAAATCGGTTCCAACAGATATCGCATTTCTCACAAAGAAATGACACCGAACCCAGCGATTGGCGATTTCCAATTATGTCACATCTGAACTGTGGGTGTTGTTAACAGTTTTGGCTTCCAAAACGTGGTGACTTGTGAGTGTCGATTGTAATTGCATCGGAGTATAGAGATTTGGATCGGATCGCAAGCTTGGAACGCGTAGAACAGTGATTGATATTATATCAGTGTTTGACGGAGTTGGAGTACCTTAAAAACAACGATTGATATCTCATCAAATCCTGGGGAAACACCAAATTCCTGTGGTTTATTACAATTCAACTAATTGTGAATTGATTTGAGCATTGGTTGAATAGATCTGGGTTGCAGTGAATGTTTTGATATAACAATATTTATGAAACTGTTATGAACAGTATTTAGCACTGTTTTAAATGGTTATATATGAATTCGTTAGCTGGAGATTTAAATGCGTGGCAACTTCAGGACCGATGAGATCTGGGTTTATTTGAAGGGCATAAACAAGTGTCACAGCTTGAGATGAATGTATGTTGTAGGAGCGTTGGAATTAAAACAAGCGAGTTCGAGGTTGAAGCAGATTTCAATTCCAAAACTAGAGAGAGCAATATTAATTGAAATAGAATGCTGAAGGACCAAAGGCCTAACTCTAGAAATCGATTGAAGATGGAGATTCTATATGAGTGAAGGCGCAGTGCACAAATGGGATAAAAAGTGTATTTCTGGTGATCGATTTGGTAAGTTCTAATTAGCAACAGAGGTTTTGCAATCGACTTCAGTTAATGTCAATTTCTTAAGTCTGTATATGTATTGATCCTTTAAAGAGAAAGGATTGAATCGAAATTTTGATTAGAATCAGTGTTAGAACATTAGCATGATGAGTCGATCTTATGGAGGGCGCGATTGTTTTAAGGAGAATATGACTGAACTAGTGTGTAAAAGTGTTTGTGAAATTGCCAGGATTTGAGATTTTAAGAGCTAATTTTTGAGATGCATTTTATATGCATCAATTGAAGTATGATTCTGGGTTTGCAGGTTTATCCTGCGTCATTTTTGGTATCAGAGCTTGGCTCTGTTGAAATTGAATATGTTTGTTTTCTGAATAAAGTTTAGTACCAGATTACAGCAGAGAGGAAATTCGTTCAAAATACAGGTGACAGCTTAAGAAAGAATGAAGACTGCAGCAATCTAGACTAAGAGAAGTTGTGAGAGAAGAACCAGATGTGTTCTTAAAAGCAGAATAAGGGAAGTCCTTAGAAGTGGTAGTGAACCTGTAGAATTCAACAAGAGATTGGACAGAGGACAATTGAAGTGTTCTCAAAAGAGAAAGTGAGAGATTGCAGAAGCCTAGAGGGAGCAAAGGTGTTGCTCAAGAGAAGATTCCAGATAGGGGATCGTGCTTACCAAAAGACTGAGTGAGGAGAGCTTAGTGAGGTAAGATTGTAGTAAGGAGGACTTACTATTGCAGAGGTTTGTTGCAGAGGTGCGAGGAGCTCATGGAAAGAGAGGAGCAGAAAATGACTACAGATAGTCATAGCGGAAGTTCACAAAGAAGCCACAACAGAAGGGAAGATGCCAAAGCAAATGGCATGAGGATGAGTCAAGAAGAGTTTGACCGAGAGAAAGCTGAGATAGATTTCCAGATTGGAATATTGATGAAGATGTTGCAGAAAAGTGTTTGGACCATGAGGAAAAGAGTAAAATGGCAAAGACTACGAGAAAGGAGAAATTAGCAAGTGAAGTTAGAGATAGTAGAAGAATGGAGAAAGATTGAGCAGATATTGAGTGCTCAAGAGGAATCAGAGAAACTCAGAGAAGCAAAGGTAGAATTGGAAGTCTCCATTTGCAAACCGGAACAAGGTGAAGTGTTGGGGGAAGAAGATAATGAGAGGTCAGTTGAAGATCTTCTGGACTACTGGCAGAATTCAGAACAATTCGAAGATATGTTGACAAAGGAAGAAGATGAGGCAATGAAACCTTGTGATTTTGATTCTTATAGTTTGTGTATGTTTGTAGGATATGCAGAGGATGATGGACAGCCTGATGAAATTTTCACAACCAGGAATGAAGATCTTGAGGTAAAGTATGATGGTGAATCCCTTTTAGAGGAAGAAGGCATTGATCTATTGAAACAGAAGGAGTTCATAGATGAAATCATGTTTGGTGTAAAACAGTCAGATGAGGTTGATATAAGCCAGAAGTCTAATGACAATTCTGTAGTGGGACTACAAAAAGGTAAACCAATGAATTTTTTTAATGGAATTGATGAAAGATGCTTGCAATATGATGATGTGGAAAACAGGTCAACTCAAGAGGATTGTCAGGAAAAAAATGAAGCTAAGAATGTAAATTATGATGAACTGCTGGAGAGATTTCACAAGGAAATAAAATTCTTGGAAAGATTACTCAAGGAACCCAAAGGAGAAACGAAGCTTACAAAACCTGATGGAGGAAAAGGTGTCGAAGACAGCATTAATAAATATGATGCTGAAATCAGAGAAATCGAGCAACGATTATTTGAAGGTGAGATGAAAGATCAGGAGCAACAAAGGAGTTATGTCCTCAGACACATGAAGGAGACAGAAATATTAACTCAGCAAGATGAATATGGAAGTAACCAGAAATTTGGAAAGAATGATCAGCTACATGAGAATGAATTTGAGGAAAGCATTAAATTGCAGAAGTATAGAAGCTGGCAGCAGAATGAAGAACCAGAAATTGGTCTGGCAGTACAAATAAAGATAAGTGAAGACCGAAGATACAGATGGAGACTGAAGAAAAGGGTGAAATGGAAGCTATTGCAACGGAGGTTGAATGGCAAACTGATGAACGAGTTCAGGAAACTAGAACAAATTCATATTGATTTGAAGTCACCGCAAGAAGGATCCGCTGAAATCCAAAAGATCTATGATGGAGGATTGGTGCTTGAAGCATCAAAAGAAAATGGAAGGTATTGTATTTTGGAAACTGAAGGTTGTTGTGTGTTTGCAGGTCACATTGACTTGAGGAAAGACAAACAGTTATTGAAGACTGTTGAAGAAATGACTACTCATAGTCATATGCAGAATAAGGAGGATGGCAAAATAATTTTTGAATTCAAAGGATACACTGACTCATTGAATATCCTTGATCTTGAAGCAAGCCAGAGTGAAGGAGGATTAAAGACAAATATTGCAGACAATGTAGTTAGTAAAGATGGTACAGAACTTTTGAGAGAACTTCCAGATGAGATGGCAGATTTGTATAAGTCGAGCCTTTTGGTGAGGAAGCCAAGTAAAGAATTTGTGTTTATTGAGTTGATTAATTTTGATGAAGATTTATATGCAGGAAAAGGGCAGTGTGAAGTCAATCTGAACCAAGAAGAACAGATCGGATTAATGGAAGGTATGCTAGAATTTGAAGCAAGGAATGATAAAGTCATGAATGAGAAACCAGAAGAAGAACTTGGGAAAAGGCATTTGTACATTTCAGAAATGTATTGGCACAAAGATTATGATGTTCTAATTCAAGAACACAATCAGTTGCAGCGGAAAAGTATTCAACACACGAGGAGTGAAATCGACAATGAATTGGATGAGTTGTGGAAACTCATACTACAGCATTCTAGTAAAACAAATGCAGGACAAAAGAAGAAAGGAAGATTATCTGGAAGAAATGGTATAGGTGAAGGGAATGGAAAATTGCAAATTAAAGTGAGCAAAGTAGCAGCAAAATATGTGAAAAGGACAGTAGCAGATAGTGAGGAATTACAACACAAATGTGGAAGACTTGAGGGACAAACCACAACAGCAGTAACCAAGGATAGACTATCAAACCAAGTATGGGATCCAGGAGGACATAGAACAGAATTGCATGATCAAGAGATCATGGTTAGTTAAACTTCGGGAGTCTGATGCAAGAGCATCGCCATTAGCCAGCAATGTGGAGGATTGTCCACATGTTGTGGCTAATCACAGTAAAATTCATTAACTGTTTGGTCGAATTCGGGATTACTGAGAAGGATAAAACTTCTCAAACAGTTTGTTATTGAAATAAATATGAGATTACCTTATTTTAAATTAGAGATAAGATTTGTTAAATAAGTGTGCACAAGAACTAGTAAATAGGGAATTCTGTTAGAGTTTTAAAAATAGAAGATTATGTATCAATTTGTTAGCAGAATTACTGGAAGGATTAATGAGAGGAAATTGTAATAAGCGAGGAGATCTTTGCAGTGTTGGGGGTGTTATTGTGTGGAGCAAAATCTCAAATTTGTAGAGAGTGAGTGTGGGGTTTTTTTGTATGGAGCGAAAGCTCAGAAGTTGTTGTGTGTGAACTGTGTTTTATTTGACAGAGGATTTTTCTTATGTAATTGAGACAATGTGAGACTCTGTTTTTTTCTGTTCGTTAAGAATGAAAAAATAAATATTGTGTCTCTTTGTATAGTGCGCTGTGGAGTTCGAATACTAGTCTTCTGTTTAAAATCGCTTGAATTGTTGATGGTCTGTGTATTTGTATATTATATTGTAGAAATTCCTGTGTTTAAAGTGATCCTGGCATCGTTGAATCTGCGAGCAGGAAGAAATCTGTTAACACAGAGAATGGGCGCAAGAAAATCATTTAGTGTAACCTTTGAGCAGACTTAAACTACATTCAGTTGATTTGTATGATATATCAGGTCCAATAATCCATGGGAACGGATTGACTGGTTTAAAAAAAAATCGCATTATATGACAATGGAATGGATGTGGAAGGTTTATTAAGTTTATGGGAAATCGAATCCAATAGATATCGCATTTCTCACAAAGAAATGACACCAAACCCAGCAATTGGCGATTTCCAATTATGTCACATCTGAACTGTGGGTGTTATTAACAGTTCTGGCTTGCAAAACGTGGTGACTTGCAAGTGTCGATTGTAATTGCATCGGAGTATAGAGATTTGGATCGGATCGCAAGCTTGGAGCGCGTAGAACAGTGATTGATATTATATCAGTGTTTGACGGAGTTGGAGTACCTTAAAAACAACGATTGATATCTCATCAAATCGTGGGGAAACACCAAATTCCTGTGGTTTATTACAATTCAGCTAATTGTGAATTGATACGAGCATTGGTTGAATAGATCTGGGTTGCAGTGAATGTTTTGATATAACAATATTTATGAAACTGTTATGAACAGTATTTAGCACTGTTTTAAATGGTTATATATGAATTCGTTAGCTGGAGATTTAAATGCGTGGCAACTTCAGGACCGATGAGATCTGGGTTTATTTGAAGGGCATAAACAAGTGTCACATCTTGAGATGAATGTATGTTGTAGGAGCGTTGGAATTAAAACAAGCGAGTTCGAGGTTGAAGCAGATTTCAATTCCAAAAACTAGAGAGAGCAATATTAATTGAAATAGAATGCTGAAGGACCAGAGGCCTAACTCTAGAAATCGATTGAAGATGGAGATTCTGTATGAGTGAAGGCGCAGTGCACAAATGGGAGAAAAAGTGTATTTCTGGTGATCGATTTGGTAAGTTCTAATTAGCAACAGAGGTTTTGCAATCGACTTCAGTTAATGTCAATTTCTGAAGTCTGTATATGTATCGATCCTTTAAAGAGAAAGGATTGAATCGAAAGTTCGATTAGAATCAGTGTTAGAACATTAGCATGATGAGTCGATCTTATGGAGGGCGCGATTGTTTTAAGGAGAATCTGACTGAACTAGTGTGTAAAAGTGTTTGTGAAATTGCCAGGATTTGAGATTTTAAGAGCTAATTTTTGAGATGCATTTTATATGCATCAATTGAAGTATGATTCTGGGTTTGCAGGTTTATCCTACGTCAAGTATCCGGCTCTCAGAATTTTATTTGTCGTTGTTTTCCAAAAAAGGTGACTGCCACAATCTCCTTTATGGAAATACTCCATGACCTGCTTCGCTTCTTCTTCCACCAAACAAGTTAACAAAACGCCACCGGGATCTTTCCAATAAAGTGCAGAATTCAAAATACAACTTAGCAGCCTTTAACTTAAGAGTTCTAGCTTTGTTTCTAGACATACCAGGCGGCACAGACAAATTCTGAAGTACATATATGATATCTGAATACCATGGAGAAAGAACAAATATTTCAGCTACCTGAATGTACGAACTTTCCTCATTCTCATCGGACATAACAGCAATCAGATTTATGTCTAAGACGTGCAGATTCGATTCAGCCATTAACTTTGCCATTCCCTGTCCTTTAACAAGCTTCGTGGGCCTTATATCCACATCATACTCTAGCAAAGCTGCAATCCGCTTGCCACGTCTTCCTTCAGGATATGTTTGGACCAAAACATCTTTGACAGCAGCGTTAGGAACATAAGCTAAAATATGGGAATGCAGAATATACACATGGAATTCCTTCAGTGATTTTACAAGTGCTAGAGCATGCTTCTCAATAATGTTGTATTTCAAAGCAACATCTCTTATAGTACGGCTGAAGAAAGAAATGGGTCTTTCATGCTCATCTTTTTTCTGCATTAATACAGCTACCATAGTATGCTCCGAAGCAAATGAAAACAATATAAAATCCTGAGTATAATCCGGGTTGATTAGAACAGGGGCTGAAGAAAGTGCCAATTTTACTAAATTGAAAGATTTTACAGCCTCTTTTGTCCATGTCACTTGACTGTCCTTCTTAAGCATGTTTGTAATCTCCCTTAGATGTTCAGCAAGATTAGGAACAAAACGGCGCAGAAAATTCATCTTACCATTAAACGATTGAATCTCCTTCTTATTCCGGGGCAGGTCAATTTGCTGAATCGCTTCCACACGTGCTGGATCAATATGAATGCCATCGTTTGAGATAATGTGCCCAAGTAATTTGCCTTCATCCATGGAAAACAAGCTCTTCTTAGGATTCAGCGACACACCATATTTTCTGCACTTTTGAAAGACAATTTTTAAATGATACAAGTGTTCTTCATCTGATTTGGAAAACACGGTCAAATCATCAAGGTACACAACCAAGAAGACATCCTTCTCATTTGCGAAAGCCAAGTCCATTGCCCGCTAAAAAGTGGCACCCTCGTTCTTCAAATCGAAAGGCATTTTAGCATAGTGAAAGGTCCCCCACGGAGTGGTGAACGCTGTTTTGTCACGGTCATCTTCATGGACTAAAATTTGGTTATATCCAGAATAACCATCGAGTAGTGACATGTGAGATGCTCCAACTACTCGCTGAAGTATGTGATCCATTTTTGGCAGCGGATAATTATCCTTCAATGAAACTTTTTTGAGATTTCGAAAATCAATGCACAAACGAATCCCACCTGTCTTCTTTTGTACGGGCACCAAATTAGATATCCAATCTGAAAATCAGATGGGAACAATGATTCCTGATTTGTACAACCGATTGATCTCCTTCTCAATTGATGGCAGCAATTTTGGATTAAGCCTCCTTAACTTCTGTCTGAAAGGTTTCTGATTAGGCTTAATAGGAATTGTGTGCTGAATTATATTGGTGTCATATGTCTTTAGATCAGAATAGTCTCAAGCAAACACATCGGCAAAGGATGACAACAACTGATATATTTGGATTTTACCTTTGGTGGCAATGTTTTGGACAGCTTTACCATCTTCGGATGTTCATCTGTTCCAATGTTCACCTCTTAGACTCCCTTCTTTGTTGGCTACAATGTTGGTTTGCGGGCTACGTCATCATGATCAAAGAGTTCTTCCAAAGGTATCAAGCCTTTAGGAATCACATTATCCTTGAGCTGCAACACTTCCATTTGATTGATCTGCACATCATCCTTTCTGTCATCATGTTGTACATCAATTGAGGTATCTTTGAACTTACCTTTGTTTTGCAGAAAATCATCAATCTCCTCATCATCTTGGAAAACTTGCCAATATCTCTGATTGTCCAGGACAGTCGGACGATGTTTCACATGGATTTCAAATTTATTACTTGAATTCATAGGAATCTTCAAATTACTTGCTGCCTTAGCAAGTGCATCAGCAATACTATTTTGAATACGAGGCACACACGTCAAGGTGTAATCTGAAAACAGCTTCAAAATGTCTAGAACAGCATTCCGGTATGCCCACATCCGAGGATGCTTTTCTTGATATTCACCTTTAACTTGCTTAATCACCAATTCGGAGTCGCCATATACAACAATCCTCTTAGCATTCAGCTTTCTTAGGATCTTTAGGCCAGCGATCAAAGCCTCATACTCAGCTTCATTGTTTGAGCAATCAAAAGCAAGTTTGTAAGAACATACCCGCACATTACTTGGCACTTTATTTGGAGCAGAAAAAGGACTGCGTACCCAAATTCCAATTCCAGCACCATCATTTCCCACTGCTCCATCGAAATCCATAGTCCACAGGCCATCTTCCTCTTCTTCTAAGTGTTGAAACTCTATTTGCTGTATTTTTTCTGCTTGCTGTCCATTACCCTTTTCTGATCGCTGAATGGTATTGCCCTATTCTTGACTTTCTTTCTTCAAAACTTCTCTGAAATTCTCTGCTATTTCTGGAATATCATCTGCTGCAACTAACTAACTATCAATCTCATTGAAACTATCTGAATACAAAACAAAAGACTCTAAATCTGTATGTACATAATTAATCGGATGATTAATTGGTTTCTCCTTGCTTGTAATCATGTATTTCATTTTCTGCTCCCAATAAAGTTTTCTCATTTGACCAAACACAGGAATCGTTGCATAGGAGAAATCAAGCTGCATAGTTCCTTTAATCTTTGCTCCCCAAGATCGGGAAAGGAGCATTCCAAATCTAGGAGGTATATCCGCCACCACCACATCCATCAAAACGTTCTTTGCCGGAATCTGATCCAAACTGACCACCAAGTCTTTAATAAGCCCAATACATCTCACCCTGCTGGAATCAAACGAATAGAGATCATGGTACTTCCTGGTGATTTCAAAACCCAATTTTTCCATGATAGCCTTCGACATAAGATTGTGGGAGGCGTTGGAATCAAACATAGCATTATGCAACACAAACTCATGCACTCTCAAACTGATATAAAAAGGAGGCACATCACTGTCTGGAGACTCACCATTCAATGCTGGTCCAAAAATCAGTTCAGGTTGATCATCTTCCACACTCACCATATCATACATTGGATCAAAATTCAAAATTTTGGAAACCTGACCTCTATAACTGTTGTTCCTCATCAGCTCTGTCAAAGGAATGGATACCTTCAATTTAGAAATTTCATTTTCTAAACTAAAAGCAGAAGTCTTCTCTACCTCTTTGGTTGGAACCTCTTTCTTCTCAGCTTTATCTTTTGATACAATTGGCTGATTGACTCTTTCATTTGCTGATGGAGATTTGCTAGGAGTTGGATCAGCAACTTCTTTTCCTTTATTTGGTGCAACAGGTGGCTCATTCTTAGATGTTGGACCTTCCTTTCTCTTTTGGATTGGATTGATGGGGACATTTCTGTTTCTTAATGAATACTGACGCTGCTGGGCGGACAAGGCATGCATATACCCTCTTTGATACTCATCCGACTCCTCTTCAAGAGTTGTGTCATTTGCTAAGATAAAATCTGCATCCTGCTGTACAGCTGAACTTTCTGCATACTCATCATCTTCAGTGATAAAAGTGGGCATATCATCAGGGGTAAAGAAGTGATTTTCTTCCCCTATTACATGGTCTTCATCATCAGATTCGGGACCAACAAAATTCTGCTGAAGAGGTGTCTTTACTTGCTGCTGTTGTGATGTCGGTTCTTGTGCTCGCTGCTCACGTTGTTTGATCCTGAATTGAGGTTGCTGCTGTCCACGGAAATTAGGATTCCGGATCTGTGGTTCAGGCTTATCAAGTGTCAACCTTTCAATCATCTTTTCTACCTTGTGGAGCACCTGATCTGAGGTAGAAGCTTCTTCCTTTATTGAAACTCTCTTCTCGGTTTTCAATCTAGCTCTTTTATCATTCAAATTTGCCTCAACACTAAAGGCGATTTTCTGCATTGCTTCTAAGGTAGCTGGACCTCTCTCTCTTAATTGATAAGCCATGTCTGGGTCAAAACCATCCGGGAATTTAAGCAAAGCTGACTTTCTAGTTGGCCTCAAATCATCAGGAATTGCATTATAAACTGCATTGAATCTAGTACAATAGTCTTGCACGGACTCACCAGCATTCCGCTTGATCTTGGTATATTCAGAAGTGATCTAAAGAGGATCTTTCTTGACTTCCCAGTGATCCAAAAATTGTCTTTGAAGCTCTTCTAATGTGGGAATACTTCTGACTATCAAAGCTCTGAACCATTTTCTCACCTCACCTGCGAAAGTCTGCACAAATAATCTCATGGTCACGTTTTCTGCATCAATCTCATGAAGCTCAAAGAAATCCGTCATCTTATCCACATGTTGTTGTGCCATGGTACTTTGAGGAGTGCTATCAAACAAAGGAATTTTACTCTGATAATCTGCGGGCATGTCACCCAAAACTTGAGGCAACGTGAGAGGTGCAAACTGAGCAGCCATTGCTCTTGGTGGATTTGCAATTGGCCTTGGAGATGTTTGGGGAGAAGGTGCAGCTGATGTGTGAGGTGAATCAGGAGGTGTATGCGGAAGTGAAACAATTTTGGATGTAGAAGGAGTAGATGGAGGTGAATTTACAACAGACTTTTGATCAACAATAGTAGGTTGCGGGGGAAGGGTGGGAATGAAAGGCAGCTCCATGGGAACCCTTGAGCTAGATGGAGTTGTGGTAGCTCCAAGAGTTGCAGATGCAGCTTCTAGGAAATCAATGATATTTGCAGCCTCAATGTCAGTTTGGAGTTGTCTTAGAATAAAATTTTCAATGGACTTATTATATTTTTCAATTTCTAGAGCAGCAAGAAAGTCTGGATTCGGGACAATAGACTCGAGCGTTTTCGGATTTGGTCTTAAACAATGACAATTCAAACTTTTCATCAAAATCAAGCTCTTCAAGATATTTGAAACTTGCAGGGCAAAAACGGGATTTGAACATGGGAATCACAGAGCTCTCTTAACGAACAATTCTTGAAATCAGATTGGGATTTTCGTAATAAGGGGGAGGATTTGGATCTGGATTAGCTCTGGTATATCTCTTTGAAGCCATTGTGTTAATTTCAAGAAATCAAAGGAACACAAACAACTTGTTCAGCCTTTCAAAGTCTAAACTTATCATCCAAAAGCTTAGAATTTTTAAAGGTACTGGGGCGATTTACAAGTCGAGTGTCACGATTACAAACAAATGTCTGGTACCTCTCTGATATGTGATGAATACCGGCACACTAGAGGTCTCATGGTGCTCATACTGATGAGAAGGTCCACCTTCATGCTTAACCTCTGATAATCCCTGTGAAGCTCTGAAGAAGTCACGAGAGATGAAATCATCCCAAGTGATGCCCTGTAATCCAAGCTGATGAACCACCAAAACCTTAATAAGAGCAAAATGATAGACACTGTTAAGTTGCTGCTGAGGGGTTTTATGCTGCACAAGTGTGGTCATCCTCTCTATGTTTCGGAAAATGAAATACGGAATGTTCATCATCCGTACCCTGATGAAATGCACGAGCAACCTGATGTGATAAGCATAGAGACGAGAGAACCACCCCTCACAGCTGAAATATTTCATGATCAGTTTCATTAGTGGAGCATACTTATCTTTTAGATATCGGAATGGGAACACTCTCTTGAGCTGCCTCAAGAAACCGGTTTTAATGTATGGCTCATAATGTTGTCGGTCAATCTTCTGCTTCTTGTTCCATGGTTCACCAATGTTCGGTATGTTGTTTGCTAATGAGACAGATTCTGGTGTAAGTGTGAAGGTGACACCAGTTAAGATAGCTTGATCTCCATGTAAGTGCAGCACAAAAAGACGAGCCAGCTCATGATGAAATTGAACACTAGCCACCTTTTGACAAAACTCATAGCATGACTGATGCTGAAAACAAAACATGGCAAGAGGGCAGGCCTGCAATTCTGTAAGGGTGGTCGGTTCTTCTCTAACATGTCTGCCACCTTTATGAGGCCTTCGGGGTGCCTGCTCTTCCAAGGGTGAGTCACTTTGGGTTTCCAATTCATATTCAGATGAATGTTTAGATGCCATGACTATTGTTTTTCAAACTACCTTGGAGAAAAAGATGCTGGTATATGAAAACTGTTTAGACTGCTCTTTTGTGTGCAAAGTCTGCCACCAAAGGGAAAAAACAAATGAAACAGGGACTGTTAGGAAAGGGAGATAATATCAAGGGATTAGGAATTATTGGGAGAGATTTTTGTTTTGGGAAATATGGGAGGGGGTTTAGGAATTAGGTGTGGGAATAGGGTTTTAGGGTTTTTCACATTTGACAGTTTTGGGAAAGGGAATTTAGGATAGGGGTTTAATAACTTTAGGGGATGGGGAACAATGGGGTCAAGGAACAAAGGGAATTAAGGACAAAATAAATAATTAAAAAGAGTAACCTTGGTGGCAAACATGTTTTGAAACCCTAGGCAGCAGTTTAGATGTGAGGAATTCAAAATGATAGGGTTTGAATTTTTATTCCAATCATTAGCATCCATAAACCACCATCCCTTATCACAAAAATGGATGAAACATCAATATGTCGACCCTACCTGGAAAATCCATGCATATAAATGGAAATTTGGAGAGATTTGGAGCAAATTCGGGCTTTCAGGTGTATGCGCAGTGCTGCATACCCAACGCGTCGCGCCGTGCCAGTGCGTCACGCCATCGCGCCTCCCTAGTGCGCCGCACCACCTGCTCTGTGCGCCGCGCCGGCCAAATTTCCTTCAACTTCACCCAAAACGCACACTAACTATACAAATTTGCTTTGAATGGCTTCTCTTTGGTCTTGGCATACAAATGACCTTGATCTTCATGAAAAAATATTTATAAAGACATGGGTTTGATTTTTAACTCTCCAAGACCCATCTTTATAATGTTTTGACATTGGCACTTTTTCCATTTTAATACAACTCTGTTTTTTTTTTTAATTTCCTTTTGAATTTTTTGACTGAAACAATGAAATTCTTGGCAAATTCTTGCAGGGATAGCTGACATGGAATTTGGCAAAGGAGACCAAGGCTGCGCTTGAAGATTTCAAAAACTGAAAACTTCTAAAAATTATTACAAAGGACAAAATGTTGACTTTCCTTCAAAATAGAGTTTTGAAGAACAGTCATAATCCATCAATATAATGATGAAATTCGCGAAATAGAAAACAAGTGTCGAACCTCCCTCTGGCCTGCTGGCATTTGAACACTTTAACGACTCAATTTTTGAAACCCTAAACCTATGATTGACATGACTCGTTGCATCTAGAGATCAAACATTGACTGTCATGGACTTTAATAAACATCGATGAAAAAAACCTAAGCCAGCAGGTATAAGACATGAGGGGAATGAATGACAAAGCCCTTCCGTCAGATTTATGGCATGCTCCTAGCGGAATGCAAGTGATTGAGCAGGATGGGACACCTAAAAATGAAATGCAAAAATAGTTTTGATCTCTGACGGAGGGATGACCAAACCGACTCTAACAGGATCAGCAAAGAATGCAAGTGTTGTTCCTTCGGAAAAGGAACAACAGAAAATGCAAGTGTTGTTCCTTCATAAAAAGGAACGGCAGAAACCAAAAGTGCTATTCCTTTGGAAAAGGAACAGCAAAAATGAACGTGTTGTTCCTTCGAAAAAAGGAACAGTAGAAAAACAAAAGTGTTATTCCTTCAGAAAAGGAACAGCAAAACGAAAGTGTTGTTCCTTCGGAAAAAGGAACTGCAGAAAAACAAAAGTGTTGTTCCTTCAGAAAAGGAACATCAAAAACAAAAGTGTTTTTCCTTCGGAAAAAGGAATAGCAGAAAACAAAAGTGTTGTTCCTTCGGAAAAGGAACATCAAAACGAAAGTGTTGCACCTTTGGAAAAAGGAAGAGAAAAACAAAAGTGATGTTCCTTCAGAAAAGGAACAGCAGAAAACATAAGTGTTGTTCCTTCGGGAAAAGGAACAACAAAACAAAAGTGTTGTTCCTTTGGAAAAGGAACAGCATAAAATGCAAGTGAAAAAAAGATCAGCAGAAACCAAAAGTGATGTTCCTTTAGAAAAGGAACAGCGAAACGAAAGTGTTGTTCCTTTGAAAAAGGAACAGCAGAAAAACAAAAGTGCACACACATGTTGTTCCTTTGGAAAAGGAATAGCAAAATGGTGAAACTGTTGTTCCTTCGAAAAGGAATAGCAATTATGCGATTTGTTGTTCCTTGAAAAAGGAACAACAAGTCGGCAAAAATGCTGTCATTTCCTAAAAGGAACAGAAAAGTGCAAATGCAAAAAAATATGTACAAAGGACAATTTTACGCTAACAAAAGAAAAGAATTATGTACAAAACGTAAGAACAGTTGAATCACTTAATGAACCAGAGGTGAGGAAGATTCCTCTTCCTCCACTAAAATTTGCATGTCGGAGTCTTCGCGGAGTTGTTGGTAGAAGGATTCCCGAGTAAGTGGTTTGCGGTATAGTCGAACTTGGTGACCATTTGCTTTGAAGGTATGTCTAGATCCGTCAATGGTGGTTAGAGTAAGTGTGCCATTATCATGTACCTTCTGCATTTCATATGGCCCCAGCCAACGAGTCTGAAGCTTCCCGGGAAAATCCTGAAACCTAGAGTCGTATGGGAGCGCCCAATCTCCTTCGCGGAAGACTTTATTTTTAATGAGAGCATCATGCCATTTATCTTGCTGTTGTTGGATTAATGTAGTGTGTTGAAGGGCAGAGAGCCTGATTTCATCTAGCTCATTGATCTGCTGTAATCTATTAATCTGTGCCTCGTTTAGATCTAGACTGACTTCTTGAATTTTTCGCAGTGTTTGTATCTCGAATTCTATCGAAAAGATGGGTTCCTTTCCAAATACTAGTTGGTATGGTGAATAGCCGTTAGTGCTTCTCCATGTTGTTCTATAAGCCCACAAGGCTTCTGGCAATCTTGCAGCCCAATCGCATCCATGTGACGTAATGGTTTTTGTTAGGATTGCTTCTATTATTTTATTGCTTCTTTCTACTTGACCATTTGCCTGTGGGTGGTATCGAGTAGTAATTTTATGCTGGATATGATAGTTTTTAAGTGTTGCAGCAATCTTGTTACCAGCAAACTGTGGTCCACCATCTATAATTATATCTCTTGGGAGCCCATATCGCACAAATATATGGAACAGGAATTGTATGACGGAATCCTCTGTAGCTCTCGGCAATGCCTCTGCTTCAACCCATTTGGTGACATATTCTGTTGCTACTAAAATATATGTTTTGTGGTTCGATGATGGGTTAATTAGACCAACAAAATCGAGGGCCCATCGCTCGAATGGTTCAATAACTAGCTGAGGGCTCAGGGGCATTTCATCGGACTTTCCAGGGCATCCTGCTCTTTGGCAGTTGTCACAAGCTTGAGCGAACTTCTTTGCATCTTTGAAGATCGTGGGCCAATAATACCCTGTTTACAGTACCTTGTGACTAGTTCTTCGACCAGTGAAATGTCCGCCACACAGTCCGTCGTGACAAGCTTTCAAAATGTCAAAAATTTCATCTTCACGGACGCATCTCCTAATGTGCATATCTGCCCCTGTATGGAACAGGTAGCCCCCAATCCAAGAAAATCGAGTACTTCACTGGACAATCTGTTTTCGTTCATTGGGGGTCAGATGTTTCGGTAATTTGCCTACTGCTAAATAATTTGCAACATCAGCATACCAGGGTGTTTTAACAGTGATAGCAAACAAATGCTCATCTGGAAATTGATCTTCAACTGCTACTGCGTCCACTGGTTTTGGCATTCGTGAGAGAAAGTCAGCTACAGGATTTTCTTTTCCAGGTCGGTCCTTTATTGTGATATCGAATTCCTACAATAAAATCAGCCATCTGGTTACTCTACCATTGGTTATTGGTTTATTTGCTAAGTATTTTATGGCAGAGTGATCTGTATACAAGATAACAAGATATCTAGTAATATAATGCCTGAATTTATTGACAGCATGTATTACAACTAAAAATTCCTTTTGAGTAACAGTATAGTTCAATTCAGCAGGAGATAAATTCTTGTTAATATGATAAATTGCATATGGCTTTTTATCTTCTTCCTGCCCAAAGACTGCTCCAATAGTTGTATCCGAAGCGTCTGATGAAATTTGAAATGGCAAGTCCCAATTTGGACCTCTAAGGACTGGGGCTGTTGACACAAGCTTTTTCAGATCCTGGAAAGCACGGTCAAATTTTTCTGTCCAAAGAAATTCAACATTACTCGTTAGTGCATATATGGGTGCAGCAATATGAGAAAAATGTTCTATAAATCTTCTATAATAACCAGAAAATCCAAGGACACTACGTATCTCTGTCTGAGTGGTAGGAGTGGGAATTAGCAAAATTATTTGGATTTTGGCAGGATCTACCTGTATTCCAGCTGCTGAGATATAATGGCCTAAAATAAGTCCTTCAGTCATCATCATATAGCATTTTTCATGGCTCAAACAAAGCCTAGTGGCAATGCAGCGCTGCAGCACTTTTTCCAGTGTGTCCAATGTTGGGCCAAAATCATCTCCGTATGGTGTAAAATCATCCATGTATACTTTGAGCCCTTCATTTATTAAGTCTGGAAAGATGCTGAGGATAGGCCTTTGAAATGTGGCAGGGACATTGCATAGGCCAAAAGGTAGAACTCTGTAGGCAAATGTTCCCCAAGGACAAGTAAAAGTAGTTTTGTCTTGGTCTTCAGGGGAAATCTGAATCTGATTGTATCCACTGAAGCCATCTAAGAAAGAAAATAATTTCTTTCCTGCCAAAGTGTCTAATACTTGGTCAATGAATGGAAGGGGAAAGTGGTATTTTTGTGTTGGTTTATTTAGCTCTCTATAATCTACACAAATCCTCCACTTTCCATTCTTCTTTGGCACCACAACAAGTGGAAAGACCCATTTACTATCGGAGATAGGATAGATGAAGTTCACATCTAAAAGTTTTTGAAGTTTGGCTTTTACAATGTCTTTTAGATGGGGGTTAAGTCTCCTTTGTGGTTGGCGAACGGGTCTTGCATCCTTCTCTATGTAAATGTGGTGTGTACATAACTAGGGATAAATTCCTTTCATGTCAAGGTAGTCCCATGAAAATGCTTCTTTGTATTTCCTCAGTACTTGGGTCAGCTTCTCTTCTTGTTCAGAAGTCAGGTTGGCATTAATGTTTAAAGTCTTTCCTGGCTCAATTTCTACAATTTTGCTATTTGAGACAGAGGTAGTAGGTATTGTTTGGTCATGAGTATCTTTAAGAGGATCTTCTTCTAATTCATTATCAAATGCTGCTTCTATCATGTGACATTGTATGTGGGATCTGGATTCAGCTTGGCTAATGAAATTGTTAATGGCATCATCTTCTGTTTGATCTTTGAAATCGAGGGCATATTCTATGGTTAATGGAGATCTAATATTTTTGATGAGGGATGATACAGGATGTTTGTTAGTTTTTACTATTGTGACACTTGGCTGGGCTGGAGGATATAAAGCTAGATTGTTGATATTAGCACCCCTAGTTATGGTCATACTGCCTTTTCGGCAGCCAATATAAGCGTCAGCATTTGCAAGCCAAGGTCTGCCTAAAATTGACGGATGTCCATCAAGTCGGTTTTTGGGGTTTATTATCAGAAAATCGGTAGGATATTCCCAGGAATCAACAGATGTCATGACATCATGTAGTGTGCCCTCTGGCCTAACCACAGATCGGTCAACCAGTTCTAATAAAGTGGAAGTCGGTTCTACTAATGTAATGCCCAGTTTTTGACAAGTGGTGGTTGTTAAGATATTGATTGCAGCTCCTAGATCAACTAAGGCATTTGAGAAGGTTTGTCCATTGATTTGTACTATTACTATTGGATTTCCTAGGTCTTCATATTTAATGGGTGCTTCTTTTCTTGATAATAGATTGGATAAGGTACCAACTACTTGGACTTTTGGGTTATTTGTTATTTTCCTCCTTGGTTTTTTTATACATAGCTCTTTGATGGTCTTTACATATATTGGGATGTCTTGGATGGCTTGGAGGAGTGGGATTTATGTACAAATTTTTTAGTTCTCCCAGAATTTCAAAATCAAGATGTTGTATAGGTCGAGGTATAATTAATTGTTCTGGGAATGGGGGAGAAGATGTGGTTGCTTGAACATGAATTTGTTGTCTGGTCACATCCTCTTCTTGTGGCGGTTGTTCTATAGGTAACTGATTTTCAATTTGAGTGGTTTTATTTCCCTCTGTTTCTATAATGCACCCAGACCTTAATTGAAGATCATTACACTCCCTTAGATCAGTTTCTAGTTCTAGTGTTTCAATTATTTGGATGGATTGGACCGATCTATTATTTGGATTAGGGTTGGGTTGGGCAGGGAGTTGGGGTCTTAAATTAGACTGAGGGTTTTGTTGTAATGCTGGCAGTGTAGGTTGAGAGAGCGGAATGGTTCCTACTAGCTGATTCATCGATCTTTGCCAGTTTGTCTGCCAGGCTTGACTATGTGAAGTAGGAGGGGACCATTGTGCTAGATATACGTTGTTTTGCCAATATGGTGGAGTATAGGCAAAATTTGGCCAACTGGGCTGACTTGTTTGGTTTGGAGATGGCGATGATGAAGGAAATGGTTGTTGTGACCAATTCGAGAAGGGAGGTTGATTTTGCCACATTGTATTATATTGTTGAGCATGATATTGTGGAGGCTGAAAAGAAGAAGATGAATCTAGGAACATACCTGATTGTCGCGACTGCCATTGACGGCGCTGATTGAGTAGGTACACCGGTTCTGGCTCTTCTTTTGCTTCCTTGTATACTTCTTTCAATCCAGGAAGTGAGGGATAGCTCTCTATAGAGTGGTCTTTTGTACAAATGGCGCAAAATTGGACTACATCTAATGGACACTCCTTGTGGCTGTGTTTCTTTCTGCATCTGGGACAGAAGATTACCAAATTTTGTTCTGCCTCTGCTTGCTTTTGTTTGGCCTGCATAATATCAAGTTGTGTTGTTAGTGTCCCCAATATGTCAATTTTAAAATTTTCTAATAAATTTCCAATTTTTGCGCGAGTTACTCCCTCTGTAGGGATCTTGTTGTCTCTGGTAAACCTGTCATGTTCCGTTGGTTTTAGTCTTGTGCTGCCTCTCAAGCTCCTGATACATAAATCAATAATGTCAGCTAAATTTTCCTGATAGATGTCTCCTTTTCCCATAATATTTAGTGTTTCAATCCATTGTTCCTTCATTCCCCTGATTAATGTTGTTTTTAATACATTATCAGGTAAGGGTAATGATGCATAAGGAGATCTTTGAAGATTATATTGGAAACGTTCAACATATTCTTCTAATGTTTCATTTGGCCTAGCTAACATCTGAAATATTTCATCTTTTAATTCTCTAGACCTACAATAGTCTTGACATTTCTTTAGAAAGGCATCTTTCATTTGATCCCAATTGTTTATAACACCACCACCCAATCCCATAACCCATCTTAAAGCAGCCACTTTTAATGTAGAGGGGAATAATTTTAGTTTCTTGGGATCGGTGGTATAGTCATATCCTCTACACAGCACGTCAAATTCAAATAAGAATGCATCTGGATCTTCTGATGTAAGGCCATGAAATGTAGGGATATGTTGGAGAGGAATTGCTTTCATAGGTGCATTAGCTGTAGTATCCACAATGGCGTATTGTAGTGTATAGGTTTAGGTGTTTGGCTGGTTCTGGGCCATTTGGTCAAATATGTGCCAATAACCTTTTGGTATATCTAGGAGGGTATTCTTAGGTTGAGGGGGAATGGCTTTAACAGGAATGGCCTTAACAGCACTTCCTTTATCTGGGATGATGAGAGTGCCTAATGTCTGGGTGGATTCTGGTTCTTGAGGTTCTTCAACTTTGTTATAAATGATTTTTGCAGCTCTTCCCTTATCTAGGCTACTTATTTGCTGAATTATCCCAAGAGAAGATCTTGGTTCTTCAATTTCTCCTGTTTGTCCTCTTCCTTCACAAAGGTTACTAAGGTTCCCTTCTTGCAATGATTTTGGGCTAGAATTCTCAATTTCTTGAAAATCTTGCTCTTCGGTTTGACTATGCACCTCAGCAAAGGCTACATATGGTGATCCTGTGGCCTAAAGGGAACTAGCAGGTTGTCTAGAAGCAACTTTTCTAGGTCTTACTGAAGGCTTAGATTCTGCTTTCTTAAGGATTTCATCTATAAAGGTTGATCGGCCAAGGGTCACCAACCCCTTAGCTTTGTCAGATTTGGGTAGGGGTTTAGGATTATTTTCAGGCTTTTTCTGCTTAGTCATGCACACAAATCAAGTGCTAATTTATACCCAAAAAATCAAATCTGCAAGAAAGCGGGCAAGGGAGTAGGGCTATTACATGCTCCGTACGCAGGTTCTTACCTTCCATTTTTAAAACCCAATTATCTCCTAGCAGGTTCTTACATCACTCTGGAAAAGAAACAAATGGTTACACTCTTCCCCAACAATGGCACCAAAATCTCGAGCAGTAAAAAGGGTCTTTTTCACCTCTATTTACCCTATCAATCCAAGAACGATTTGTTATCTCAAAGAGTGTACTCAGTTTGAGGTGGTCATTTGTTAGAGTAATGCTAGTAGTATAGTGCTCTAAATACAAGAGTAAACGGATGCTTGAAATAAGATCTACTTACAGAAAAGAACCATAAAACTCAAATCATACACTCAACAATTTATTAGTCAAGGGTACAGTAATGGTAAGTCATCCCTTTGTAAATTGATGTAATTAAAGACAATCAAGGAAAAGATCATCAATCTGGGAACTAGACAACAAATGTCAATGTTCACTACTGTCTCAGATCGTTTTGCACACCAAAGCAATGATAACACAAATGATAGGAAATGGAACAACAACTAGTCTTATGAACAAGATTGAACAGCAAAACCTTAGTCTACGGAAATAAATGCAGTAATCATATCCTACAAGAATTAGATAACAATCTTTCCTCTAAAGATAAATCAGGCAGCAACGGAAATGGAATGGCTATGAACAGAGATGAAATACAGAACAGCAATTAGAGTTAAACATAAATGTACAGTGAACCAAAAAAATATCACACACGGCACACTTATTATTTAGAAGAAACAATAATCTGACTTTGATACGACAAGTATAAATCTCAGTCATAAAGAATAACGATTGTAATTCGTAATGGAACAGCAACGCCAGTTGAGCAACAATCGTGATTAAGTGTAAACTGTAGATAAATACAGTAATACCAACTTATGAATGTTACAGCACGGTTACTTGGTAATTGAACAGCAATAGCATTCTGTAAGGAATAGCAATGTTATATCAATGGTTAAAGGAACATCAATGTGTTAGAAAGTCAAAATTAGCAATAGAGCATTCCTGTTACAGAGAACAACATTACTCAGTTGAGCATAAACGAAATATAGTAGAACTGTGATGTAAAATAGCAAAACACATCAGATTACCGAACAAAACTAATAATGAAAACCACACACGAATTAGGGATAATGGTACAGGAGCAAGTGTTCCACCAGGGCCAGGCCCTTAGCCTCCAGGGACACACTGCTTGAGATTACTCCAGAATCAGAGATGGAATGGAAACCGGATTTATATTAAAACATCAAAACAGAGTTATAGTGGATCACTCTTCATGAGAGTCAATGATCAAAGTTTCAAATACAAGGGAGAATTACATAAAAATAACAACAAGTCGTCCCCCGGGCTAGCAGTGCTACCCCTTCTTATAATAGCCGAGCGGAGATATAAATGATGCAAAAATCGTTAAGATAGTGATTCCTCAGGATCAAAGGATCCTGAGGGATTCGCCAGACTGTTAATTTTCAGTTATCCTCTTATTCTCTTGCATCGATTTGATATCTCCTTTTCCCTTTCCTAGTTGATATGCTCCAATTTGGATTGCCTTGTTTGCATGCGGTTCCCTGCTAAAGGGATAGCAGTTAATTTTGTCATGTCTTTTCCTTTGCGACAGCAATCTTCCGTTTTCTCCTTTTCTTGCATAAGAAAAGGGCAATTATTAGTTTTTTTTGCGTTGCATACAAATCCCGTAGATTTTGTCATAATTTCTTATTATCTACCTAGTTCATGATGCAAAGAGGTTATGAGTTTTAAAGAAAAGATGACAAAATAAACAATAAAAACATACCTTCTTCAGTACTCCACAGTAGTATTTCCAACATTTCCTTCTCATAAATAGGTTTTTGTAAATACTTTCCTTTGATTGGAAAACTTTCAAAAGAAATGGGCCTTGCTTCTTGCATTCAAACAGCACCAATTCCATTTCTTGAGGCATCACATTCCACAATAAATGTTTTTGTGAAGTTTGGCGTAGCTAAGACTGGCGCTTGGCACATTGCCTCTTTAAGATGTTCAAAGTCCTTAGTTGCTTTTAGAGTCCAATAAAATGCATATTTATTCAGTGATGTTGTTAGTGGTGTTATTCTCCCATAATTATTAACATACTTGCGATAATACCCTGTCAACCTGAGAAATCCTAGAATATGCTTTATGATTGTGTGGATTTTCCATTCATTAATGGCTTTAATTTTGTTAGGGTCTACCTTAACACCCTCATGAGATACAAAATGACCCAAACTTTCCACCTCTTGTACTCCAAAGAAACATTTGGAGGATTTTGCATATAATTGTTTCTCCTCCAATAGTTTGAGCACAATGTCAACATGTTGAACATGATTCTTTCAAGACTTGTTGTAGATTAGTATATCATCAAAAAATACTAACACAAATTTTCTAAGGAAGGGTTCGAAAATGGAATTCATCACACCTTGAAATATGGAAGGTGCATTAGTAAGGCCAAAAGACATGACCAAAAAATTGTAATGACCCTCATGAATTATGAATGTTGTTTTCATAATGTCTTCATTCTTCATTCTATTTTGATGATATCCTGAACAAAGATCTAGCTTGGTGAAGTAAATTTCTCCATGTAATTCATCAGTGATAGGAATGAGAAATTTATCTTTAATAGTGAGCTTGTTGATATCCCTATAATCCTAACATATATGCCATGATCCATCCTTATTGTGCACAAATACTACTGGAGCAAAGAAAGAACTTTTACTAGGTTAAATTATACCAGCCTCTAGCATTTCTAGAACTATACGTTCAATTTCACTCTTTTGGGAATAGGGATATCTGTAAGGTCTGATGTTTGGAGGAACACTTACCGGAATCAAATTAATAGCATGATCATGATCATGAATAGGTGGGAGGCCTTTGGGAGTCTCAGATACCTTGGAATGATTGTCCAAGACTATTTGGAGATTTGTAGAAAATAGATGATTTCGATGTTTAAACCTCTAGTGAGCATAATTATGTAATTACGCCATGTTGTTCTTTCTTAAGAATATTTATCATGCTATTAGAGTTTATTATCCTTCCTAGTTTCCCTCTGATATCCCTTAATTCAACTTCCTTTCCTTCCAAAAAAAATCAATAAAAGTTCTTGAAAATAAACATTTATTGTCCCAAAAGATCGTAACCATTGGACTCCTAGTACAACATCAGCACCACCCATTGGAATGGAAAGCTTTGGACTATTCAATACATATTCCCCCATGATTAGATTTATACTATGGCACTTTCCATAGAAATTTATAGTTCCTCCATTTGAAACCATAACTTGACACTCTAGTGTTGGATATAGGAAGAAATTCAATTCCTTGGCTATCTTACAATGAATAAAATTATGGGCACTACCTAAATAAATCATCACTATTACCTTTTTCTTGTTGATATATCATTCTATAATGAGAGTTTTAGGAGTGGTAATTCCTGCCAATGCATTACAATATATGCTTGGATTAATTTATTATTTCTATGGGGTTGGTTCCTGGTGTATATCCACCTTTTTTTATGTGTCTTGCTCCTTTTATTCCTCCCCTTCATAATCTATGTAGAATAATTTTTTCTTAACACACTTATGACCTTTAGTGTATTTGTTATCACAATTGTAACAAAGCATGTTTTCTCTTTCTTCCTCCATTTTTTGTGGTGTCAACTTTATAGGTTTTGGAATTCTAGGCGAAACAACACTTCCATCTGTATAGTTGTGAGTAGTATACTTTCTTGTTGAAATAAGTTTTCTTTCATTTTTTCTTTCCACCCTGAATGCCTTCTCCAATGAATTAGGTTCCCAAAGGAAAACCTCATGTTTGATGTTATCCTTCAAAGTCCATATGAACACATTAATCCTATGCTCCTTTGGAATATCAGTTACCCTTATATTCAATTTTTGGAAGTCCTCATTGTGTTCCACCATTGAACCCTTTTGTTTGAGATTTATCAATTGGCTAAAGAAAGTGTTGCTCTTTGTATCCTCGTAATGTGTTATCATTTCTTTCGTAAAAATTGACTAAGTGACAAGTGGTTTACGAGAACAAATCCATCGATACCATACAACCTAATTGACTTCTAAATATATAAAGATGTAATGCATACCTTTTGTGTGTGTTGTACATCATGGAGATCAAAATATTCTCCATATGTAGTATCCATGTTACCAGATCCTTACTATCAAACCTCCTCATATCTATCCTTGGAATGTGGTGGGTCTTAAACCCAACATTAGTTATCTAAAATCATAATTCATATTCCTTTTGTTCTCCTCATGAGTTTCATGGAATACATTTTTTCCATTAGGAAGCATTTCTTAACTTTTTCAAATCTTCCTTCAAACCTTCCATACCTGCCTTCAAACCTTCCATATTAACATTCATGCCATCCTTAAAATATTATATGTCTTATTTTAAACCATTCTTCAAAGCTTCCATTTCATTTTTTGTTACTCTTTGTAAGAGCGAAATTTGTTGCACTTGGTCTTCTAATTTTGATATATCATGTTGCATTTCTTCCACTTCTTCATGTGTCATAGTAGAGCTTTCTGGTTGCTTACTAGGTCTGTCCAATTTTTTATTTGTGGAATTTTGGAATCAAACAACAATATCTATACTTCACTATGCCCTTTAAATCACTTCAAACTTATTTTTCAAACAAATGTTATGCAAAATTTTAAAAATACACACCTTTTTCTTCCTTTTTAGGAGCTCAATATTGAAGTTGTTGTGTATTTGTAATTTTATATCTCCAAGCTATGAAATTCATTTTGTGGTAGCCCTCTGAGTTGTCTTTCCAACTCTAGAAGTCAGACTGATATTTTATTCTTCAATAAAGAGTTATGCCCAATATCCCATGATGACTTGATTATAGGTTGGTTTAGTAGAGCTAACTTCTACGGAGTTCCAAGTGTCATTGTTTCGACCTTCAACCCTAAAAATGATACACAAAACGCTGCAGTTTGTGCACTTTCAGTTCATTTTTATGAAATTCAAATCTAATTCTCGAAGATAAAGTTATGATGATTTTCCCTAGGTCACATGTTTGATATGGAATTCTAGAGCATGCAAAAACCTTAACTTTCTTGAATCATATCTCTAACATTATAGTGAAACAAGATCTTAAATTCGTACATGAGGTTCATAAATATTTTGGCTCCATGTGATTTCAAATTCGGCTTCTTAAGCCTCGTAGAAAAAAATATATAGCAAAAATTCCAAGATTACATGTTTGAAGAAGCAAAACCCTAGAATCCAAAGCTCTGATACCAAATGTTATACAACCAGCTCAAAAAATGGAAGAAAAGATAGACCAACGACTTAATAATTAGCCTCTTTAATGGTGAAACCTCCTTTACATCACATGAATGAATAATTATTGGATTATACAAATCATAATACCCCCTTGGTATATATAGGAGTCTGAGGGATCACAATATAATCAAATTCTACATAACAATAATAATGTAAGGGAACAAAAATAACAATAGTGGGCTTCTACGGGGCACAAAAAAAAATAACATGGGGGATATATGAACACAAAAATAACAATAAGGGGCTACACTAACAGTAACAATAAGGGGAATACTCTAGTAGTATAGGGACCTAACAAAATGATCTCCAACTACATTGTGGAGAATGAATCTGTCCTATTACAAAATGAGTCTTGTTATTTACAACCTTTTCTAAGTTACAATACCATGAGTATATATCATAGGTGGATACCATGGGTCAATACCATAGGTCAGTGTCACTGTCCATTCGGATCAACCCCGGCCACCCTCCCCCACACCCACCCTAGGAAGCAATGGTCCCCATTGTGTGAAAGTTCCCTGTTGAAAATATTTTGTTGAAAATGAGTTGTGGGTTTGTGGGTGCCCAAAAACTATGTTTTCTTGAAGACAAGGGTTTTTCCTGGTGGACCCATAACCATAATGCACAAAGATCCGAGGATAGAGATACCATGTAATTCTTGTGAGCCAACAGTCATATGGATAGTGTGTGGCCTGATGAGCCCCAGTATTACAGCAAGGATACTGAAACTCCTAGGACGACCAATTTTACTTTATCAACCTCGGGTTCATACAAATTTGGAGGTGACAGTGTTATATGCACAACAGATGCAACAATCTACACTTGTCACTTCTCAACTGAATGATATACCACTAGCATTTTTCAAACCAATCTTCTATTAACTAGAAGGAGGTTGACTACTGATAGTGAATGTAAAGCTATCTTTGATGCAGAAAGTAAATGCTTGCGTATTTTAAGGAAATGAAAGTGTTGAATAGAAAGTGCTACGAAATGACATGAAATTACCTAGCTAATAATTAACACATTAATTTGCAGAAGAGACCTAATTTAACCTTGCATTCTATCATCTAGCTATATGGACTAAGTAGACATGGAAATTATCCTAACATTTCTATGACTAATGTAAGCATGCACAAGCTAAATATTGCAAAAAAGAGTCTTTTGGTTTTCAATTTAGAAATGTAAATTCTAGGCTAAACAAGTTGATATTTTGCAAGGGAGGAAGGTATGGAAAAATTCGTCCAAAATGGCATTGAGAGTTATGAATGTCAATTTGAAGGCCTACCCTAGGCTCTGATCATCATTTTTGCCCCCAAAATAGTCTAAAACAGGCTGCTACAAGGTTTCCTGTAGTTGCTACAGCATTTCCTGTAGTTACTACTGCATGTCCTGGTTTACTACATGAAACTTAGCTTAAAGTTTAGGAAGGTAGGGAAGGTGAAAGGAAGTGTTGGGAAGATGTATGATGGTGGAATCGGGTATGGGGAAGGTGCACACTACCCAAGGATCAACCCAACTCTTTCATGTGGTTGGATTTTCTCAAGGTGGTTGTCCACGATGGCTACAAAATAGAAATATGAATTAGTGGTTCGTAGGGTTAGGCGAGAGGTGGAGAAGACTTAGACGAGGCTGGTGGAATGAGTTCCTCCCTGCAAATCAACAGCTCCTGCAACAACACATATTCTTTTCTTCATTCATGCACAACTTTATGTAAATGTGGAAAAGATGAGTTGAATTTGAGAAACTGATTTATTGATGGCTAATGGCTTAAATCTATGGAATGGAATGCTTTCTAATCTACAACAAACTCAAGAAACCAAAATGACAATTGTAGGTGCTTCTAAGAAATCATCAACAATGATCTACTCAATAAGAAATCATAACCTATGTAATAACCAAAAGATAAATATGTTTTTAGGGCTGTGAGAGTGGGCCCCTCAAACCATGATCCCATGAGGGAGATGAGGATGAGGCCATTGTCACAAGATTTTCTAAATTATTTTCTTTCACTATTGTAACATTGATCTACTTCTTCAACTAATGGAAGAAAAAATAACTAATCATTCAAATAATTGTAAATTAAACAAAGCAAAGATGACTCTGGCAGCTAATCTATGATTCTAATCTAATAATACATGTACAAAAAAAGGAACCTCTACTACTAGGGTTGGGCCCTAATCCAAGAGCTTCATCTCTCCGAGTCAACCCAGTGTTGGATCAATGAAAACATTTTCATTATCATCAAAATGTCAAAAATAACATGTAAATAACAGTCACAATATTTTAGCTCGAAATTGCCTCTTGTCTACAATAAAAAGTTGAATCCTAATGAGGCCCTAAGCCTTCTTATTTATAAAACCGAAGCTACCAATAGATTCCTTAAAATTAGGGAGACTTGGCTCCCAAACTCGAGATTGACTTGTCTTCAACTATCACTGGCTTGGCTACCAATGAACTCGGTGGGCTTGGTTGCTTGTAACTCTGAGCTGATGAGATCTGGTGGAGGAATCTTCGAGTGATTGAGGAGTTAAGGAGGGAGACCCAATCTCCTAAAATTCCTCTTTCTTGTCTACTTCGAGTTCCTGCACTTAAATTAGCCCAAAATTACTCCAAATCCTGCAATTAATGCACATTAGGCCACATGACATAACATCTCACCTTTACCCTTATCACTAAGAAAAATATAATAAAATATGTAAAGAAATGTGAGAAAAGTTGATTTTAATAAGTTGGAGAGTGGCATTAAGGCCCATATAATTTACCTATTGATGAGCCTCATCATCACCCCCTACTGAAAGTGTTTCTCATCCTCTAAGAAACTTAGTCTATGTCCATATCTTTCATAGCTTGTGGCCTCTCTAACATCACAGGCCTAATCTGTTGATGGAGTTTCCTCTTGTGGATAAAACCCTACATGTTTATATATTTCCTCCCGCTACTTTCTTTCCTCTTCCTCCTTTATACCTTCTAGCATACCCAATAGCAAGGGTGGATTGAGTTTCAAACCAATCCAATTGATTTTGAGTCTCTGCAGTGCATTCTTATATAGTGGGGTCCATTCTAGTGCATCTCTCATCCTTTCATGGGAATGATATTCCCTAATCCTTAGGTTGTATGGTAGGGTGCTCCATCTCCTTTGGCATGCTTGCTGACTTTCATTCCCTAGCAATTTCAAGGTGTTCTCAAAATGTGATTACTTGCACTTGTGTAGCTAGGTATCTTGATGCAAGTTGGGGATCATTGGCAATGGTGTTGTGGGTGCTAATGATAGCCATTGAATTTATTTGTTTTGCTATGATGTAAAGGGGCTCCCTTTCTTCTCTTTCCAACACCCTCTTCACCTCCTTAGCCCTGGACTCCTCATGACTCATCCATGATGCAAGGGCCATTAGTTTTAAGTCCCACAACTTTGTATTTAAGTCCCACAATTCAAGTTTGTTAAGTCCAAATTGTGCAAGTAGAATTCAAATATCTTAGCCTTATCCTCTAGGGTACTCGTATCACATAGTTTAATGAACTGGCTATAGTCTTGGAAAGGCATAGTTCCGTGTTGTGCTAGTGTCATGAAATGAAATCTCAGCCATTGATCTTTGAGGTAAAAGGCATATGATTTTAGTGGCAACCTACACTGGAGCGCCTCCATGGAGAGTCTTGCCATGGTGTCCAATTGGCTCTCTTTTTCTTGTAACCGCCTCCTTACCCATGTGTTTTCTGCCTCTGGTTGAGATCTCATAATTTTTTCCCTATCTCTTACCTTACTCAACTATTTTCCCATCTCTAGTAGTTTCTCTTCCATATGGCCCACATCCTCTACCTTCTTTGATTTGGAAATTTGCATTCATCCATGTGTCCTCCCTCTCTCTTTCTCAAGCTCAAAGAAGAGAGGGATGGCAAATTCTTATGGTATTACTCTACCTCCCTCAATGAATATGTAATAAGAGCTTACATTGGGTTGTGGGCTAGGCTCCTGCAACTCTTGGAACTCTCCCTCAGATGTCTTTGGAGAATTTTCCCCCTCCTGCACTTGTGTTTCTGCTTCCTTCCCTTCCCTCTGTACCTGTTATCCTCCATGTAGCTTTTTCTATGTTTCCTGTAGTGTTAACAAAGTTTCCTGTAAGACTGTCTAATGATATTCTAGAAGGATTTTTCCTTTTTGAAATGGGGTAAAAGGTTCCTTTTCTTGATTTATTGATTTTGACCTGGTGATTGGAGACTTTTTGGAAGCTTGTTTTGATGTGCCCTCTTCACCTTTTATTTCTAGGGAAAGTAGTTTTTCTTGCTCTTTTCGTGACTCCTCAATTATGATTGGAGTCTTGGTGGGTGTTTGTGGTTTCCCTTGTTTGATCCTAGTGCTCCTCCTTGTTTTGAAATAAAGGGGAGTCTGCCTCTGTCTTTTCCCTTTTGACTTGACAGGTGTGCTTGGGGTAGTCAAGGTAGTAGCTGCTTCCTTCTCAATGGGTTCAGTAGACAACCTTGGAGATTCCTCCCTTTCCTTGGTATGTTCCTTGGGGATTGTTTCTTCCTTTTGTTCTTCCTCTTCACTTTTATCCTCTTCTCCTTCTTATTTTCCTTCTTCTTCCTCTATTTTATTTTTTCTGCCTCTCTTCCTCCTTTGGTTCTTCTTCTTCCCCTTCAGGTTCTTCTTCATCTTCTTCTTCCTCCTCTTCACCGCTAGAGGTATTATCCCTATCATATTCAAGGGCTTGTATTTCAATCGCAGCCTCTCTGTCCATGTCTCTAAATGTGGACCATTGAATAAGGATTCTTAGCTGGCTCAAGGCATCCTCTAGTATTAGCTTAATAAGTCCATGGTGTGCCAATTGCGGATTTTTTTCCCTCTTGGACCTTCAGGATCATGTCTATTATTGATTGCAGCAAGAAATAGGGTACATTGAGTCTTTTGTCAATGGGTATCTCCTCTCCAAATCTCAACTCATGGAGGAGTCTAAATTGGTAGCCATAGATTATACTGAGCCTCCCCTCACAAGAGATATATTTGAGAATATGATAGCTCACCTCATTCCAAGGATAGGGGAGGCTTTCCCTTATTATCCCATTTTTGTCCTCAATTGGCTCTTCATCCCTTAAGAAAAAGTTTTTCTTTTCAAAAGTTCTTGCAGCCTTATCCTCCTTTCTCCATGGCATCCCTTGAGGAAGTGTAGTGATTTTGCTAATTACCTCAGGAGTAATTGTAATTGACAGTCCTCTTACCACAGTAGTAGCATTGGTTCTAGCCTGAGGGTTAAGTGCCATGGAAAATTCTTGAGCTACATCACCATCAATATCTTTGAGTAGCTCAAATAATCCCAACCAGTTATGCCTTTTAAATATTTCTACCACGGGGGGATGCAAGTGTCTCTTAGATGTCTTTGTGGGTTCCCTTCTGTTAAATACTCCTGTCATGTCTCTTCTATGGCTAGCTGGTTGTAGGGAGTTTGGTAGGTTAGCCTTATTGTTTCTAAGGTTACTTAGAGTTTAGAATATTGGTGGATGGCTACAATTTCTTTCTATCTCCACACAACTTTTAAATTTCACACAATTTTGTCTGAAACCCCAGGCCCACCGTAATCACTTAGAAAACTCAGTTTTTTTTTTTTTAGCTATCAATTCATAACACAGGAGATATGGGCAACCTACCTATCACTGTGATGTTGTGGATGAGGAGAATTTATGAGAAGTTGGACCCTAGGCACCCCTTTTCAACATTCTCTGTGAATTTCCAAGGATTCCTGTAGCTCCATGTGTTTCATGTAGTTGTTAATGTAGTTTTGTTTCCTGTAGGGTGGTTGAAATAGGTTTTCTTCCTTGATGCATCTCCAAGGTGGTGTCGATATTCTCTGATCTAAAAATGAACAAATGGTGCATGAGATTTTGGAATATTTTCTATTTATGGTCGTTTCCTTGGAGCGTTGTATTGGCTGGCAGTGTACGGGATTTCCTCTTTGGGACCGTTGGCCCAACGTTAGTTATCATGTAGCCTCCCCTCGTAATCATCACCCACTCTCACACAAATTAAATTGACCACCTTTTCAACTCATTCTCCTTGATGTGATATTACAACGTGTCATGTTGACTAGGAGTTCACTTTTTGTTTTCAAGTTGAGGGTGGTCAAGTTAACTGGCCACCTCCAGCTTACAAAATCAAACTTTTTCATATTCCTACACTCTTATGATATCATACTTAGGGAAGAATTCAGATGAGGTTCCATACGTATGCCTTCCTTTGCTTGGTTGATGCATGTTTCATGGTGGCTCTGTTGTGCTTCTTTTTGTTCAAGTAAGTGTTTTTTCTTGGCCACTTTTCTATATATTTCTTCATGTTGATGTGGTTATCTTTCTTATTGTTGTGTGAAGGTGCTTGGTCTTTGTTTCTATTGTTGAGCTCTATATAGGAGTCATAGTATTTTTAGGGGTGCTAGAGCTCTTTACTTGCATGGATGTTGAAGGAGAATGCATGCAGAAATTGTTGTTGTGAGAACATAAGCTACTACAAGGTTTCCTGTAGTTACTAAAGGGAATCCTGTAGCTTCCTTTTTTCATCATTTTTTGCTTTTTTCACTTGGAGGAGGAATGGGTGGTGATGTAGGAGAGGAAGGATGGAAATGGAGGAGATGGAGTGGTAGTTGAGTGAGGCCAATGATGGCATGACCCTTGGACTCTATTTTTCCTTTTTCTTTTTTTTTGTTTATTTTTTCATTTTTCTGTGGTTTTTGATGAACACAGAGGTTGGTATGGTCATGATTTGGTGTTGGGTGAGAGGTGGTGAGGTGTATGGTACCCTATTTCAACATATAATAGGCCTTCATCATCATTTTCCAATTGGACTTCCAAACCTGTAGTGTTTCAGGACATCCTGTAGTACTATAGGAAACCCTGTAGAAGTCAAAAAACTGCATAAAATTTGGTTTTTGATGCCTGGAAGTGAGGATGGATGATGGAGACATATTAGGCATGGGAGATATGAAGTGAATGGAGGAAGAATGGGGTGATGTTTTCTTGTTTTCCCTTGAACCCTGAGTCCTTTGTTTCCTTTAAAAACCTACAAAAATAAAAGAATTTTATTAGTGGGCAGTTTTGAGGTCCCTACCATGGCATTTTTCTTTTTTTTTTTCTTTTCTCTCTTTCTTCCTTTTTTTTTGAAAGACACAGGTCACCTCAAAGGAGGTTTTCAACTTGTTTTCCTGCCCTAGGTGCCTCAAGGGAGGTTTTCACCCAGGGATCTTTTTATTTTCCTTTTTTCACTCTTGGGATACCTCAAGGAGGTTTTCAACCCAAAAGTTGGCCTCGGGTGCCTCATAGATGTTTTCACCTAGGTCCTTTATTTTTTTTTCTTTTTTTTTCTTTTTTTTATTTTTTTTCATTTTTCATTTTTTTTCAAAAATAAAAACAATCTTCAAGAATTTGGTGAGTTGGAAGCTAAGACACTTCCAAGCACATTCACTTCCTTACTGATGGTATTGATGAACTCTTCCCTTGACAAAGGTATTTTATAGGCTTTCAATATGTATCCATTGACAAGAAAGGGGATAACTTCTTCATTAATGGTCCTTATTTGCACAGCCCCATTGTCATGGAACTTTTCTATCAGATATGGGCCCAGCCACCTAGTCATCAATTTTCCTTTGAAGTATTTGAACCCAAAGTCATATAGCAGAGCCCAATCACCTTCTTGAAAAAATTTGTCTTTGATATTTTTTTCATGCCAAACCTTTCTTTGTACTTGAATAACGTCTGTGTGTAGGAGGGCCTGCATCCCAAATTCATCTAAACCATTGAGTTGGAGCAGCCTCTCTTGTTGTGCCTTTGTAACATCCAAATCCAATTGTGCTGCCATTCTCAAAGTGTTGTACTCAAACTCAATGGAGAGCAAAGCCTTCTTCCCATAGACCAAGTCATAAGGGGTGAAGCCAATGGTTGTCTTCCAGGTTGTATTATAGGCCCAAGTGGCCTCCACTAGTTTGTCAGCCCAATATTTTCTACTGCTACTCACAACCTTGGTGAGAATTCCTTCCAATGCTCTATTAGTAACCTCTACTTTTCCATTGGCCTAAGGATGATAAGAAATTGACTTCTGGTGTTTGATCTTATGCTGCCTAAACAAATTTCCAATCAGGTGTGAGGTGAATTGAGCTCCCTGATTAGTGACCAGCTCTATAGGGTACCCAAACTTGTAAAATACATTCTCCCTTAAGAATCCAACCACTTTCTCTTCTGTTTCTACCTTGACAGCCTTGGTTTCAACTCATTTTTTCAAATAATTAGTGCATACAATTATTTACTTTTTCTTCCTCAATGATGGGTCAATGGGCCCAATGAAATCCATGCCCCACTTGTCAAATGGCTCAAGAGTCACTTGAGGTTGCAAAGGAATTTCATCCCCGGGAGTAGGCTTCCCCATTCTTTGGCATTGGTCACATTGACTAGTGTATGTTCTTGCATCTTGGTGGAGAGTGCGCCAGTAATAGCCAGCTTGCAGTACCTTGAAGGTTGTCCTCTTGGTTGCAAAGTGACCTCCACAAGGCCCATCATGAGACGCTGGGAGGATGTCAAATACTTCCTCCTCCCTGACAAATCTCCTCAAAATTTGATCTGGGCCTAGCTTAAAGAGATTGCCCCCAATCCAAGTGAATGGGGCTATCTTCTTATAATTATGTTTTTTCCTTGGAGGACAGATTTGGAGGGAACTGTGTAGCCACTAAGTATTTGGCTATGTCAGCAAACCATCGAGAGAGAATTGAAATAGAAAATAAATTCTCATCCAACAGTTGATCATCAATCATTCCTTCCTCACCTACAGGTAAAGCAAGTCTAGAGAAAAAATCAGTAACTACATTTTATCTACCAGGCTTATCAATGATAGTTAGATCAAATTGTTGTAATAAAAGAAACCATATAATAATTTTGGCATTCGCATCAAGCTTGTTCATCAAATATTCAATAGTAGCATGGTCAGTATGTACAAAGATCTGATAACCAATGATGTAGTGTCTAAATTTATTCAAGGAATGGACAACATCTAGGAGTTCTTTTTCAGTCACAATATAGTTCAATTCAGCCTTGGACATATTTTTGCTAATGAAATAAATTGCATAAGGAAAATTGTCATCTATCTGGCCCAAAGTTGTTCCTATAGCTTTGTCAGAGGCATTAGCATGGATTTGGAAAGGAAGAGCCCAATTTGGGCCTCGGAGTATGGGTGTAGTAGTCAACTTGTCCTTTAAGGTTTCTAGGGCCTCTTGGCAACTTTCTAACCAAAAAAATTCAGAGTCCTTGGCCAATAGTCCAAACAAAGGTGAGGCTACTTTGTTGAATTCCTTTATGAATCTCCTATAGTATCCAGCTAAGCCCAAGAAACTTCTGACATCCCTCTGCTTTTGAGGAGTAGGGACCCTCTTTATGATAGCAATTTTATTTGGGTCCACTTGTAGTCCTTCCTGGGATATTGATTGACCAAGAACGATCCCTGTATTCATCAAGAACTCACACCTTCCAGGACTAAGGGATAGGTTCATTTCAATGCACTTATTTAATACTTTCCCCAAGTTAGAGAGAGCCTCTAGGAAATCACACCCATAGGGAGTGAAATCATCCATATAGATTTCTACAGAGTCATGGACTAGCTCTGCAAATATGCTTAGAACTTCCCTCTGAAAAGTGGTAGGGGCATTACATAATCCAAAAGGAAGGACCCTATAAGAAAAGGTACCCCAAGGACAAGTGAAGGTGGTTTTATCTTGGTCCTTTGGGCTGATCTAGATCTGATTGTAACCACTGAATCCATCTAGGAAAGAGAAGAACTTCTTTCTTGCAAGACCATCCAAGACTTGATCAATGAAAGGTAGAGGGAAATGGTATTTTTTGGTGGCTTTGTTTAAATCTCTATATTCCACACAGATCCTCCATTTTCCATTATTCTTTGGGACCAGAACTAGAGGAGACACCCACTCACTATCTGAGATGGGGTAAATGAACCTTGCATCCAACAACTTTTGCATTTCTTATTTAATTATGTCTTTGAGGACTAAGCTCATTCTACTCTGAGGTTGGAACACTGGCTTGCATCCTTCCTTGATGTAAATGTGGTGAGTACACACCGAAGGATGCACTTTCTTCATTTCCTTATAACTCCAAGCAAAGGAATCCAGATGCTCTCTTAGCATGTCACATAACTCCTTTACCTGATGTGTAGAGAGAGAAGGGTTGATTTTCAATGTATTAGTTGGACCAGATTCTATCATATTAACATAGTAGGACTTGTGTCACCTAGGGACAAATTAGTCCAAGGGTTATCTTAAGCTTTCTTTACTAACTCATGAAGAGACATGGTGTTGGGGGGTTGATTCTGGAGGATTTGATTAATCAGGTCACCTTCATCAGGTTGCCCCCCTCCTATAGTAGCATCTACGGTACATATTGGGTAAGATATGGAAAATTAGACTTCAGCTTCCTCCTCCTCTTCCAACCATAAAGTTAAGTCATTCTCTAGAGATGGTTGAGCAGGAGGGTACAAGATCAATTGTTTGGACAAATGCCCATTTTTAATGGTCATATTCCAAGCCCTCCAACTTATGTAAGCATCAGCAGTGGTGAGTCATGGCCTTCCAAGGATGAGAGGATAACCATTGAACTTGGTCTTAGGTTGGAGAACTAAGAATTCAGTAGGGTATTCCCAAGAATTAATGGAGACCATCAGATCCTCAACAACTCCCTCAGGAGTTACTGTGGATCTATTTGCAAGCTGCAATATTATTGTGGTCTTCCTTAATGATCCTTGGAGATTCAGTTTAAGCATAGTCTCCTTAGTAATCACATTTATTGAAGCCCCAAGATCAATAAAGGTATGGGGGACAATGATACCCTCAATGTGCACATCTACCACAGGACTTCTAGGGTCTAGATACTTTGGGAAAATTACTCTCCCCAACATTAATTCAGACAATTGTCCAATGACATTAATGATGGGGGTATCTTTCTTTATCCTCCGAGGATTTTTGAAGCATTTCTCCTTCATTAACTTATTTTAGATGGGGACATCCTTGATAGCTTGGAGGAGTGGTATTTTAACACAAGTTTTTCAATTCACCCAGAAGTTCAGTCTCTTTTGGGGTGTGTTGGCTAGGATTGATTAGTCTCTCAAGAAAATGAGGTGGATTGGATTGGGGAACACCCTCTTCCTTTTCCTCTTCAAGCTCCTTAGGTGGAGATGGAGGTTGGTTATCTGGAAGCACTCTTCCAGACCTGAGGTTGATTTCTTAAATTTCCATAGCGTAGGAAGGGTAGGATGTCTCTCCACTATAGACTTGTTGTGCCTGCTTGTTATTCAAGTTCGGATTTCGCTGAGCAGGCATATGAGGTTGCTTAGGTGGAGCAAGGTGAAGGGGTTGTGGTTGAGATGGAGGTGGAGGCAGTAAGGTTGGAGATTAGTTGTATTGGGGCCTCCACCCCTGTGATGGTGTATTCCACTGAGGTTGTGGGGGAGCATATGGATGAAATGATTAAGTGGCAGGTTGGGAATGGTATTTAGGTGCAAAAGACCAGGGAGGAGGTGTGGTCCATGAAGGATGAGTAGGAGGAAAACAAGGGGGAATGGATGCATTTTGGTTAGGGTTTTAATATGAATAGGATGCCTCTTGCATGCCCTGCTAGTATGGTTGAGGTCCTTGAGGCCTCCTTTGGTTGATATAGCAGAGTTGTTCAGTCACACCTTTAGTTCCTTGATACAAAAATTTCAATCCAGGCAGAGAAGGGAACTTTTATGTGGAGTGGTTCTCCTCACAGAACAAGAAGATCTCTATAAGATTCAATTGACATTCATTTCTAGGGTGCCTCCTGGTGCATCTAGGGAAAAAGACAGCTAAGGCTCTTTATGCTCCCTCTTTCTTCCTCTTGACCTGTATGGTGTCCATTTGCAAAGCAAGGATATGCAGCATTTCACTCTTAAAGTCTTCCAACATGTTCCCAATTTCACTTTTGATGGATGTGTTGGAGGAGGATGAACTGGCCAAAGATTGACTAGCCCTACCCTTCTTTCTAGCTGCCCTAGAATTATTTTTGAAAATTGTCTTGATATCTTCTTAAGACAACTAGTAGATGTCCCCTCCCAATGACATGTTTAGGGTTTCTAGGAGATCTTCCCTGGTCCCTCTAAGAAGGACTAACTTGAGTGATTCAGGATCGAGGGTGCATTTGGCCCTTTCGTAACTGAGTTGGAACCTTTCCTCATAATCTTCGAAAGATTCATCATGTCCCACGGTCATTCTAAAGATTTTGTCTTTGGTGTCTTTGGACCTACAATAATCGCTATACTTGTTATTGAAGGCTTGTTTCATTTGAGCCCAGGTAGTGATGTTTTCCCCAGGTAAACCCATGAACCAGCGCAATGCTGCATTCTTAAGGGTGGATGAGAACAACTTCAACTTTTGGTCGTCAAAGGTATAATCATGAGTTCTACAAATGACAGCAAACTCAAACAAAAAGGTATCAGGGTCCTCTGAGGTTAAGCCATGGAAGTGAGGAATGGAAGAGGGGCTTATGTTTTTCATCCTAACATTTCCATTTGTTTCTCTAATGGGAAAAGCACCCTCAGTTCTTTTTTCAACTCCATTTCTATTTTGAATCCCATTTCTATTTTCAACCATGGAGTAGGTTGGTGGAATGGTTTCTTCTTCGTCTTCCCCAATAGGCTCTTCAAAGATCTCTGGTCATTCGCCTAATGGGTCCTCTAGCTCACAGCCACCGAATAAGAGGGAAGGTTTGTTGTTTGATGGTGTAGGGGTATTTGGCAAAAAAATTCCTACGTTGTCTCTACTCCTATGAGGCATGAAAGAAATTTGTTTTTTTTTTTTTCTTTTAGGTTTTTTTTCGAACTACTTTCAGAATGGAAAGAAAGAAGAAATTGAAACTATCTATTGAATGAAAAAAAAATGAAAGTAGGAATTGTATCTATTTACTAAATGTCAAATAAAAAGGAAAGCAGAAATTACATCTACCTATATACCTCCCTAGAAATGGTGCCAAAAAGTGATGAGCCCCAATGTTGTAGCAAGGATGCTGCAACTCCTAGGGTGACCAACTTTACTTTATCAACCTGGGGTTCATACAAACTTAGAGGTGACAGTGCTATATGCACAGCAAATGCAATAGTCTACTTTTGTCACTTCTCAAATCGGCGATAGACTACTAGGGTTGTTCGAACCATTCTTCTATTGACTAGAAGGAGAATGACTACTGACAGTGAATGTAAAGCTATCTTTGATGCAAAAAGTAAATGCTTGCCTATTTTAAGGAAATGAAAGTGTTGAATAGAAAATGCTATGAAATGACATGAAATTACCTAGCTAAGAATTAACACACATTAATTTGCAGAAGAGACCTAATTTAATCTTGCATTCTATCATCTAGCTATCTAGACTAAGTAGAAATGGAAATTATCCTAGCATTGTTCTAACTAATGTATGCGTGCACTAGCTAAATATTGAAGAAAATAGTCTTTTGGTTTTCAATTTAAAAATGTAAATTCTAAGCTAAACAAGTTGATCTTTCACAGGGCAAGAAGGTATGGAAAAACTAGTCCAAAAGGGCTATGGAGTTCAAGTTGAAGGCCTACCCTAGGCTCTGATCATCATTTCTACCCAAAAACAGTCTAAAACGGGCTGCTACAAGGTTTCTTGTAGTTGCTACAAGATTTCATGTAGTTGCTACAGGATTTCCTGTAGTTACTACAGGATGTCCTTATTTACTACAAGAAACTTAGCTTAAAGTTGTAGGAAGGTAGGGAAGGTGAAAGGAAGTGTTGGGAAGATGTATGATGGTGGAATAAGGTATGGGGAAGGTGCACACTACCCAAGGAACATCCCAACTCTTCAGGATGGTTGGATTTTCTCAATATGGTTGTCCACGGTGGCTACAAAACACAAATATGAATTAGTAGTTAGTAGGGTTGGGCGAGAGGTGGAGAAGACTTAGATGAGGCTAGTGGAATGAGTTCCTTACTGCATATCAGAAACTCCTGCAACAACACATATTCTTTTCTTCATTCATGCACAACTTTATGTAAATGTGGAAAAGATGAGTTGAATTTGAGAAATTGATTTATTGATGGCTAATGGCTTAAATCTATGGAATGGAATGCTTTCTAATCTACAGCAAACTCAAGAAACCAAAATGACAATTGCAGGTGCTTCTAAGAAATCATCAACAATGATCTACTCAACAAGAAATCCTAAGCTATGTAATAACCAAAAGATAAATTTGTTTTTGGGGTTGTGAGAGTGGGGCCCTCAAACCATGATCCCATGAGGGAGATGAGGATGAGGCCACTGTCACAAGATTTTCTGAAGTCTTTTCTTTCACTACTGTAACATTGATCTACTTCTCCAACTAATTGAATCAAAAATAACCAATCATTCAAAGACTTGTAAATTAAACAAAGCAGAGATAACTTCAGCAACTAATCTATGATTCTAATCTAAGAATACATGTACAAAAATAGGAACATCTATTGCTAGGGTTGGGCCCTAACCCAAGAGCTTCAACCCTCTGAGTCAACTCAGTGTTGGATCAAAGAAACCATTTTCATTATCATCAAAATTTCAAAAATAACATGAGAATAACAATCACAATATCTTAGCTCGAAATTGCCTCTTGGATAAAATAAAAAGTCGAATCCTAATGAGGCCCTAGGAATTCTTATTTATACAACTGAAGCTACAAACAGGTTCCTTTAAATTAGGGAGGCTTGGATCCCAAACATAAGATTGACTTGTCTTCAACTATCACTAGCTTAGCTGTCAATGAACTCGGTGAGCTTGGTTGCTTGTAACTCTGAGCTGATGAGATATGGTGGAGAAATATTCGAGTGATTGAGGAGTTAAGGAGGGAGACCCAATCTCCTAAAATCCCTCTTTCTTGTCTACTTTGATTTCCTGCACTTAAATTAGCCCAAAATTTCTCCAACTCCTACAATTAATGTGCATTAGGCCACATGACATAACATCTCACTTTTACCCTTCTCACTAAGAAAAATATAATAAAATATGTAAAGAAATGTGAGAAAAGTTGATTTTAATAAGCTAGAGAGTGGCATTAAGGCCCATATAATTTACATATTGAGGAGCCTCATCATGGCCTAGCAAATGGACTTCGATGGCAAGGGTTTTGTGTGGTTAACCCATAACTATGATGAACGAAGAGTCGAGGATAGAGATACCTATAATGCTTGTGAGAAAACTGCTATGTTGATAGTGTGCAACCTAGAAAATGGTCCTTAGTAGCAAGGTATTTGTGTGGTTGACCCATAACTGTGATGAACGAATATCCAAGGATATAAATACCATGTAATGCTTGTGGCCAACTGTGATGTTGATAGTGTGCGGCCTAGAAAATGGACTTCAGTGGCAAGGGTTTTGTGTGGTTTAACCATAACCATGATGAAATAGTTTTCTTGTCGATCTGCCTCATATAAATCTGGTGGCTTATCTATGTAAATTTTCACTATCCAATGAGATGTTGTAAAGGCTTCCTCCAAGTATTCAAGTTTCACATTTGTGATTCCCATCGTGTGATTCAATATTCCTACCATGACATTACCTTAGCACCAAGAGGGGTGTTTTTTCATAGTCATAAGTATGCTTCAAGATAGTTAACAAAGATATCCCAATCACCATGGGCACCCCTAGTTGCCAAATGCATATCTGGAAACATAGAACACCAAGCTCCAACATACTTGATCTGGATTGCAAATAGATAATGTATTGAGAAGTTTGATTCTTGAAGAATAATTACTAGATTTACCACAAAGACCAACGGCACAAAAATTCCAAACCATAAAAGGACCAAAGAAAACATAGTCCCAAAAGGAATTGTATCAGATGATTTCTTAGTGCATTGAAAATAAAGAAAATTTAGAAAAATAATGCCTTGAAATAGGATTCTTGTCTTTAGCATGTTTTCCCCCATTCCATGAACTTAAACATCTTATATAGATATGATTATGCATACTTATCAAACAAGCCCATAAACCATAATAGCAATATAACTATCATTAAACCTCCACAATTCAAAGGAGAAGGGAAACCAAGGACCAAAAATATCATTGTCACTAGTTTCATGGAAAAAATTGAACTCCAAATCCCACATACACACAAAGGAAGCTTGCATTGGTTAGGGCCCCAAACACATAAACATGGACAAACTTCCATATTGTATCCTCCTGAGCCTTATCTTGTGTTTCTAATTGTTTGTATTTTGAGATATCCTAACACAATGTTCGCAACCTGATTATTGCATCCATTCCAAAAAAAAAAAACAATCATCAATGAGTTGACGATGGAGAACCAATGAAGGTAAGTATCCCAATGTGATGCCCATTTCATAGGGATATCCTGAAAAATGACATCATAAGTGAATATAATTTCTTTGACTTTCACAACTTCTTGGGGCATCTTAGAACTTGACAATGTATGCTTGGTATTTGGATCGCAAGTTTTCAAATCAGGTTTGTCATTATCCCATGGTTGTTCACACTCATTCTTCACACTGTATGATGTGACTTTAAATCCAACTATGCATGCAAGGTCAATTTCAACATCCTTATGACACATCACAATAAAATCCAAATGATTGTGGTTGAATTGCTTCTCTTCTGAGCTCCATGTGTAGCTTGTTTTGAACGTAACCCGAAATCCATGCTTTTATGTAGTAAGACTACTTCCATTAGACCTATATTGATGGAAAATGGTTTTTTATGCTAAATAAGTAGAATCTGGGGTAGGATATAGGGAACTAGTCACAATTATCCTCTTTTATTTTAGAGAACGATAATGCATAATAGGTGGTCCCATGTTCAAATCCTTCCATAGTCATGAATTAATACTTACAGAAGGTTGTGGGATCAGAGGAGACAGTCTCATCCCATCGACTATACACAAACTCTGTTTATTTTCTAGAAATTCAGTAACAATAGTACGAAAAGGAGAATCTGCATGATTTGTAGAATATGAAACAGCCTCAAACCCATTTAACTTTTGGGGTAAATCTTCACATCCATTAGATTCTAAAACATAATCATTCCATGCAATTTATTTCAGAGAAAAATCTCCAAAGTTTTTATTTGATTCGAAGAGGCTATTGATGTTAAAACCATTTTCATTTATGTTTTTCTCTTGGACATTTCGTTTTCCCCACCCCAAAATCCAAAAAATATGATGAAGATCACCATAAGAATACTAACAACATATCATGACCTTGCAACCGTGGCAAGATGGGAATATCGGGCGAATGTTGTGAAGTGTGAAGACATGATACATTGGAATCCAAGGGAGATGATAAGTAGCAACGCTTTGTAGACATGGAAGTCAGTTTTTTCACAAACTTTTGGGTCTGGTCGCACTTGTGAAGATAGCATAAGTGTAACATCTTCATTTCTTGTTCGACTTGGTGGTGATCGTGTTCATCCGTGGATATGTACTATGCAATAAGAAACGTATATAGAATGAGCTCTAATGCAGTGGTAGGCTATGGGTGCTCCATTATCCATTACAAGCTAGTCATAACCACATGACGCTTCCAATCCTCCTTGAATGAAACTAGAGGGATTTGGTCATGGATATGCACCACCTAACATGTTGACACTACCCAAGCCAAGATAGTGATAAGGTGATCTAGTGGCCGAGTTTCTTGAACTTTGTCAAGATGCTAAACATGGAATTGTTGAAAATGGCACAATGCATATGTCCAGCTAGTGGAGGTGGATGAGAAACAAAATGGCACCACCTAGTGACTTAGTGTATTGGAAGGCTGATGACAAAAAATTCCAAGACTGGAGGTGCCGAAGCAATGGATGCATTCATTGTCAATGGAGTAGGTGTGAGTAGATCTTGTTGAAGAAGTTGTGGCCTCGGTATTCAAGGGTGTAAATACAAAACCCTTTCTTGGTGATGTTAATGGTCATCAACTGGACAAGCCACCCACTCTCCCTCGTGAATCCATGCATGATAACCACCAAGCCCCTTTTGTTCTTGCAGAAATTACATATGCATGTCACAAGCACCGTCGTGTTCATCTAGGTGGTGTTGCTACCTCCCATGCACAAAAATATGCACATTTACATGTAGGGAATGGGTCGAACCTTATCGTAGATCACAATCCATTATGCACCATAACCCATAAACCCTTTAAGAGAATTGATGAGAAAAATGGTCCAAACGGGTAAATAATTAGAAGTAATCCCTATTACAACATTAAAGGCCTCCCTAACACCCTTGGTGATGTTGATCTTATTCAACTAAGCCTATTTTACAAGAAGAATCGATTTAAGTGCCACAAAATATTTAGAGAAGGTGTAATTGTTCCCAGCAATAGCATGTACCTAGATGGTCGTCACATACCTAACCTGTTGTAATACCACTAATCCAGATCTTTGGGGGGGAAGATCTAAGAGATTTGAATGCCGGGAGGGAAGAAGAAAACGAAAAAAAAAACACAAATAAACATTTTTTTTTAAATAACAAAAATTAGTTCCAACTACATTCTGGAGGACGAAATTGTGCTTTTACAAAATGAGGCTTGTTATTTATAGCATTTTTTAAGTTACAATACCATGGGCCAATATCATGGATCGATGCCACTTTCCATTCAGATTACAACTAGATCTAGGTTATGAACAACGTTAAATTATTTTTATGTTAAATTAATTAATGCCATGTGTTAGTTTGATGTAAAACATGGAAAGAGTTACACACATGCTTCATATTGGATTGTAAAAAGTGCAACAAATAGTGTGTGTGTGTGTGTGTGTGTGTGTGTGTGTGTGTGTGTGTATAAAATGTTATGACAAAGCTCTTGTAGATAACCTCAAAAGAAATGAAATCGAATAAAACTTATTTCAATCATAAGGAATTGATTGAAATATTTGGATAGCTAAGTAAATTTAGGAAAGTTGATAACATTATATAAAATTATAGAAATGTTATCCTATATTGTTTTTTGACCTATGTTAAATTCCAATATGATTAACTTATATCATGTTATGAATAAGGTCTTGTAGATAATCTCAAAAGAAATAATATTGAATAAAACTTATTTGTTGTTTACACTTGACATATTTTAAAATGAATAAAACTTAATTCAATCCTATTTGTGTTTTTTAACTAAACCTTGAGATACGAAATTGATTGAAATACTTAAAAAAGTTGACTATGCAATGGTATATGGGTGGGTCACAAAATTTTCCATATATAGATTTTTCATTATAACATGGATGACTTTAGAAATCAAATAATGTATTTTTAAAATTGAATTATAATAACATAAATGTTTATTGCATTAAAAGACACTTTCTACAAGCCATTATGAAGCATATTTATAATTCTTTCTATTCTCAATATTAAATTGATACATGCTATATTTTAATTCATTTGAAGTATCAAAGTGACTTGCATCATAGTAAGATTGTACTTATATCGTGTTATGACTAAGCTCATGTAGATGACCTCAAAAGAAATAAAATTGAATAAAACTTATTTGTCGTTTACAAGACATCTTTTAAAATTGAATAAAATTTATTTCAATCCTATATGTGTCTTTTTAATTCAATCTTGACATAAGGAATTGATTGAAATATACTTAAAAGAGTGGGCCATGCAATAGTATATGGGTGGGTCAAAAAATCTTCCACATATATATTTTTAAAATTATAATATGAATGACTTTAGAATTCAAATAATTTATTTTTAAAATCATTGCAATAACATACATGTTGATTGAACTAAAAGCTATTTTCTACAAGTCAATATGAAGCATATTTGTAATTATTTCCATGCTCAATATTGAATTGATACATGATATATTTTAGTTCATTTTAAGTATCAAAGTGACTTGCATCATATTGATATTTTTCTTATATCATGGTATGACTAATCTCTTGTAGGACCTCAAAAGAAATAAAATTGAATAAAATATATTTGTTGTTTACAATACATCTTTTAAAATTGAATAAAAATTGTTTCAATTTCATTTGTGCTTTTTAATTGAACCTTGAGATAGCCAAGTAAATTTAGGAAAGTTCACAAAATTATATATAAATTTATAAAAATGTATATCATTAATTGTTTTTTTGGTATATTAAATTCAAACACATATGACTTAAATATCATGTTATGACTAAGCTCTTGTAGATAACCCCAAAAGAAATAAAATTGAATAAAACTTATTTGTTGTTTACCAAACATCTTTTAAAATTGAATTAATACTTATTTCAATCCTATTTGTGTTTTTTAATTCAACCATGATATATTTTAGTTCATTTTAAGTATCAAAGTGAAGATTGTACTTATTTTCGTAGTCTATGAAACTAGAAATCAAAATTGTTATATTTTTTAATAAAAGTTGTATTATAGAGGAAAAAATAAATAAATAAATAAACTAGAAAAAAAATTAACAGTCCCATAAAATGAAATTTAATGAACAACCATAAACAATATCAATAAGCATCTGTTAACTGAAATAATGAATGTATCAATAAACTGTCCATATGAAAATATATAAAAATTACAAATGTTACATGAACATCCATAAACTGAAATAATAAGCATCCATAAACTAAAATAATTTTCATGTCCATCCATAAATTGTCCATGTATGAAAATATACAAAGCTTATATCACATGTGAATGTGCCCTATGGAATGGGCCTGAAAATATTCAAACTATCCACTCTAAGTACCGCCATAACTCCTATGTGAGTTCCGCTGCACAAAGCAATCGTCCATAATCCAATACTGCAATGTAATGCATTCAAATTAAAACTAATTATATCATTATTTGTACAAAATAAAAAAATATGGAAATAAATTATTTTGAACCACATTTAATTTAGTGTGTTTCTATATATATATATATATATATATATATATATATATATATATATATACATACTAACCTCGCTCGTGTCAACCTTCAATCCATGTAGGATGGTGGTCTGATGAATCTAGGTTTGGTGCTCTCCTGCCTATGGCTCAAACATTGGGGCATGCATCGCCAATTCCTCTATACCCAACATCGCACTCTGCATATGGACCTATGTAAATAATGGAAAAGACAAATTATAATTAGTTTATGAATTAATTAACACACGTGTAACTTAAAAAAAAATTATTGAAATGTTAGGAATAAAAAAATTTACCTCAACTACTGGATGTGGTTGTACATAGTGACTCTCCTCAACATGAATTTTATGAGGTAGAGGTGGAAGTGGAGGTGGAGGATAATCCATGGAACATACACTGGTAGAGGCTACTCTGGCTAATCAACTGAACCTTAAGATGACCTAAGAAGCTCATCCATGTAGTTGTGTTGTTTCTACAAGTTATCATTAACTTATTAATATAAATTAAATTTATGTATAATTTGACGATAAGAGTCAAAAAAATTGTATATCTGTACATGGTTTGTGTCATGAGGTCCATGCACCCTCCTAGTGTCATGGATGGCATCACGACACATACATGCATATAACTAAAGCTGGTTAATGGGTAGACTCGCGAGATATGAATCATCATATAATGGAACTATCAAGTCATGAGGAAATCGTGGTGGTTTTCTCATCTCTCCTCGCAATGTGGCATGCACACTAGCCAATGCCATCTGCATGCTATATGCAAGCGTATGCAGCTTGGTCTCAATGCCGAGTTCTGATGGCTCCTCTAGCTTTGTCAGAAATACCACACTTTGAGATGGTACTAGAAACAATATCAGAGGTTTTGGTATATGCCTAGGCTCCTTACGAACCCCATCACAATCATTGGTACATCTCAAGCCAGGTTCATAAAATTTAGATCCGGTGTTGGTGTAATATGACCTTGTATGTAGCATGAACTTTGCATCTATATAATTTGTAAAGTAAAGGGTGATCTAGTCATGGTGGGGGAACTAGCCCAAGCTCCAATGAATCGATCATAAACAAAATGGGTTGCATCAAAATTTTGTTTGCAGTGTTGGATGCCTCCAACATGTAATAGGATCTCCTCGATGTGAAGTCCCAATTAGACCTCACACTATTTGGTGTAGGAGTCCCATCGCATCACACGGTATGGCCACCATTAGAAAGGTTTCAAAGATATGCCTTGGTTACAATCACACACAAGAGAACGCAACACCTCTTTGGCGCAGCGAGTATGTAAGCTTTGTGAGACACCCAATGTAAGGTTTACAAGGGGGACTTCCACGGCTAGTAAGGAAAATGAGCCACTGATTAGAAAATTAATAGTGTTATTCTAAAGGGGGACCAGGAAGGAAGAGAAAGGCTCGTTGATTACTTTCATATTACTCCACATAATAAACAACAATAACTAAAGCATAACAACTCTCATTCAGTAATAGCCATAGTTAATCAATGAATTAGTTCATTAACTTAGTATGTAATTAAAGAAACATTTACCATAAACATAACAAGAATAGTCCTACTATATCTATGACACATGTATGAAGAAGTGTTAGTTCACTGAGCTTCTGATTAAGAATGAAATATCCCAAGTATACTATTACATAGATGAAACACTATATCTGGTTGTGGAACATGAAGCCACAACTTGCTTCTCCAAAGAATGATCTATCTCATATGCATTACAAGATAAGCCAAGGCAAGACTCCAAGAATCCCAACCTTTAGCTTGAGTTATGAGGAGCTATTTATAACAAATAAAAATGACCTTTTGAACTTCCTCATGACTCTCCAACTTCTATGACTTCTCATATTCTATACATGACTTATTACATTCCATATGTGGCCTTTCATATTCCACATGTGTCTCCTAGAATTAATTACATACCATTTATTACATAAGACAAATTACATATGAGACACTGGCTATACAAGATAAAACTGATAATGGGACAAAGTCTCATCAAATTGATAAGTCATTTTCTTCCTCACGGATCTCATTTTTGATGTTTGTCTTTCATGCCATGAACTCTACCAAGATAGAATTTTGACCTGAACTAGAAAGTCCCCTATGTAACACATCTTCACCACCAGTGCCTCCGTCAAAATGGTCTTGGAGTTTGATTGTACATTATTCCATAGTCATTAAAGTTTCATATGATATTTGACTGGTGCAATTGCATCATGTAGAATAATGTCTTTGGTGACCTCCAAGGCTTCCTATTATTTTTCTTGCTTGATTTGTTCAATGTATTGCCTGATCTCTTGGAAAATGACTTCTCTACCTCTGATTGCTTCAAGTGTTTGTATTGAACGCATCCCATGTTTCTATGCAAGAGACTCAAAACCATTATGAAATTGATTATAAGAAACAATAGTTCTAATCGACTTTCACTAAGACACATGTAGTTCTGATCGTGGAGTCCCAAATGACTCTATTTATCTCGGTGGAAATCTTGTCTTTCCTTTCCAAATTTTGTAGAGAATCTAGGTACTTGGAATCCCACTCCTGAAGATGGTAAACTTCTCTATTTTCCACTTTCAGGAGTTTTACCACTGCCTATACTTTCTTCTGAATGCCAATGAGAGGAGCCACCACTTGTTGTAGAAGTATCATCTCATCATAAAGTCATGACATGGTGTCCTCCATTGGCCCTAGTTCCTCTAGCATGGATGACTACCAATATGTGATGTTGAGGCTCTGTGATAATAATTTTTAATTCTTCGCCGCAAGATGTTTTGCTTTTTGCTTCACCGCAGCAAGTTCTCTCCTCAGTCTAGCATTCTCATTCAACAAGTATTCATAATTATATTGTGTTGTTGCAGCAAAATCAACATTTGCCTCCATGATTTCTCTAGGGTTCCTTATAGTGTTGGCAGTTATCACCTTCTCTGTAGAAACCAAGACTGGATTTTAAGGATCATTCAGGATGTATCTATGCCTCTATTTCACAATCCTAGTCTTGAGTTGATCAAATGTTACACTCAACACATCCATGACTCTATCTATGGGTGGAGGTGTATTTCCCATTTATATGAATGGAAGATGACCACCTTAGAGGAGAGGTTCTTCTGGATAGTCTAGTTCATCATCAATGGGTTGGATGGTATACTCTTCCTCCAACTCTTCTTCTATCTCGTGACTCAATTGTTCTTATTCTAGTCTCTATGGGCCCGAGCATCTTCTAGTATGTCTTCATATCTTCTCCAAAATAGGTGGCAAGATTACCGCCACTCTCACTATGAAGCACAAGATGAGTGTCATCCATGTGTGTGACAATTCAATCACCTGTACACAAGGGATGACTAGGAATATGCATGTGATCCTATGCATTCTGGACCTCTTAATATTGATATATTCTTGCATGTCTTCCAAGTTCTCAGCAAGCTTCTTTTGCATAAATGTTTCTTTTATATTTCCCCATGTGACCTCAATAGACTTATCAATGAAACATTGTGTGTCTACATAAATGAGGATGGTTGAATTTGTTACTTCAACTACTTCCTTAGTTTTTTCCTCTAAAGTTTCTTTGGAGGCAACTATGCTTTTAGAGGGACACATGGTTCCAACAAATGATGAAAGGGTGACAATACTTGTAGCTCGAATTCTTGTTTGTGGCGGCACACTCATCATGATAAGATTAGCTTATGAAACTAACTATGCAGCAACATATTGGAAAATTATGCACAAAGAGACATCAAATGAAACTGAACATGTAAATCTATCAATGTTAGTAAACAATCACTTGCATGTGTGAGAAAATAGGCATGCAAAATACAAGGGTGCATCTTCAAAGCACAAAGGGAGGTCAAGAATCATTTAGGGCTTTGCAGTGCACTCATACACTTAAGCAATAGAAGAAAACCATCAAGGGCACACTAGCACACTCAGAAGGGACGAAGGAGTGGGATGTATGGCCTCCAGGCCTTCACAGTGCACTCATGTGCTCAAGGAAAGAGGGAGGTCACATTGGCACACTCTGAAGGGATGAAGGAACATGTATTTGGGCCTTCAATGTGCGCTCATGCACTCAAAGGCTAGGAGGGTGCACTAGCGCATGTTGAAGAGTTTAAGGGAGATCATTCAAGTCTTTGAGGTTCGCTCATGTGCTCAAGGGAGGTTGCATTAATTTTTGATGAAGGAGTGTGCTCAAGAGGGAAACCTAGCCATTCTGGGTGCATTTTTCAAGGATGACAGGACTTTGAGTTCTAGAAGTGCACTCTGCCTAAGGATAGCTCAAGAACAAGTTTGACAACAATATTTCATAGTAGAAATGAGGAGAAGAAGGATCTACAAGCTTTTATGGATGCTGTCGCAATCTTGGTCGAATGTGAAAGGTTAAGGAATGTGCAGATTTTCTGCATGTGACAAGAAATTAACACTTACATAAAAAATATTGAATAGAAACTCCAGTAAATAAACATAAAAACAAAGAAACACTAGCAAGAAGATCGACAATGAATTCATGAAAGGAAATGAATGGATTCAACATGCAAAACTTACTTGTAACGCAGCTTGATGAAAATTTTCTTGGTCCATAGTTGTGTGTCCAACCCACATGAGAATGATTATGAAACTGAATGATTAGCTAGGTTAATTTAAAAGGGTTTACTTCCAAAATTGTTTCATGCATGATTGCCACTTGTCGACAAGTGAAAGGATTAGTTAAGGGAAGTTTAGTGGGCTCCTATTTTGTAGGATTTCACCCACATGCAACAAAGAATCTCATGCATACATCTAGGAAGAGCGCATGTCTTCAACATGAAGGAGTGCACTCAAGGAGGGTGCAATTGATTAACATGGAGTACACTCAAGGAGGGCACACTTCTTCAGCCTCAAGGAGTGCACTCAACACAATCACATGTCTTCGTCAACTTGAAGTGTGATTTTTCCTTAAAGGGCGCTTGTCTTGATTTTGTTTTTGCTTTTTTTTTTGTTTTTATGTGCTTTTGAGTGCTTTTCAAGTATGTGCATGGCGAAAAGGCTAGTTTCTAAGTCAAGAAATCTCATGAGTCCACCTAACCATGGGCTAGATAACATAAGAGCTTCTAAAGGTTAGGTGATGAAACTTAGGAAACATTGACTTAGGAGGATGTGAAACTATGAGAAAACACACAAATAACAAATCAAAAATCATGACAACATTAGGGGACTTGAAACAACAGTTCATGTAGGCTCCAAAATTGACTTAGGCAAAAAATTTGGAGGGTCGTTGTCGTAGCGACAACACTTGGTGACACACTAGGAGAACCCCAGCTTCTCTTAAATGGTTTTATTTAGTACAAAGCCTCAATTCTTCAATACGTGTTGATTCAATCAATGAGTTATCTTTGATCCCACTCTTAACCAATTAAGATACAGTCTTCCCAACTTCACTACTCGGTTTAACACAACATTAAGCAAGAAATATCATTATCATGTTGATGTAAGTAAGGGTAATATAGTATGGCAACTTAAAGCAAATAGAGTGTTAGTTTTACATCTTTGGCATTGTTCCGTTTCCAGCAGGCCTGGACAGTACCCTGGTGGAGTCGCTTCAAGAACACAAACGTTGCTTTGCTACTAGTGAGCTTGGACAGTACCCTGGTGAAGTCGCTTGCTTCACCTCCCTGCGCAGGAATAATTTCTCTTATTTCACCCTTTATTTTCTTTCTTTTGCATAAGAATGTGCATAGGCACTTATTATTTTTCAACGAGTAGAAGAACGATCTTGACTTATTGAGAGAAAAAGAGGTTGTTTGTGATATTCCCACATAGCAATATTGCTAAGGGGAAATATCTATTTTGCCAATTTTGTTGTATTTTGAACTTACACTTAGAAAAAGTGGGTTGTGGGACCCCACTTGAGTTTTTGGAGCTAAGGCAAGGGCCCAACTTAGGAGAAAAGGGAAAATCAAATCGTTAGTGGATGGTGGGGACCACTCCAAGGAGGAAATACGGACTCCTCTTGGAAATACGCATTCCTTGGAGTTAAAAGATGAGGGATTCGATGGTTGGGACCCACATGGGAAATTATGAGGGACAAGGACAAAATAGGAGGAACTTATTTTGGGCATATTTTGATCATTTGAACACTCACCTTGACTAGCATGCTTGAGCTAGAAGCCAAGTCTTTATGTGTTGTTGAGCACAAGGGATTTTTAGGCGAGAATATCACCCTTGCTTCGGTGGACCCCAAGTACCAACCCTAGCATGGATTATCCATCAGCTTCACATCGATTCGGGATCATTACAGTTTGCTTTTGGAGAAGGTTCAACAGAGATTGTGTGCGCCTATGCAGTCTTACTTTGTGCCACACGTGGGACACAAGGAGGACAAGGAATTTGGGGCTAATTTTGGGAGAGAATCATGGGGGGGAGGGGTTTTGTTGAGCCATTTTGGGGGCATTTAGCAGCATCGTTTACAGGTGGGTCGAAATACCCTGCAGCTGGAGGAGCTAGGGGAAATTGGGACAAAATTCAGAGGTCAACATTTGGAAAATTCCTTTGTGGTTTTTTGTGGGTTATTCGAGGAGAGCCTGGGTTTAATTTCCCATAATTTCCTGAGCATCGAAGGAGGCCCTAGCAATCATTTACTGTATCCAGCAGCATAGTTTCCTTGGAAGACTGCTGCAGAGCCATAAATGGATTAGCCAGCAGCACTTGGGGACTTGTTTTCATCACTTGGACTTTTCTATCTTACCTTGAGCAAGCCCAAGTGCACACTTTCCAAACACTAAATTTTAACCCCGTGATTTTATAATAAAATGGCTCAGGGCAACGTATTTTTTCGCTTAATTCATGGTGTATGATCTTTGTACAAATTTCATGTGTGTTTTGGCTATGTTTTATTTGTTTATCATTGTAAATTTCCTTTAGTAATATTACAGTGGTATCAGAGCTCATAGTCTTGGCTCAGCCTGTGGGAGCAGTATCAATCTATGACACCAAAAAATCAGTAGAACGTGACTTACCGAAGGCAGAGGTACAGGAACAGAGAAAGGCAGTTGCAAATTACCCGAGATCCAGTGACAGTTGAATCAGAGGTTGAAAGGCCAAACATGGGGGATAGTAAGGGAGACAAAAGGAGTAAAGAGGAGGATTTTTTCCAACCCCTTCTAAAGGTCATTCAAGATTTGTCTAAGGGTATTGAGGAGTTGAGGCAACAAACTTGTAGCAACAACAAGGGAAAAGGAATTCAAGGGGAGTTCCAATTTAGTGAAGGCTCTAGCACTTCGGAGCACTATGGGGCCCATGGCCCCAACGGACCACTCATTCCTAGTACAACACCCAGATCCACTATCCCCGCGTTTTTAGTATCATGTGCTGGAGGGTCACAAGGGAAATAGGAGATGCCCATGGGGGACTTTTTTGTGGAGTATTAGTCTTATGGGCCTGACTTTAGAGAGGTTATTACCTTCAAGTACTTTTTCCAGCTGAAGGGTAACAATAGGGGAAGGGGCAAGGTGGAGGAAGCTACGCACATGGTATCGAATTGTAGCACACCATGGTGAGATTGTTCCTCTCAACTTTTGATGGTTCATCCCAAAGCTTAGTGAAAGCATGGGTTGAGAACTTGGATGTCTACTTCCAACTCAATCAGATGATAGAAGAGGAGGAAATTAAAATTTCCACGTTTCATTTAGAAGGGGAAGCCCATGACTGGTGGTTCCATGGGCTAACCATGATGGGGCATGCAGGAGTGACAGCCTATGAGGAATTCACTAGGTGGTTGTTGGAGCATTTTGAGAGGATACACCCGGAGGAGAACTTTGGGGAGTTGATAAGGCTCAAACAAATAGGGAGTGTTGAGACCTACATCTCTAAGTTTCTAGGGTTGTTAGTGATGGTTCCTGATCTATCAGAGGCCAGGAGGGTTTTCATCTTCATAAATGGGTTAGCAGAGCCGTTGAGGGGATTAGTGAGGTCCAACAAACCCACCACCTTGCAGGACACAGTGGGTAGAGTTCGAGACTTAGAGGATGCTCTACCCAGGTCCAGAGCACTGATATCACCTAGATAGGGTTTCCAGCAGAGGGGGAGAGACACTAGGGCCCCACCACCAAGGGCCAACCAGGGGTGTGGACAATTGGATGAGGAGACCTAGAGAAACCTCCGAAGGAGGAAGATATGCTTCACTTGTCAGGAACCATGGGAACTAGGCCATAGATGCATAGCGGGCAAGGCCCGTTACATTGAGGTATTTTCTAACAGTGACCAGGAGGACGATGTAGAGCTAGAGGCAGGTGGAGATGACAGCATGGCACATGTGGAGAGGGAACCACCCCCACCACCATCATAAGGGTGAGATCCCTTCATACCATCAGTAGGTGTCCTTGCATCTTTACGTGGGGTACCCAAATTTTTTACTTTGAGGATCAGGGGCATTGTCCATGGGTAACATGTGCCATTTTTGGTAGATAGTGGGGCCACCCATAATTTCATTGATGCCCAGATGGTTCAGAGGAGGGGAATCACAACCGAGGAGTTTCACAGATACTCAGTTCTTGTATCGAGAGACAGAACCATGCATTGCACGTATTATGTTCCCTCTTTGACAATGACCATGCGGAACTATTCAATGGAGGATCACTTTTTTGTGGTGGATGTGCTAGACACTAATGTGGTGATGGGTGTTTAGTGGCTCTATTTTCTTAGTCGAGTCACTATGGATTGGAGGAAGTTGGAGATGGAGTTTACAGGGTCAGATGGAAAATTAGTTGTTCTTAGGGGTATGCATTCTTACCCTCCACAGACCATCTCAACACATAGGATGGAGGTTGATTTGAGGCAAGGTGACGTTGAGTGGGTGGTGGATTTGAGGAATTTTGAGGTTGTGGGTCAGCCCTTGCCACCACATCCTGACGTATATTCCATATTAGATTGGTACCCGTTAGTGTTTGGAGACATACCACGGGGGCAAACACCTAACCAAGGATTTGAGCACATGATTAAGTTAGAGCTGAGGGTACAAGCTATGATTACCACCCCATGAAGACATCCCAAGGCTTATAGGGATGATATTGAGTGAGCCATTCATGATTTGCTGGTACTTGGGCATATTAGGCCTAGCTCTAGCCTTTTTGCTTCATCACTTGTCCTGATGAAGAAGAAGGAAAAGGCATTATGCATGTGCATAGATTATTGGGCCCTCAATAAGAAGACCCTAAAGAATCGCTACCCCATCCCATGCATAGATGAGTAGAATAATGAGTTGAGAGGGGCCAAGTTCTTCTCCAAGATAGACTTGCATTGGGGTACCACCAGATCATATTGAGGGACCAGGACATCCCCAAGACGGATTTTAGGTGTCACTATCGGCACTTCGAGTTCCTGATTATGCCCTTCGGACTAACCAACACACCTCTCACTTTCCAATCTTGTATGAACCACATATTTCGTAGGCAGTTGCGGAAATTTGTATTAGTGTTTTTCAATGATATTTTGATCTATAGCAGGACCTAGGAGGAGAACTTGCAACACTTGGAGGTGGAGTTGTGTATTTTGGAGGAGTAATAGTTTTACGCCAAATTGTCCAAGTGTTAGTTCAGATTCACGAAGATGCTCTATCTAGGGAATATCATTGGGGAGGACAATGTGAAAGTGCATGAGGAGAAGATCAGGGCCATCCAGGACTAACCAGTACCGTAGAATGTGATAAAGTTGAGGGGTTTTGTGGGTATATGTACCTACTACAGGAATTTCATGGAGGACTTATCCCAGTTGGCAGCTCCCCTCACCGATTTGACAAATAAGGGGGTGTTTGAATGGCCATCTCTTCTTGAACAAACTTATGTTCTTTATGCCAAGTTTTTTTAGTAGGTTTCAGATGATCAATTGATCATTAAGGAGATTAAATTGTGACGACAACTGATCTTCAAAAGACTAGTTTCATGAAAAATTCTAAAGAACAAGACCACGATCATAAGAATGACATTTCCAGAAACTTACAAGTTCTTGTAACTTCCTGTAAGGGTTTAATGGTTTGATATGCTGCATGACAGATTACCAAATTCGAAGAGCTGGGGTTTGTTCCTAAATGTACAAGGATGGTGAAATACCTATCCACACTTGAATTCAACTTCTATAACTGGCTGGTCAACGCTGGTCAAACTCAACTATTTTAGCAAAAAGTCCATAATTAAGGAACATATTTGCCATTTTTGAGATTTTGCATGCCATAATTCACTTTTTCCTAGCAAGATTCATTATCCATTCCTCACAATCCGCATACACTTCATTACATTTTCATCAATCCTAACCCACCAATAAAAGCAACGAAGCTCATTTACAAGCCTTTTTTTCCACTTTAAATAATCATTGTTAGTTTCCTTTTTCCTACCCTTGCAAATAAAACCTTGCTTCCATACACCATTGAGTCCATAGTCCTTGAGTTTAAATATTATTCTAGAAACACCTTGAAGCTTGCATGCTTTAAGGGCAAGCTATCATGTCGATAAACAAGGGAATACATCAATGTCCCTTGTTCATCGGATCTTCTAAGTATTTGACAACAACAAATTCACTCGTACTTAGAAAGATGTGTTCGAGGCATCTTGACTCTCATCCACATCAAAGATGGGAGATCTCATGTTGACTAGTAGCATCCATCAATGGCCACTAAGTTAACAATTTCTTGTTATGTTTGACACTGAAACATTTATTCACATGACAAGGATTGTGCCAAAGAGCGTTGAAGACTTGAAGACCAATGATTTTGTAGCAGAGGAAGCAGATTTACTTTCATTACTTTTCAGTTTTTGATGTAAATGACTTGAGGACAAGTCAATAAATAAGGTTGGGGGGAAGTGTAAATTCTAAATTTTGTATACCTTCCAAGCCTTATAAATTTTCAGCCGCATTCAGCAGCAAATTCCGAACATTCAACAGAAGATCCAACAGCAGATGTAGCAACAATAAAAGATTCACTTTTTCGACTTCATCCACCATTTTCATAGCCAAGTGAAGAAGATTGATCAGAATTTTGTAGCCACACATGCACAACTCTCATCCATTTTTGAAAGGGTAATTTGAGGTATGAGATTTTCTAACTTTTAACCATTTAATTCCTTGAAAGCTAGAATGATAATTTTTGGAAAATGTTAGGTCCCTATAATACTAGTGATTACCCCATTACTATTGTAGTTGTATCCCTTATTAATATTGTTGTGCCCCTATTGTCCCCATATTGTTATTACTGTGCCCCTTAGAATCCCTCTATTGTTATTTTTGCGCCTTTATATTATTATTGTTAGGTCAGTTGGGTTATATTGTGACTCCTTAAACTCCTATATATAGAAAGGAGATTTTTTCATTTGAAACATCAAAGAATCATTCATTTGTGTAATGTAAAGGAGGTTGCCCCTTCGAAGAGGCTGAATTCTAAGGCATTGATCTATCTTTTCTATCTTTTTGTGAGCTGGTTTCATAACATTTGATATCAGAGGTTTTGATTCTAGGGTTTTGCTGCTCCAAATAGGTCATCGTGGCATTTTCGCTATAACTTTTTTCTACGACGTTTTAGAAGCGAAAAAAAAAAAAAAAAAACAAAAAAACAAAAAAACAAAAAAACAAAACAAAACAAAACAAAACAAAAAACAAAAAAAAACAAAACAAAAAACAAAAAACAAAAAGCCATTTGAGACGAAATTGCACTAAAGCTTGGGTCCGATTGCGGACATATGATCTAAGGAAGTTGGTCTTTTTGCATACTTTTGAATTAAATTCCAAACAGGTGACCTGGGAAAATCGCCATAACTTTCTCTCTGAGCATTGGATTGAAATTTCGTAAGAAGGTACAGAAAGAGAACGGACTATAGTTTCTTGTATGTATTTTTTAGAGCCAAAGGTCGAAACAAGGACATGTGGGACGTTGTACAAGTTCGCTCTACTGAACTAGTCTATAATTAGGTCACTATGGGATATTTGGCATAACTCTTCCTTGTAGAATCCAATTGGGATCAGTCTGGTGGCATTGGAAAGAAGACACAGAGGGCTACTGCAGGTCGCAATTTCAGAACTGGATGATCCAAAATTACAGAGATACATCAGAGGCAATATCGAGCTCCTACAAAGTGAAAAAAGGTGTGTAGATTTTTTTTAAATTTTAGCTTAAGCTTGGTTTGAAAAATTATTTTGAAGGAATTCAAAGGGCATAGTAGAGAACTATATCAGTAACTGATGCCCCGAGGAAAGAAAATGCAAACACCTAGTAAGCAACCTGAAAGCTCTAGCATGACTCATGAAGAAGAGGAAGAAATGCCAGATGATATATCAAAATTACAAGACCAAGTGCAACAAATTTCACTGTCACAAAAGCTAACAGAAACTAAGATAGATGGCATGGAATCTAAGATAAAGGGCGTGGAAGCTAAGATGAATGGCGTGGAAGCTAAGATTGACTATTTGAAGATAGATTTGACAAATTTTCTACAAGAAATACTTACTAATGGTGAAAGGGTAGTAAAGAAAACTCATGGTGCGAACAAAAGAAATGTTAATCATGATTTCATAGACTCTAATGTTGGATCGAAGACCCACCATATTCCAAAAATCGATATGAGGAAGTTTGATGGCAAGGATCCCGCAACATGGGTATTACAGATGGAGCAATTTTTCGATCTCAATAATGTGCAAAACACACAAAAGTTACGTATTGCAACTTTATATTTAGAACCAAATCAGTTTGTATGGTATCAATGACTTTTCTCTCATAAACAAATTATCACTTGGGAAATTTTTACGAAAGAATTGACAGCACATTATGAGGATACAAAAAGCAACACTTTTTTTAGCCAATTGATAAGTCTCAAACAAAAGGGTTCAATAATGGAGCACATTGAGGAGTTCCAAAAATTGAACATAAGGGTAAAAAATATTCCAGAGGAGCATAGGATTGATGTGTTCATAGGGACTTTAAAGGATAATATCCAACATGATGTTCGCCTTTGGGAACCCGATTCATTAGAGAAGGCATTCAGGTTAGCAAGAAAAATGGAAAGCAAAATTATGGAAACCAAGAAGTATACCACTCACAACTATAAAGATGGAAGTATTGTTGCCCCTAGTCTTCCACAACCTATAAGTTTGACCCCACAACAATTGGAAGAAAAAAGAGCAAAAGGGCTTTGTTACAGTTGTGATAGAAAATACACTGAAGGTCATAAGTGTGCTGAGAAGAAATTATTCTACATAGATTGTGAAAAGGAAGAAGAAAAGGAGCAAGAAAGGTCAAAAGAAGAGGATATACTCCAGGAACAAAGCCTAGATAAAGAAGAAATGAATCCGACCATATCTTGTAACAAATTGGCTAGAATTACCACACCTCAAACCATCAAGATAGAAGGACAAATTAAGAAGAAAAAGGTAATAGTGTTGATTGATTCAGGAAGTACCCACAATTTTTTTCATTGTAAGGTAGCAAAAGAATTGAATTGCTTCTCATATCCAGCACCAGAGTGTCAAGTGATGGAGGCAAAAGGAGGAACAATAAATTGCTCTGGAAAGTGCCATAATATCAAACTATCCATGGGAGAATGTATTGACTAGCCCAATGCTTTCCATTCCAATGGGAGGTGTTGATGTTGTACTAGGAGTCCAATGGCTACAATCCTTGGGTACAATAGCTTTTAATTTTCAAGAACTTTTCATGAAATTTTATGCGCAAGGAAAGGAAGTTGAATTAAGGGGTATTGCAGGGAAACCATGAAAGATAATCAGCTCTAACAGTATGACAAAGCTTCTAAAAAAGGAACAAAGAGGTGGAATATCTGGGTCATATTATATCTCATGAAGGAGTTAAGGTAGACCCTATCAAAATTAAGGCCATTAGGGAATGTAAAATCCCCACATCCATAAAGCATCTGCAAGGATTTCTCGGGTTGACAGGGTATTATCGCAAGTTTGTTAAGAATTATGGGAGAATAGCAGCACCTCTAGCAACATTATTGACGAAAGATGCATTTTCATGGACTCCAAAAGCAACAAGGGCCTTTGAACAACTTAAAGAGGCAATTTGCCAAGCACCGGTCTTAGCTACACCGGACTTCACAAAAACCTTTATTGCGGAATGTGATGCTTCAGGAAATGGAATTGGTATTGTTTTAATGCAAGATGAAAGACCCATTGCTTTTGAAAGTCGTCCAATCAAGGGAAAGTTTTTACACAAAGCTATTTATGAGAAGGAAATGTTGGGAATACTACATGCACTTAATAAATGGCGACCCTACCTAATGGGAAGACACTTCAAGGTAAAAATGGATCATGATAGCCTTAAATACTTTTTAGAACAAAGATTATCCTCTAAAGAGCAACAAAAGTGGGTCACAAAGATGTTGGGTTATGACTTTGAAATCATCTACAAAAAAGGGAAGCAAAATGTGGTGGCAAATGCACTCTCAAGAAAGGATGAGGATGTGGAAGCATTGTTGTGCGCCATTTCTATTATCCAACCGGATTGGATAAACGAAGCAAGGGAGGAATGGAAGAATGATGAAGAAGTGTGGGCACTTATTCGAAAGTTGCAACAAGATTCCAGTACATCTGATACATTTAGCTGGAAAAATGATTCGTTATGGTACAAAGATCACTTATACCTCTGTAAGAATCCCCAACTCAAACAAAAGATTCTTATGGAATTTCACACTTCTCCCTTAGGAGGGCACTCAGGATTTTTAAAAACTTACCACAGGGTTATGAAGGAATTTTTTTGGGATGGCCTTAAATCAGATATTCAAACGTTTGTGGTGGAATGTTTGGTTTGCCAACAAAATAAAGTTGAAACAATTAAGACCCCGGGTCTATTATAACCTTTATCCATTCCAAACCAACGTTGGGAGGAGGTTTCAATGGATTTTAGCACAGGTTTACCCAAGTCTGAGGGAAAGAGTGTCATCATGGTGGTAGTTGACAGACTTACCAAGTATGCACACTTTTGTGCATTATCACATCCATTTAAAGCTAGTACAGTTTCTACTGCATTTATGGAAACAATTCAAAAGCTACATGGAAACCCAAAGATTATTCTAAGTGACAGGGATCCCATTTTCACTGGAAATTTTTGGACAGAATTATTTTCTTGTCTCAGTACTCAGTTAGCTCATAGCTCATCTTATCATCCTCAATCTTATGGGAAAACTGAGACAGTAAACAAATGTTTGGAAGGATATCTTTGTTGCTTTGTATTTGATAAACAAACACAATGGGTCAAATGGTTGCCTCTGGCTGAATGGTGGTATAACACTTCTTTCCATACAGCGACAAAAATGACCCCATTTATGGCACTTTATGGATATCAGCCACCATCCATCACATCATATTTAAGAGAAAATTCTAAGGTTCAAGCAGTGGAACATCACATCAAGCATCAACAACAAGTCCTCCAACTCTTAAAGGATAACCTCATGCTAGCGCAGAATAGAATGAAACAACAAGCAGACCAACATCACAGCAAAAGAAGTTTTGATGTAGGTGATTGGGTATTCCTACGACTAAAACCATATAAACAAATGTCCCTCAAGCAAGCTAAGAAGGATAATAAATTATCACCAAATTATTATGGTCCGTACAAGGTGTTGCAAAAGATTGGTACTATGGCATACAAATTGGAGCTTCCTGCAGCTTCTTGAGTGCACCCGGTTTTCCATGTTTCATGTTTAAAGAACGTTATAGGCGACAAGCTCCCAGTTCAAACAATATTGCCAGAACTTGACGAGGAAGGAAAAATTATATTGGAACTGGAAGCAGTCAGAGAAACAAGAACTCGAGAGCTACGAAATCGATCAATTTTGGAGTATCTCATCAAGTGGAAGAACTTATCTGCTGAAGATTCCACATGGGGGGATGATAATTTTATGCAGAAGCATCCAGAACTACTCAAGCATTGAGGACAACACTTTTTTGAAGGAAAGGAGCATGTTAGGTCCCTATAATACTAGTGATTACCCCATTACTATTGTAGTTGTATCCCTTATTAATAGTGTTGTGCCCCTATTGTCCCCATATTGTCATTACTGTGCCCCTTAGAATCCCTCTATTGTTATTTTTGTGTCTTTATATTATTATTGTTAGGTCGGCTAGGTTATATTGTGACTCCTTAGACTCCTATATATAGAAAGGAGGTTTTGTCATTTGAATCATCAAAGAATCATTCGTTTGTGTAATGTAAAGGAGGTTGCCCCCTCGAAGAGGCTGAATTCTAAGGCGTTGATCTATCTTTTCTATCTTTTGTGAGCTGGTTTCATAACAGAAAAACTTCCTTTTCTCATTCCATAAAACTACCAAAACCATCAGTTTGGGGGGAGGATACATTTACAATCATACTTTGTCACATTCATATTTTTCCATATTCATATATCACATTCTAAAACCCACATACCTTCAAAATATATTCACTATTACATGAGCATATAAATGGCTTTGTAAAAAGTACTTAAAAGTTAATTGGATGCCAACACAATCATGGTTGTCACATAAGAACCAACCATGATGCATTCCAACAAAAATACTTTGCAATAAAAATCACATTATCATTATGCAAAGATCATACATTGAATGCAACAAACCAAATATGGTTGAAACACAAGAACCAACACACTTTGAACACACTTTGCAAACATTAGTGAATGGTATCATGCAAAGCTTAAGCCAAAAAGCTCAAGTATCAAAAGTAATGTAATAGATTGCATGAGGACATGCAATACCTTCAGTTTGGAGGTATGTTGGGCCTAAGAATTATCTTTAAAATACATCCACTTTCACTCCATTCACACATTTTCTCACCTCTATTCCACCACCATGTCACCATGTTGGGTCCCTATAATACTAGTGATTACCCCATTACTATTGTATTTATACCCCTTATTTATATTTTTGTGCCCCTATTACCCCCATATTGTTATTTCTGTGCCCCATAGAATCCCTCTATTGTTATTTTTGTGGCTTTATATTATTATTGTTAGGTCGGCTGGATTATATTGTGACTCCTTAGACTCCTATATATAGAAAGGAGGTTTTGTCATTTGTATCATCGAAGAATTGTTCATTTATGTAATGTAAAGGAGGTTTCCCCCTCAAAGAGGCTGAATTCTAAGGCGTTGATCTATCTTTTCTATCTTTTCTTGAGCTGGTTTCATAACATTTGGTATCAGAGCTTTGGATTCTAGGGTTTCGCTGCTCCAAACAGGTCATCGTGGCATTTTCGCTATAACCTTTTTTCTGCGACGTTTCAGAAGTCGCAAAAAAAACCCATTTGAGAAGAAATCGCGTTGAACCTTGGGTCCGAATTTCAGAGCTTTTCGCGTGATATTTGCGGAGATATGATCTGAGGAAGTTGGTCTTTTTGCAGACTCCTGAATTACATTCAAAACATGTGACCTGGGGAAAATCGTCATAACTTTCTCTCTGGGAATCAAATTGAAATTTCGTAAGAAGGTACAGAAAGAGGATGGACTGTAGTTTCTTGTATATCTTTTTTAGAACCAAAGATCGAAAATTGTACACGTGGCACTTCATACAATTTCGCTCTTCTGGAAAGGTCTATAATCAGGTCATCTTGGGAGATTGTGCATAACTCTTTCTTGGAGAATCCAATTTGGATCAGACTGGTGGCATTGGAAAGAGGACACAGAGAGCTACTACAGATCACAAATTCAGAACTAGATGATTGGAAAGTACAGAGATACATCAGAGGCAATATCAAGCTCCTACAAAGTGAAAAAAGGTGTGTAGATTTTTTAAATTTTTGCTTAAGCTTGGTTTGAAAATTTATTTTGAAGGAATTCAAAGGGCATAGTAGAGCATTATTATCGGTAACTGATGCCCCGAGGAAAGAAAATGCAAACACCTAGTAAGGAACCTGAAAGCTCTAGCATGACTCATGAAGAAGAGGAAGAAATGCTACATGATATATCAAAATTACAAGAACAAGTGCAACAAATGTCACGCTCACAAAAGTTAACAAAAGCTAAGAAAAATTGCGTGGAAGCTAAGATGAATGGCATGGAAGCTAAGATGGACAATTTGAAGATAGATTTGAACACAAATTTGAAGACAGGCATGGCAAATTTGAAGACAGATTTGACAAATTTTCTACAAGAAATACTTACTAATGGTGAAAAGGTAGTAAAGGAAACTCATGATGAGAACAAAAGAAATGTTAATCATGATTCCATAGACGCTAATGTTGGATCGAAGAATCACCATATTCCAAAAATCGATATGAGGAAGTTTGATGGCAAGGATCCCGCCACATGGATATTACAGATGGAGCAATTCTTCGATCTCAATAATGTGCAAAACGCACAAAAGGTACGTATGGCAACTGTATATTTGGAACCAAATCAGTTTGTATGGTATCAATGGCTTTGTTCTCGTAAACAATTTATCACTTGGGCAATTTTTACGGAAGAATTGATAGCACATTATGAGGATACAAAAAGCAACACTTTTTTTAGCCAATTGATAAGTCTCAAACAAAAGGGTTCAATAATGGAGCACATTGAGGAGTTCCAAAAATTGAACATAAGGGTAAAAGATATTCCAGAGGAGCATAGGATTGATGTGTTCATAGGGTCTTTAAAGGATAATATCCAACATGATGTTCGCCTTTGGGAACCTGATTCATTAGAGAAGGCATTCAGGTTAGCAAGAAAAATGGAAAGCAAAATTATGGCAACTAGGAAGCATACCATTCACAACTATAAAGACGGAAGTGTTATTGCCCCAAGTCTTCCACAACATAGAAGGTTGACACCACAACAATTGGAAGAAAAAAGAGCAAAAGGGCTTTGTTACAATTGTGATATAAAATACACAAAAGGTCATAAGTGTGCTGAGAAGAAATTATTCTACATAGATTGTGAAGAGGAAGAAGAAAAGGAGCAAGAAAGGTCAAAAGAAGAGGATATACTCCAGGAACAAAGCCTAGATGAAGAACAAATAAATCCGACCATATCTTGTAATGCATTGGCGGGAATTACCACTCCTCAAACCATCAAGATAGAAGGACAAATCAAGAAGAAAAAGGTAATAGTGTTGATTGATTCAGGAAGCACCCACAATTTTATTCATTGTAGGGTAGCAAAAGAATTGAATTGCTTCCTATATCCAGCACCAGAGTGTCAAGTGATGATTGCAAATGGAGGAACAATAAATTGCTCTGGAAAGTGCCATAATATCAAGCTATCCATGGGAGAATATGTATTGACTAGCCCAATGCTTTCCATTCCAATGGGAGGTGCTGATGTTGTACTAGGAGTCCAATGGCTACAATCCTTGGGTACAATAGCTTTTAATTTTCAAGAACTTTTCATGAAATTTTCTATGGAAGGAAAGGAAGTTGAATTAAGGGGTATTGCAGGGAAACCAGGAAAGATAATCAGCTCTAATGGCATGACAAAGCTTCTAAAAAAGGAGCAAAGAGGTGTAATTGCACAATTATGTTCGCTAGATGTTTCCACATTGGAATCATCTATTTCTCCAGATCTCCAAAAAGTCCTGGACAATCATTCCAAGGTATTTGAGACTCCCAAAGGTCTCCCACCTATGCGTGATCATGATCATGCTATTCATCTGATTCCAGGAAGTGTTCCTCCAAACATCAGGCCGTACAGATATCCCTATGTCCAAAAAAGTGAAATTGAACGTATGGTTGCAGAAATGCTAGAGGCTGGTATAATTCAACCGAGTCAAAGTTCTTTCTCAGCTCCAGTAGTATTGGTGCACAAGAAGGATGGATCATGGCGCATGTGTCCGGATTATAGGGAGCTCAACAAGCTCACTATTAAAGATAAGTTCCCCATTCCTGTCATTGATGAATTACTGGATGAATTGCATGGATCAATTTACTTCACCAAGTTGGATCTTCGTTCGGGATATCATCAAATCAGAATGAAGATTGAAGACATTCCGAAAACAGCATTTAGAACTCATGAGGGTCATTATGAATTTTTGGTCATGCCTTTTGGCCTTACCAATGCACCTTCAACATTTCAAGGTTTGATGAATTCAATTTTCAAACCATTCCTTAGAAAATTTGTGTTAGTATTTTTTGATGATATACTAATCTACAGCAAGTCTTGGAAGGATCATGTTGAACATGTTGACAGGGTGCTACAACTATTGGAGGAGAAACAATTATATGCAAAAAGATCCAAATGTTTCTTTGGAGTCCAGGAGGTGGAATATTTGGGTCATATTGTATCTCATGAAGGAGTTAAGGTAGACCCTAGCAAAATTAAAGCCATTAAGGAATGGAAAATCCCCACATCCATAAAGCATCTGCGAGGATTTCTTGGGTTGACAGGGTATTATCGCAAGTTTGTTAAGAATTATGGGAGAATAGCAGCACCTCTAACAACATTATTGAAGAAAGATTCATTTTCATGGACTCCGAAAGCAACAAAGGCCTTTGAACATCTTAAAGAGGCAATGTGCCAAGCACCGGTCTTAGCTACACCGGACTTCACAAAAACCTTTATTGTGGAATGTGATGCTTCAGGAAATGGAATTGGTGTTGTTCTAATGCAAGATGAAAGACCCATTGCTTTTGAAAGTCGTCCAATCAAGGGAAAGTTTTTAAGCAAAGCTATTTATGAGAAGGAAATGTTGGCAATACTCCATGCACTTAAGAAATGGCGACCCTACCTAATGGGAAGACACTTCAAGGTAAAAACGGATCATGATAGCCTTAAATACTTTTTAGAACAAAGATTATCCTCTGAAGAGCAACAAAAGTGGGTCACAAAGATGTTGGGTTATGACTTTGAAATCATCTACAAAAAAGGGAAGCAAAATGTGGTGGCAGATGCACTCTCAAGAAAGGATGAGGATGTGGAAGCATTGTTGTGTGCCATTTCTATTATCCAACCAGATTGGATAAACGAAGCAAGGGAGAAATGGAAGAATGACGAAGAAGTGTGGGCACTTATTCGAAAGCTACAACAAGATTCCAGTACTTCTGATACATTTAGCTGGCAAAATGATTCGTTATGGTACAAAGATCGCTTATACCTCTGTAAGAATTCCCAGCTAAAACAAAAGATTCTTATGGAATTGCACACTTCTCCCTTAGGAGGGCACTCAGGATTTTTAAAAACTTACCACAGGGTTAAGAAGGAATTTTTTTGGGATGGCCTTAAATCAGATATTCAAAAGTTTGTGGCGAAATGTTTGGTTTGCCAACAAAATAAAGTTGAAACAATTAAGACACCGGGTCTATTACAACCTTTATCCATTCCAAGCCAACGTTGGGAGGAGGTTTCAATGGATTTTATCACAGGTTTACCCAAGTCTGAGGGAAAGAGTGTCATCATGGTGGTAGTTGACAGACTTACCAAGTATGCACACTTTTGTGCATTATCACATCCATTTAAAGCCAGTACAGTTTCTACTGCATTTATGGAAACAGTTCAAAAGCTACATGGAAACCCAAAGATTATTGTAAGTGACAGAGATCCCATTTTCACTGGAAATTTTTGGACAGAATTATTTTCTTGTCTTGGTACTCAGTTAGCTCATAGCTCATCTTATCATCCTCAATCTGATGGGAAAACTGAGATAGTAAACAAATGTTTGGAAGGATATCTTCGTTGCTTTGTATCTGATAAACAGACACAATGGGTCAAATGGTTGCCTCTGGCTGAATGGTGGTATAACACTTCCTTCCATACAGCAACAAAAATGACCCCATTTATGGTACTTTATGGGTATCAACCACCATCCATCACATCATATTTAAGAGAAAATTCTAAGGTTCAGGCAGTGGAACATCACATCGAACATCAACAACAAGTCCTCCAACTCTTAAAGGATAACCTCGTGTTGGCACAAAATAGAATGAAACAACAGGCAGATCAACATCACAGTGAAAGAAGTTTTGATGTAGGTGATTGGGTATTCCTACGGCTACAACCATATAAGCAAATGTCCCTAAAGCAAGCTAAGAAGGATAATAAATTATCACCAAAGTATTATGGTCCGTACAAGGTGTTGCAAAAGATTGGTACTATGGCATACAAATTGGAGCTTCCTGCAGCTTCTCAATTGCACCCAGTTTTCCATGTTTCATGTTTAAAGAAGGTTATAGATGACAAGCTCCCAATTCAAACAATATTTCCAGAACTTGACGAGGAAGGAAAAATTATATTGGAACCGGAAGTAGTCACAGAAACAAGAACTCGACAGCTACGAAATCGATCAATTTCAGAGTATCTTATCAAGTGGAAGAACTTGTCCGCTGAAGATTCCACATGGGAGGATGAGAATTTTATGCAGAAGTATCCAGAACTACTCAAGCGTTGAGGACAACACTTTTTTGAAGGAGAGGGGCATGGTGGGTCCCTATAATACTAGTGATTACCCCATTACTATTGTAGTTATAACCCTTATTTATATTGTTGTGCCCCTATTACCCCCATATTGTTATTTCTGTGCCCCATAGAATCCCTCTATTGTTATTTTTGTGGCTTTATATTATTATTTTTAGGTCGGCTGGATTATATTGTGACTCCTTAGACTCCTATATATAGAAATGAGGTTTTGTCATTTGTATCATCGAAGAATTGTTCATTTATGTAATGTAAAGGAGGTTGCCCCCTCGAAGAGGCTGAATTCTAAGGCATTGATATATCTTTTCTATCTTTTCTTGAGCTGGTTTCATAACACACCACATCAGCTTCACTTTCATCATTAAATGGGTTACCATTGTTTTTTCCAAAACATTATTAATTCTTAGTATTTTAAAGTGAATTTGTGGTTAAACTTTAGAAAATAATATCCATATACGTATACCTAACAATTAGAATGAGTTTGTTGACATGTGCACGTACAAAGGAAGCTTCCAAGGCATCTTTATGTGGCACCCTATGTTCAAATTCGAATTTGAGGAGATCATGGACCTCATGGAGAAGATCATGGACCTCATGGAGGAGATCATGGAGGATAGGGTTATGTGTCACCATTAGTTGAGAAATATGTGGATCAAAGGAGGGAATAGTGGATTTACATTTATGAGTTTGTTATCATAGCTTTTGTATAAATAGGAGTGTTATCTCCTTCATTTGTAATCTTCATTTTGTAATCTTAATTTTAGAATTTTAGAACCTAGTCCTTCATTTGTAATTTAGAATCTTAGTATCTTATAGGTTGGTAATGAGAAGTTAGATTTGGAGAATCATTGTAATGGTTGTAATTGAAATTTGCAATTAATGATGAATAAAACAGAGCTTCTTTGATCCTCTACATTTGACTTCTCTTTTGGTGTGCTTGTGAATCCTTGGAAGGATCCCCTTTGCCTAGCAAGTACACTTTTATTTTGGTAGGCTTTTATTTTATGTTTGTTTGTGAATTTAATTAGATTAAATTATTAGGTTCATATGTTTGAAATATTAACGAATGACCTTTCGTGAGAAATTATTTATGTTTCCTTCAATGAATCTGATTTGTTATTTAATGTTTGATATCATTAGTTTAAGTTTCTGATTTATATGCTTGAGATATAAATGAATAGTCTCTTGTAAGAGAGCTTTAATATTTCATGCAATTAATCAGAATTAGGTTTTGTTGATTAAGATGATTAGAAATATTAATGAGTAGTCTCCTGTAAGGGAGATTTAATATTTCTTACACTTATCACAATGTCTTTTAATTTTTAGATTTAATTTTGTTAAATGACTAAATAGATGTTGGAGATCCAAATGAAAAACCTCCTGTAAAGGAGCTTTGGCATTTATTCACCTAGCATAGTTTTGTTTGTCTCTAAGTCCACATATATTGGACGATCCTCGAAGTTTACCTACCCGAATTGATAGTAAATGAAACTCTAATTTGCATCCGCATTTTAGACCCAACAGTGAGTAACAAGTTCCAGGTGAAGACAGACCACAATAGCCTTAGATTCTTTTTGGAGTAGAAACAACTACATGAGAGGAAACAAAAGTGGGTGAGAAAGCTTCAGGCATACAAATTTGACATTGACTATGTCATAGGTAGGCACAATGTTGTATTCCATGTGTTGTACAGGAGGTCAACCACCATTTCATTGATGAGCATTGTGCCAGATTGGAGGGCACAGTTGCTAGTGTAGTATTCCAAGGACTGATTTCCATGTGAGGTCCTTGATGGTGCAGTGACGGATGACTGGTACAGGGTGATGAATGAGGTGATTTACTATCGGGACCATATTTATTTAGTTCCCAACTCCCAGTTAAGGAAGAATATCATGCAGGTTTCCCATGACTCACCGTTAGTAGTGCCTCAGGGGTTCAACAAGATGTACAGGGCTGTCAGGGAGCACTTTGCATGGAGGGTCTTTAAGGATAATATTCGGAGGCACATCTGGGAGTGTGATACATGCCAAAGGAACAAGGGTGAATAGACACGCCCTGATGGGTTGGTATAGCCTGTTATGAAACCAGCTCAAGAAAAGATAGAAAAGAAAGATCAACGCCTTAGAATTCAGCCTCTTCGAGGGGGCAACCTCCTTTACATTACATAAATGAACAATTCTTGGATGATACAAATGACAAAACCTCCTTTCTATATATAGGAGTCTAAAGAGTCACCATATAATCCAGCCGACCTAACAATAATAATATAAAGCCACAAAAATAACAATAGAGGGATTCTATGAGGCACAGAAATAACAATATGGGGGTAATAGGGGCACAACAATATAAATAAGGGGTATAACTACAATAGTAATGGGGTAATCACTAGTATTATAGGGACCCAACATGCCCCTCTCCTTCAAAAAAGTGTTGTCCTCAACGCTTGAGCAGTTCTGGATACTTCTGCATAAAATTCTCATCCTCCCATGTGGAATCTTCAGCGGATAAGTTCTTCCACTTGATAAGATACTCTGAAATTGATCGATTTCGTAGCTGTCGAGTTCTTGTTTCTGTGACTGCTTCTGGTTCCAATATAATTTTTCCTTCCTCGTCAAGTTCTGGCAATATTGTTTGAACTGGGAGCTTGTCGCCTATAACCTTCTTTAAACATGAAACATGGAAAACTGGGTGCAATCGAGAAGCTGCAGGAAGCTCCAATTTGTATGCCATAGTACCAATCTTTTGCAACACCTTGTACGGACCATAATACTTTGGTGATAATTTATTATCCTTCTTAGCTTGCTTTAGGGACATTTTCTTATATGGTTGTAGCCGTAGGAATACCCAATCACCTACATCAAAACTTCTTTCACTGCGATGTTGATTTGCCTGTTGTTTCATTCTATTTTGTGCCAACACGAGGTTATCCTTTAAGAGTTGGAGGACTTGTTGTTGATGTTCGATGTGATGTTCCACTGCCTGAACCTTAGAATTTTCTCTTAAATATGATGTGATTGATGGTGGTTGGTACCCATAAAGTGCCATAAATGGGGTCATTTTTGTTGCTGTATGGAAGGAAGTGTTATACCACCATTCAGCCAGAGGCAACCATTTGACCCATTGTGTCTGTTTATCAGATACAAAGCAACGAAGATATCCTTCCAAACATTTGTTTACTATCTCAGTTTGCCCATCAGATTGAGGATGATAAGATGAGCTATGAGCTAACTGAGTACCAAGACAAGAAAATAATTCTGTCCAAAAATTTCCAGTGAAAATGGGATCTCTGTCACTTACAATAATCTTTGGGTTTCCATGTAGCTTTTGAATTGTTTCCATAAATGCAGTAGAAACTGTACTGGCTTTAAATGGATGTGATAATGCACAAAAGTGTGCATACTTGGTAAGTCTGTCAACTACCACCATGATGACACTCTTTCCCTCAGACTTGGGTAAACCTGTGATAAAATCCATTGAAACCTCCTCCCAACGTTGGCTTGGAATGGATAAAGGTTGTAATAGACCCGGTGTCTTAATTGTTTCAACTTTATTTTGTTGGCAAACCAAACATTCCGCCACAAACTTTTGAATATCTGATTTAAGGCCATCCCAAAAAAATTCCTTCTTAACCCTGTGGTAAGTTTTTAAAAATCCTGAGTGCCCTCCTAAGGGAGAAGTGTGCAATTCCATAAGAATCTTTTGTTTTAGCTGGGAATTCTTACAGAGGTATAAGCGATCTTTGTACCATAACGAATCATTTTTCCAGCTAAATGTATCAGAAGTACTGGAATCTTGTTGTAGCTTTCGAATAAGTGCCCACACTTCTTCGTCATTCTTCCATTCCTCCTTTGCTTCGTTTATCCAATCTGGTTGGATAATAGAAATGGCACACAACAATGCTTCCACATCCTCATCCTTTCTTGAGAGTGCATCTGCCACCACATTTTGCTTCCCTTTTTTGTAGATGATTTCAAAGTCATAACCCAACATCTTTGTGACCCACTTTTGTTGCTCTTCAGAGGATAATCTTTGTTCTAAAAAGTATTTAAGGCTATCATGATCCGTTTTTACCTTGAAGTGTCTTCCCATTAGGTAGGGTCGCCATTTCTTAAGTGCATGGAGTATTGCCAACATTTCCTTCTCATAAATAGCTTTGCTTAAAAACTTTCCCTTGATTGGACGACTTTCAAAAGCAATGGGTCTTTCATCTTGCATTAGAACAGCACCAATTCCATTTCCTGAAGCATCACATTCCACAATAAAGGTTTTTGTGAAGTCCGGTGTAGCTAAGACCGGTGCTTGGCACATTGCCTCTTTAAGATGTTTAAAGGCCTTTGTTGCTTCCTGAGTCCATGAAAATGAATCTTTCTTCAATAATGTTGTTAGAGGTGCTGCTATTCTCCCATAATTCTTAACAAACTTGCGATAATACCCTGTCAACCCAAGAAATCCTCGCAGATGCTTTATGGATGTGGGGATTTTCCATTCCTTAATGGCTTTAATTTTGCTAGGGTCTACCTTAACTCCTTCATGAGATACAATATGACCCAAATATTCCACCTCCTGGACTCCAAAGAAACATTTGGATCTTTTTGCATATAATTGTTTCTCCTCCAATAGTTGTAGCACCTTGTCAACATGTTCAACATGATCCTTCCAAGACTTGCTGTAGATTAGTATATCATCAAAAAATACTAACACAAATTTTCTAAGGAATGGTTTGAAAATTGAATTCATCAAACCTTGAAATGTTGAAGGTGCATTGGTAAGGCCAAAAGGCATGACCAAAAATTCATGACCCTCATGAGTTCTAAATTCCGTTTTCGGAATGTCTTTAATCTTCATTCTGATTTGATGATATCCCGAACGAAGATCCAACTTGGTGAAGTAAATTGATCCATGCAATTCATCCAGTAATTCATCAATGACAGGAATGGGGAACTTATCTTTAATAGTGATCTTGTTGAGCTCCCTATAATCTGGACACATGCGCCATGATCCATCCTTCTTGTGCACCAATACTACTGGAGCTGAGAAAGAACTTTGACTTGGTTGAATTATACCAGCCTCTAGCATTTCTGCAACCATACGTTCAATTTCACTTTTTTGGACATATGGATATCTGTACGGCCTGATGTTTGGAGGAACACTTCCTGGAATCAGATGAATAGCATGATCATGATCACGCATAGGGGGAGACCTTTTTTAGTCTCAAATACCTTGGAATGATTGTCCAGGACGTTTTGGAGATCTGGAGAAATAGATGATTCCAATGTGGAAACATCTAGCGAACATAATTGTGCAATTACACCTCTTTGCTCCTTTTTTAGAAGCTTTGTCATGCCATTAGAGCTGATTATCTTTCCTGGTTTCCCTGCAATACCCCTTAATTCAACTTCCTTTCCTTCCACAGAAAATTTCATGAAAAGTTCTTGAAAATTAAAAGCTATTGTACCCAAGGATTGTAGCCATTGGACTCCTAGTACAACATCAGCACCTCCCATTGGAATGGAAAGCATTGGGCTAGTCAATACATATTCTCCCATGGATAGCTTGATATTATGGCACTTTCCAGAACAATTTATTGTTCCTCCATTTGCAATCATCACTTGACACTCTGGTGCTGGATATAGGAAGCAATTCAATTCTTTTGCTACCCTACAATGAATAAAATTGTGGGTGCTTCCTGAATCAATCAACACTATTACCTTTTTCTTCTTGATTTGTCCTTCTATCTTGATGGTTTGAGGAGTGGTAATTCCCGCCAATGCATTACAAGATATGGTCGGATTTATTTGTTCTTCATCTAGGCTTTGTTCCTGGAATATATCCTCTTCTTTTGACCTTTCTTGCTCCTTTTCTTCTTCCTCTTCACAATCTATGTAGAATAATTTCTTCTCAGCACACTTATGACCTTTTGTGTATTTGCTATCACAATTGTAACAAAGCCCTTTTGCTCTTTTTTCTTCCAATTGTTGTGGTGTCAACCTTGTAGGTTGTGGAAGACTATGGGCAACAACACTTCCGTCTTTATAGTTGTGAATGGTATGCTTCCTAGTTGCCATAATTTTGCTTTCCATTTTTCTTGCTAACCTGAATGCCTTCTCTAATGAATCAGGTTCCCAAAGGCGCACATCATGTTGGATATTATCCTTTAAAGACCCTATGAACACATCAATCCTATGCTCCTCTGGAATATCTTTTACCCTTATGTTCAATTTTTGGAACTCCTCAATGTGCTCCATTATTGAACCCTTTTGTTTGAGACTTATCAATTGGCTAAAAAAAGTGTTGCTTTTTGTATCCTCATAATGTGCTATCAATTCTTCCGTAAAAATTGCCCAAGTGATAAATTGTTTACGAGAACAAAGCCATTGATACCATACAAACTGATTTGGTTCCAAATATAAAGTTGCCATACGTACCTTTTGTGTGTTTTGCACATTATTGAGATCGAAGAATTGCTCCATCTGTAATATCCATGTGGCGGGATCCTTGCCATCAAACTTCCTCATATCGATTTTTGGAACATGGTGAGTCTTCGATCCAACATTAGAGTCTATGGAATCATGATTAACATTTCTTTTGTTCTCATCATGAGTTTCCTTTAGTACTCTTTCACCCTTAGTGACCATTTCTTGTAGCAACTTATTCATATTTATCTTCAATTTGTCCATGTCTGTCTTCAAATCTATCTTCAAATCATCCATCTTAGCTTCCACGTCAATCATCTTAGCTTCTACGCCTTTCTTTAAACATCCATCTTAGCTTCTACACCTTTCTTTAAACCATCCATCTTAGCTTCTACATCTTTCTTTAAACCATCCATCTTAGATTCTGTTCCTTTTTGTGCAAGGGACAGTTGTTGCACTTGGTCTTGTAATTTTGATATATCATGTTGCATTTCTTCCTCTTCTTCATGAGTCATGCTAGAGCTTTCAGGTTCCTTACTAGGTGTTTGCATTTTCTTTCCTCGGGGCATCAGTTACCGATAATAATGCTCTACTATGCCCTTTGAATTCCTTCAAAATAAATTTTCAAACCAAGCTTAAGCAAAAATTTAAGAAAATCTACACACCTTTTTTCACTTTGTAGGAGCTCGATATTGCCTCTGATGTATCTCTGTACTTTCCAATCATCTAGTTCTAAATTTGTAAGATGTAGTAGCCCTCTCTATCCTCTTTCCAATGCCACAAGTCTGACCCAAATTGGATTCTTCAAGGAAGAGTTATGCGAAATCTCCCACAGTGACTTGATTATATACTAGTTCAGTAGAGCGAACTTGTACGACGTGCCACGAGTCACTGTTTCGACCTTTGGATCTGAAAAATGCATACAAGAAACTACAGTCCGTCCTCTTTCTGTACCTTTTTACGAAATTTCAATCCGATCCTCAGAGAGAAAGTTATGACGATTTTCCCCAGGTCACCTGTTTTGAATGTAATTCAGGAGTCTGCAAAAAGACCAACTTCCTCAGATCATATCTCCGAAAATATCGCGCGAAAAGCTCTGAAATTTGGACCCAAGGTTCAGTGCCAATTCCTCTCAAATGGGTTTTTTTTGCGACTTCTGAAACCTCACAGAAAAAAGTTATAGCGAAAATTCCACGATGACCTGTTTGGAGCAGCGAAACCCTAGAATCCAAAGCTCTGATACCAAATGTTATGAAACCAGCTCAAGAAAAGATAGAAAAGAAAGATCAACACCTTAGAATTCAGCCTCTTCGAGGGGGCAACCTCCTTTACATTACATAAATGAACAATTCTTGGATGATACAAATGACAAAACCTCCTTTCTATATATAGGAGTCTAAGGAGTCACCATATAATCCAGCCGACCTAACAATAATAATGTAAAGCCACAAAAATAAAAATAGAGGGATTCTATGGGGCACAGAAATAACAATATGGGGGTAATAGGGGCACAACAATATAAATTATGGGTATAACTACAATAGTAATGGGGTAATCACTAGTATTATAGGGACCCAACATAGCCTCTTCCTATCCCTGAGGGGAAATGGGAGAGCATCTCGATGGATTTTATCACCGGGTTGCCTACAGTCTAAGGAAAAGACTTCATTTATGTGGTCGTAGACAGATTGATGAAATTTTCCCACTTATTTTCTATTTCATCTCGGTCCCCAGCCTCACGGGTGGCTGAACTATTTTTCAGGGAGGTGTTTCAACTTCATGGCCTTCCGAAGACCATTTTTAGTGACAGGGACAGCAAGTTCATGGGGGGATTTTGGCAGGAGTTGTTCCGACTAGTGGGCACAGAGCTCACCCCAAGTACTAGTTACCAACCCCAAACTGATGGGAAGACGGAGATTGTAGACAAGTGGTTGGAGGGCTATCTACGCAACTATGTGACTGTTATGAAACTAGCTCACAAAAGGATAGAAAAGAAAGATAAACGCCTTAGAATTCAGCCTCTTCGAGGGGGGAAACCTCCTTTACATTACACAAATGAACAATTCTTGGATGATACAAATGAAAAGACCTCCTTTCTATATATATGAGTCTAAAGGGTCATGATACAATCATATCCAACATAACAATAATAATGTAACTACCCAATAATAACAATAGTGGGCTTCTATGGGGCATAATAATAACAATAAGGGGACTACATGGGCATAAAAATATAATAAGGGGGTTGCACTAATAACAATAAGGGGTTACACTAGTAGTATAGGGACCTAACATGCCCCTCTCCTTCAAAAAGTGTTGTCCTAAATGCTTGAGTAGTTCTGGAAGCTTCTGTATAAAATTCTTGTCCTCCCATGTGGAATCTTCAACTGGTAAGTTCTTCCACTTGATGAGATACTCTGAAATTGATTGATTTCGTAGTTGTCGGGTTCTTGTTTCTGTGACTGCTCCAGGTTCCAATATGAATTTTCCTTCCTCGTCAAGTTCTGGCAATATTGTTTGAACTGGGATCTTCTACAACTTTTGAATGAGTTCCCACCCTGCTTCGTCATTCTTCCATTCATCACTTGCTTTTTTCATCAAATTTGGTTGGATAATTATACCAACCTCTAGCATTTCTGCAACCATATGTTCAATTTCACTCTTTTGGGCATATGAATATATGTAACGCCTCATGTTTGGAGGAACACTTCCTGGAATCAAATGAATAGCATGATCATGATCACGAATAGGTGGGAGGCCTTTGGGAGTCTCAAATACCTTGGAATGATTGTCCAAGACTTTTTGGAGATTTGGAGAAATAGATGATTTCGATGTGGGAACCTCTAGAGAACATAATTGTGCAATTACACCTCGTTGTTCTTTCTTTAGAAGCTTTGTCATTCTGTTAGAGCTGATTATGTTTCCCAATTTCCCTATGATACCCCTTAATTCAACTTCCTTTCCTTCTGAAGAAAATTTCATGAAAATTAAAAATTATTATACCCAAGGATTGTAGCCATTGGACTTCTAGTACAACATCAACACCACCCATTGGACTGGAGAGCATTGGGCTATTCAATACATATTCTCCCATGAATAGCTTGATATTATGGCACTTTCCAGAGAATTTATGGTTCATCCATTTGAAACCATCACTTGACACTCTATAGCTGGATCTAGGAAGCAATTCACTTCCTTGGCTATTTTACAATGAATAAAATTATGGGTACTACCCGAGTCAATCAACACTATTACCTTTTTCTTCTTGATATGTCCTTCTATCTTGAGAGTTTGATGAGTTATGATTTCGGTCAATGCATTACAAGATGTGGTCAGATTCATTTCTTCTTTCTCCAGGGTTTGTTCCTTGTAGGTGGTGAAAGGCTAGTAGCAACAACAGTTCCATATTTATAGTTATGAGTGGTAGGCTTCCTTGTTTCCATAATTTTGCTTTCAATTTTTCTTGCCAACCTGTATGCTGTATCCAATGAATCAAGTTCCCAAAGGTGAACCTCATGTTGGATATTATCATTTAAATTCCCTATCAAGACTTCAATCCTACGCTTCTCTGGAATATCATTTACCCTTATATTCAATTTTTGGAAGTCCTCAATGTGCTCCATCATTGAACCCTTTTGTTTGAGATTTATCAATTGGCTAAAAAAGGTATTGCTTTTTGTATCCTCATAATGTGCTATCATTTCTTCCATAAAAATTGCCCAAGTGACAATTTTTTTACGAGAGCAAAGCCATCAATACCATACAAACTGATTTGGTTCCAAATATAAATTTGCAATACCTACCTTTTGTGTGTTTTGCACATTATGGAGATCGAAAAATTGTTCCATCTCTAGTATCCATGTTCTAGGATCCTTGCCATCAAACTTCCTCATATTGATTTTTGGAACATGGTGGGTCTTCAATCCAACATTAGAGTCTATGAAATCATGATTAACATTTCTTTTGTTCTCATCATGAGTTTCCTTTACTACCCTTTCACCATTAGTAACCATTTCTTGTAGCAACTTATTCAAATTTATCTTCAATTCTTCCATGTTAGCATCCATGCCATTCATCTTAGCATCCATGCCATTCACCTTAGCTTCTATGCCATCCATCTTAGCTTCCACGACATCCATCTTAACTTGCACGCCATTCATATTATATTCCACACCATTCATATTATCTTCCACACCATTCATCTTAGCTTCTGTTACCTTTTGTGAGAGTGAAATTTGTTGTACTTGGTCTTGTAATTTTGATATATCATGTTGCATTTCTTCCTCTTCTTCATGATTCATGCTAGAGATTTCAAGTTTCTTACTAGGTGTTTCCATTTTCTCTCTTTGAGGCATCAATTAATGCTAACAATTCTTCACTATTCCCTTTGAATTCCTTCAATTAATGCTAACAATTCTTGGATGATATAAATGAAAATACCTCCTTTCTATATATAGGAGTTTAAGGGGTCATAATACAATCAGAGCCGACATAACAATAATAATGTAACTTCACAATAATAACAATAGTGGGATTCTATGGGGCATAATAATAACAATATGGGGACTACATGGGCACAACAATATAATAAGGGGGTTGCACTAATAACAATAAGGGGTTACACTAGTAGTATAGGGACCTAACAGTGATGGGAAAACACCTTGCATGGATACGGTGGTTGCATTTTGGTGAGTATTGCTACAACACAATGTACCACATGTCCATAGGTATGTCCTCATTCATAGCTTTGTACAGTTATGATGTGTTATCTTTCACTGATGTGATGTTTGGAGACAGCAAGGCCCCAAGGGCCAAGGATTGGATTGAGGAGAGCCAAGATATTTTGTAGGCTCTCAAAGATAACCTACAAACTGTGCAGAACCAGCGAAATCTCTACGTTGATAGAGGCTGAGTAGAAAGGAAAATTGAGGTTGGGGATTTGGTTTTCCTAAGACTTTAGCTATATAGACATTCCACACTCAAATAGAAGGGGGGAGAGAAGCTCAAGCCCTGCTTTTATGGGTCATACAGAGTCACCAGGAGAGTTGGGGAGGTGGCGTATGAGCTGGAGCTACCCTCAAGGAGCCGAGTTCACAACATTTTCCATGTGTCTTGCCTGAAAAAGGAACTGGGGCAGTGTGTGACAGTAGCTACAAAGTTACTGCCCATGGATGATGAGGGGCATTTAGTTCTAGATCCAAAGGCCATTTTGGACACCTGTGAGAGACACTTGTGGAACAGGGTCATTAGGGAATTTTTTATCATATGGAGGAATCTTCTAGATGAGGATGCCACTTGGGAGGGAGAGAAGATACTTCAACATCCATCATTGCAGTTGGTTGAGAACAAGCAACAATTTTGTGGGTAGGACTGTGATATTGCCACTTAGCAATATTGCTAAGTGGAAATATTGATTTTACCAATTTTGTCATATTTTGCACTTAGACTTAGGAAAAGTGGGTTGCATGACCCCACTTGAGTTTTTGGAGCTAAGGCAAGGGCCCAACTTAGGAGAAAAGAGAAAATCAAATGGTTAGTGGATGGTGGGGACCACTCCAAGAAGGTAATATGCCCCCCTCTTAGAAATATGCATTCCTTGGAGAGAAAAGATGGGGATTTGATGGTTGGGCCCCACATGGGAAATTGGGATGCACAATGATAAAATAGGAGGAGGCACTCATTTTGGGCATATTTTAATAAATTGAACACTCACCTTGACTAGCATGCTTGAGCTAGAAGCCAAGTCTGCATGTGTTGTTGAGAACAAGGGATTTTCACATGAGAATCTCACCCTTGCTTCAGTGGACCTTGAGTGTCAGCCCTAGGAGGGAGTATCCATCATATTCTAATCAATTCGGGAGAATTCCAGTGTTTCTTTAGCAGGTTCAGCAGAGACTACGTGGACCTGTGAAGTCCTACTTCGTACCACACGTGGGACACAAAGAGGAGGAGGAATTTGGGGCTGAGTATGGGGGAGAAGCCCGAGAGGGATTTTTTCAAAATATCTCAGCCATCTTGGAGGCATTTAATAGCATCATTTATAGGTGGGTCAAAATACCCAGTAGCTCGAGGATATAGGGGAAATTAGGCCAAAATTCTGAGATCAACATTTGGAAAATTCCTTCATGTGTTTTTGTGGGTTATTGGACGAGAGCCCAAGGTTAATTTCCTTGAATTTCATGTATCCAGAGGAGGCCCTAAAATCCATTTCTTGTAGCCAGCGGTGTAGTTTCCTTGAAATACCACCGTAGATCCATAGAGGGATCATCCAGTAGCATGTGGGGAATTTATTTCATCACTTTGGCTTTGCTAGCTTGCCTTGAGAAAGAAAAGGTGCACACTTTCCACATACAAAATTGTAACCCCATTATTTTATAATAAATGGCTCATAGAAGTGCATTTTTTGGCTTAATTCATGGTGTCAGATCTGTGTGCAAATTTCATGTGTTTTTTTTCTATGTTTTCTTTATTTATCATTGTAAATTTCCTTTAGGAATATTACATTGTTCCTTCAGAGATATGTTTAATACGTCTGATGCTTTGTTCACTAAAAGTTTTCCCATTACCTTACTTTACTCAAATAGATAAGAAATAATACACTATTGATAAATAAGACCGAGTGTAGGAAAGATAGTCCCTAATAGATACGAGCATTTTGGTTTGCTTACAACTTCTCGGCTGAAGTATCGTATTTTCCATTGAAAAATCATTGACTTGAAGATGTACACCAAATTGAAGAAGAGGGTAACTAATAAGCCAAGGGTTGCATGTTACCACAACTTTCCTTTCGCAAAATATTAGCCACATCATCTTGAAGCTCAAAACCAGCTTTATTCAAGGATTAATTAAAACCAAAAGAATCAAAACGGGAGGAGAAAACAAAACGAGAATGTGATGCATCTATCTAAATGAAACCTATCTTAACCTAAACTAAATAGTATAGGTTCAGGTCATATAAAATGCAACTTACAATGTAGCCATAAAAAAATTTCCCAAACTTCGGATCGAAGGGTGTGATTGTGAAAAAATAGGATAAAATGCAATGCAGTGAAAAGGATAAACCACAGAAACATTCACACTGAAAAATAAGAACAAGGAGTGCAATTGCAATGGTGTAACACACTCGACTACTTTATCGAATAAAATATTCCACAATAGCAATAATTACCAGGTCGATGACCATACAAGACTCGATGAAGCGCATGCAAGTACAAGCCATGAGACATGGGTTCGGACTGATAATATTATTCTAAGGACTCTACAATAGGATCATGGAAACAACCTTTAGGAAAAAATTGACAAGAAAGGTTGATCAAAGAGAGATCCATATTGTAAGTGGCATTAACAGGCTAACCACAATCCATGTTGTGATGTGAATGAGATTTTTTTACTTCCACATTACAGATTAAAGATTTGCTTGAGGTGGGATGTAGCGGTGGAAGTTCAATAGTAAAATTAAACTTTCTTCCCTGAGGGTTGAAATATTTTATGTGAAGGAAGTGAGAATCCCTCAAGAGAGATTCAACATCCCACGTGATGACATTAACAAGGAAATCATGCAAATGAATCATGAATTGATTGAAATCACAAATACCGTTAAGGTGACAAGATCTTGACATAAACATCAACATAGTCTGAAGTGTCATACCCAGATGACTTAACTTTGAATTCTAAGAAAACAAGGTCAATTTCTTATCGAAACAAGAGTCATCATTCAAATGAAGAGACTTATAAGAAACTTGAGGTTGATCAGATAGATTTTCAAGATTATCACAAAAATCCTCGAATATAAGCATGCCATCTTCTTGATCGAAAGGAGATATACCTGAAAGAAAATCTTTGATAATTTCATCAGAGTCCATTTGAAAATTTTGCAAATCTAAATCCTCTTTTAGGAACAAATATTCATCCATGTTACTTGAACAATCCTTACCATATAATTCAAAGAAAAGGAAATCATTAGGATCATGGTTGTCCAAGGATTCAATTTGATTAACGGGTAAAAGTTGGACCAATGAGATATGAAGATTTGAGGATGGTTGATTGATAAGATCAGGTGAATCACCACCTGGGGAAAGATGTGAAAGAAAAATTAATTCTTCATTGGTGAATTGATCCTCCAATTTAGTGATCGGTTGAGGTTCAAAACATGGAACATCAAAAGGAGGGGGGCATGGAACAAAAGGAATATATGATCCTTCCTTAGGATGCTAAAATTCCTTTTGATGGGGAGGACATAAAAAATCATATTCAAAATATTTTGTTGACATATTGACTAAGAAACAAAACTTTTCATTTAAGAACTTCCAGTCCACATCCTCATCCATAAATTCATGACAAATATGGAGGAATCGATCAACAAAATGTTCGAGAAATTCGTTTGATTCCATTCTAAGTTGATCAATTTCATTAAGAACATCTTGATATTCATATTTGTCTAAAACACAACGAATTTCTCTAACCAATTGCTTAAAAGATTAGATAGAAGCATTGGGTAGAGAATAACACCATTGCTTCACATGACCATGCAATGTCAGGGTAAACAACCATGCGAGGATATCTTCAGAATAAACTTCACTTGAAAAAAAAATTGAAGAAACTCAATTATGTAATCAAGGAAGGTTGTTGTACCCTTAGCATCGAATTTTAAATGTGACGAGTTATGTAAAACGTTTGCATGGATTTTGAGATATAAAGTTTGAAAAAAATGCCTCAAGATTATGATCTGGGATGAATCCATTAAATGTAATAGATTCAAACAAACTTCACAAGCTCAGCTCGTCATCTGGCCCTCCTTCTAGCACCAAAAATGTTGACAGTGTTGGATGTCACCAACATGTAAGGGGATCTCCCCAATGTGAAGTCCAAATTATACCTCGCGTTGTTTGGTGTAGGAGTCTCATCCAGTCATACGGTTTATCAATTGTTGGAAAGGTTTCAAATATATGCCTTGGCTCTAATTACACATAAGAGAATGCAACACCTTTTTGGGGCAGAAACTATGTAATATTTGTGAGACACCCAATGTAAGGTGTACGAGGGGGACTTCCATGGTTGGTAAGGAAAACAAGATATCATTAGAAAATTAATAGTTTTATCCTAAAGGGGGACCCGGAAATGAAGAGAAAGGCTTGTTGATTTCCTGCATATTAGTCCACGTAATAAACAACAATCATTAGAGCATAAAATAACTCATTCAATAATAACCATAGCTAAGAAATGAATTAGTTCATTAACTTAGTATGTAATTAAAGAAACATATACCATAAACATAACAAGAATTGTCCTACTATATCTATGACACATGTATGAAGAAGTGTCGACTCATAAAGTTTCTGATTAAGAATGAAATGTCCCAAGTACATTGCTACATAGATGAAACATTATATTCAGTAGTGGAACATTAAGCCACAATTTGCTTCTCCAAAGAATGATCTATCTCCTATACACTAAAAGAGAAGTCAAGAAAGACTCCAAGAATGTCATCCTTTAGCTTGATTTATGAGGAGATATTTATAGCAAATAGCAATGACCTTTGATCTTCCTCATGACTCTCCAACTCCTATGATTTTTCATATTATATACATGACTTATTACATTCCATATGCGGCCTTTCATATTATACATGTGTATCTTGGAATTCATTACATACCATTTATTACATGAGACAAATTACATATGAGACAGTGGTTATATAAGATAAAACTGGTAATGGGACAAAGTCTCATCAAATTGATAAGTCATTTGATTCCTCATGGAGCTTATTTCTTATGAACATGTGCCATGCTCTGAACTCTATTGAGATAGATTTAACTCAAACTAGAAAGTCCCCTATGTAACGCATCTTCACCTCTAGCACCTTCGTCAATAGGGTCTTGGGTTTGATTGTACATTATTCAATAGCCATGAAAGTTTCATATGCTCTTTGAGTGTTGTGATGGTGTATTGTAGAATTTCTTTGGTGACCTCCAATCTTTCATTTTTTGTTTCTTACTTGATCTATTCAATGTATTGCTTGATATCTTAGAATATGACTTATTTGCCTCTAATTGCTTCAAGTGTCCTTATTGAAGGCATCCCATGTTTTCGTGCTAGAGACTCAAAACCAATATGTAGTTAGTTATAAGCAACAATAATACTAATCAACTGTTCACCAAGACGCATGTAATTCTCATGATGGAGTCTCAAATGAACTCTATCTATCTCGGTGGAAATCATATCTTTCCTTTCCAAATGTTGTAGAGAATCTGGGTACTTGGTAGCCCACTCTTGAATATGGTTGAATGCTTTGTTTTCAACTTTCAGTAGTTTTACCACTTCCTGTGCTTTCTTATGAAATCCAATGAGAGGAGCCACCACTTGTTGTAGAAATAGCATTTCATCATAAAGTCATGCCATGGTGTCCTCCACTGGCCCTAGTTCCTCCTGCATGGTTGACTACCATTTTACAGTGTTGAAGCTCTATGATGATAACTATTGATTCTCCAACGTAAGATGTTTCCCTTGTTTCTTCACTGCAGTAAGTTCTCTCCTCAATCTAGCATTCTCATTCAACAAGTATTCAGAATTATCTTGTGTCATTGTAGTAAAAGAAAAATTTACCATCATGATTGCTCCAAGATTCGTTCTAGTGTTAGCAGTTATCACCTTCTATGTAGAAGCCAAGATTGGATTTTGAGGATAATTCAAGAAGTATATATGCCTTTGTTGCATGATATTCTTCTTAATTTGATCAAATATTACACTACACACATTCGTGACTCTATCTGGAGGTGGAGGTGTAATTCCCATTTCCCTGAATGGAGGATGACCACGTGTGAGGGGAGTTTATTTTGGAGATATTGGTTCATCATCTACGGGTTGGATGGTATCCTTTTCCTCCAACTCTTCTTCTTCTATCTCCTTACTCAACTTTTCTTCTTCCGATCTACGGGCTACTTCTTCCTCCTAGTACTACTTATTTTGTTCCTCTTGTATTATTCTCCTATCAACTTATTCTTCTTATTGCTTATTAAGAAACTCATCATGCTTCCTCTTCTCATATTCATCTACTTCTCTCCTCTCCCATTCTGCTCGAGTAGCTCTTTTCTTCAAAGGATCAACTTTCCATTTCATGTTGCTTTCTTCTATCGAATCATACCTGATCCTATTCCTAGGAGCACTATTTTCTTGAGGGGTCATATGTTCTTCCACCTGTGCCTGCATGTCTTATGCTAGTGGATCTTGGGGTGAGTTGGTCTCCATCCATGGATGTGCCTTTGTTTTTTCATTGTACTAGTTCTTCACCTTCGTATCTTCTTTTGTAGATATTGATGAATAACCACAATTGAAATTGGTCCTCTCACAATGTTTCATGCACACTCTCTTGGGATCATATGCATGAAATTATTTAGTCACACAGTGAAAGAAATCCAAATCTTGTATTTCTTCCGCTATTGCCTTATGTCTCTTTAACTCATATAATCCAATCCTCAAAGGGAAGGTGGGCCAAAGGGATTTCTTCCTCCTATGAAGAACTCTTGACAATCCATTTTCCAACTGATTTTCTACTTCCTATATGACCACCTTATTGATCACATATCGCGACATGAGGTGGGGGGATATCTAACAACCAAAACATCTAATGTGTGTACCCTCGGGAGCTGCAAACCAATCCACGATATCCCTTAATGACTCCTTCACCTTTTCGTGAGGGGTCTAGTTCTAGTACAATGTTTGGAAAGAATATTACACACAAATTCCATCTAAAAGAAACACAAACATATAGAATTGTGGTTGTTGGTTCGCACTCAAATATTTTTTCGCCTGCCCCACATGAAGTTTCAACTCAAATGACAATATATATTCCCAATTGAAAACCTTACCATGAGTTACCACCATATTGAGCATATATATCCAATTTTCCTCAAACACCTCAGCATTCATGCGCCCATGTAACCAAAAACACATAACTATCAAATACCAATATACACCTCTAAGAATCTTAGTTACATAAACAGAGGATGGGAAATGGTGTAACTTAACAGGCTCTCGACACCATGATTTTATGATGTCACTTGTGCCAAGGTCGGGCCATCTGGTGTAAAAGTCTATGTTTGCATATTTTTTGGGCCTAATCATCTTGTATTAGGTCTACATATAGTCTCCAAAATAAGTGGCGAGTTGACCGCCACTCTCACTACGAAGCACAAAATGAGAGTCATCCATGTGTGTGATAATCCACTCCATCACCTCTGCAAAAGGGATGACTAAGAATCTACATTCAATCTTATGCATTTTGGACCTCTTAATATTGATGTATGCTTACACTTCTTCCAAGTTCTCAGCAAACTTCTTCTGCATGAATGAGCTTTTTATACTTCCCCTTGTGACCTTAATGGACTTCTAAAAATTATGAAATGAGACACATTAGGCTTTCTCCTAGAGAAAGCTTCCTCCACTATTATCAATGAAGCGTTGTGTGTATACATAAATGGGAATGGTTGGCTTTGTTACTTCAACTGCTTCCTCAGTTCTTGCCTCTGAAGTTTCTTTGGAGGCCACTTTGTGTGTAGAGGGAGGCATGGCTCCAACATATGATGAAAGGGTGATAATACTTGTAGCACGAACACCTTTTTGTGGCAGCACACTCATGATGACAAGATTAGCTTATGAAACAAACTATGCAACAACATCTTACAAAATTATGTACAAAGAACCATCAAATGCAACTGAACATGTAATTTATCAACAAAAGCACACAATCACTTGCATGCATGAGAAAATAGGCATTCATACTAGGAGGGTGAAATTTCAAAGCACAAAGGGAGGTCAAGGATCATTTAGGTCTTTGTAGTTTTCTCATGCACTCAAGAAAGACAAGAAAACCATCAAGGGTGGACTGGTGCACTCCAAAGGGATGAAGGAGTGAGTTTTTTAGCCTTCAGGCCTTCACAGTGCACTCGTGCACTCAAGGAGAGAGATAGGGCATACTGTCACACTCTGAAGGAATGAAGGAACACATATTTGAGCCTTTAGACCTTCAAGGTGTGCTCATGCACTCAAAGGCTATGAGGGTACACTGGTGCATGTCAAAGGGTCAAAGGGACATCATTCAAGTCTTCGAGGTGTGCTCATGCACTCAAGGGAGGGTGAGGTTTTTCATGATGAAGGAGTGTGATCAAGAGGGAAACTTGGTCATTCTAGGTGTAGTTTTCAAGGTTGATCTGGCTTCGAGTTCCAGAAGTGTGCTCTGCCTAAGGATAGCTCAAGAATAAGTTTGACAACATGATTTCATGACAGAAATGAGGAGAAGAAGGATCTGCAAGCTTTTATGGATGTTGTCCCAATCATGGTGGAATGTGAAATGTTGAGGAATGTGTAGACTTTCTGCATGCAACAACAAACTAACACATGCAGAAATAAGATTGAACAAAAATTCCAGTAAATAAACTAAAAAAAAAAAAAACGCTAGCAAGAAAAGCAAGATTGACAGTGAAATCATGAAAGGCAATGAATGGATTTTGTTATCACTCAGATTTTCCTTAGAAGTTATGGGAAGAAGGAAAGGGGTCCGAGGTAACCACAAACCAATATTTTAAGTACAGAATCTAGCCAATCTGTACTCAAAGAGGGCTCTCTCTTTATGATTTAGCTATATTTGAAAAGATTTTAGGCTAGTTATAAATGTTCAGGGTTGTTTTGTTTGAGAGTGGTGGAATTATGAAACAAATGGGCAAACTAGGCTTTAGGCCATTGGGCTATGGAGTCAATCAGGGATAATTCACTGGATTAAGTCAAATTGTTGAGGTATGAGTCCAACAGGCAGGATAACAGAGTAAAAACAAATTCAGGGCTTGAATGGATGATATTTCTGTTCAAAACAAGAGGGCAATTAAGAATCCTCAAGTTAGGATTAGAAAGAAGAAAGGAAGATAGGTCAACCAGCATAAGGCAATTAAGAATCCTATACCAGGGACTTATTAAAGAAAACTATAGGGATAGAGGAGCAATTAATAATTCCTTTACTGAAATAGTTTATAAGAAAACATGTAAATGGCATATTGTTGATAGCAGAGAGCAATGAAGCTAATTCTGATATACTTTGACTATTTTAGCATTTAGTTTTAAGATGCCTGAAACATTGAAACATGTAGAAAACACATAAATCACAAGGATAGAATACTTATTTGCAATTAGATTTCTCATGAATCTGATGAAATGTCCTTGTTTAGTCAATTTAGTGTTATCTAAATTGCTAGTATTTATTGTCAACCCGGGGCTCGTAAGCTGATGAAGTGAGGGTGTACTATATGTACTTAAGTAACCTCTTAGAGTTTTTTCTTATCGTTGGGGGTGTTGTTGTGGTTAATTATGTTCCTAAGATGGAGTGAGAATTTATAAACAAGTGAGTGATGGTGTGTGTGTAGAGTGAATCCTAAATGAGTGAAAGTGTGTGTTGAGTGATCTCTAACTATTTGCTTGAAAGGAAATGCTTGGAAAGAATAAATGAATTGAAATGACTTGAAATAAACTTGAAAGCAAATGACCACTACCAATGGCACTAGACACCGTTCAAGTTGCTGCTAATAAAAGAAAAGAGAGTCACTTTTAAAACCCAAAAATAAAGATTATCTCTCTCTAACTCGATGCTTCAAAGCACATGTACTGTGTAAAGCACGGAAAGAAAGTAGCTTAAGTGGAATTAGAAAAGTGAGAAAAATATGCTTGAAAGACTAATGATAATGATTTGCTATTTCTAATTCTCTACTTCAGCCATATGTACTATGGAAAGCATGATTAGAAAGTAGTGAGGAAATAGTCTAGGAAGCACTTTAAAATCAAAACTTCTACTTTAAAGACTAGTGGTAATGATTTACTCTTTCTAACTCAATGCTTCAAAGCACATGTACTGTGTAAAGCACGGAAAGAAAGTAGTGAAAGAACAGTCCAAAAAGCACCCAAACAAGCTGCAGGTTAGTGATATTTTGATCTTAAAAGATAATAGTTTATGATGAAGATCATTCATGTATGTTAACAGCTCTTTGAGAAATAAGATTAAAAATCAACTATAAAGACAAAGGCAGCACTTGAATTGTCAACTTCAAATACCATTAGCTTGTAAAGCAAACACACACATATAAAAATAAATCCCGGGCTAAAAGAAACCTGCAAAGAAATAACACTGATCAGCTTGAAAGAAAAGAAAACAAGTAAATGAAACTATACATGCTTAAGGAAATAAATGAGAAAATAACGAAATACTGCACATAAAATACTTTACAAAGGCTGAGATGAGCAGGGGCCCTCTATTCATTCAGCCACAAGAGAACTCAAAGATCTGGAAACTTCAAAACGGTGCTATGTCTATTCCTCCATTTGCAAAAAGTATACAAAACAGAGTGCTGGAATAGCACTAGAAAACAGAGTTCACAATGCTTCTAAATTCAACACAAGTGCAGAAAATTACAACTAATCCAAAAGTTCTTTGAGCGTACGCAGACGCAGCAATTTATAGGAGTTTCTAAGATAGCCTACTCGTACAGCTAATTAACAGAAAAACAATAAACAGTCATGCGTATTTATGGTCCCTTGACACATCACGGCTGCGTGGACGAGTTTAGTGGTTCTGTCGTCATGGATAATAAATCCCATGTTGGATTGCGTCCCCTGCCACCTGTAGATCATGGACAAATCACCGTTTAAGATGACGTGACCAAGCAGCTCACAATCACCGTTTAAACCACCTTGAGTTGACCGTAGCTTAACCAGCTTTGACCATGGGTGAAGATGACGTGGACGGCTGGAACAATGGGACAGGAACCTCGAGCACGTTGATACCTGAGTGCCCATGTGGCTCGTCTAGCAAACCGACACGTGGATCATAGTGTTTAACAAAAAGGCTGCAGGATCTTCAGATAGCTGCAGGATCATCAGATAGCTGCGGGATTCCTGCAAGTAAGTCAAAATCTAAACAAATAGTCATCCATTAGCAAAACTTGCTTGATCATGCTTATTGACACCTAATGTAATGATCTGAGAGGTTTTATGGTGAAAATGAGGCAAAAGTGAAGGAAAGATAAGGAAGAACTGAGGAAAATGGTAGACAAGTAGGTGTAGAATAGAGGCTCTACAGTCCTCAACTTTTATTCCTTTTCCAGCAAAAAAATTCCAAACTTGAGTACAAAGCTTTCTTTGCTTGATAGTATAGAGTTACATAAATGTTATAGAATCCACACCTAATACTTCGAATGGAGAAGTATTTATACAAAAATTTACATAAAAAATATCTCATAACTATATGAGATTTATTCTAGGAGTACAAAATATATTTTACAAAAATATAGAGACAGATGGTCTCAAATATAGAAACAGATAGTAAACTGATTGTTGTTGTCCCCCTTTTTGTTGAAGGAGCTAGAGGCTTTTATACGGATTTGTTTCTTGTTGTTGCTTTAGTAAATCTGTGCTGGACTTTGATTTACTTTTTCTCTACTGATACTCTTTCACCTGTGTTATCACTTAGGTTGTTCCCTAGCTCCTAAGGGAATACGGCCGAGGTAACCACTAACCAATATTTTAGCTGCAAGTCCTAGCCTACTTGCAACCAAAGAGGGCTCTCTCTTTATATTTTAGCTTTGTTGTGGAGTAATTTTAGGCTAGTTATGATGTACAGAGTTTTGTTTTAAATTTGGTTGGATGATAATTTCAGGCAGAACTGGGATGCAATTTTAGAACAGTCTAGACTATTGGGCAATGGAGTCAATGATGGGATACTGCTGTAAGTGTTTCTTGTGGAAAGGGTAATGCTACAGAGCCAGACAGGCACCTATGGAACAATTCTTCAAATCTGGGAATCGATGGCATGAAATCAGGGAATGAAAGGCAGTCAAGGATCTTTCACTATGCTGATAGAGGGAAAGTGTGAGAATATTATCTAGGAGCAGTTAAGAATTCCTAAACAGCATCCATAATGAGAGAATCAGTTCAAACATGAGCAATTAAGAATTCATATTTATGACTAATTCTGAAGAAAACACAATTAGAAATAGAGATTGAGCAGAGGGTGTATTTAAACAAATCCTGAGCTATTCTTTCTTCTCTATTACTAGGATCATGAAACATATGTGAAATTTGCAAACACAGAAAGACAAAACATGGTTTAGAATTACTTATTGTTCCATTAAATGACACAGGAATTCTATAGCAGAACGTAGTTCATTTCACATCCAGACAGCACAGAGAGCATCAACTTCACCAGCAATTTGTATTAAAAGTCTGAAAATTTACAGCGTAGCTCTTAGAGAGAGTAACCAACCAACCCCAAATACGTTCTATGGGGAGGTATATATACAAAAATATCTAGATGTTGAGTCTTCATGTAATAAATTACATCACCAACTCTTCCAAGGGAGTAAATGAAGAATTAAACACTGCAGTTAATATTGGCTTGCTAGCTGTCTATTTTGTCAGAAAATTTTGACTTTCTGGGCTGAATGAGTCGGCTGCCTGCTGCGCATTTATTCTGCGTGTGCTTTTCTGATGCTGGTACGCTGCCTGTTGTTGTCTTGGTCTTCATCCTTGGTGCTAGGTTTCTTTACATTTAATGAGTTGTAGTTAACATTCCAATTCTGCTTTATGCTGCTTTGATCCTTTGATAGGTGGACCGTGCCATCTGTATATGCTGAACTGTAGTTTACAAAAAGAATTAATAACCAAACTCACCTGAGCAATGTCTCCATCATTCCTCTCCACCAATCTTTTGTAGGTAGCTGATGCCTTTGTATCTTTATCAGTGTTTCATCAGCTTCTGTGTATCTGTAAAATTTTGGCTGGTCTTCAAAGAGATGGTTTATCTCATGTGCAATGTAGAATAGATTTTCTAATTTATCAAAGACACTCTGTCCAGATGGAGGCCCTGTCTCTTCTGATGTGCTTGAGGAAGTTGTGATTTGATTGGTAGCATAATTGTTCACCCTATTGGCATAATGTTCATGTGACAGCAGTCTTCCAGCACTGGTTACTAGGCTAGGTAGCCCTCTGCTCTGTAATGTTATGATCTTTATTCTGAACTCATCCACCTCTGCTTGCATCTCTTGGAATTTTCTTTCAAATGTCTGCACAAAATTCCTAAGGGTTAGCACCCTTTTTATTCGCAAGATAGTTTCAGTCCTGTTCCTGATTCCTAATGCCGCCAACTGCCCCTTGGTGTGAGTATTCAAAAATTGGATCATTCTATTAGCTTGCCCGGGCATATTTCCTAAAGATGTTCTAGCCTTTTGGTTTTCAAACTGAGCCAAGCTTGTCAAATCCATTTGCTCATGAATGGTTTCAATGGATTTCCATTGGTTTGTAATGGATTGGCCAATCTTGGCCCACAGAATCTTCTTGATATCTGCTAGAGTCTTATCAAAAGTAAGCTCTTTCTCCAACTCCTTTATTCTTTTTTCCAGGGCTTTCACTTCCCTTGTCTTTTCAGCTACTTCCTGCTTTGACTTGTCATATTTTTCCTCAATTCTAGCCAGCTTTTCCTTGGTTTCTTTCAATTCTGCCATTTGCAATTCCAAGGCTTCTATTTCTTTCATCATATTGTCCATTCTCAAGCTGGTGCCTTGCTCTGTAGGTGCTGAAGTAGTTGCTGAAATTGGTGTTGAGCTTGAGGCACCTGCTTCTGATGTTGTAACAGTGGGAGGGACTGTTGTGGTGGCCATAGGAGGAGCAGCTGTAAGAATCTGAGCTGTTTGAATTGGCTGAGAGGCCAACTCTCCCTGTCTTCCCTGTAATGATGCCTCCAAGGCACTTTCTGTCTCTACCAACCTTTTATGTAAGGTTGTAAGCAAAGCTACGACATCCTGCTCTTCCTTTTGTTGTGCCACCTCTGTAGTTTGAGGATGCAATGTGGGTGACAACTTGATTTGTCTTCTAAGGGCAGCTATGTCTTCATCTTTCTTTTTTATCAAAGCTTGCACACCCTTGGGATCATGTCCCAGCTCTATGATGATCTCCTCCAAGGACTTGATTCTATTGTCCTTGGCCTATGATGAAGCTTTCTCCAACTATAGTTGGGCAGCAGTATTGTGCAAAGAGTTTTTCAATCTGTGAACTAACAATGTTTTATCTGCTAAAGTAGAATATACCATCTCCCCAGTCTGCTTGTGCAAATCAATCTGGTCCATCGGATGGATGTCTTTGGCGAACACTTCCAGATTGGTTCTAATATAGTCAGCCGCTAATTGGGGTTGCTGAGTTGTAGGTCTGAAGTGACCGAGGGTCATTCTCCCTTCCTGGATGTCATAGGCTGCCATTAGCCTTTGCTGATTGGTAGGGGCCATCCTTATTAGCTGGTTGTATAGCTGTAATCTCACTAGCTCATTCCTAGCTTTAATATCAATGGATGCTTTTTTAATATCAGAGCCCTGTCGGCCCTGTTACCTGGTGGATGTTACTTCCACCCCCTGTTGTCTCTCTTGCTCCTGCTGAAAGGCGCTGGCCGATGTCTCCATGTTTGGGCCAATTTGCTGTTCTGTGGGCCCCTCTTGCATTTCTTCCTCCGAAAAAGGATTTAACCTTTGTCTCTTTTCTCCTTGCTGCTCTGTGGATGTCCCTGGAGGGGTTTCTTCCTGTCTATCCCTCTTCTTTTCTCTCTCTTCATTGGCAAGAGTCTGCAACATAGGAATTTCAGTCACTTTTGCTTGAGTTAAAGGGTCTTGCCCTTGACTCTGTCCATTTGTAGAAACTGGCCGATCTGCCATTGTTTCTTGTTGTCCCAAATTGTGCACTTGTTCTACTGAATGCTACACCTCTTTACCTTTATTTGTGGCTGCAGATGGGGCACTCTTGGGGGGTCGTGGCAGATGAGGTGCCTTCTCCAAGGTGCCGAGGAGCTGTAAAGAAGACCTGTCCAAAAGATTCCAAGTCAACAGATTTTTCCAGATTCTTGATTGCTTTTTCTGTTATTTCTTCTTCAGTGAGCTCTTCCATTAGGGTGCCTTCTACCCATTCTTGTTGATTGGCATATTGTTCAATTTGAGGGATATTGTAATGTACATATCCTGCAAGCCTATATTTGATTCTTCTAAGGCTTATAAAGTGATTGGGATCATATGGTGACCAAATGAAACTTAGTTTGAGCTTAAGTTTCTCTCCCAAAATCTAGTCAGCATCCTTCCATGCTTCTTCTCTCTTATTGAAAATAAAGGGGCCCAATTGATGTCTGATTTTCAGTTGTGCCTTTTTGCTTTTACCATGAAAATGAATCATATCTGCATTACCAAATTGCCGAAAGTATTCTAAGGCAAAGAGTCTCATAGGGACATATTTTGGCAGTTGGTAGGGGGCTAATTCACAGCCATAAACCCTGATTACTGTGTGGTTTTGGTAAAAATACCAGTCACCAATGTTGTAGCTTTTGGAAAGCTGTAGAATCTTTTGCATCTCATCAGTGAGTCTAGGAGGAGGATCTGTTGATAATAAGCAGGTAGCTGGATAGACAAAATGGTCAATGAATTCACAATATGTGTATGGGGAGTAACTAAAAATGATGGAATACTGATGACCAAAATATGACTGACCTCCTCTCCCCCCTAGCATCCAATTTTCTGAGGACGACTGGGAAACTTTCAGACTGATAATATAGCAGCAAATGATAGATATATGAGGTGTATTTGAATACCCTTTCCCTTTCTAGGTTCATGAATTTCTCATGAATCTTATCAGCTATGAAGGTAGCATAATCATACTGGACAGCAGGGGGCTATCCTGGAGTGAAGATAGACATCAAGGCAAAGACAGTGTTGTCCACAATTTCACTTGTTCTAAATCCCAGGATGTAGGAGATCATATCTATGAGCATTTTTCCCTCCTCAGTAAATGCAACATGGAGATAGGGGATTGTAAATCTGGAGTAACAGTTTGGTGGCATAAACAACTTAGCAATTCGATCAATCTCTGCAGAGGGCAACTTTGAGGCTTGATCTAGCAGATGCTTCATGGAAAGGGGGACCAAAGGTTGATTTGGTTTGAATTGAAACATCTCATTGATAGACTGGGGAGTAATGTAAAAGAGGACTCTACCAGCAGGGCCCATCACTGCCCTTTGAGAAGGATCATAATTGGAACGGCATTGATGGATGAGGTCAGGAAAGACATTTACTGAGGGCAAGTAGTACATGGGAATGTTGGACTCCCATATTCTCAATGGATCAGTTTTGTTTCTGAACTTATTCTGTTATGAAACCAGCTCACAAAAAGATAGAAAAGAGAGATCCACGCCTTAGAATTCAGCCTCTTCGAGGGGGCAACCTCCTTTACATTACATAAATGAACAATTCTTGGATGATACAAATGAAAATACCTCCTTTCTATATATAGGAGTCTAAGTGGTCCCAATACAATCAAAGCCTACATAACAATAATATTGTAGGGCACAACAATAACAATTGTGGGCTTCTATGTGGCACAATAGTAACAATATGGGCACTACATGGGTACATCAATATAAATAAGGGGTATAACTACAATAGTAATGGGGTAATCACTAGTATTATAGGGACCCAACATGCCCCTCTCCTTCAAAAAAGTGTTGTCCTCAACGCTTGAGTAGTTCAGGATACTTCTGCATAAAATTCTCGTCCTCCCATGTGGAATCTTCAGCGGATAAGTTCTTCCACTTGATAAGGTACTCTGAAATTGATCGATTTTGTAGCTGTCGAGTTCTTGTTTCTATAACTGCTTCCGGTTCCAATATAATTTTTCCTTCTTCGTCAAGTTCTGGCAATATTGTTTGAACTGGGAGCTTGTCGCCTATAACCTTCTTTAAGCATGAAACATGGAAAACTGGGTGCAATCGAGAAGCTGCAGGAAGCTCCAATTTGTATGCCATAGTACCAATCTTTTGCAACACCTTGTACGGACCATAATACTTTGGTGATAATTTATTATCCTTCTTAGCTTGCTTGAGGGACATTTGCTTATATGGTTGTAGCCGTAGGAATACCCAATCACCTACATCAAAACTTCTTTCACTGCGATGTTGATCTGCCTGTTGTTTCATTCTATTATGTGCCAACACAAGGTTATCCTTTAAGAGTTGGAGGACTTGTTGTTGATGTTCGATGTGATGTTCCACTGCCTGAACCTTAGAATTTTCTCTTAAATATGATGTGATGGATGGTGGTTGATACCCATAAAGTGCCATAAATGGGGTCATTTTTGTTGCTGTATGAAAGGAAGTGTTATACCACCATTCAGCCAGAGGCAACCATTTGACCCATTGTGTCTGTTTATCAGATACAAAGCAACGAAGATATCCTTCCAAACATTTGTTTACTATCTCAGTTTGCCCATCAGATTGAGGATGATAAGATGAGCTATGAGCTAACTGAGTACCAAGACAAGAAAATAATTCTGTCCAAAAATTTCCAGTGAAAATGGGATCTCTGTCACTTACAATAATCTTTGGGTTTCCATGTAGCTTTTGAATTGTTTCCATAAATGCAGTAGAAACTGTACTGGCTTTAAATGGATGTGATAATGCACAAAAGTGTGCATACTTGGTAAGTCTGTCAACTACCACCATGATGACACTCTTTCCCTCAGACTTGGGTAAACCTGTGATAAAATCCATTGATACCTCCTCCCAACGTTGGCTTGGAATGGATAAAGGTTGTAATAGACCCGGTGTCTTAATTGTTTCAACTTTATTTTGCTGGCAAACCAAACATTCTACCACAAACTTTTGAATATCTGATTTAAGGCCATCCCAAAAAAATTCCTTCTTAACCCTGTGGTAAGTTTTTAAAAATCCTGAGTGCCCTCCTAAGGGAGAAGTGTGCAATTCCATAAGAATCTTTTGTTTTAGCTGGGAATTCTTACAGAGGTATAAGCGATCTTTGTACCATAACGAATCATTTTTCCAGCTAAATGTATCAGATGTACTGGAATCTTGTTGTAGCTTTCGAATAAGTGCCCACACTTCTTCGTCATTCTTCCATTCCTCCCTTGCTTCATTTATCCAATCTGGTTGGATAATAGAAATGGCGCACAACAATGCTTCCACATCCTCATCCTTTCTTGAGAGTGCATCTGCCACCACATTTTGCTTCCCCTTTTTGTAGATGATTTCAAAGTCATAACCCAACATCTTTGTGACCCACTTTTGTTGCTCTTCAGAGGATAATCTTTGTTCTAAAAAGTATTTAAGGCTATCATGATCTGTTTTTACCTTGAAGTGTCTTCCCATTAGGTAGGGTCGCCATTTCTTAAGTGCATGGAGTATTGCCAACATTTCCTTCTCATAAATAGCTTTTCTTAAAAACTTTCCCTTGATTGGACGACTTTCAAAAGCAATGGGTCTTTCATCTTGCATTAGAACAGCACCAATTCCATTTCCTGAAGCATCACATTCCACAATAAAGGTTTTTGTGAAGTCCGGTGTAGCTAAGACCGGTGCTTGGCACATTGCCTCTTTAAGATGTTCAAAGGCCTTTGTTGCTTCCGGAGTCCATGAAAATGCATCTTTCTTCAATAATGTTGTTAGAGGTGCTGCTATTCTCCCATAATTCTTAACAAACTTGCGATAATACCCTGTCAACCCAAGAAATCCTCGCAGATGCTTTATGGATGTGGGGATTTTCCATTCCTTAATGGCTTTAATTTTGCTAGGGTCTACCTTAACTCCTTCATGAGATACAATATGACCCAAATATTCCACCTCCTGGACTCCAAAGAAACATTTGGATCTTTTTGCATATAATTGTTTCTCCTCCAATAGTTGTAGCACCCTGTCAACATGTTCAACATGATCCTTCCAAGACTTGCTGTAGATTAGTATATCATCAAAAAATACTAACACAAATTTTCTAAGGAATGGTTTGAAAATTGAATTCATCAAACCTTGAAATGTTGAAGGTGCATTGGTAAGGCCAAAAGGCATGACCAAAAATTCATAATGACCCTCATGAGTTCTAAATGCCGTTTTCGGAATGTCTTCAATCTTCATTCTGATTTGATGATATCCTGAACGAAGATCCAACTTGGTGAAGTAAATTGATCCATGCAATTCATCCAGTAATTCATCAATGACAGGAATGGGGAACTTATCTTTAATAGTGAGCTTGTTGAGCTCCCTATAATCCGGACACATGCGCCATGATCCATCCTTCTTGTGCACCAATACTACTGGAGCAGAGAAAGAACTTTGACTCGGTTGAATTATACCAGCCTCTAGCATTTCTGCAACCATACGTTCAATTTCACTTTTTTGGACATAGGGATATCTGTACGGCCTGATGTTTGGAGGAACACTTCCTGGAATCAGATGAATAGCATGATCATGATCACGCATAGGTGGGAGACCTTTGGGAGTCTCAAATACCTTGGAATGATTGTCCAGGACTTTTTGGAGATCTGGAGAAATAGATGATTCCAATGTGGAAACATCTAGCGAACATAATTGTGCAATTACACCTCTTTGCTCCTTTTTTAGAAGCTTTGTCATACCATTAGAGCTGATTATCTTTCCTGGTTTCCCTGCAATACCCCTTAATTCAACTTCCTTTCCTTCCACAGAAAATTTCATGAAAAGTTCTTGAAAATTAAAAGCTATTGTACCCAAGGATTGTAGCCATTGGACTCCTAGTACAACATCAGCACCTCCCATTGGAATGGAAAGCATTGGGCTAGTCAATACATATTCTCCCATGGATAGCTTGATATTATGGCACTTTCCAGAGCAATTTATTGTTCCTCCATTTGCAATCATCACTTGACACTCTGGTGCTGGATATAGGAAGCAATTCAATTCTTTTGCTACCCTACAATGAATAAAATTGTGGGTGCTTCCTGAATCAATCAACACTATTACCTTTTTCTTCTTGATTTGTCCTTCTATCTTGATGGTTTGAGGAGTGGTAATTCCCGCCAATGCATTACAAGATATGGTCGGATTTATTTGTTCTTCATCTAGGCTTTGTTCCTGGAATATATCCTCTTCTTTTGACCTTTCTTGCTCCTTTTCTTCTTCCTCTTCACAATCTATGTAGAATAATTTCTTCTCAGCACACTTATGACCTTTTGTGTATTTGCTATCACAATTGTAACAAAGCCCTTTTGCTCTTTTTTCTTCCAATTGTTGTGGTGTCAACCTTGTAGGTTGTGGAAGACTATGGGCAACAACACTTCCATCTTTATAGTTGTGAATGGTATGCTTCCTAGTTGCCATAATTTTGCTTTCCATTTTTCTTGCTAACCTGAATGCCTTCTCTAATGAATCAGGTTCCCAAAGGCGCACATCATGTTGGATATTATCCTTTAAAGACCCTATGAACACATCAATCCTATGCTCCTCTGGAATATCTTTTATCCTTATGTTCAATTTTTGGAACTCCTCAATGTGCTCCATTATTGAACCCTTTTGTTTGAGATTCATCAATTGGCTAAAAAAAGTGTTTCTTTTTGTATCCTCATAATGTGCTATCAATTCTTCTGTAAAAATTGCCCAAGTGATAAATTTTTTACGAGAACAAAGCCATTGATACCATACAAACTGATTTGGTTCCAAATATAAAGTTGCCATACGTACCTTTTGTGTGTTTTGCACATTATTGAGATCGAAGAATTGCTCCATCTGTAATATCCATGTGGCGGGATCCTTGCCATCAAACTTCCTCACATCGATTTTTGGAACATGGTGAGTCTTCGATCCAACATTAGAGTCTATGGAATCATGATTAACATTTCTTTTATTCTCATCATGAGTTTCCTTTACTACCTTTTCACCATTAGTGACCCTTTCTTGTAGCAACTTCTTCAATTCATCCATCTTATCATCCATGCCATCAATTTTAGCGTCCATGCCATCAATTTTAGCGTCAATCTTAGCTTCCATGCCATCCATCTTAGCTTCCATTCCCTTTATCTTAGATTCCACGCCATTTACCTTAGCTTCTGTTAGCTTTTGTGAGCGTGACATTTGTTGCACTTGTTCTTGTAATTTTGATATATCATGTAGCATTTCTTCCTCTTCTTCATGAGTCATGCTAGAGCTTTCAGGTTCCTTACTAGGTGTTTGCATTTTCTTTCCTCGGGGCATCAGTTACCGATAATAAAGTTTTACTATGCCCTTTGAATTCCGTTAAAGCAAGCTTACACAAAAATTAAAAAAAAACTACACACCTTTTTTCACTTTATAGAAGCCTGATATTGAATCTGATGTATCTCTGTAATTTCGGATCCTCCAATTCTGAAATTGCTACCTGTAGTAGCCTTCTGCGTCCTCTTTCTGATGCCACAAGTCTGAGCCAAATTGGATTCTCCAAGGAAGAGTTATGTGAAATCTCCCACAGTGACTTGCTTTTAGACTGGTTCAGTAGAGCGAACTTGTACGACGTGCCACGAGTCACTGTTTCAACCTTTGAATCTGAAACACACACACAAGAAACTACAGTCCGTCTTCTTTCTGTACCTTTTTACGAAATTTCAATCCGATCCTCAGAGAGAGAGTTATGACGATTTTCCCCAGGTCACCTGTTTTGAATGTAATTCAGGAGTCTGCAAAAAGGCCAACTTCCTCAGATCATATCTCCGAAAATATCATGGGAAAAGCTCTGAAATTCGGACCCAAGATTCAGCGCCGATTCTTCTCAAATGGGTTTTTTTTGCGACTTCTGAAACGTCACAGAAAAAAAGTTATAGCGAAAATGCCACGATGACCTGTTTGGAGCAGCGAAACCCTAGAATCCAAAGCTCTGATACCAAATGTTATGAAACCAGCTCACAAAAAGATAGAAAAGAGAGATCCGCGCCTTAGAATTCAGCCTCTTCGAGGGGGAAACCTCCTTTACATTACATAAATGAACAATTCTTGGATGATACAAATGAAAATACCTCCTTTCTATATATAGGAGTCTAAGTGGTCCCAATACAATCAAAGCCTACATAACAATAATATTGTAGGGCACAACAATAACAATAGTGGGCTTCTATGTGGCACAATAGTAACAATATGGGCACTACATGGGTACATCAATATAAATAAGGGGTATAACTACAATAGTAATGGGGTAATCACTAGTATTATAGGGACCCAACATATTCCTTATCTCACAGAAAGCCTGAAGATGAGGCTTGTCTCCTTCCATATCAGCAATTTGATAGTCTCTATCTGCCAGTGGAATCCATTCTAACTGTCTATGGGGTGCATTTAGTGGTGCAATATTGAGGGCAACTGGGGCCTCCATGTTTTGACTGTGATTACAGTTGGATTAGGCCTGTATTTTAGCAAAAAGCAGAGTTCTGACAATGGTTTTCTGGGCAAGGAACTTACAGTTTTAAGTTCTGTGCAGAGATGTTATTTCTGAGTAAAGCTTAAGGGGAATGAAGAGTATGGAGGGCTCTGCAATAAGTACACTGGAAAGGGAGAAAAATAAAGGGCTTTAGCAAACTGTCTTTAGTGGTTCCGCGGGCAAATTGGAGCTGGAATTCAAGCTAGAAATGGCAATTTTATCAGAGGGGACAGAGATGTCGGGTTTTGGCCACAAATCAAGTTATATAATGGGGCAGAGAGGAGAAGCTCGCGAGTTCCGACGTCTTTCAAGTGAATTTTTAGGTGTATTGGCAAATTTTGCAGAGAATTTATGAAAAACAGGGTTACGGGCATTTTTTCAGGTAAATACCTGTTACTTTGAGAGGTTGTTGTGGTGAATAGCTGCAGGCGGAGGCCGAAGAGGTCAGGTTGCAGGTTGAGTAGGCCTGGGTGGCTGACGGGCACGTCGAATGCAAACTGGACGTGAGTTGCATGCAAGAGCTTGCACCGTTTGTTTGCATAAAAAACAAACAAAAACGCCACTTTCACGAGTTTTAACGCAAATTTGTGTTTTTGCGGCATTTTAGCACTTTTGGCGCTTTTTTGCGATGACGTCAGCATGACATCATCGGCGGGTCCTAGGTACGGAAAGGTGACGTGGCAGTTGACTGGGGCGACGACGTGGCACAGGACACGGTGGTAGGGTAGGGCAGGCAGATGCGGTGGCAATGACACGAAGCAGCGGCGGGTTGACGCGGAGGTGACGTCACGAGGACGTGGCACCCAGACAGAAGGCGGTAAGTGGTTTTTATCAGACCGCCTTTGGTACGGGGGTCGTAAGTGGTTTTTATCGGACCGCCTTTGGTACGGGGGTGGTAAGTGTCAGTGCGGGCCCAATGCAATCAGAACGGGCCACGCGTCCCCGCGTACGGCGGCAAAACCACCCTCCATCGGATGCTAACTCCCGTACGTCGGGGGCGCTCCGATATCAACGAGAGCCGTCGGATGGGGAGGGCCCGATCCGACGGTGGACGGAACAGCGATCTGATAGGATGTTAACGTACGGGACCCACCCGAATATTTAAATCTTTATATAGTGCTGCGGGGGTTTAGACTTTGGGTTATATGGGTTTTATGGGTATGCGCCGGGGTAAAGTTTAGTGTTTAGTTTAAACATTTAAATAGAAACCCAGAAATATATATGAGCGCAGAGGGGTTAATGAACTATGGTTTAGGAAGGGGTATTATGGTTGTTAATTTAACCAAAGGTTAAACTAATTCCAGATTTAGGACACGAAAGGGTTCATAATAGTCCCAAATGGACTATTATTTCCCAAGATTGAATTATATGGCTATAGTGCCATGGGTTGGGTTATGTAATATTTTGGAATTTTTGTATAGTTTTTTGTATAATAGGGGTAATGAAGTGATCTAGGGAGCTAGATAATAGAGTTAGAAGTTAATATGACCTTGTGAAGTGAAAGTGTAGGGGCATGAAGCTAAGTTTATGAAGGAAAACTTAGATATAAGAAGTGAATGGAATTTGGAATGAGGATTTTACAAAAGAAATGTGGCTTCTTTTCCTTAAGAAAACCCAAAACTTGACTTAGTATTTGACAAATATGAAGTGAGAGCAGGACTTATTGGGCAGATCCCAAGGTCCTTAAGGGGTGTTAGTAAGAAACTTTGAGTGGGGGGTGGAAGGGAGTTAGACATGCTTCCATAGTTATGTCATTAGATAACTGCTTTGACCTTTCTGTCCTTGATGAGATGAGCTCTGATTGACATTACATGAGGTGATCAAAACCTTGCTTCTGCAACCTCAAACTACTTACCCGGCCTAATACACCTAACATTTTTTCTTCCTGTTGAATGGGTGCACTTAGGATTGCAGGCCCTAATTATCCTCTTTTCTTTTGACTGCCCTCCTATCTAAATCTACCCTTATTTCTTCCAAGGGCCCAGATTAAGCAGTTGGGCTCCTTAATTTCTCTACCTAGCTAGTGATCTGCCAAGCTTGAACTGTTTGGACATATATTCATTCTCTAATCTAGAACAAGCAATTTAGAACATGGCATGGTCCAAATTGAACTGTTGGGCCATCCATCAAGCTAGGAGTGGCATCTTGGCTAGCCACTTTCCTGGTCTTTCTTTGGGGTTCATTTTTATCATTTTTTCTTACCAATTGATTTTTCTTTCCCTTTGATTTTTCTTTTAGGGCATACCCTCTTTACATTTTTTAACTCTCTCTAATTCTTTTACAAAATATGGAACCTTTGCAGCGTGAAAAGATGAACATATTTGGCACTTCCCAGGTCAATCATGAAAAATGAAACCTATTGGTATAGGAACCTAACAACCTGTTTCTGATACACTTTACCTATCCACCAGCTTTCATCCTTTTTACCAAACTTTACTGTGGTAAATATTTCTATTTACCTTGTTGTTACCATAGTAATTTAAAGGATGTCTGTCATGTTAGTCCACCATTATTCCTTTGGTATTTTCATCCTTATCAACTTCCTGTGAATTTCATCAGCCTCAGTATATTTCACAAAATTAGGCTGGACTGTGAATAAGTTCTTTACTTCATGTTAAATGAAGAATAAGTTCTCTAAACCATCATAAAGCACTTTTCCTGTGGTTAGTACCTTTGTTGAGGATGAACTGGCTTGACTTTCAGCTTGCTAATGTAGTTTGTTGATGTAGTCTATCTAAACCATTAACTTATCATTGATGACTAAGGCGCTTGGGAGTCCTTTACACCTTAAGATGTCAAACTTTCTCGTGAACTCATCTATGTCTTCCTGCATACTTTGACATATTCGCTCCAGGCCTTGCATTAAGTTCCTTTTTGTCATAACTTTCTTCAGTTCGAGGATAGTAGTAGTCCTATCCTCAATGTCCAATTGCTCCAAGTGTTGCCTGTTTTTACTGTTTAGAAAATTTATTAACTGGACTGCCTCTTCAGGTTTTCCACCGAGTTCTTCTCTGGTCTTCTGGATTGCCTCAAGAGCAAGCTTAACCATATCAATTTGTTCAAAAATAATTTGAATGGATGACAAAATATCATTGATGGAATCAATGATATTGGTCCACAACATTTTCCTGATCTCTGCTAAAGGCCTGTCAAATGTCAGGTCCTTCTCTAATGTCTTGATTTGCTTAGCCATGCCTTTGTTTTTTCTTTTCTCCTCTGCATAATTGATCTTTGAAAGATCATACTTTTGCTCCAAGGTAGTAAATTTTTCTTTTACCTTCTGTACCTTTGTTACTTGGAGCTTCATTTCTTCCATTGACTTAATTAAGTCCTTTGTGCTCTGTGTTGATGTACTTGCCTGTGTTGTACCTGTTGCTTCCACTGGTGTTGTTGTTGCCAAAGGAATGCTTGGCGCTAAAACAGTTGCCATAGTGGAAGGACTGTTGTGGAAAATATTGGCACTACAGTTTGAGGCTGGGAGGTTTATTCACTTTTCCCGGACTGTAACGCTTTCTCTAATTCCTGCTCAGTTTCCTTTAATTTCTCATTCAACTTAAGGACCAAGTCCATAAGTTCCTCATCATTCTTTTTCTCAATAACCTCAGTAGTTTGAGGGTGTATGAGGGGTGGAAATTTTAGTTGTTTTCTAAGTGCAGCTATATCTTCATTTTTCTTCTTGATTAAGCTTTCTGCTGCCTTAACATCCTTTGGGTCATGGTCCAACTCAATTACTAATTCTTCCAATGATTTTATTCTACTATCTTTAGCTTGTGATGAGGCTTTTTCCAACTGCAATTGAGTTGTAGTGTTACTCAACGAATTTTGCAACCTATGAGCCATCATTGCTTTACTGGTCAGTGTTGAGTAGACCATCTCACCCGTTTGCTTATGAAGCTCAATCTAGTCGATTGGGTTGATTTCCTTAGCTAAAACTTCAAAATCCGTTTTAAGATAATCAACCAAGGATTTTGGCTATTGCACTGTGGGCTTCAGGAAACTCATCTGCATTTTACCCTCTTTGATGTCAAAGGCTGACATCAGTCTGGTCTGGTTTGTGGGGGCCATTTTTAAGTATTGAGCATAGGCTTGGGCCTTCAGTTTCTCATTCTTTGTTTTGATCTCCTTGTATTTCCCCTTTACATCTATGATCTTCTCTGAAGAAGACTTGAAAGATGATACTTCTGTGCTGGGTTGCCTTTCCAGTACCTGCCTGTGTGAACTAGAGGGTGTCCCACCTGTTGGGAAAGTTTGTAAGTTGTCTGTTGCTTCCCTCCTTATGCTCTCTGTAGTCTCTCCAATGAATTCTTCCTCCGAATAAGGATTCAACCTTAGCAAAGGGTTGATTTGTGGGTCTGCTAGAAGGGGTAGCTACTTCCATTTCTATTTTCAAGTTCCTTTCCTCATTTAGAGGAGTCTGTAGCACTGGAGGATTACCCATGTTTGTTTGAGCTGGTAGTGGTTGTGGTGGAGCCAATTCTTCCAAGATTTCAGGTTGCTCTGATTCCTCTGGTTGTTCTGTTGTTTCTGGTTGTTCTGATGTAGGGGCACTTGGTTCCTGAGTTTGCCTGTGCGAAGGCTCTGCAGTGGGAGAACTATGTTCCGGTGTTGGCCTTTGGGGAGACTCTACAGGAACCTGTACAAAGGAGTCCAAGTCAAGTCTCTTCTCCAAATATTTCATCACATTTTCAACTTCAACCTCATCACTATCTTGTTCTATCAATGTCCCTTCCCTCCATTCATTTAAATTGGCATATTGTTCTATTTTAGGAATTCTGTGATGGATGTAGGGTGACAACTTGTGTTTTATCCTTCTATCACAGATGAAACTGTGAGGATCATATGGTCAGATAAAACTCTTTTTCAATCTCATTCTCTCAAGGATTTCTTCTGCTTCTTTCCCTGCTTTTCTGTTCTGGCACACAAATGGGCCTAAGTGGTATTTGATCCTTAGCTGGGCTTTCTTTTTTGCTTTCATGAAGTGGATTTGATTATAGTTTATTATTTATCTGTAGTACTCCATGGCAAATAATCTCATGGGGACATACTTGGGCAATTTGTAGGGAGGTAGTTCACACCCATAAACTCTAATCTTAGTATGGTTCTTGTATAAATACTAGTCACCAATCTTGTATTGCTTGGACAATTGAAGGATTCTATTGATATCACCATTGATTCTAGGAGGGGGATTTCCTATCAACATGGTAGTTACAGGATGGACAAACTGATCAATAAAATCTATATAAGAATAAGGAGAAGAAGCTGAATAGTGGAAAATTGAAGTCCAAAAGACAACAGACCTGGGATTCCTTCTGGTATCAAGTTTTTGGATAGAGAAAGGGAATTTATCAGACTGGTAGTAAAGAAAAAGATGATACAAGACTGTGGAATATTTAAACACTCTCTCATTCTCCAATCTCATGAATTGGTCATGTATCTTGTCTGCAATGAATGTGGCATAATCAAATTTAGCTGTAGGAGGTTGACAAGGGGTAAAAATAGTCATGAAGGTAAGGTCAATTCATCTACATACTCACTAGTAGTAAAACCCAAAATGCAAGCAATCATGGTGATGATATCTTGGCCCAGATTTGTAAAGAAGCTTGACATATAAGGAGGGGGTTCTTTGGGCCTGTATTTTTCCTCCATGAAAGTCTGACAGACTTGGTTGACTTCAGAACTGGACAGCTTGGTATATTTCTCAAGTAATTCTGCAATGGAAAGAGGAGTGAGGTTTTGGCCAGGCTATAATTGCAACGTTTCGTTTATGGACTCAGCTGTAATGGTGAAAAGGATTTCTTGGTTAGGGGACATTAAAGCTCTCAGAGTAGGGTTGTAATTCGCATGGCATTGGTGAACAATGTCTGGGAAGATATGGATAGTGGGGCACTGATATTTGGGGAGGTTGGACTCCCAAAGACCTATTTTATCAAAGTGGTTCAGGTAATTGTCTCGGTACCTGTAGTAGAATTTCAAGGGGCTGTCATCAAAAGTAAGGTCTTTGATTTGGAAATCCTTATCAGCTAAGGGAAGGTAGTCCAAATCCCTGTGAGGATTAGTGATTGGAGCAATGTTTAGGGAAACTAGGGTTTCCATCCCTGGTTCTTGTGTGTTCAGGGAAGAAAATGGGAATTTCCAATAAATTGCTGACATAGAGGTGCCGGGAAGTATTGGGACTAAGCTACCGACTCAATTGCACTGAAAAATTTGGGTTTTTTAAAGCAATTTAGAGCAAGTTCAGTTCAAAACAAGGTTTCCCGGAAGAAAGTAAGGTAAATACCTATTTTCAGATGGTCAAAGGGACAATTGGCTATGGTGACGGCTCTGTGGGTGTGCACAGTAGACTGGAGCAATTTTGGAGTTCAGCAATTGTTGGCAGTTGATGGTTGAAAGTCAGTTTCTAGACTAGGATGTACTCTATGCATGCATGGGAGGTAGAGGTCGTTTTCTCAGACAAAAAGGGAAAACAATGAACATTTTTGTTTTTATGCATAAGTCAATATTTTGGTGGGTTAATGACAGTGACAGTTGGTTTCAATTGAATGATGGGACATTTTGTCGTTTATGGGAGGCGGTAAGCAGGTTTCATCGCACCACTTCTGGGAGGCGAGTGGTTTTGGAGGAGGGTCACACGATTCCATTGATCGATTGACACGTTGCATCGGCGAGTTTTGGAAAACCGCCCATATCGCGCGCTTAACGTTCGACCGAAGGGCCCGCGCGATATGAGCGATAACCATCAGATCTAGGAGATCTGATCGGACGGTAGTCGGTGTTGGAAAGAGGCGGGGAGTTAACTAGAGGGGCCCGACCATAATTAAATTCCTTAATCATATCAGGGGTGATGTGATTGGACGATAAGTTATTAATTAATCTAGATGATTAATTAATCCTTTATTAGGATGGTGGGGGGTTTGGCTCCTAATTAATCGCAAGTCAATTAATTAATCCCATTTATCAAACTTTATTATGGTTATTTTTCAAACCAATAGGGCTGGATACATATTTTTGGGATTTTTTAATAGTAGTACAGGAAAGGGGTGATTTATTTTCTTGGGAGTTAAATAATAATACGAGTTAAAGTTAATATGACCTTGTAGGATATGAAATGCGCTAAGTTAAATGTTTCCAAAATCATTTTCATCATATAACATTTATGACTTAGGCTAAATGAATATGAGGGTTTTTTATATACAGAATGTTTTAATTTTCCTAAGTAAAATAGGGATTTTACTTAGGAAAAACCTTATAAAGGGGATGAATGAATTTATGAAGGGGAAATATTGATGAAGGGGGCTTAAGTACTTTAGACATTTCAAATTATTGGGCCGAGGGTCTGGTCCCTCCAAAATTCAGAGAAATGCTCTGAGCCCCTCTAACTTGTTGTAGGTGCCTTTAGTACTTAGGGGAAATTAGTAAAAATTAGGGGAAAATGAGTGAGGAAGTTAATTAATTTGACTTTGAATTCTTGATATGTTGTCTTTATTGTGCTCCATGCTTTGTCTAAGTGATGAAAGAAGAAAGATTAAAGCATTAAACTTAACCATTCATCACACCTTTGTTCTGCAACCAATCATCTACTTACCCTACCTACTTAACCTAGCATTTTTACTTCTTTATTAGGGTGCACTTAAACTGGCAAACCCTTATCACACTTTCTTTTCTTTTACATATAGATATCTATCTAAGTCTAGACTTATTACATCCAAGGGCTCAGATTAAACTGTTGAGCTCCTTTTATTCACTCTACCTATCTACTTATCTACCAAGATTAAACAGTTTGGTCAAATTTTATTCTCTATCTCTATAAACATGAAATTGAAAACATGGAATAACCAAGATTAAACTATTTGGTTACCATGGATTGTGGCATAAGTAACAAGTTGCACACAATCTTTATTATACAAAAAGTAAAATAGCAATGGCATTTGGATTTTCTCACTTTCATGGTATTTTCCTTTTTCTTGGGGTTCATTTTCTTTCATTTTTTTGACCTTTTATTTATTCTTTTTGCCCTTTGATTTTTCTTTTAGGGCATACCCTCTTTACATTTTTTAATTTTTTGAATTTTTACAAATATGGAAAACATTTGCAACAAGCAAATGTATGAACATATTTCAGAGTTAAACCAAGTCAATCATGATATATGACACCTATTGGTATAGGAACATAACAGATTCAACATACAAAACTTACTTGTAATGCAGGTTGATGAGGAGTTTCTTGGTCCACAGTTGTGCACCCAACGTTATGAAAATGAATGATTAGCTGGGTTAATTTAAAAGGGCTTACATGTAAAATTATTTCATGCATGATTGCCACTTGTCGACAAGTGAAAGGATTATTTAAGGGAAGTTAAGTGGGCTCCTATTTTCTAGGAGTTCACCCACACGCAACAAATAAGCTCATGCATGCATCCAGGAAGAGCGCATCTCTTCAACATGAAGGAGTGTGCTCAAGGAGGGCACACTTATTCAGCCCGAAGGAGTCCACTCAACACAAGTGCATGTCTTTGTCAACTTGAAGTGTGATCTTACCTTAAAGGGTGCTTTTCTTGCTTTTGTTTGCTTTTTACGTGCTTTTGAGTGCTTTTCAAGTATGTTCATGGTGAAAAAGGCTAGTTTTGAAGTCAAGAAAACTCATGAGTCCACCTAATCATGGGTAAGATAGTGACAACCACTTCTAAAGGTTAGGTGACAACACTTAGGAAACATTGACTTCGGAGGATGCGGCACTAAGAGAAAACACACAAATAAGAAATCAAACACCATGACAACATTAGGGGGATTGAAAACACAATTCATATAGGCTCCAAAATATACTTCGGAAAAAATTTTGAAGGGTCGTTGTCGTATTGACAACACATTCTTAAAACATCTTATTGGAATTAAACCTCGATGTCTAGCTCAATTCTCCAAAGGGATGTCGAACAACTCCCTTCGAACATCTTTGCCCTTCATGGCATCTTTCATCAACTCCCAGGTATGTGGTTAGCTAACCTCCTGCCTCCTAATCCTTTGTATGGAACAGAGTAAGCGCCTTTGTGGGCCCGCCCTCTAGTATGTCTCGATTAACTTATCAATGTTTTCCAACATCAAATATAAACCATGCCTAGTAGGCGAACTGGTAAAAAATTTACCCAGCTCTCGTGTGATCCATGTATGCTAGGCTTTAACAACCTCTAGTGCGATATTAGTTGCAACATCATCCCACGAAGGGATTGATGTTGCACTTTAATCCTCAAATTTTCCCTACTAAGGGTCTGAAAATCATAAACATAATTTAGCATATATATAACAAACTACAATCATAATAACATATAAATTAAATTCAAACACAACAATTGAAGACGATTTCAAGACATAAACACTTAAAGTTTATAGAGGACTTTAAAATGAACCTATAGTAGGTGAATATGGTCCATAATTTGTAACATGATCGTCAAAAGAGATAGAAACAGTGCCTTTGACACTCTGATTGGTGTCGAAGCCAGGATCTACGAGTGGAACATGCACTCTAGTTGGGCTACGTGATCTATCACGAGCCCAAACATGTATAGCAGACCCCCCCACACTCTTACGGCCTACGGTTGGGGGAAATATAGGAGATAGCTCTACATATTATATATAATACATATAAACTAATCCAAAATAAATTGTTAACTAAACTATTCATATAATACAAAACTATTACATATGATACATATAAACTAATCTAAGAAAAAAATGAGTTAGGAAAAATGTTGACAAGAAAACCATTTCTAAACTCAGGTAGAATAATCTAGCCTAAAGTCCTAAACTTTAGAGTCTATTTTTTGATAGTTTATCAACCATAGTATTGAGTTATATTTAAACACAATCGAAAGAAGTGATCAAATCTACCTTCACACTTTTTCTCATTTCTAAAGAATGCATTTTATTCATAGAGCATATATATGTAAAAATTTGAAATTAACCTATTTGCAAAACTAATAAAATTTCATGTCAACCAAATACTCCATTAGATTGTAAGTTATTATATGTTTGACTTTGACACATGACATGTTCTAAGTGCAACCACATGAAGACAATGTTTCTAGTACAACACACTACATAATGAAACAATATGATACAAATTAGAAAAGAGTCAAAATATTTTTGTTCACTTTAAATGCACTTTTCATCATGGATTTAATTTATGTATTAATTAATTATGACATGATATAGTTATAATATTATGTTATACATTTATAGTTATTTATAATTATGTTACATAGTTAAAAATATAATTATATATTTAACATTATGCACTTTCTATATATATATGTTAAATAGTTATAGAAATATGTTATGTTATATGTCATATATAGTTATGTGATATTATAGTTATGATAATTAAATATATATATATATATATAACAAATTTTCTCTTTTAGACTTTGAACTTAGATAATGTTTATTTAAGTAATTGATTTTTTAAAACTAATTGTACTATATTTATTATTAAAAAATATTTAAAATATAAATTAATTTATATTTAAAATAAAATAAAGATGAAATAAAATTTTGCATTTGATAAATAGAGGTTCTCTACGAGTAACCATATTCATTATGTCAATTTTAAGTTCATAATTTGTTTATTTATTGGTTGTACTTTGGTTGTTTTATGTTTTGGAATTTTTTTTTGCATATTTTTTCTCAAATTTGTTTGAAATTTAAAATGCATTTTAAATAACAAAAGATCAAAATATTTTGAAATTTTATTTCACTAAATAAAAAATAAATAAAATAAATAAACAAACAAACAAACAACAATAACAACTTTAAAACATAAAATAATTACAAAATAAATTTTTTACCATTCAAAAAAAAAAATCATAATAAACATTCTCCATTGCAATTATTGAAAAATTATACAAAGAAAAAAAAAAATCTTAAACTATCTAATTTTTTGGTGTTTTTCAAGGGCTTTCTTGATGGTTTTGTGTGGTTTTCTAGGTTTTTTTTTTGTATTCAAGGGTTTTGGTGGTATTTTTTGTGGTTTTTGTATGGTGGTTTTCATTTCAAATTAATTTAATTTTTTTTGCAAGAAAAAATAATTCAAATAGAGAAAAAGTGATAGGAAATCTATCTTGGCCTTCAGTGAGTGGTTGGTTTGATCTTCGAGGACATTGGTGTGGTTGTGTAACCATATCAAGCTCCTCCATCTCCCAAATCCTTTGTCAAGCTCCAAAACCCTCAGTCGAGTAGTTAAAACCCTCAGACGATCCATTTTCTTCCTCGCAATCTACACAAAATGACTTGTGTAGAATGCAGGTGAAACTTTTAATGACAAATAGAGGCTCAATTGAACTCATAGATCGATTTATCTCTTATGTTAACTCGAGTCACCAAAGATATTGATCGATCTAGGTCGAAGCCCTTAAGAAACTCAATCTAGCACTTAAAAGTTCCTCGATCGAGCTCCATTTTTTCACCAAAACGCACCCTCGCTTTGCCCAAAAATGTAACCCAAATCCATGCATAGACCATAGTGTTATAATCAAAATGAGGCATGTTTGGATTGAAGTAAAGGGAAAATCGAATTCTCTAAATTCTCTACTAAAGATTGGCCCTAAGGCAACCTTAAGACCTCTATTATTGGTTTTTTATATTGTACCTAATATTTAATTATCTTAGAAGTGGAACAATGATCACATAGAATTAATAAATCTCAATGGTAAATATTATCTATAATATTTGGATAATTGTAAGACTTTGAGATTTTGATAGTGATAATTAGTTTTTCCATTGGTTCATCATTTGTTGTGATCATAAAGATCCTCCTACTTTTTTGTTTACGAAGAAAGAGAACCCTTAAATTGAGAAAAAAAAAAAAAAAATTGAGAATAATTTGTTACGGGTTGATGAAATCATAAGTCATAAGTGATTTGGAATGTCTTTTCTACTTGGTATTAGTTTTTCATCATTTAAAATAAACAATGGATGATTTATTTCTTAATTGACTTTTGGCACTTTTTCTTGAATTTTGCTTTTGTAGGAATGTATAAAATCTAGTTATAGTTAGTTTTGTTAAGCATTCATATCATTAGTTCCATTGGTTCATTTTCCAAGTTCTTGTACCTTTATTTAGTACTAGAAGTATGAGGAAATATTTTCATACCTTTGATAGTATTTCCATTTTTGTAGCAATATGTATTATTCCAATAATCTTACCATCTAGTTCCAAATAGCAGTAGTTTGTTGGAAGCCATATTAGCAACCTTCCTTACTTATTGAATACCTCACATCCTTGGCGTGAGGACACACAAAACCTCTAGCATGGAGAAGTGGTTGTTGGGACCTTTAGATTATTTCCAGCATCTTCAGTTCATTCTCCTCATTTTAGCTTCCTTTAGCATAATTCATCAACTCTGGATCTTCCATATTATTCTAGACTCTCAACCTTACTTTGCATCGTCTCCAGCATTATCCATGGCATATACCATGTTCCACACAACTTCCATTGCATCCTGCAGTACATATGAAAATTTAAAAAATAGAAATGATCTAAAACAGGTTTAAGACTCTTTAACTCATTAAAAAATTAAGGAAACTTGACGATTAACCACTTCCTATTCCATAAAACTTTACCTTTCATAAACCACCATTAAAACTCACCATTTCCAAATGCATCATAAAACTCGTATTTGGGTAAGACCTTAAGAATGAAAAGTAAAATATTGTGGTACATGAATACAAATCAACATCTATAGGTATTATCCCTATACATCATAAAACATTCGCAAAATCATCATACAAATGCTCTAAATAATAGGATGAAGTCATTGCTTCTTATCTAACAAAATAACCTCAAAGTGAGCAATGGTCTTACAAGGTTTTGAGGTCCACATTTATACAATCATTATCTCCATCATCCCATCCCAGTGCATATCTTCCTTATCCTCAATTTGTATTTCTCTGTTGTAAAATATATCAAGGCTATGTCTGTATGACAGTTCACCTTTAAACTTTAGCAATGTTGCTCCATAAGAACCCACACCTGCACAAAGAAACAATGTCATAGAAGTTTGTACAAAAGTACGGATTTTGTTTGCATGAGGACATGCAAAATCTTAGGCATGGAGTAATGTTGGGTTCCAAATATGTTTTATTTTATATGGCATAAAGCCACCATTCATAAGCCATATTCCTACACATTCCATACCATTCTACCATCAAATCACCATTTAAGCCTAAACATGACCATGTGTTTAATTATTATGGATTTCTTACATTTATAATGATTAAATGTGTTGTTAACATGGTTTTATCGATGATAGTTTAATAATGTGTTTATGTGATCAAGCAATATTTTCCTCTACCATTTTGGTACCAGTGCAAGCCATTTTTGTACCAATTTTGGTACCATACAAATTTCCAACTTTCACCAACAACAACTTGCATATTTTTAGAGTCAAAATCATATTTTTAGCATATAGTCAACTTATACCTCAATTTTCATGCATATGAATGAAAATATCGAAATTATGGGACATGGGTTTTTTCAAGAATGGTCTTATTTGGTTTCCAAGTAGTTGGTTTTCCAAAATTTGAAGTGAGTTGAGAGATATATATGGATATCTAAAACATTTTTTTCAGATGCTCTATTATGGGCGATTTCCTAAACTTGTAAAATTTGTTTCGAGGTATCCTGAGTTTGGGTATTTGGTTTTATCCTTTCCCATGTGATTTTATGTATAAAAAATTCCTCAATAATAGAATAGGTGTGGAATTACATTGTAATAGAGGTATAGTTTATGAGTGCCAGGTTGTAATCTGAGATTGATGTGATGTATGTGAAGATTATTTATTTTGGTGGTACATTGTTTCCAACTTTATCTAATTTCTATTGGCAGCAATTACCAGGTTGAGAAGGGCCCCTCAATCTTGATAATATGCTGCTCATTGTGTCATTAGTTTAGATTGTAACTGTACATTTAATTTCATTCATTTTTTAATCATTTTCATTTGCAGATCTTTCAATGTCATTGTAATTGTATATTAATCATTGATCCCAATTTAGTTTACCATATTCATATTTGTACCCCATCATTTTTTCTTTTGTGCATGATAATTTTAAAGTTTATACACTTCAATAGTCGTGTGTTATAATTCCATTGTTGTATTATAATTCTATCCTAACTTTGTTTTACAACTATTACAGGTATCACTTTCATGTGTCAGTCTATCATACGAATGCTCTAATAACTACATATTCTCATTGTTATTCAATTACACCTCATTCATTCCCAATAGTCTACAACCCATTCTTCTATAATGCGTTGATTCCCTTGCACCCTGCCACATATAAATATTATCCATATGAATTTGAGGAAACAATAGAACATAGTTTTCATATATTTTACATATTCACTGCATAAACAAATTTCTTCCATCCTTGGTTTCAAATTAGAGATATTCCATTCTTTTCGTGAAGATGAAGGCAAATATCGAAATTCTAGGACATGAGTTTTGTGCAAAATGGTCTCATCTGATCGGCTTAAGAGTTGTTTTCCAAAATTCGAAGTGAAATAAGAGATATAGATGGATCTCTAAAACCTTTTTTAATATGTTTTGCTATGGGCGATTACCTAACCTTGCAAACTTTTTTTGGATAGTGTAACACCCTCCTGCCACATTTACCCAAGTTAACTGGTTCGTTGGGGTAAACATGTGACAAGAGGCTACTATGATCTTATTCAACTCCCCTTGTATAGTTAAGGAAGTGGAACTAACAAAGCAAAACCAATATGACCTTCTACACATGTTACGAAACCTTCAAGAGCCAACCAACCCTTCCAGGTGACCAACTCATGAGGCAACTTGACATTTTACTGATGTAAAGCCTAAGTCACTCCCGTGACATGGGAATGCATGCAGCTAGGACCCTCCAGTCACTCCCACAGCAAGGGCATGCCAGCAACTAGGGAATTTTTCAGCTAAATCTGAGCCTACAACCCTGAGATTATGTGCCACTTTTTCAAGGCCAAGACTTAGGCCACTACCAAAAACTTCATGAAACTTTGAGAAATGAAAAGTAAAATCAAAACAATGATACTAATGCAAATATGTGACTGGCATTTCATCAAACATGTCACAAATATGCATCCTACAGGTCATAACAACATATTTGAGCATAAGGGTCTCATACTATCTGAGAATCGCTAAGAAGCATTGATGCCTTATCACATTAGATACAGTATCATCTATGAGGTCATATATTCATTTTTTATTCAATTACAAATGAAAACATGATGAGATCCATACATCATCACTGTCATAAAACATACTCATAACCAGCATATAAAAAATAGAAATAATAAGGATACAATAGCCATAAAACCCACATATAAACTAGTTCATTTACACATTAAATACCAAGGAGAAGGAACTCTTATTAATGAATGCATAAGTCAACCAGGTATGGGACTTTCGCGAACCACCCGACCATAGATTAGTTGAACCAAATCTTTCTTTCAGCCAATCACCCTCGTTCCATATTCCAAGCATGAAATTGGGACTCATAACAAAAATCAACCAGGGCTTCTCAAGGCTACACCACCTCACCCTCATCAATATAACTGGGCTTTACCGCAATCCCCACCAAATGACTAGGCTCTAAACAAGCATGGATGCCACCGGATTTCTCCACCTACACTGTGAGGAATTTTCTTGCCTCCTAGTCTCTAGGATTTACCATACATCCCTCCATACAATAGTCAAGGATCTCTAGGCCTAATCGAGACTCCACCCTCTAGGATTTACCATATATCCTGCCATTCACTAGCCAAGGATTCCTAGGCCTGACCGAGGGCACCCGCCTCTATGATTTACGATATATCCTGTCATTCACTGGTCAAGGATTCTTAGGCCCACCGAGGTAACACAAAATCTAGTTTTACCGCAATCCACAGTCTGGTTCAGGGGTTACTAGGCCAAGGCTTTACCACAATCCACAATCTGATTCAAGGAGCACTAGGCCATGTGTTCTTTCTTTCAGACACCACCTCACTCATTTTTTAATCCACCCGGTAATCCATCTCAACTAAAACATGAGAACCCCATCAAACCATGGCCATCTAGAAATGGAAAGGCAAGGCTAAAGAACATTGTCACACCTAGAAAATCCCATGTAAGTGACAGCAAGAGAACCAAAAACACACATGCATAACCATGCATGCCAAAACTAGCAACAAAATCATACATGCAACTCAATACCTGTAAATAACCCCACGGTAGTCACTTGATCCTGCTCTTCCTTGCTTGATCTTTGCTTCTTCTTGCCTTCTTTGTTTTTCTTGATCTAATGTTGAAGTGCTCCAAGAATGCTCTAAGTGTCCAAGAGTGTGACAGAGAGAGAATAGAGAGAGAGCTCCAAAACTGAACTGACAAAAGGTACCCATTGATCCTCAGAAGCCTTTTTATTAATGAGGCTTCTATTTTCTTCATTTTACATTATTTTTCCTTCATTTTCCTCCTTACATGGAACCTGTGACCTTTCACCTTGCTTTTTCCAATTTCCTTAGCCATAAAAAATCAAATGAACACCCACACTAGGATGTTTTGCCCAACATTCAACTTGGAATACGTGTCCCATGATAATGGTTATTATTTTTCCTTTATTAACTTTATTACATGGAATTTTTACAAGGGTTGTTACAAAACCCTCCCCCTTGGGGCAACACCATCATCGATGTTCAATGACACCTACAACCACAAGATTGTTGTAAGCAAACAATAATTCCTATGGAGATTTATAACTTAGCTCGACGTAGTATTTACAATGATCAACTTGCTGAGAATAAAACCAACATAGCAACAAGACAACCATAATGACATGACACCCATATCACTTATTGGAGCTTTATAACACAACTCATGGCGGTATTTACATCTATATACATATATACATATACCAAAACATATGCCAAAAACATTCACTCAACCAGCGAATAGAGAAGGATACATAGATCTAATCTGTCATCTCCCATGTAGCTTCATCAGACCCAAAGTGCTTCCATTGCACTTTAACCTACTCAATTGCTCGGTTCTGGAGCATGAGCATCATTCTTTGAAATATACATTGAGGTTCCAACTGGAATTCTCCATTTGGCTCCACCTACAATACAGACCAGTCAATCACATGATCAGCATATTTAACATACTTCTTAAGTAATGACACATGGAAAACATCATGGACTTTCATTGTTGGAGGCATTGCAATTCGATATGCTACTAGTCCAATCCTTTCAAGAATATTGAAAGGTCCACAAAACTGAGGTGTTAGTTTGGCACATGATCCAATCTACAAGGAGATATTCTTGGGCTTGATGCTGAAGAAAACCTATTCCCAAACTTGAAACTCCTTAAACAACATGTTCCAATCTACATAACTTTTCTTCCTGTCTCATGTTGCCTTTAGATTCTTCTTTATTACCTTATTTCCTATTCCATTTCTTCCAACATGTCTAGTCCAATCAATACCTTATTCACCGGATCACTCCAAATAATGGGAGTATTGCAACTCTGCCCATATAGTGCCTCAAATGGACTCATCCTCAGTGACTCTTGGTAACCATTATTGTAAGCGAACTCGACCAACGCAAGGTACTCCCCCCATCTCCTATGTTGATGCATCACATACATCCTCAACATGACCTCAAATATCATGTTGAGCGTCTATGGCTATCCAACTATATGTGGATGATAAGTTGTGCTGAAGGCCAACGTTGTCCCCAAACCTATAAACAGTTCCTTCCAAAACTTTGAAGTGAACTTAGCATCCTTATCTTACCCAATATTCTTTGGAACACCATGCAATCTGACCACATCCCTGATGAAGACTTGTCCTACATCACTAGATGAATAAGTAGACTTCACTAGAATGAAGTGTGCAACCTTTGTCAACTTGTCCACAACAACCATGATGGAATCATGTTGTATAGATGTCCTTGGAAAAATTGTAATGAAATCCATGGAAATGACCTCCCATTTCCACTCTAGAATCAGAATCGGCTGTAGTAATTCACACGGATTCTTACACTCTTATTTTATCTGCTGATAGTCCAAGAATCTAGCCACAAATTCAACCATGTCCTTTTTTAGATTCGGCCAATGATAAAACTTCTTCATTGTTGTCAATGTCTTCTGGTATCCTGGGTGACCTGAATACAGTTTTTCATGAAATTATCGCAAGATCATCTTCTTGAGATCACTACTATCTGGCACATATATCTTGTCCCTAAACGTAATCAACCCATATGTTGTGAGATGATAGTCCTATTAGCTTTGCTATGTAGTGCTGACGTTCTAAGTGCAGAAAGGAGCATGGTCTATTTGGTCGTGTCCAAAAGAGGGCCTACATTGGCCATTTTCCCTTATCCTCCTACCCCTCTTACTCTCCACCACCCCCGTTTCCATATTTACCTCCTAAACCCAATAAAGTAACCCACTTTGACCTTAGCCCCTAGTGCCAATACCCCAAACCAACCATAAAACCCTACCATATGTCTTCGCGCATTTGTAACCCGCCACACTACATCCTCGCCATTGGTCACCCCCGTCGATCCAACGGCTCCTATCACTCCCGATAAAGGTGACCCGCTCGACCCTTTTCCACCGTCAAATGCATCTCCACTCGAGCCAATGGTCTTCGCATTCATCGCACTGGCAACTTGGTCGATTGATAGCGCACGATGAGAGTGGTTTTTCTCTCTCATCCGCCGCTATTTGTCGATCGTTGAGTGGAATCGCTCGGTCCCGGGCATTTACTGCCTAGCACCCGAAAGCAGTGCGATGAATAGCGTTATCGCTCGATCAAACCGCCCTCACCCGTTAAATGCTCGCGCAGCGCCATCACCCAATGACCATCCGATCTATCTGCTGAAGATCCAATGGCCCTAACACACCCTGCTCCTACTTCGGCCGATAGCCTCTGTCGAGCCATCTCCGCCATTCATTTCCCCGATCTGACGGTCATCCTCCTCTCTCATCTCAACTATCCGTGTACCCATACATCCCATGTCCTTGACCATCCTATTGCTCGAAGAAGGAGATGACCAGCTCTACCAGCAACAGTTACAGTAATATCTCTAACAACCACATTTAACCGAAATCATGGCCAAAGGGAAAAAGGACGCAGCACGACCATGTAACTGAATTTATCAGTCATGGACTCCACTAGTACGAGCACTCCAACTGCTTAAAGGATAGCACAACCCCACTGAAACAATCCACCTTGTTCAAAGACTCCATCAGGTGGTTAAATGCAGTTGGTGGTCGATTATGACCCCTCCATACCTAAGCAGCCAAGTGCCATAGTTTTGTAAACTTATAAATATCCAGAAGAAAGATGTAATCAGGGTTGGCATTTGATGTAAGGTTAAAATTCTGGAGATTGTAGACACTTTGTCACTTGCAGCATCTCATCTTCATTTTCGGCTAATACAAGCTTCTTTTGTTGTTAATTGCTCACTGTCCATTTTTCTCTGTTCTAAGCTTGTGCCTGATATGTCGTGTTTTTGATCTTTTAATGTTTAACGCTAGATAACTATCATCTTATCTCTGTGTTAGAATATCGAATGTTTCACTGAATAGGTTACTCAGGTTTCTTTCTATCTAATGCAGGAGAGCTATCATCTTGTCTCTGCATTAATAGATTACATTCGCAAGTTTCTGTACTAGTTGCAGCTGGCCATCACATGGTTTTGTGTATCTGCTGGTGTGGTTAGTATTCTCCATATTCACCTAATATCTAAACTGTGAGCATTGGTGGTCTAAAGCCTTGTAGTCTGAGAGTGTTCATGCATGTTTGGAGTGAAACAAAGTAGAAGTAGTTATCTGGCTTGGACCAAACCATCATTGCTTCCATTAAACCTGCAACAATAGTTGAATTTATATGTTACCAGGCATCTCCAAGCTACAAGCTAGGAGAGTTTCTTGGAACCCTAACATAATTGGCGCCATTTCCGAGGAGAGGCGATTGAAGCTCAGCTTCCCTGGGAGAACGACACAGATCTAGATTTGATGACAAACAAAGTCTAGACACATCTCTGGTTGTAATCATCTATATGGCGACTCTACTGGAGGACCAACCTTTTGGCGACTCCACATCACAGTTCTGGCTCAGTTTGTGAGACACACTCGGAGAAATCCTCAGAAATCACCAGCTGACCCAGTTCCTGACCCTGAGAAGATTGTCAAGCAAAGCAAGATATCACGAAAGGGAGCATCAAGATCAGGTAAGCCTAAACAATCTTATGTATCTCTGCCAGAAAGGCTTGTAACTGAGCATCTACATGTCAAAAATATAGCCTCTAGTACTAGCAGCGAAGAAATATTTTCAGAGATTCATAAAGCTCCCTATTCAATAAGTTCCCCTTTGGATCTTAGTCCAAAGAAAACCTCCTTTCCAGTCCATCATATTCCTTTAGCCCTGTCAGTCATTTCTCAGCTCCCTATCATTCAAGCTGCCAGCGCCCTTCCATCTACCCCAATCATGGCAAGTCCACAAGCACCCACTAAAATGGAAAGAATCATAGCTGCTAGGTATGGACCCTTGGTCCTTCCTATTCCTCTGAATGCCATGCCTGCAGGAGAATATCAAAAATACATGCCTAAGTTTACTGGTACAGAGGGAGTAACAGCTGAGGAACACCTTGAGTCTTTTTATAGCTATGCTGATAACCTAGATATCAGTGAAGATGATGTGTCGATGAGAGTATTTGTCCAAAGCCTTGATGGAGAGGCTAGAAAGTGGTTCAGAGAGCTGACCCCTAGGTCTATAGCAGACATTGAAGCATTAGATGATGTTTTTTTAAAGCATTGGGGAGATAAGAAAGACCTACTATATTACCATACTGAGTTTGGCAACCTGAAAAGGGAAAATGGGGAGTCATTGTCTGACTTTAATAAAAGATTCAATCATATCTATAGAAAGATACCAAACGAAGTGAATCATACCCCCACCTCTGACAATATCACCTATGCCAATTCCTTTGAATCTGATTTATGCCTGCTATTAAGAGAAAGAAGATGTGCTTCTCTAACTAAAATGCAAGATGCAGCCTTGGAGGTGGAATCCAATATCATGGCTGCAGAGAAACTCAAAAGACATGCTAATAGAAGGATGCAGAGAAGTGAGTCTTCTTCTTCTTCTTCATCTTCAGAACCAAAAATAGACAAAATGACTAAAATTCTAGAGTCATTGGCTGCCAAAATATCCAAACTGAAGGTTGAGCAGAGTTCTGCGAAAGCAAGGCTTCCTAATACATTTGCTCCTAGAAATCCAAATCCATTCAGAATAGCAAATGAACAATTGCAGATCATTCTAAGGGGCAAAGGGGCCAATGAAGAACAAAGAGTTAAGGCTCCCTTCCAGAACGTAGTCATGGAGGAAGAGCAGTGTGATGAAGAGGATGAGATTCACTGCATGGAAGACAAGGGTAGTGCTGCCTTTTTGACATTAGCTGCTTACAAGGAGTCATTACTCAGGGACCAGACCAATCAAGAGTGGGACAGAGAAGCTGTTCTACAGACTGAAGACCATCAGAGATATAACCTGAGGTCAAGAACGAGTAATGTCAAAGAAAATCCTGCTCAAAGAGCTGCAATCCCTACAGAGCATCAGATCAGCAAGCAGAAGTGACCGACAACTGATCCCACCATCCTGAAAGCACCGGCTCAAGAGGTAAGAGGCCCTGAAAAGTACCCTTCCCCTTTCAGTTTCGAATCAGAAGTCCAGAAGTTAAAAATATATGTGCCTCTAATAGAACTTGTAAAGAGTGAGGTCTTTAAGAAGCCCATCCTTGATGCCCTTGAGCCGAAAGCCACACAAGCATCTAATAACTATGTGAATTTACAAGATGATAAACCTGCAGTGGTGCTTAGCCCCATGACTGAACCTGCTGATGAAAATTCCCCATCATTTTATGTCTCCTTGACCATTCATGACAAAATCCTCCACAATTTTCTGTTGGACACAAGTGCCAGCCATAATCTGATGCCCAAAGCTGTCATGGAAAAGTTAGGCCTTGATATTACCCGACCTTATCATGACTTGTTCTCCTTTGATTCGAGGAAGGTGAAATGTCTAGGGTTAATCAAAGACTTAGCCATCACCTTAACTCAGCTGCCCATGAAAAGCATGATGATGGATATTGTGGTAGCAGATGTCCCCCCTAAGTTTGGTATGCTACTTTCCAGAGGGTGGATTAAGAGGTTGGGTGGGACCTTGCAAAATAACTTGTCCTATGCCACTGTCCCAGTTTTTGGAGGAGAAAGCAGAAGACTATACAGGAAGCTCAGTTGGCCTATATCATCAGTGATGAGAAGAATCCCACTATTCATCCCATTTACGCTATGGACACTTATTTTGGAGCATGTATTCTCTAGATTGAAGAATCCCATAGGGCCTCGATGCAGCTCAAGAAACCAGTATGCCAGGACATGGAAAAGGAAAGGACACAAGCTTGGGATATGTTCTTTGATGGAGCTTGTTCAAAGGAAACTGCAGGAGCAGGAGTGGTGCTAGTGTCTCCAAAACAAGAAAGCACACATCTGTCTTTTAAAATAACTTTACAGGTCACCAACAATATAGCAGAGTATGAGGCTCTGATATTGGGCTTACACGTTGCCAAAGACATAGGAATCAGAGACATAAAGGTGTTTGGAGATGCTGATCTCATCATTCAGCAAGTGAACAAAACATTCCAAGCGAGACACCCAAGGTTGAAAGAATACAGAGATGAGGTATGGAGACTCAAAGACTCTTTTGATAGCTTTTTTATCTCATATATTCCTAGAGTTAAAAATTAGCTTGTTGATTCCCTTGTTGTGTCCGCTAGCATGTTCATCCCTCCCATGCCCCCTAGATTGGCTTATGAGGTCCAAATAAAATACAGACCATCCTTGCCTGATAATGTCCAGCATTGGAAAGTCTTTGAGGATGATGACGAAGTAGATAGTTTTCTGCAAGTCATTGATGAATTCTCTGAAATGAAAATTGATCAAGAGAATGTAACCTTAGAGGAATGTCCCCAGCCCCAGCTAAAGAAAAAATTTGACCAGGACAGTATTGTTCAGTTGCCTAGCAATCATATACCTAAAGGGCTAGTGCCTCTAGAGAAGTTGTTTGACCATAACAATGTGCCTCATAAGATTGCCCAAAAAGAAAGTCAGTATGCAGTCCATAGGCATAATATAGGGAGTCCAAATCATCCAAAGTATATAAATCTGTCCACCCATTTGTCTGCTGCCCAAAGTTCTGAGTACTGCGCCTTAATGAATCAGTTTACTGATGTCTTTGCCTGGGAATACAGTGACCTTAAAACTTATGATAAAAATATCATCCAACATAAGATCCCATTGGAGAAAGACACCATTCCTTTCAAGCAGAAGCTGAGACCCATTAATCCTTTGCTCCTCCCTCTGATTGAAAAAGAAATCAAGAAGTTGTTGGCTGCCAAAATCATAGTTCCTCTGAGATATTCAAAGTGGGTAGCCAACTTGGTAGTGGTGAGGAAGAAAAGCGGAGAAATCAGGTTGTGTGTTGATTTCAGGAACTTAAACAAATGCTCTAAGAAAGACAACTATCCCCTACCAAATATGGAACATTTGCTACAAAAAGTCTCAGGGGCCAAAGTTATGTCTTTCCTGGATGGATTTTCGGGGTATAACCAAGTTGTTGTACATCCAAATGACCAAGAAAAGACTACTTTCACCACTCCTTGGGGCACTTTTATGTACTCTAAGATGCCCTTTGGACTAATGAATGTTGGGGCTACCTTTCAGAGAGCCATGGATATAGTGTTTGTAGGAGAGAAGGATAAGTTTGTCCTTGTCTACCTGGATGATATAACAGTATACTCCAATAACCATCAAGATCATTTGCAGCATTTGAAGAAGGTGTTTCTGAAGTGCAGAAGGTTCGGGATATCAGTGAATCCTAAGAAGTCACAATTTGCTTTAGAAGAAGGCAAGCTTCTAGGGCACATTGTTTCTGCTGCAGGTGTCAAGATTGACCCAGAAAGAGTGAAAGCGATACAGACCTTGTCTGTCCCAAGATCAAAAAAGGACATCCAATCCTTTCTGGGAAAAATAAATTTTGTAAGGAGGTTTATTCCTAATTTTGCAGAATTGGTAAAACACATCACCTCTATGCTAAAAAAGGGATCAGAGATCAAATGGACTGATGCAGCAAGAAGATCTTTTGAAGCCATCAAAAGAGCTATTATGGAAGCTCCCACTTTAATCAGCCCAGACTATAGCAAGGAGTTCCATATCTTCTCCTTTGCTTCCGGTGACACCCTTGCAGCAGTCTTATTGCAGAAAGATGATGGGGATTCAGAGCATCCAGTGGCATTTTTCAGCAAAACCTTAAGGGATGCTGAACTAAGGTATGATATTATCGAAAAACAAGCTTATGTTGTTATCAAATCTTTAAAAGCTTTCCAAATCTACATTCCGCACTCCCGGGTAATTGCATATGTGCCCTGCTTCAGTAAAGGATGTCCTAACGCAACCAGATGTTGATGGAAGAAGGGTTAAATGGATTGCAAAGCTTATCGAATTCAACATAGAACTGAAGCCCACCAAGCTTGTCAAGGGCCAGGGCCTTGCTCAGCTGATGGCTGAAGAAAACTACAAAATGCTTGACATAAACTGCATGGGTACAAATTCAGAGGATGTGCAGATAGAAGAAGCAATAGTTGAACAAGGACAAAATCAGTCTTTGGTCAAAAATCTGGCCTCTTGTGAATGGTATGATAAAATAGCTCACTTTCTGTTGAAGCTAGAAGTTCCTCCAGGCCTTAGTTCCAGCCAAGATAGGACTATTAAGCTCAGAGCAGCCAAGTTCTGTATTCATGAAAACCTGCTTTATTGGAGGGATCCATCTGGGATCCTTTTAAGATGTCTGGACAAAGAGCAATCTGTGGAGGTCATGCATCAGTTTCATTCCAGCACCTGTGGAGGACATCACTATTGGAAAACTACAGCCCACAAGATCCTCAGAGCTAGGTATTATTGGCCCACTCTGTTTTCTAATGTATTTTAATTTGTAAAATCCTGTGACAAATGCCAAAGGTTTGAAAGAAAACAGAAGTTGAAGTCTTTACCCTCGAAGCCAATACATGTCAATGGCCCTTTCTAGTAGTGGGGCTTGGATTTCATAGGGGAAATCAATCCACATTCTAGTGGCCAGCACAGATGGATCTTAGTAGCCATTGAATACTTCACTAAGTGGATTGAGGCCATTCTACTAGGAAAGTTTATCACCATGTTGTCATGAAGTTCTTGACATAAAACATTTTCACCAGGTTTGGTTGTCCACACAAATTAATCACAAACAATGTAGCAGCCTTCGGGGCAAAAGAGTTGGTGTACATGTGTGAATCAATGGGCATTAAGCTAGTGCATTCCACCTCATATTATCCTCAAGGTAATGGTCTAGCAAAATCATCCAATAAGAGCCTGATAAGGATAATCAAAAAGCTATTGGAAGACAACAAAAGGAACTAGGATTCCAAACTGAAGTTTGCATTGTGGGCTGATAGGGTGACCACCAAGAAATCCACAGGGAATCCTCCATTCAAACTGGTATATGGCACTGAGGTTGTATTCCCAATCCAGTTGACCCTCCCCGTGGCCAAGTTCTTGCAGGAAGAATAGAATGAGGAAAATGACATGGCAAAGAGGATTAGTGACTTGGCTGAGGTACATCAAATCAGAGATCAATTGATTGAAAAGTCTGCAGCACATCAAAAGAGAATCAAGGAAGCCTTTGACAGAAAGGCAAAGATGGACAATTTTCAAATTGGAGACTTGGTTCTTAAGTGGGATGCACTGAAGGAAAAGAAAGGCAATCATGGGAAGTTCGATGCTCTGTGGACTGGACCTTTTGTCATTACTCAGGTTCAGGGGAACAACACTTTCATGCTACAAAGTATGGAAGGAGAAGCAGTTTTTGATGGCCCAGTTAATGGGCAGTTTTTGAAAGTTTATGTTAATTAAGGCCTTTAGGCCTCAGCATTGTAAATATGTTCTTTTTACAAGTTTTAGTGTAGGCTTAATTAGACTCCATGCCCAATGGAACACTAGCAAATATTGTTGATCTTGTTTTTTAAATGAAAGGCAATGGTCTACGGTTCTTGAAACCTCACAGGGAGGATTTCATCCCCAGAAGGAGCCAGTGTTAGCTCTGCTATGTAGCGCTGACATTCTAAGTGCAGAAAGGAGCATGGTCTATTTGGTCGTGTCCAAAAGAGGGCCTACATTGGCCATTTTCCCTTCTCCTCGTACCCTGCTTACTCTCCACCACCCCTGTTTCCCTATTTGCCTATTAAACCCGACAAAGTAACCCCCTTTGACCTTAGCCCCCGGCGCCTAAACCCAAAACCAACCATAAAACCCTACCATATGTCTTCGCGCATTCGTAACCTGCCACGCCGCATCCCCACCATTGGTCACACCCACTGATCCAACGGCTCTCGTCACTCCCGATAAAGGTGACCCGCTTGACCCTTTTTCCACCGTCAGATGCATCTCCGCCCGATCCAACAATCTTCGCATTCATCGTGCTGGCAACTTGGTCGAGCGATAGCGCACGATGAGAGCGGTTTTTCTCTCTCATTTGCCGCTACATGTCAATCGTTGAGTGGAATCACTCGGTCCTAGGCATTTACTGCCTAGCGCCCGAAAGTGGTGCGATGAATACCGTTACCGCTCGATCAAATCACCCTCGCCCGTTAAATGCTCGCACAGCTCCATCGCCCGATGACCGTCCGATCTGTTTGCTGAAGATCCAATGGCCCTAACACACCTCACTCCCACTTCAGCCGATAGCCTCCGCCGAGCCATCTCCGTCGTTCATTTCCTTGATCCGACGATCATCCTCCTCTCTCATCCCAACCATCCGTGTACCCATGCATCCCACGTCCTTGACCATCCTGTTACCCAAAGAAGGAGATGACCAGCTCTACCAGCATCAGTTACAGTAATATCTCCAACAGCCACATTTAATCGAAAGCATGGCCAAAGGGAAAACGGATGCAGCACGACCATGTAACTGAATTTATCAGTCATGGACTCCACCAGTACAAGCACTCCAACTACTTAAAGGACAACACAGCACCCAAACAAATTGAATTCACCCACTGAAACAAACCACCTTGTTCAGAGACTCCATCAAGCGGTTAAATGCAGTTGGTGGTCTATTATGACCCCTCCATACCTAAGCGGCCAAGTGCCATAATTTTGTAAACTTATAAATATCCAGAAGAAAGATGTAATCAGGGTTGGCATTTGATGTAAGGTTCAACTTCTGAAGACTATAGACACTTTGTCACTTGCAGTGTCTCATCTATATTTTCAGCTAATACAAGCTTCTTTTGTTGTTAACTACTCACTATCCATTTTCCTCTGTTCTAAGCTTGTGCCTTATACGCCGTGTTTTTTATCTTTTGATGTTTAACGCTAGATAACTGTCATCTTATCTCTGTGTTAGAATATCGAATGTTTCATTGAATAGGTTACTCAGGTTTGTTTCTATCTAATGCAAGAGAGTTGTCATCCTATCTCTGCATTAATAGATTAGATTCGCAAGTTTCTGTACTAGTTGCAGTCGGCCATAACATGGTTTTTTGTATTTGCTGGTGTGGTTAGTATTTTCCATATTCACCCAATATCTAAACTGTGAGCATTGGTGTTCTAAAGCCTTGTAGTCTGAGGGTGTTCATGCATGTCTGGAGTGAAACAAAGTAGAAGTGGTTATCTGGCTTGGACCAAACCATCATTCCTTCCATTAAACCTGCAACAATAGTTGAATTTATATGTTACCAGGCATCTTCGAGCTACAGCCTAGGAGAGTTTCTTGGAACCCTAACAAGTCCACATCTTGATCATCTGTACCCTGTTGTAATTTGTGCATAAGCTCCATGTACCTGTCATCCTGCTAACCTACCTATAAGATCTGATCATGTAATTTTGTCCCATAAGAACTCATAGTTTCTTATGATTCACTTATATCCTCCCGCTAAGAGCATCTGCAACCCTATTCTCTTTACCCTTGATGTACCTGATCTCAAATTCGAGCTCACTCATCGTGGCCAACCATCTAGCTTCCCTGGTATTTAGATTCAGCTGATCAAACAAGTATCTAAACCCATTGTGATCACTTATCAATACAAACCTTCTACCAAGAAGATAGTGCCTCCACACCTTCAACACATGGATGATCGCTGCTAGCTCAAGATCATGTGTCGGGTAACTTTTCTCATGCTCATTTATTTTTTGTGTCACATAGCACACTACCTATCCTTTTTGCATAAGGACTCCACCAAGTTCTCTCTTACAAGCATTTGTGCACACCACACTGAATTATTTGTCTAGATATGCAATCTTTAACACTAGAGCATTTTTAAACAACTTCTCAAAACTTTTGACACATTCCTCTCTCCATTCAAATTTCTTACCTTGCCTCTACAATGATGTAATAGTATATGTAATGTGAGAGAAGTTCTTAGTGAACCTCCTATAGTAACCTGCTAACCCCATTAATGATTTTACCTCATCCACATTTCTAGGAGATTCCCACTCCATGATAGCTCTTATATTCTTTGGATCCATTGTTATTCCTTCAATGGAAACAACATATCCCAAGTAATGTACCTATGTCCGAAAGAAATTTCATTTGCTAAGCTTAGAATACAACTGATGCTCTCTCATTAATATCAACGCTGTTGCTAAGTGCTCGACATGTTCTTCCTCATTTTTAGAATATATCAAGATGTCATCAATGAATACAATAACAAACTTGTCCAAATAAGGAACAAGCACATAAAGGTAGTTGGAGCATTAGTCAAACCAAATGGAGCTACAAAAAATTCATAATTCCATACCTGGTCCGGAAAGTTGTCTTATAGATGTCCTCTTCTTTAATGTGTACATGATGATATTTGGATCTCAAGTCAATCTTTGACAACACTACTACTCCCTTCAGCTCATAAAACAAGTCATCAATCCTCGGCAACGGATATCTGTTCTTGATGGTCACCTTGTTCAAATTCCTGTAATCGATGCATAACCTAAGAGTACCATCTTTCTTCTTCATAAACAACATTGGCGCACCCAAGACAACACACTTGGCCTAATGTATCCCTTTCCAAGCATTTCCTTCAGTTGTAACTTCAGCTCTACTAACTCTGGAGTGCTCATCCTGTATGGTGCCTTTGATGTTGGTGCTACCCCCACTACCAACTCAATGGAAAATTCCACTAGTCTATGAGGTGGTAACTCTAAAATATCTACTAGAAACACATCCTAAAAGTGTTTCAAGATCGAGTACCTGATCAATACCTCTACATCCTCAACATCCTTACCTTTATCACTGGAAATATGCACTTCATATAACACACACCCTTTTCTGTGACTGGGCTTCACCTACATAGTTGTCACCATCTTAACTGATGTTGCTTTCTTCTTACCCTTCAAGATCCTTCATCCTCCATTGTCATCCAAACACTCAATGGCCTTGTCATTACAATCCACTTTGGTCTTATGAAGATACAACCAGTTCATGCCCAAAATCATAATATATGATCCCAATGGAAATACATTAAAATGTGCTGAGGTAGGCATACCATTCAACTCAAATGCACAAGCTCTTATCTAGTGATACACTCTCTTCTTTGTACATGTATCCAACTGCACTAACCAGGATTTTGCATGCACTTATTTATTCAAGCCACACCTATCCACTAGGTCAGGACTAACATAACTATAATTAGATCTGGGGTCAATCAAAATGGAAACAAGTTGATCACAAACCTTATCGTCCATCTCGATAACAATTTCCTGGTGCTCTTCCTGCTTGTTATCCAACACTGCATAAATTTGTGGAATGCTCTGGCCAACATCCCCAACTTTCTGCGCCTTCTATGCACTATAAATTTGAGGCCTACCACCCTGATTCTGCATAAAATCCCTCTTAATATGTTCCTTACCACATGTCCAACACTCAAACCGTCCTATACCATCACCTCTATTATGTTGTTGTGACCCATGTCCCTATCTAGCTACATTGAAATTCTTGTATGGTGCAACATTCTCTTTCACTTATGCATTTTGAGGCCTTGTTATTTTCAGCTGCCATTTACCTTTAGCTTTATCTTTCCCTTTCCAATATTTCTAAGATTTTTTCTTTCGCTTTGATTATTCATAGCAATGCTTCAATTTCCCAATAACTTCCTCAAGCAACTGAAGTCGATCATACTCAATCCGGTATCTAAATGCTAATGGAAATCCACAAACAAATCTTTGAACTTTAGCCTTCTCATCCTTAATATGCGGTACATACCTCAATAGCTCCAGGAACTTAGTCATATACTCATCATCTGTCATCAATCCCATCTTTAGCTCGTAAAATTCTTTGGCCTTACTTTTGTGGTACCTTTCTAACAAGTACTTCTTCCTGAAAAGTCTTTTGAATTCATTCCAACTCAACTCTTTTGTCCTAATGTCTCTGACCCATTTTACATCTTCCCAACATATGTTTACTTTCCCTTTGAGGCTGAAGATAGTTATTTGGGCCTTCATTTTCTCTGTGTACTCATGCAGTTCAAAGAACTTCTTCATCCCAAGTAACCAATCCTTTTCATCCTTCGGCTTCTTCCAATCCCCATCAAAGGTAGGTGGCTTATCTTTCTTGAACTCATATGTAAGGTATCCCCTGTCACTCCTCATGTGAGGGTGATAACGATGACGATCATAGTGCTTGTCAAAACCAGAACTAGAATAAAACTTATGTTCATCACCTCTCCTATATGGAGTGTCCAAGAACCTGTCATATTTGATTGTTTCATCCATATACAACCTACGCCCACTATGATACCTACTGCCATATTCTCCATTCCTATCCTCTTGCCCATGGTTGATCCAGAGTGGTCCTTATCTCTGCAATTCAAACAAACTCTAAAGGATTACGACATTAAATTCTACTTGCTTCTCCTATGCCTGAATGATTCTATCATTATCTATCTTGAAACAACTTATTTCTTCCTTCAAACTTATCAATGTAACTTCTAAGTCAGAAGAGTGCCCAACACCATGTTTCTCATCTAATCCATAAGGAGAGTCTCGGGAACCGTAGTCTACCATCTTGCTAGTCATCTTTGATCTCTTTTTGACATGTACACCATGTCGTCTAAAACCAAAACATAACATAATCAACATACCTCAATATAATTCATGGGAGGATATCCCATCTGTAAGATCAACCAGATTAGCATGATACATGTATAAACATAATCATAACAATAGATAAAGATAATTTCAACCATTATCAATGCATGACCATACTAACCACAAACCATGACCTCATTCACGACAATTATAACCATGTCAATATATTCATAATCAACATATGTACGACATGCATGCATACACAATGCATACAAACACTGACATGCATAATCAATGCATAACCAACGTATACGGATGCTAAACATATCCAACATCAGCTTTCACATGGCAATAAAAATGCAACCATGACCAACACCATGCATACACAACGAGTACATAGACCACAATCATAAATAACACATATACAACTGACATGAATGCATGACCAAGACGCCGCCAATCCAGTCCAAGGGTTGAACCATGCTCTAATACCACTTTGTAACATCCTCCTCCCATATTTACCCAGGTTTACCGGTCTATTGGGGTGAACATGTGACAAGAGGCTACTATGATCTTATTCAACTCCCCATTTGTAGTTAAGGAAGTGGAACCAACAAAACACCAACCAATCTGACCTTCTACACATGTTACAGAAACTTCAGGATCAACCAACCCTTCCAAGTGACCAACCCCTTAGGTAACTTGACATTTTATTGACATAGAGCCTAATTCACTCCCATGACATGGGCATGCATGCGATTAGGACCCTCCAGTCACTCCCACTGTAAGGGAATGCCAGCAACTAGGGAATTTTTCAGCTAGTTTTGAGCCTGCAACCCTGTATTATGTGCCACTTTTTCAGGACCGGGACTCAGGCCACTACCCAGAACTTCATGAAACTTCGAGAAATGAAAATTAAAATCAAAAAGATTATACTGATGCAAATACTTGACTGAACCCCTACTAGCCATGATAGGAATTTCGTCAAACATGTCACAAATATGCATTCTACAGGTCATAATAACATATATGAGCATAGGGGTCTCATACTTATTTGAGAATCACTAAGAAGCATTGATGCCTTATCACATTAATTGCATTTTCATCTATTAGGTCATATATTCATTGTTCATTCATTTACAAATCAAAACATGATGAGAGACATACATTATCATTGTCATAAAACATACTCATAACCATCATATAAAAAACAAAAATAATAAGGATACAACAGCCATAAAATCCACATACAAACCAGTACATTTACACATGAAATACCAAGGATGATGAAATCTTATTAAAGAATGCATAAGCCAACCAGGTATGGGACTTCCACAAACCACCTGACCATATATTGGTTGAACCAAATATTTATTTCAGTCAATCACCCTCATGCCATATTCCAAGCATGAATGTGGGAATCATAACCAAAATCAATCAGGGCTTCCCTACGCTGCACCACCTCACCCTCATCAATAGAACCAGGATTTACCGCAATCCACATCAGATCACTAGGCCCTAAATAAGAATGGATGCCACCGGATTTCTCCACCTACACCGTAGGGAATTTTCCTTTCTCCTAGTCTCTAGGATTTACTGTACATTCTACCATACAATGGTCAAGGATCCCTAGGCCTAATTGAGACTCCACCCTCTAGGATTTACCATATATCCTTCCATTCACTAGCCAAGGATTCCTAGGCATTACCGATGGCACCCACCTCTAGGATTTACCATATATCCTGCCATTCTCCAGTCGAGGATTCCTAGGTCCACCGAGGTAACACAAAATCTAGCTTTACCGCAACCCATAGTCCATTTCAAGGGCTACTAGGCCAATTCTTTACCACAATCCGCAATTTGATTCAGGGATCACTAGCCATGTGTTCTTTCTGTCAGAGACCACCTCACTCAGTTTTGAATCCATCTGGTAGTCTAGCTCAACCAAAACTTGAGAACCTCATCACACCATGGCTATCCATAAATGGAAAGGCAAGGTTGAAGAACACTTCCATGCCTAGAAAAGCCCATGCTAATGACAACAAGAGAACCAAGAACACACATGCATAACCATGCATGCCAAAACTATCAAGGAAATCATACATGCAAATCGATACCTGTAAATAATCCTGATGTAGCTGCTTGATCTTTCTCTTCCTTGCTTGATCTTTTCTTCCTCTTGCCTTGTTTTCTTTTCTTGATCCAATGTTGAAGTTCTCCAAGAATGCTCTAAGTTTCCAAGAGTGTGAAAGAGAGAGAATAGACAGAGAGATCCAAAATTGAGCTGAAAAAAAGTACCCATTGATCCTCAGAATCCTTTTTATTAATGAGGCCTTTCCAAAGCCTTTTCCATTTCCTTTTCCAATTTCCTTAGCCATAATAAACCAAATGAACACCCACACTAGGATGTTTTTCCCAAGATTCATCTTGGAATATGTGTCCGATGACCTTGGTTATTATTTTACCTTTATTAACTTTATTACATAGAATTTTGACCAAGGTTGTTACGAATAGATCCTCATTTTGGGTATATGGTTCTATCCTTTCCCATGTGATTTTATGTATGAATAATTCCTCAAGGAATAGAATAGGTGTTGAATTTCATCGAAATAGAGGCTGATTTTATGAGCATGAGATTTCAATATGAGCTCGATATGGAATACATGAAGATTGTTCATTTATGTGATACATCGTTTCTATCTTGATCTAATCGTTCTTAGCAGAAATTACTTGGTCAAGAAGGTCCCCGCAATCTCGGTAATATGTTGCTCATTGTATCTTTAGTTTAGATTGAAATTGTACATTTAATTTCAATTACTTTTGTTTTTAATAATCTTTATTTGTGGCTCTTTCAAATTGTCACTATAATTATATATTGTTTGTTGATTCCAATTTAATTTACCATCTTCCAATTGGTACACCAAAATATTTTCTATGCATGGTAATTTTAAATTTTATACACTTCAATAGTCATGTTTTATAATTACATTAGTGTATTATAATTCTTGTTGAGAAATCTAGGGCAACTAAATTAGGTGATTTCTCTTCTTTGATAATTGCTTGTGGTGTGTTTTTACTTAATTTGATTTTCTTTTTCTTTCACTTTATTATAAATAGTGTTCTCTACCATGAAACAACTACCAAACAATAAATAACAGTGAGACAGGAGGAAACAAGAGATAGGCTATCCTCCAGGGCCAAAACCTCTCCTTTTGAGAGGAAAACCCACAAGAACTCTTCTATTCTTATAGAACATCAAATGATGAATTCCAACACCTATGACACTTGAACAAGACCCCTCCAAGACCAAGTCAACCTTCCTTCTTGGTGATCAAGCTTCCAACATGAAACTTCGATCTTCTAGCAAATTCTTTATCAGCTTCAATCCCCAAAAACAATTTTTGCAACTTCAATCTAGTAGCTTCCACAACTTTAACCTTGATGCAGCTTCACAGCTTCGACTTTGATGCAACTGCCCAGCTTCAACCTTCATGTAGCTTCCCAGCTTCGACCTTGAAGTAACTTTTCAACTTCACATCTTTGATATTGATGTAGCTTCAAAGCTTTAGTTTCACGGCTTTGTTACATTTTTAGAGGGAGAGAGAGAGATAAAAACCCAAAAAATTTAATTCCAACTTTCTCCTTGAACTTTGCTTGCTTTTTAAACTTCTTCTCCTTAATATCAAACCACTTCTCTTGCTTGAATTAATGTCTTGTTGTGTCTTTCAAATGAGGTTGAATGCCTCTTATATATAGGCTTCCCAGGGGTTTGCATTGCATTCATGAGGATTACTTGATCTCTTGTAGTTCGACTTGATCTTGGGGATTCTTATGACACAATTTTGATTGATTTAAATTTTTCTTTACAATATGTAACATACCCAAAAGTGTATTCCATACATGAAAATGACTCTTATGACATGCTGACTCAAAGACTAGCCCTAGAAGCACTCAAAGGGTGCTTGACCTATAAATCAAATAACCTTGAGCGTGAAGCTCATGCCCCAAGAATGACAATAATAATAATAATAATAAATATTTACATCAAATATATAAAATCATGATAAGATATGTCATTATGAAGACCAGGCCTAGTTACATATTTCAACACTCCCTCTTAACTAGGGAGGTATTCATAATCCATACAAGGTACTAGGACATTTTCAAACTAAATAATTATCATAAGAAGAGTTGGATTGGTAAGCCATCTCATAAGCTACTTCCTTAGCCTATGCCATAGCATCTCTTCATTCCAATCAGAATTGTCACATAGCAAGGCCTTGACTAATGACTCTATCTCTCCACAAGATCAGAGCACAATTTTGGCGAGACCAATGATTGATAGACACCATCATCATTTACTCTCAAGGCATATACCCCACCCGAGTGTTCATAGGGTATGTCCTTTTAGGAAAATTCTTATCTTGGAATAACACATTTTCAAGGAATTTCCTCTTCGACTACTCTTTCCTATTGGATTCCCTACCACATCCTCAAAGAGTATCGGAATAAATCTCAAATTATTATCCAATACTCCATTCTTTCTTCACAATATGAAGACAAGAATGATGTGTCTATCTCTCCCTCTTAACTAAGGAGAATATACTCATTGCTATAAAAGGAATATACTCAAGCTCCCTATTAACCAGGGACTTGCCCAAGCTCCCTCTTGACTAGGGAATTGTTTCCAACAGTAGCTCTCTGCTCTTTGGTGGAGATCATGGTAGTATCAGTTGCTTGTAGGGCTCCTCCTTTTGATGTCATGAACTTCAATTTCTTCATCATGGATCCTTCGTCTTCTTAGATATTCTTCGTAGGGCATTGAACATTCGATTACTTTCCTTCAATTAATCATAGGGTTGAACCAGTGGTCATGTCATCCTTATTTTTCATCAGAAATTGATCTTCTAGTCCACATCTAGCTTTCCTTCATACAGATACCTCTTCCAAGTCATGCTTCTCTCAGGATCTTCCATACAATCTCATGAGTACTAGTTGTAGGTGACATCTACAAATCTCTTTCAGTAACCCTTTATTAACCCTACCAGATGTTGTTTAAAAATCAAAATGAACATCAAATCAAAATTACCTTTTATGATGGCCTTTCATCATGAAATTTTCTTGCTTGCAACATCAATATCATGTACATTCATAAACACATCTCCAAGGCTTGAAATGTCAAGGGTCTCCTTCCTTTATAGACTTTATCAAGGTCTTCAGGTCGTCTCTATGGAGATGTCATAGCCAATTCTTCTAGTTATCAGATGTTGATCACTTATCTTATCCTATGTGACTATATTTTCATTTTTCATGAACTCTTATTCCTTTCTTCACATATTTCTCCCCAGAAACGTTTATACATAGTTCCTTCATCTTGTCCACTACCTCATATTCCATATCAGGTCATATTATGATGATTTCATCTTATCAATATGTCAACTTAATTCAAGGTATATGCCTTCATGCATACTTTCTAAAGGAAGAGATCTTTATTCTTTAATAATTCTCTACAACTATATGATGACATGACTTTATCTATATATTTCCAAATATATACATACGTATTCCTTCACATGGTGATCTAGACTTCCTTCGGCGACTTCCTTTGAAGTTACTTCAACCCTCTTGACATGTTGCACTCCTTTGTCACCATACCATCATCTTACTAAACAATGGATCCCACACAAGGTGGAATGTAGCGAGACACTTGCTTCTTCCAAGTAGAGGTGAACCTTCTAATGAAAATTCCAATGTAGGATCTTGATTATCCTCATCCAATAAATGCTCCTTTCTAATAATGATGATGTATGATGATATTTCTCTATCTTTTATCATGTTAGATGACTTTTTTCCAACCATATATACTACTATTTCAGTTGACCTTTTCATGCTTTCAGTGAGGTTATCATGAGCTACCGCATTTCCATCATAATTACTACAACCATGTAGACTTCTACTTTAGCTATCCTTTCAAGCTTATACAATTATGCCATGAGCTATTTTTTGCTTTAATCATATGTTTCTAATATGATGCAATCTTCTAATAAGACACATCTTATCATACCTACAATGTTTCTCATATTGACAGTGATACTTTAACCATAGTAGAGGTATTTTCACCTCCTACTTCTCCTTTCTATGTACCTATGAGAGACCTTAATAGTGAAGATCGATTCCTTCCTTCCTCGATTTCTTCTCATCGGGTTCTTCTACTTTTTCGGTGATATGGGCTTCATTCCTATCTTTCCTTTTCTTGTTGTCCTTCTTCATTTTTGGACAATCTCTCTTGAAATGCCCATATTCCTGACATCCATGGCATTGGATCTTTGACATATCAATCTTCTTCTTTTTCTAAGGACTAAACTTCCAAAACTTTCCTTTTCTCCTAGCCATGGCAGCAAATGCCTGAACTTGTTCATTTGATCCCACATCACTTTTTTCCTTTAACCTTGTTTCTTCTATATTACATAATGACCAAAGTTCATTGAATGGGGTGGCTTCCTTCTTTCCATAGATGCTTGATACAAAGTTTCCCCATTCATCAGGTAGTGCATTGAGCACCACGGTGGTCATTTATTTGTTGGATATTATTTCCCTGAAGTATTGCAGTTGGTCTCTTATTTGTGACACCCTCATAAGATATGAGGCTATCCCTTCTTCCTTTGATACCTTCATCTTGTATATATTAGTTCTCATATATATAACTTCTCTTGCAATGTGTACGGAGAACAATTCTACTAACTTATCATGGATTTCTTTTGAATTTTCCAACTTTGCTACATAAGGGATGAGGGAATCCTTGATTTATTCTATAAGGATTATTTGAGTCCTTATTTCCCCTTTCATATATGTTTCTAGAGCCTAAGTTTATTCTTTTGGTGGTTTGAAGATTGAACACTTAACATGTTTAATAACTTCATTCTCTATGAGGATCAAATCTGTCCTCTTCTTCCATACAAGGAAATTTGATGACCCAACCAATTTAGTGCTTTCCTTGTAGAATGAAGTCATTTTGATAGTAGATTCTGACATAGATATAAAGTTACTTACTTTTCAAGTGAATATACTCAATTTATGGTTATATCTTCAACTTGATGCCTTATTGATGATGATAGATGGTGTTTGTTTCCTTGAAGATGACAATACTTCTTCTTCTAGAGATGCCTTTCCTCAAATTTGAGATGTGATCCTTTCTTCAAAGAGAGCGCGATCACCTTGATTTCTTTGATGATGATGGAAATGCTTCTTCTAGGTTCCTTGGGATGTACAAGTGTAGAATATGGAGACTTCAATATGCTTCTAATACATAGTCCTCCTTAAAAGTAGAGCCTCCATGGTATTCTTCTTGATGTTTCTTCTAGATGGTATGATCCTTGAGATGAGATAGGTATTCTTCCTTCATGCTCCTTAGATCCTTCCTTCAAAATATGTGAAGACTAGTCCTTCTTGATGAATTGATGTCCTCTTTGATGTCTTGACTTTCTTGATATTACTTTTGATGATCCTTCTTCAAGATGCCTTCCCTTGTTTTGTCACCTTTGCTCTAATTCCATGTTAAGAAATCTAGGGAAGCTAAATTAGGTGATTTCTCTTCTTTGATAACTGCTTGTGGTGTGTTGTTACTTAATTTTATTTGCTTCTTCTTTCACTTGACTATAATTTGTGTTCTCTACCATCGAATAACTACCAAATAATAAAGAGCAATGTGACAAGAGGACACAAGATATAATTTATCACCCAGGGCCAAAACCTCTCCTTTTGAGAGGAAAACCCACAAGAACTCTTCTCTTATTATAGAACTTCAAATAATAAATTCCAAGGCTTGTGACCCTTGACCAAGACCCCTCCAAGACCAAGTCAACCTTCCTTCTTGATGATCACAGTTTCCAACATCAAACTTTGATCTTCTAGCAACTTTGATCCCGAGCAACAATTTCTGCAACTTTGACCTAACAGCTTCCACAACTTTGACCTTAATGCAACTTCAACCTTCACAGCTTTAACTTTGATGCATCTTCCCATATTCGACCTTGATGCAGCTTCCCCGCTTCGACCTTGATGTAGATTTGAAGCGTCGACCTTGATGCAACTTCACAGCTTCGATCTTGATGCAGATTCACAGCTTCATTACACTTTTACACAGAGAGAGAGGAAAAAATAACCCAAAAACTTTAATTCCAGCTTTCTCGTTGAACTTTGCTTTCCTTTTAGACTTCTTTTCCTTAAGATCGAATTGCTTCTCTTGCTTGAACGAATGTCTTGTTGTGTCCTTCAAATGAGGTCGAATGCCTCTTATATATAGGCTTCCCAGGGGTTCGAATTGCATTCATGAGGCCGACTTCATCTTCGAGGGTCTTATGACACAATTTTGACTCAAATAGATTTTTATTTACAATATGTAACATGCCCATAATGGTCTTCCATACATGGCAATGACTCTTACGACTTGTTTACTCAAGGACAATCCGTAGAAGCACTCAATGGGTGCTTGACCTATAAATCAAATAACCTTGAGCATGAAACCCATGCCTTACGAATGACAATAGTAATTTTATTTTTCTCTTGACATCAAATAATAAAATCATGATTACATGTGTCATTATGAAGACCAAACCTAGTTACATATTTTAACAATTTCATCCTAATTTCATTATACAACTATTACAAGTATCAATTTCATGTGCCAAACTACCTTACGAATGCTCCAACAACTACATATTATCATTTCTATTCGATTTCACCTTGATTCATTCCCAAGAGTCTACAATCTATTCTTCTCTAGTGCATGGATTCCCCTACATCCTACCACATCTAAATGCTTCCCATATGCATTTCAGAAAATAGTAAAACATAGTGTTTATATATTTTACATATTTATTATGTAAATGCATTTCTTCCATCCTTGGTTTCAAATTATAAGGTTTCCAATATTTTCTTGCATATGAAGGCAAATCTCAAAATTCGGGGACATGGGTTTTGTGCATAATGGTCTTATTTGGTTTCCACTCTAGTAGTTTTCCAAAATTCAAAGTGAATTGAAAGATATAAATGGATCTCGAAAACATATTTTTCAAATGTTTTGTTATGGGCGATTTCCTAAACTTGTAAAATTTGTTTGGATGAATCTTGAGTTTATGGAATTGGTTCTAACCTTTCCCATGTGATTTTATGTATAAATAATTCCTCAAGGAATAGAATAGGTGTATAATTTCACTACAATAGAGGTAGAGTTTATGAGCGCAACATTATAATTTGAGCTTGATATGGAATACATGAAGGTTGTTCATTTGTGTGGTACACTTTTGTTGAATTGATTTGATTGTTCTTGGTAGCAATTACCGAGTTGGGAAGATCCCCTCGACATCAATAATATGTTGTTCATTCCGTTATTAGTTTAGAGTGCAATTGTACATTTAATTTCATGTATTTATTTTTTTAATCATTTCCATTTGAAGCTCTTTCAAATTGTCATTGTAATTAAATATTGATCATTAATTCCAAATTAGATTACCAAATTTAGATTCGTACACCATCATTTTTTTCTTCTATGCATGGTAATTTTTAAGTTTATACACTTCAATATTCATGTGTTATATTTCCATTATTGTATTATAATTTTATCGTAACTTTGTTGTATAACTATTATAGGCATCAATTTCATGTATCATTCTATCCTACGAATTCTCCAACAACTACATATTACCATTGTTATTCAATTTCACCTTGATTCATTGCCAATAGTCTACAAGCCATTCTTCTCCAATACATTGATTCCCTTGCATCCTGCCACATCTAAATGTTTCCCATATGCATTTTAGAAAATAGTGAAAAATTATTTATATATTTATATATTCAGCCCACAAACACATTTCTTCCATCCCTAGTTTCAAATTAGAGGGTTTCCATTCTTTTCAAGCTTCATCATTTATTTACAATCCCTTGAAAATAGAAAAACAATATACCCTTTCCTCCATTCATTCATTTGTATAAGTGTTCATTGAATAAATTCTTACATATACTTATAATTTCAAATTTCATAAGCACATTCATATATTGAATTCCATTTTCTTCAGCCATATCCATTATTTATTTGATTCGCATTCGCATTGTGTTTGGTGTACATAGATTGAAGATTGATTTATTGAGTTGGAAGCTTATTCTATTTTTGAGTTTTCATATTGCTTTAAATGTCTTTCATTACTTTATTTTAATTTCCCATCGTGTTGTATTGTTTAACAACCCTCCCATTTATTATATAGTTAGTATTGTATTAATAAATGGGGACCCTTCAAAAAAAAACTCAAAAAACTTAACAAATAAAAGCTTCCCTTTTGAAACCATTCAGAATAAAACCTTAGAAAAATTTAAGATATTAAGTCAAGTCACTTAATGATTGGGCATTCTCACTTTATCACAAATCGCATGATCCGAAGTAACAAAGATTAGTCATGAGTCGGAGTCTGTGAAACGCGATAAAATAACCCCTAAAAAACCGAAGGCAGAGTTGAATTTTTTTATAAAACTTAAGGCTTAGAATATTCCTTATAAAATAAAGTATTTATCACAATCGCATCACATCTTTTACAAAGGCGCAAACATGCAAACCATAAAAACTGTGAATTGCGATGTGGTCCAAACCCAATGGAATAATAAAGATTGTTATAACTTGAATTAAGTCCGACCTATCGCGAAATAGTTGTTTCAATGGAATAATCATCCGTTTAAGGAAACACACTCGAAAAAGTAAAAAGTATGCCACTCATCGCAAATCGCAAAATACCAAAGCAACTTTGAATTGGTCTATTCCCGATATCACCGATATTGTGATTTGCGATATTGTGATATTGTCATTCATCACAATCGCATGATCAGTATCGCACATAACACACACCAATTTGAAATATCATTTAGAAACTTGTGATGCAATATTTTGATGAGTCATAAAGGAAATCACATGAAGGCCTTAATGAGTAGTTAATAAAGTTTAATCGCATTTACTCTTTTAACTGCTCTAGAAGATTGATATCTTTTTACTCGTATTTGAAATAAAAGCTTCATGCTTACGTTCTTTCAAAATTTACTATGTTATTTTGTTTTCGCTTTCATTGTCACTCTACATTTCATTCTATTTTCTCCATTGCCCAAATTTCAGGAAATTTCCGAAGAAAACAGTGCTTGGAAAAATGGTTAAGAAAGGAAAGAAGACTGCAAAGGCTACTGTGTCTAAGGATTCAGACATGCTTCCACTCTTCTCTGATACTACATGCAACAAGGATGGCGGGACTACATCATGGGAGGCAATGTATAATTTACTGGAGGAAGAAAACCCAAGGGTCTTGGAAACTAAAGCAACAGCAGATGCCGAGGACTCATCCGAGGCTTCTTATTTTGAAGCAGCATGTTCTTTCCTACATAGAATAGCTACAAGGCCTAAAATCTTTCCATACACTGATATGGTAAAATGGATCATTGACAATGTGGACATTTCAGATAGAACATTCAGGAATTCCAAGCATGAAGTCATGGGGTCATTTAAACCAGACAATTTACGCCGAATGTACCATCTGCCAGAACCATAGAAGCTCTATGATAAAGCCTTTATTGAGAATTTTGCGAAAGAAAATGAAGACCCGATGGACGTCATGCAGAATTGGAGGTCTGGCTCCAACAAGTTCAAGCAGGAGAAAACTGGTATGTACCCAATTGCACCTCTGTCAGCCCCGCATAATTTTGCAGCCACAATGTTGTGTAGGCTATTTGGAAAGGCTAACACTACCAAGTTTTCTATTGAATGGGTTCCATTGATTGATGCGGTTGTTAATGCTATAATTATGAACTAGAGCAATATTTTGTCAAACAATTTGGCTATGTCCATTAAAGAATACAGACACAATATAATTATCTCCTCTCGGGTTATCCCTCCTTTTATATGAGTGTGTATGTGATGGACGCTATATGTTTTTGTTAGAATTTTCCAAATATGGGATGGAAATGGACTCTACAAGACCCTACTCCTATCCATATTTATCATAAGATTTTGTGGGAATCACAATTTAGCTCCCACTTTTAAAAAAATTGTCATGGCGTTATGTTGCCAATTTACCAAACCATTTTTTATAAGAAAGCCCTCAGGCTATTAAAGGAAGCTAAAACGGACATCTTGCTGGTGGAAAAATGGTTTGGCGAGGAATTATTTACTTAAATCATAGTTTTTGGGAGTATTACAGCTCTGCATGTTCTTCCATTTTATGTTCCTGATAAATTATTGGCAAGAGAGATTGCATATCAAACGGTGGTGGATGGTATTACCAAAACCCTCAAAGAAATGAAGAAATTCATCAGGACGACCTTCCCGGTGCAATGTGGTGCTTTCGCATTACATGATTTTGGACACACGGAAAAAGAGATACAAAACATCACATCCCTAAATCTGGCTACTATGTTAGGCAGACAGTATGACCCTAACCAAGTCGCCAGGAACTTCACTACTATGGTCAAAATCAGACAATTTATTCATGAAGACGATGAGTTTGATGATCTCTTTGAGGCAGCTGAGACATTTTCACAGGTCTTACATTTAGCATCAATAAAACTAAGCCCAACGGACCTCAACCGCTTCCACATATACAGGAATAAAAGACTAACAAAGGTCCCTTTGGACCTATTGCAGATTGAATAAATAAGAGAACCCACTCCCAGTGTAAGCATGGAGCAAAGTTCCAAGAATAATTTTGATGAGGAACCTCAAGAGAAGTCAATTCAAGGTTTAGAAGACTCTGAACACCAATCTCATAATAAGGAAGAAAGCCCCGAGAAAGACCCTAAGAAGGATATAGAGGAAAGTGTTGAAGAAACGGCTAAAAAGGCCTCGGCTGAGGAACACATGGAGACTAACTCCACACAGGTTCAAACAAAAAAGATCAGTGTCATTGATTTGGATAAAGAAAGAGAGCAATTTAATAAAAATCTCCAAGTGCAGCAGACAGAGACAAGTATTGAAGGAACGTCTGGATTTCAGACTCCACAACATATTCAGCAGGTTATAAACCCAAAAACAAAAATACAAGGAGTTACAACTACTCAAGATATTGAAATCATCCTGGCCTACCCAACTTCAGAGATTGTTTTAAAGATTGATGAAATTACCCCATTGGACATATTCTACAGCCCAACACATAAGGTTGTAGTAAAGAGGCAAAGGAAGAAAAGGAAATTGGATGCATCAGCAGCAGCAACTCTTGAAAATGAATCAATGGAGGTAGTATGGAAAGACACCCCCATCGATCCATCAGAAAATCTTACAAAGCTATCACAATTTGCAGGCGCCTATGCAACTGCAACAATTGATAAGGTAGCTAAAGTTCAGCTTTTGCTTAAAGAAAAAGAAGAAAGAGTTCAGTTGTTGGAACAAAAACTTGAGTTGGAAAGACAGAGCACCAACAGGCAAGCAAAGATGTAGATGGCACAGCTTCAAAAATATTTTGAGCAAATGAGATTACAGCATCAAGCAGACATCGCAGAGAAGAATTCACATATTCATCAAATGCACGCTATAATGGATAAACTCAAAGACATCCCTCAAACAGAAGAATTCATTAAAGAATCACTTGAACTAAACTCTCTATTGTCACAGCAACAAGAAGTATTCTACCAAAAAATCTCATTGATCAATCCATATTGTGAAACAAGTGATGCATTAACCAATCAAGTGGTTGATCAAAGATTAGAATATGAAGAGGTCAATAAGAGGATTTCAAAGTTTATTTCTTGGCAGGAATCTGAAGAAGGTAGAAAAGTCGATCTACCAAATATCGAGGAGTCCCACAAGGATATTTTATTCACAGATTGGGACATACAGTTGAAGCAAGAAGAAAGGGCAGTAGCTAGTACAACAAACAATATAATTGAAGTTGTGAACAAAAACCTTCATAGTGTCAATCTCATTAAAGAATACAGGCCGGAGGTTCTCCCAAACATCAAACAGTTAGAGAAACAATGGAAAGAGACCGCCAAAACACAAGTTAAGGCAATCAAAAAACTGTCTAAGCTTGACTACGAAACTTATTGGCAGTTTCTGGTGAAACCACACAGTCAATGGATGACTCTGCGCTATCTAAAAAATTCCACTCAAAATATGGTGCCACCACTCTCTGATGTTGTATTTACGGGACAATTAAGATCTAGAATTGGCCAGCCACCCCAGGTGAAGCCAATGATAGATATCTGCGAAATGAAGGACCGAATGGCTGACTAAGGCCATTCAATTTGAAGAAGCTCGTCATCATTTTTATTTCTATTTTAGTTTTTATTTTACTTATTCTGAGGAAGGTTGTTTGAAATCTCCTCATCTTTTTATGTAATAACCTAATTTTTGATACATAACTTGTATTATTTTAACCCCTCTCATGCATTTAGAAAGGGGTCCAGAATTTTATCAAAAAACTCTTTGCAAAGGCTTGCACTTCTGTACTTTTGTGACTGTCTTGATGAGATAATTGGAACAAGATCTTGATTTTCTTAGAAATTGAAGCATACTCTACTGAATTTGCACTTTTTTACTCTTAGAGTATATTTAGTTGAAAAGAAGCAGATCAATATTGTTGACTTCATGAGTAGAACCTCTCATATTTGGTACTTCTATCTTTATTGTTATGTTTTGTTTACGAATTAGTAGTAATATTTTCTTATATTGTGTTATGTATGAGATCTGAGCTACAGTTTGACATTATAGCGCTTTTGTAAAATGTTTTAGCTGTAATTCCTTATTAAATACATGAGCAATTGATATATGTGATACAGTTTTCACAATTATTTTGCCTAACTATTTAGTCAAAATAATTATCATTAACGATTTCATCTCTTATAGCAATTGAATGATCTTTATTACCTGTTGCTCTAAGATATTTTTCTAGATCCAATGATTTAAGTTATTCCCGAGTATATATTAAGATAAGTGTTAGAATAGATAGTTGCATGTGTTTGTTGTCTAATTAGGTCATTTTAGTTAATTCATTTCCCATTATACCTTATTTCAAACCACAATCATGATCATATCAATTCTTGCTGGGAAACTAGTCACATTATCCCCAGTTAGAGCCACCATACCAAACGGAAAAGGAGTTGCTTACAAGGTTTGGACCGGGTGGTTATCCCCCATGTTGCTGCAACAGAATTCTGAGGCTTCAACACACCGCTACAAAGAAATAATCATTAAAGGACTGAAACATTAATGAATTGTTATATAGTTACATGAACATTCATATATGAAAGGTTTTATCTCTAAGACTTGATAGGATTTATTGCTTATATCCCAGTGATACATTTTTTGTTCTTGCTTTCTCATAGTGTTTCACTTTGTTTTCCTTACTTACTTTTCATGATTTAGTTTATTGTTGCCGGCATTATTTATTAGTTATTAGCATAGGCTAAAATAGGCTTTGATTCTACATATACAAAAATTGCATCTCACAAGGTTGACATTAAAGAGTTGGTGACATTTTTTTCCAACAAGAAATACAATTGGCATCACTTGGTTGGACACCTTTGTAACCTTTTATTGGTACCATTTTGAGTAGTATTGCATTACACAACACCTTCATATGGTTTTGTCTTCCACATACCCTTAGGCATATCAAAATCCCCATAGGTCCACCTAAAATGAACCTTGCTTAATCCTTTTGGTTTTCTTGTTCCTACAGTACACTAAGAAAAATTCTCTCTAGTATTTGACAATTGGGTAGTATGGCTAAGTTCCCTAAGAAATTAAATATTATATTGGAAACATGTATTTATATCAGATAGTTACAACACCTAACATTCTTTATCCATAGAAATCAGTAAAGCCTATATTATGTAGTGTAAACCTAACTTGAAAGACTCATTGTGAGGAGTTGACCATTATATTGATATACCTCTATAATAACATTTTTTATATCGACCTAGGATTGCATAATGGAAACAAAATCCTCATAAATGGATGATAGAGCTTCATCACTAGAAACTTTAGTTGAACATATTAATTAATAGTAACAAACACAAAATGATGAACTCCATAAACAATTAGTGGCACAAAGGATGAAGTCGTGGACTCTACCTTACCGTAAATAATATATTTGAGCATCTATCTAAGCAAAAATGGAAGATACAACATCAAATCCATCTCTATTAATAACAAAATTGGTGGGGGTGGGGGGGAGTGGGCTTGTAATAGAACACCCTTTCCTTATATAAATCACTTGTTATTCTTTCACAAGGTGAGCATATGAATAGTTTCGATGGGACTAACCCTTTAGTTTGGGTTACCTAGATGGATAACTATTTAATCCTCCATAGAATTATAATTAACAAGATGAAACTTCAAGTGGGGTATTTTACATGGATCCAAAATGACATCATTGTTGGCAATCGCATAGGAAATCATATGGAGGTTACATTTATTGGATCTACTTTGTAAAATTCATCAATGTTCAATATGAAAGATGTTTTTATTATTTGCGTAGGTTGACCAAGTTAATCCAAATTGACATAATTGAATATTTTATAACATATTTTGGGTCATTTGCAATTTGCATAAGAGATATCAATATCTCTTTTTATTAGTGGCCTCAGTGAGTAAATCAAAGAGAAAGTATTGATGTGGTTCCTATTAGTTACAAAGTTTCGAGGCATTTTAATGAGATCTCAAGGAACAAATGGTGGTAAATTCACAAGTCAAAAGGCCCCCTTTTCCTTCTTTCCCTTTTTCTCATATGGTGTCTATTACCAATTCCACCTCGTATTAGCAGTTGAGGATCCACATGTTATTTGAAAAAATAAATGGTTGAGCACTAACACCTCCAACTTTGATATATTTGTGATGAAAATGTTTTCACTAGAAAGAATAGAAAATTTTCAAATGTGTGTGTCCCAACCTAACTTCCTTTAGGACATTCTTAAGAAATACCCTTCCATGATTGAAGGTAAGGACACAAAATATCCTCTTTATGATGACACCATTCTGGATCACCTCAAGAGAAACCCATAATTTCGCTCCATGATTTATTAGGTTTTTTAGCTCTTCCAACCATGAAGTTAATTAGCTACATTAGAAACATAAGGTGATTTCCTTAGTTGATAGTGACACTAGACATAACTTTATTCATATGTGAGTAGTAGAGGAAACCATTTTTACTTCCATATAATGCATCATTTTGATTTTTTGATAGTTAATGGAGGCATGATGAAGTGTGGTAGAAAATGTGAGAAGGTGAAACTTCATCTCATCTAACATCACTTAACTCCAACAAGTTTTCTATTGAAATGGATAGTTGTGAAGGAGTATCTAGAGTAGAATGCTTATAGACATTGGGCTTGGTCACCATGGACTTTTAATAATTGTACATGAAATTTACTAAAGATGGTTAGAAGCATATCCCCATGGGATTCAATTCAAACTGCTTCAAAATTATCATCACTCGTTGTGTGGAGAAACTATTGAAAAACCACTCGATCATTGTTGCCCAATTCAATACCATACAAGTGATGGACAACCTGTAGAGGAAGTACACCCTGATTTACACTTGGTCTAACTAAACATCAATAAACTCTTTGTATCTTACCCCTATCATGTGGTGAGCATGGCCATGGTATTTCGTTGATTCCAACTATTCAACCACATAACATGGATGAATATGAGAATTTTTTCCCATAAGAATGAAATTCAAAAAATTATTTAGGAACTATTGGAGGCGGGAGTCATTAGACCCAAGTATGAGCCCTCACACATCAACTATGGTCATGTTCTTCAAGAAAGAGAGAATTTTGTACATGTGTTCTTTTTTTCCTCTAAATAAGTTTACCATCAAACAAAAACATTATTTTCGTTTATTAATGATCTCTTGGATAAACTTCATGGTACCAAGTTCTTCACTAAGATAGATCCTTGTTCAAGATACCACCAAATACAAATGAATTAGGTGGAAATCCCTAATACAACCTTCCATATATATTATGCCTATTATTAGTTTTTAAAGATGTTATTTTTCCCTTGCAATGCTCCATCCACCTTTCAAAGACTAATTAACAAGGATTTTTAATTCTTCCTACACAATTTGCACTTGCATTCTTTGATTATATCATAGTCTATAGAAAATATTGAAAGGTACATATGGTGCATGTTGATAATTCCCTCCATCTTCTTCAAGACCACCATTTGTTCCTCAATTATTCCATTTTTTTGTTCTTTTTTTGCTTCAGAGATTGAATTTTTGGGTCATATTGTTTTTAAATATAAGGTGTTATTACATCTCAAGAAAACTAAGATCATACAATATTGATCATTCCCTAAGAACCTCAAAATGTTTTGTAAGTTATAAGTATTTACAAGCCACAACAAGAATTTTCCCAAAATCATGTGTTATTGTTGTGCCCTTAATTGCCATTCTTAAATAGAATACTTTTATTTGGAATGAAACTATCAAGCAAGTTTTTTAGTCTTAAAATAAGTTATGTGTATTATTCATATACTATCCATACCTTATTTACTAAAACATTTTTCCTAGAATATGATTCTTCAAGCAAGGGCCTTAAAGTTATATTAATGCAAGATAAGCACCTCTTAGCTATCACTAGTAAATAGTTGTGGGACAAAATGTAGGTAACTCTACCCTATGAGAAGAAGATCAAGTCCATACTCCATGTTGGTAATACTTGATGACCATGTATCACTAGGATGCTTGTCTTCACTAGAGAAATACAAGTGGGTCACTAAGATGCTTGTGTATGATTATGATATCATCTATAAGAAAAGAAAAGATAATGTGGTGGCAAATTATTTTTCTTATAAATGTGAGAAGTTTCTTTATTTTTCTTATCTGTATCAATGCTTAATTCACTCATCGAAACCCATCAAGAAAGGAGGAACAACAACGCTATGGTTCAGCTTATCCATAGGATTCAAGAGGACCCTAATCCCACCTACGAACTACACTTTGTAGCAAGATACTTCAATGTATAAAGGGAACATTTTCCTCCTCTATAATTTAAAGTTGAAACCCTAGATGATATAGGAATTGAAATCACCTCCTTTTATGGGTCACTTGGTATTTCAAAGTTATGAATACATCAAGTGCTCTTTCATTTAGTAAGGCATGGAAATAGACATCTATTTTTTTGTGGCCTCGTGTGATGCTTATCAATGGATCAAAGGGGAGGCATTTCATACACTTGGAGAACTACAATCACTAACAACATTGGCCTTTATCTAGATTGACATATGTATGGAATTTATGATGGCCCTTCAGGAAAAAGGAAACAAATTCGTCATCGTGGTGGTAGTTGATCATATTTCCAAACATGCACACTTTTGTCTTCTACAATACCCATTTACACTCTCCATAGTTTCCCAATTTTTCATGTCATATTTTAAGTTATATAGTATTCCCACATTCATCATGTCAAATCATGACCCCTCATTTACCAACAATTTTTTGTTGCAACTATTTAATAATTGAAGATGAGCACAACTTATTATCCTTAAATCAATGGTCTATTAGAAGTGGGCAAAAAATTCTTAGAAATATATTTGAGATGTTTTGCCTTAGATAGGTAACACTGGTGGGCACAATGGCTACTCCTTGCATAATGATGGTCTAATAGACTTAACATGGAAATTCCGAAATGACACCATATGAAGTGATCTATGGCCAAAACCACTCTTTAGTGGATATCCAAGTCTCAAGTAATCGATTGCATGCTTCACATTAGATATTTTATCCTTCAGACACTAAGGACAATATGATGGTTCCTCAAAATCACAAGAAGTAACAACGTAACTAACTTCGCTCTAAGTGTTCTTTTCTAGAAAGGGATCAAGTGTGTTTTCACATTCACCTTATAAGTAGGTCTTTCTCAAGGATAAAGTCCACTAAAATATCAAAAAAAAATGTGGATCTTATTAGATCCTTTACTACATTAGACAAGTTTATTGTAGATCAAGTCATTTAGCCTACTCAAAGACCTATCTAGTCTTTCATGTGTCTTGTTTGAACAAGGGGAAGGAGATATAATGTCTTAGTTTTGCAACCTTTGAAATATTGAGTATATGTTAAAATACCACCTATCTAGTCTTTCATGTGTCTTATTTGAACAAGGGGAAGGAGATATAATGTCTTAGTTTTGAAACCTTCGAATTGAGTATATGTTAAAATACCTTACTTCCCACAATGAGGAATGGTGATTTGAATATTTTGAATATCATTATATATTTTATTTTAAGGTTAATGGAATAGCCATGACTAACTTAGAAAGGAGCACCTACAAGGATATGATATCACAAGTTGGGAAAGGTAAGGGAGGCTAAGGGAATTATATATGCCTAATTACCTATGTTTCATATCCACTTTTCCATTGATGTAACCATAAATCTTTTGTGGTGTTGATGTGAGCTTAATTCATAGTCTATGAGTATGAGAGGTGGATGTAACTTTTCACTAAACCTATGAAACCAATTTTGAAATCTTTAAGTTGTCACTTCCTACATTCTTGGAAGCTTGTCCCCTACATTCTTGGAAGTACAAAGAAGTTATGATTAGGTCCTTTTTATTCATATTTCACTCATAATGTGGGGAGGAATTCAAATATGGGGAAGAATGAACTCTTAGAGAGAATAGAAAAGAAAAAAATAGTTTATAATTTGAAAAAGAATGTTACAACACTATGTGATGGAATAGTTGCAAAAGGAAGTCATTATAGATCTAAGAAAAGCTAAGAACCAATAAAATCCTACTAAAATTTAAGGGACATCATATTAGACCTTTTTATGCACACACTAAATAGAAATGGAGGGAGAATAGTTCTAAGGGGTTGTTTGAGAAAAAAAGGAAGACATCCTCATATTATGTGGAGTAGGTAGTGTGTGTTAAAGAGTTGCTTTATCTTTAGAAAACTAATCATTGAGAACTTGGTTAATAATATTTTTTCCTTGGATAGAGAGGTTGTCCTAAGTTTATGTATTGCTTCTTCACCCTTGTCGTATCATATCTTGCATAGGGGATGACTTATTGTAGAATTACTAAGTGCAACGATACATGTAATTGGGTGGAAAATAGCTCTACCTCAATAAGACGGCTAGTTTGCAATATGCAAATAGATAAGTTTCTCATTTGTGATTTGAAAATGGTTATATATAAATTTATAAACATAAAATTTGTATATATTGTGGAGAAACTAAGATGTGTTTAATCTCTATATTTTGCAAACTACATGTACTTCGTGTGATTTCAAAAATAATGTGGATTAAAAAATCATATTGATATCTTGTCTATTTCTTGTGTGATTCAAAATATAATCTTGTTTCAATAATCTTCTTGTTATCTTTTTGTGTTTCTTGTGTTATGGATCATATATGCTGAGAGTTTATTTTTATGCCTATGCCTTGCCATGTCACTACACACCCTCCCTTTCAAGGTATTGCATCATTATATCTTAAATGCATGCATATGAAGGAAAAGATAATGTTATTATAGTATGAATGACCTATTCTTTGACAAACCCACTCATAAGCTATATTTGCAATTTGCTAGTTATTTGAGAGAATTAATGTTTTTTGTTTGATAGTAAACTTATTTAGAGGAAAAAAGAACACGTGTACAAAATTCTCTCTTTCTTGAAGAACAATACATATTATCCTTATAACAACAAAAACACGCCTTAAGATCCATCTTTCAAAGAACTAAACTTAACACACTTGGTAAGCTATGGCAAATTTGTGAAGTTCAAATTTTACATTAATATTCCTCTCCCTTAGCTATAAGTTTGCCTCCACCAATATTTTAAGGGAGTGAAACAGATCTAAAGAACATATTGTCTCTACATAGCAATAACTCCAGCTTCATTCGGTGAAATCCAACTGACCCACATAGAAATTCGGGACATGAAGTTAGGAATGCGCGCTTCTGTACAGCAAACGCTGAAGATAAATAGTAATGGATTCGATAACCTCAGGTAAAAAACAAATCACCAAAATGGCACAGACAATGACCAATTACTTACGTATTTTATAGTACTTACTAACTGATTTCGAAATTGATACAATCTCAAGACAAACTGGGGAATTCAATTCCCTGGCCAGTTTAAATCAAGAGAAATTTTACGACTGTCACCAAAATGGCACACAAAATGACCAATTACTTACGTATTTTATAGTACTTACTGATAGTACTTACGTATTTTATACAATCTCAAGGTACACAACATGAGTACTTACTGATTTCGAAATTGATACAATCTCAAGGTACACAAAATGACCAATTAATTGCATATTTTATAGTACTTACTAACTGATTTCGAAATTGATACAATCTCAAGGCACACAAAATGACCAATTACATACGTATTTTAAAGTACTTACGAACTGATTTCGAAATTGATACAATCTCAAGCCAAACTGGGCAATTCAATTCCCTAGCCAGTTTAAATCAAGAGAACAAACTGGGGAATTCAATTCCCTGGCCAGTTTAAATCAAGAGAAAGTTTATGACTGCGATAATTCTCAGAACCATAAGAGAAATTTATAACTGATAATTTTCAAAACCATAGGATTGTGGGTTTAAAAAACGGAGTTGTTTTTAGTGCGATTTTTTGGATTTTCGAGTGTCAGAATTCGATGGAAAAATTGAGGTGAAAGCTTGCTTTGTGTTATTTAAACTGGTTTTTTGACTATATATATATGGATTCAGCACCCTTAAAAACCTCAAGGGTACTTTGATTGTGCAGGGATCACCCATCAAGCTTGTGATTTCAATAAATTCCTCCCTGATTTTAGAGATATTAAACCAGAAAAACCATCTGCAAAAACTTCCAAAAAGTCTCACTAAAAACAACTCGTTAAAAAACAGCAAAATCTATAGCATTACAATTGCAATCTACAAAAAGGCCAGAAGATACAAATTTGCATCAATCATCAACAATAGCCTTACAATTGCAATCTGCCTCAAGGACCGGAGGATACAAATTTTCATCAATCATCAACAACGATGTATTTTTTTTTCAGTAAACATTAACTATATTTCAATCAAAATTCCAGAAAGTGATTACTACATAAAATTCCCAAAATACATTTTATCATCACCTTTTGCATTTTGGACCTACAGATTTCACTGACAACAAGTACACCATTTCTGAACATGTTCACCATTTCTGAACATGTTCAGCTGCTACTGTAGATTCTATTCATATAAAGCGTCCCTTTTCGGACAGTTACGTTTGCAAGAAATGACTTTTGAAAAGATGAGGGTTGGACCTAAGCGCTGTGAAAACATTTTTCCACTGTCACCAACTACAAATCTTCTTTGTGGAATTCTCCTTTGCTACCTACGTCATTATAACCATCAATTCGATTCCCAATCACTGAAAGGTCACCAGTGTTATATAATTGCTTTCCCCTTCAGCCAAGAGACCTTTTAAAAAGTTCTTGGTCGGTTCAACACAAAAAGTAAGGTTTTCAAGTTATCGTTTCAGCGTCTTTAGCTACAAACTTCTCCTCTGATGCATAATTTTCTGATCCTGTCATAGGCATGTGTTCAGGTGTAACCTTGGCTTCCATTCCGCTAAAACGGTTGTTTGCTTGTGCAGTTGCCTCTCCATCAGACACAGGAGCAGGTCTTGTAGGAGAAGGAGGCTGCACCTCCACATCTGGATAGGCAGCTTTGAACCTTGCTCTCAATCCTTCATCAACTAATCTCACCCCATTTAATTGGTTACCAAGTGACATCCACCCTGCATGAGTGTTATGCATCCGTGCAAACAGTTCAAGTTTTCGGGTACGAGGACTTATCCTTTCTAGCATCGCATACATTTCATCTGGTTTTCGGCTTGTCGCTCGAACTTCAGAAACAAGGACATCTGTGTCAATGTTACGGTTCACTTCTGGATCACCCTTAATACCAACAAGACAATGTTCTTTACTGTGATTCAACCAGTGGCCTGTTCTCCCTGTTCTAATAATTCGCTGAAGCTGATTAGTCTTCACCCAGATAAGCTCTTCAATGCGACGATAACCCCATAGTTCCAGACATTCTCGTCCAAGTTCCATTGCACGTCCAGTAACCCAAAGGAAAATGAGACCATCAGTCTGCAGAGTTGGCACATTCAAATTCCTCATCTCATCATCAGCCATTGTTCCATATGGCAATTCCATGTGAATATCCCAGGGTGGGTCTGCCATAATAACACCAAACTGACCCAAAATATCCATTCTGAAATTGCGTATATCACAATTGATCCATTGTGGCTCCCCAAGCTCAATTTCTGAGCAATATTCTGCACGTAAAGGTTTTGGTGGTGGAAGGCCAACCATCCCTGGCATAGGTAGATCAGGAGTTGGATCCAGCTCATAGTGCACGTATTTGCATGTCTTCATATGCCGGCAAGTGTCCAGAAAAGAACAATCACCCAGGCTAATATCAGTATGTAAAGCAATTATTCGCCTGAAGTGAACCTTCTCACATGCAATATAGGAGCATCTTTGACGTCGGCAATCTTCTTTTGTTAAAGCTTTACAATACTCTTTCAACTGGGTACCTCCTTTTGTTTTAAACTTTGCAGCAAGAGCAGTTTCTCTTGCAGTAGGACGATGAATTAGATCATAAAGTTCTTCACTTGTCTTGGATTTCTGCAACTCCCTAAATGATTTTTTCTTAAGCAATGCTTCAATATCTTTGATGTCATCTTCCTCTGTCCTTGGTTTGGAAGATAGAGGAGGTGGAACTAGACCAGGAGATGGTCCTATTGGTGGCCTTTGCATAGCAGGATGACCATTAAATCCCATCCCCTGTCCAGGAACCCCACCAGGTCCAGGCATTCCCATAAAACCCATGGGTCTATGGACAGCTCTCGGGCCCATCATTTGTGGAGGTTTGCTTCCTGGAAACATTGGAGGTCCTGCCACTGGCATGCCATGAACACCTTGCGGATGAGGTCCACTGGATCCAGCCCACATATCTGGCCTCGGAATGCCGGAGTTCATACCAGCTGGGGCTCTACTTAAATCCATTCCACCAGCAGTTCCCATTACTGGAACAGCACCCATTCCATTTGAATTATCTGTATTTTTAGTATTTAGTTGCTGTGCTGTTTCAGGAAGCACCTTTGCCAATCGGGTTCGGTCAATATTCAGTACCATTATCCTATTTTTACCACTCACTGCATATTCTTCCAAGTCTACACCTGCATTTTCATCTGCAAATGCTTTCAACGCCATTTCTACAGCTGCAATAGCCCCGACTTCTCCCCCAAGTTCAACGAGAGTGTTCTTATCTGCAGGTGTGCAGTAACCATTTTCCAATTTCCTAAGAATCGCAGCAGAATCAATGGGCGGAAAACATGTGTGATCCGGACAGCGATCGAGCAAAACATCAGCAACCATAACTTTGACAGTACTAAGAGCCTTAGGATGAGATCCACTGGCATCATACTCGTGTTTGTCATCCAACCGAAGCAGACGAGACCTAATATCTGCTTCTTCGCTACCATTTACATAGTCCAATCTTGAAACACCATTTCTATCTTCGGAATTCACGACACCACCTGTTGCACCCACACCACTGCCTGAAACTTTGGCACACAAAGCATCTCTTGTGAGCGAATCAGAACCACCATGATAGCGCTTATGTGGCCTTACCCTTCTATTCGGATCTCCTCCATTGAATGCAGAAATTACCCTCTGAGAAAGGTCCAGAGAGCTCACAAGGTTAGGTACAACCTTTTCAAGCGTGTATATAAGCTCATCCTGGACAATACACCTATCCTCAATGCGCTCCACCAACTTCTGCCTCTTCTCCTTGAGGTAGATCAATTCGTCATTTCCCTCAATGTGCATATCTGCTCACCAACAACGGTGTATACCCAACTTGGATCCCGAAGTCGTTTATCAACTCTGCACAAAAGGGGCATGGCAATCAATTCAATAATAATAATAATAATAAAATCACCACATATTCTACAATACTTCAAACCTAACCCATTTGACAACCGATGCAATCTCAGACCAAACTCGGGAATTTAAAACCCTTGGCCACAATCAATCAAGGGAGATTTGACCCATTTGACAACCGATGCAATCTCAGACCAAACTCGGGAATTTAAAACCCTTGGCCACAATCAATCAAGGGAGATTTGATGCATGAAAATTTGAAGCCATTCATCCCCATATGGATGTGGGTACAAGCATCAAATTCTATAAGCTTGCAATTGTAATATATGCCTCGCGGGCCAGAGGATGTAAATGTGCGTCAAATGTCAACCAAGGTGTACAGGTGTATACCCAACATGGAGACCAAAGTCATAACCAATTCTTCTGCCAAGGATTATTCCTACCATTTCAAACCTTCATGGAAAACGTTATTGTTTTTCTTTTATTGATCTCCCCAACTTTTGCCCCTTTGAATAACATATATGGTTAGTGCTAACAATTTACAAAACGCTTAGCGAAGCCTACAATTCTCTAATTTTAATCAGAAATCATGCACAAACCAAAATAGAACATCCTTACATAATCAGAAATCATGCACAGGCCAAAATAGAACATCCTTACATAATCAGAAATCATGCACAGACCAAAATAGAACATCCTTACATAATCAGAAATCATGCACAGACCAAAATAGAACATCCTTACATAACAGGCAGAGGGGCAAAAACCCCATGAAAAAACCTCTGTATCATATATCCAACTCCAAGGATCCCTCTTCGCTGATAGAGCCATTCTGTGGCATTTCAAAAAACATCTTACCAGAACAGAGGGGCACCTCGCATTTAGAGAGGGCATCCGCCTCCTTATTTTGTTCCCTATACACATGAACAAAAGAGATATCGCCAAAGGAAGAAATGATCTGCAAAATGTAGTCCATCCAATAGTGAAAAAGATCCCAAAAGAGATTTTGAGGGAGTTTTGACCCAACACCCATTCAACGATCGATTTAGATCTTGAGGGAGTTTTGACCCAACACCCATTCAACGATCGATTTAAAGTCCCCAGCAATCATAATGTTTGGACTATTGGTTGGAAGTAAGGAAAGTGATCTCATACTTGAAAACTGATTATAGTAGCAGATTCTCTTTCTCAATGCAAATCCCAGAACTTTAACAGACAATGAAACCCAGAACTCTTGGGTACTTAGATTAAGTACATATGCACATAAATATATTAAAAAGATCCAGATGCTATAAGGAAGAAGTGCTTCCTAAACAAATGCTTGCCAGTTTATCTTCTAAATATTAGATACGTACATAAATATATTAAAAAACAGTATAGTTGCTATAATGAAGAATTGCTTCCCAGACGAATGTTTGGCATTTTATCTTGTTATTACAAATGAGAAGTATGAAGTGTTAACCTTACAGTTTTTATATAGGTGAAGTTCTGAATTTATGTCAATTGCAAATTTTGAAAATATTCTGAAATTGAAGCTAAGGAAATAGGCCAATTGTTTGACCCCTCTCTCCACCATCAGATTTCAGGATATTCTCAAAATCTACAATTAACATAAAGATACCCCAAGTGAAAGGGCCTTTTTGTAATGATTGAACACTGGATCTCCCACTTAAAACAGTACAAACACACACGATAAAACAGCTTCCCTAAATTCAATTACTTCGGAGATGGGGGACTACAGTACTATAGGACTGTGTGCCAAAAGGAGAATAAAGGGTTTCCTACAGGTTCTGCTCGATTCCTTTCTTTTCAGTTCTACCCATTCCACACAATTCTTCGACTTTCTCAGTTGCATGATCTTTGCCACCATTCCTTGTATGTGATATATACACATATAGAGATCAGAGGTTACTGGATTAGCTCGGGTGTTTCAAGGCAGAGTTAGTTCCCCTAACAAGCATATATATATATACTTCAAATCAGTGCCTGTTCCTTATAAGAAATTAGAGTAACTTACCTTGAATTGCCATGGATTTCTGATATGATTCGAGTAGCTTTCCGAGAATCAGGATGGGAAGCGGAGGTGGTTACAAAGATTCACAGAATGAGGGCGGGATAGATTTATGGACTGTAATTGGTATGCAAAGGTGACTGAACATTTCACAACATGAGAGTGGGTGGGATGCAGATTCAGCCTCTATAGTTGTAAACGAAGATCAGAACCCATATGAAATCATAATTTAAACATGGCGTTTAAGGGAGTTATCATTATTTTAATCTAAGTTTCATTTTATAGTTTAGGCATATATGTTATTATAGTTAAATTAATTTCCACAAATGAGATTATACTCACTTGCAACTGCATATATTCAAGTGGTAAGAGTACAAAATAAAAGTGAGTGTGATCACACAGTTGTTACCTATTTGGAATGGAGTTGTTTTTAGTGTGACTTTTTGGACTTTCTGGACTTTCCGATGCCGAAATCCGGCATAAAAATTTGAGGTGAAATCTTGATTTGTGTTATTTAAATTGGTTTTTTGATTGTATATATGGATTCAGCACCCTTAAAAACCCCTAGGGCACTTCGATTGTGCAGGGTTATCCATCGGGCTTGTAGTTTCACTAAATTCCTGCTGGATTTTAGAGAAATTACACTAGAAAAACCCACCGGAAAAGCTTCCAAAGAGTCACACTAAAAACAACTCCATTTGGAATAGCATCTACAGAGTGAATGTTCAGTACAGTTGTCCGCTATCTTCTATTGGGAAACGCTGTGTGCAAAATAAAGGCGATGCTCTGCTCATACAATTGGCCTCCATCTTCTATTGGAAAATAACGTATTCGGAGTAAATGTTGAGTACAAAGAGCTTAGAAGTGCATATTTTATTGTATTTATGTCTATTAAATTTAAGAAATTACCTATTTTAGTTGCTTCGAGAGACGTGTATGGTGGAAGAGATGTTGTGATGTCGTAAAATAAAAAACTAAAGTTAATAATTAAAATAAAATTGAGGTAAAATAGTCGATTTACCTTTTTCAACTCTAGATTTTGAGAACTCATGGTTTTTCCCATAGTTTTTACCATGATACTCTTCTCTAATGTAGTCTATTTAAAGGCATAAAATTCCAACGAAATCCTTCTTTTGCAAAGCGAAATCTTTGATTGGGGCTTTGAGTGTTATTTACTAATCCAGGGACAAAAAACCAGGTGATCAAGGAGGCCTATGGCATTGAAGGTTTCTATAATACCCAATAACTTTGTAAATAATTTATTTACTTTTCCTGTTGAAATTATTTTTACAAACTATGGGGCCCATGTTGAGGGTCAAGTATGAATACAATATGTACATAAATGTTCTTTTTGCTTTAATATTAATTATAAAATTTTGTATATAGCCAACCATGTAAAATTATGATGGGAAAAAAGTGCTAACATCCCATAGAGTTCCGGGACAGTTAGGAAAGGCCCAAGAAGGGCTATGGGCATGTTGACACCTAATCCTTGTAATTGGGTAAATATATGTAAATAAATAAATGAGAAATGTGAACAGTGATCGGGAGATGAACTGAACAGTCTCTCCCTCATGTATATAACAGACCTACCTGATGGAATAGATAACACGAATCAGTTTTTACTTAATGGAGTTACTGCCTGGCCTGACATGGTATCAGAGCCAACTCCTTTTTTAGCTCTTGTGCCTTGTAACTCCCTTATCTGCTTCTCTGCTCTCCATATAATTCAGTGACTGAGTGCCTGAATGCCTGTCCGACACTACCTGCGTTCTGTCTGCCATACCTGCGCTCTCTGTCCATAAACGTTTCATAAATTCGCTGCCCATATAATTGTTGGTGTCAGTTGTCTGACTTTTTCTGTCAAGCCTACACCATCTGTCAAGCCTGCTACTGTTACGCTGCTCGCCTTGAATGCTGTTGCCATTCTCCTAAACAAACCCTACGTTGCAACGTTCCTCTACGTCTGGAATCCCTTTCACAGCAAAGACTATAGTTTTCATTTTTTAACGCTCTACGCACATCTATGTTACGTGCAGTGAGAGGAACCTCGGCTCATTCATTCTAAATATCCATTAGCCGTAAATAATCGAAATTTTTTGTGGACCGAGGCAGCATTTCCATCTGTGTCAAGTGAAATTCGATTTCAAACCATGGTGATTTGTTGTATTTTGGGTGAATTTTTTTGATAGTCAAATGTGATGTTGTGTGTTTCGGAAAAAAAAATCGAGTCTGCTGTAAGTTTTGGCGTAAATTACAAAAGCGGAGAGGTATTCTCTTCGAAAATCTGTCCAAATCAGCACTCGAACTTCAGTTTGACATGCAGTTGAGTATATGTTTGAAGTTGTTAAATATGGTAATACGCATATAGTGTTCTCAATAAGAGATTTGCCCGAAAGCTTCCATATGTTCTGCCGCTCCTGCGCGTGAATATTTGGGGATTCCAGCTTCATAACAACTATCACGGCAGCGCTGACATGTGAGCCATCTCCTACGAAGGAACGCAAGCGTTTTGTCTCTTCACTTGTTTGAATCTAAAGATCGGCTCGATTTCTCTTTCTCTGCAACGATACCAGAAATTTTGGCAGAATGGCGCTGATATGTTAATTGAGTTTTGAAAAAATCGAAAGGGTATCGAGATCGTGGAATGATGTCGTTGCTGCTCCAACTTTGTAGAGCTCGCGGTTGATGTCGTTGCTGCTCCAACTTTGTAGAGCTCGCGGTTGATGCCGTTGACTGTGATATGAATTAAACAACCAAAATCGTTTCCCACAGACAGCGTCGCAGTGTTTTCTTTGGTATATTTAATATCATTTTTCTTTGGTATATCTATATATATATATATATATATATATATATATATATAACACTGATATATATATAAAGGATTCCAAGCCACTATTTTTTGGTATATAAAATCACTGACATTTATATGAGGTGGATTTATAGAATGATGGATTTATGTGGGTCACATGGTGGATTTGAAATCTTTTGGTAATGCCCTTTTGAGTACAATTTTACTGTATATTGGCAGAAATATTTTTCTATCAGCAGAAATAATTTTTTTTTACAGAATGCATTCAATCATATCCATGGTGGGAATAGTTCTCACTGGCAAGGAGAACTATCCTGAATGGTCATGGATGATAAAACACACCCTCATCTTCAATGAGTTGTGGAAAGGAGTGTGTGTCGGAGAAGGAGACAATGACCCAGTACAGCCTACCTCAGACAAAGAGCTCGTCATTTGGGAAAACAAGAACAGCAAAGCTTATGCATTAATCGCAGCATCTGTAAATGAAGAGGTGAGTTGCCATATTTCATCATATTCAACTACCTTTGAAGCCTTACAAAAGGTGAAAGAACTCTATGACTCACATTCTGCACTTGAAGTTGTCCAACTCATGATTAAACTCTTCACTCTTGAACTGCAAAATAATGATCCTCTTGCTCTTGCATCTGAAGTAAAGTCTATAATGCATGATATAAAATCCACTAAGGTTGAATTGGATATTCCTCTTATTGCTTTTCTCAAGGCACTTTATCCTACTTACTCCAATTATCTTGAGTCATTGCAAGCAAATGGAAATCTCAAAGATATAACCTTTGACTCTCTTGTGAAAAATTTTGCTGAAAGAGAGAAAGTTTTTGGAAAGAAGACAGCCCCTGAATCTTCTGAAGAGGCGGTGTGCCTTGCTCATAAAGAAAAGCATCCTACTCAAGATTCTACAAGAGGAAGAGGTGGACGAAGAGGAAGAGGAAGATATTTCAGAGGCAGGGGGGCAGACATTCTCAAGGAGAAAAGGCAGATTTGCACTGTATTCGCTGCAAAAGAAATGGATCACATGATGCCTCTACATGCAAGCTACCATGGGACAAAATTGAGCAGAAAATAAACCAACAGAAAGGTAAAGCTAATGATACAAACAAAGGTAAAGCACCTGAATCCGCTCACTATGTTGTGGCACAATGTAACATTGGAGTAAATGAAGATCTATTTAATGCTTCACTTGATTCTTGGAAAAATGATTGGTTGCTTGATTCAGGAGCAACCTGCCACATGACTCATAGAAAAGATTTTTTTGAAGATTTCACTGACAATGTTGATGGAGCAGTATACTTTGCAGATCAATCAAAAATCAAGCCATCAGGGCTTGGCACAATCAGGCTTAAACTCTAAGTTACCGGATCCGGCACAGGCAAGAGGAGTATTGCCGGATCCACAGATCTGAACCGGATCCGGATCCGGATACTCCAAAAATACGGTTAAAATACGTATTTTTTAAATAGACGGTTTTTGGAAACGGACAACCTTTACAGGATACGGATCCCGCACGGGATTTTTTGTTGCGGGCTTACCACTGCACGCAGCACGCACACCTTGCTGGGCCCCCTGCATGCAACACGCACACCTTGCTGGGCCCCCTGCACGCAGCATGCAGTGTTATTCACGCCCGCACACAGTATTATTCACGGCAGCACTATTCACGCCCGCAAAAAATTTAAAAACGGCAAGGGTTTAACTGTTCACAAGGTAATTAAATTTTTAACATTCATTTATTGTTATCAATTATATAGCCGCATAGCGTAGGGTAATATATGTTATATATAAATATAACAATGATATTCATATATTTATATATATATGTTACATAATAATAACAGTTATATTAATATATTTATATATTAATGTTTAATACATCATAATATATGTTATATAACAGTTATATTCAACGAAAGTTATATATTACCCTCACTGGTAGCTAACTGAAATGTAAAAAAATATATACCCTCCACCAAAGTATAAGTATGTGGTTTTTTTATAAATGTCTAGTCACATAAATTAATGTGGTTATTAAAATTTAAAAAATATTATTATATTTTTTTGTACTTGACGTATTAAAATTTAAAATATATTATTATATTTTTTGTACTTGACGTATTAAAATTTAAAATATATTATTATATTTTTTGTACTTGACGTATCCTTGCCGTATCCGGATCCTAGATTTTCAAAAAACTAGCGAATCCGAATCCGAATCCGTATCCGTATCCAGATCCGTATCCGAATCCTGGTAACTTAGCTTAAACTGCTTGGTCTTCCAGACTTTCTTCTACATCATGTTCTATATCTCCCACAACTGAAGAGAAACTTGTTGTACCTGGTCCACATCCGCCAGCAAGGTCACTCCATTCATATGTTTGATGGCAAGCTTGAGGTAAGAAAAGCATCTAACCACTCACTTGTCACGAGGGGAATAGAAGAAGAAAGGCTTATCAAGCTGCAAGGAACCTCTGCTCATGCACAACATTTATCATACAATTCTCATCATGAAGAAGGTACACTTCCATCAAGTTTATTAAGGCATGCTAGATTTGGACATTTGAACTATGACAGTCTCCGCTTGTTGAAGAAAAATGGTGTTGCTGGTTTGCCTACAATTCCTAGGAAACTTAAGCAATGTGATGCTTGCATTCTAGGAAAGCATAGCAAACAATCTTTTCATGATTCACATTCAAGAGCACATAGGAAGCCTGAACTCATTCATTCAGATTTATGTAGTCCAATGCCTATTCCTTCTGCAAATGGAAATAAATATATCATGACATTTATTGATGACTACACCAGAATGTGTTGGGTTTATTTATTGAAGAACAAATCTGATGCTTTTCAAACATTCAAGAATTTTCATAAATAGATTGAAAATGATACACAATCTCATATTGGGTCTATTCGCACTGATAATGGAAAAGAATACACATCAAATGAATTTGAAAACTATCTTCGCCAACATGGGATCAAACATCAAACAACTGTGCCTTATAATCCCCAACAGAATGGTGTAGTTGACAGAATGAATAAGACAATCTTAAATATGGTACGATCCATGCTCTTCTTCAAAAATGTAAAGATAATGTTTTGGGTTGATGTTGTTCTATGTGTTGCATATATAAAGAATAGATGTCCATCTAATGCTATAAGAAACAAGACTCCATATGAAATGTGGTATGGACATGTTCCTTCGGTAAAGCATCTCAGGGTCTTTGGTTCCACCTGTTATGCTTTGATACCAAAGGTACATAGAAACAAACTTGGTGCTAGAAGTCGTAAGTGTATCTTCCTGGGATATTCAAACACCTCCAAAGCATACCGTCTCTATGATGAAGTAAATAAGAAGTTTGTTGTATCTAGAGATGTAATTTTTCTTGAATCATCCAAAACTGACAATGTTGTTGAGCGGCAACTTGATCGCTTGGATAGATTCGCAAAAACAAAATCATTTCAAGAATTTGATAATCAGATTCCACATCTTGAAGGGGAGATTCCTATACTAAATCAACATGTTCTTCTGAAGAACACTCTCCCCCGCATGAAACTCCAACAACGGATGATGCTTTAAGTGATGTAATTGATAGAATTGGGAGACTCAATCTTGATTCAGTCCCAACTCAATCAACGGAGCAGCCTGGACCATCTAAAAAAGGTCCCCAAAGTGGGTGACAAAGACACTTGAAAGTGTTCATCTTGATGAAGTTGGAAAGACAGGAACCAGAAATTCAAACTGGCAAAATGGAGGTGATGTAGATGACTCTAATTCACCTGTTGATATGGATGTTTCTTATGATTGTGAATTGAATTTGTCTACAGATTTTGAACCAACTTCCTTCAAAGAAGTTGCTTCTCATGATGAATGGAAAGAAGCGATGCAAAAGGAGTATGATGCCCTCATCAAGAACGGCACTTGGAAGCATGTTGATCTTCCATTTGGAACCAAACCAATTGGCTGCAAGTGGGTCTACAAGAACAAGTATAAAGCTGATGGCTCACTTGACAAGCACAAAGCTAGGCTTGTGGCAAAAGGTTTTGCACAGAAGGAAGGGGTCGATTATGAGGAGACTTTTGCCCCCACAGCGAAATGGGCTACCCATCCGGACACTCTTTGCACTAACAGCTCAGAACGGTTGGAAGTCCATCAAATGGATGGAAAAATTGCTTTCTTGAATGAAGATCTAAAAGAGAATGTTTTTATGTCCCAGCCTGAAGGATTTGCTGTGAAAGGACATGAACATAAAGTATGAAAACTTGTGAAGTCCTTGTATGGCCTCAAACAAGCATCGCGAGCCTGGTATGAAAAACTAACTGAGCATCTTCTGAAACTCAATTTCAAACATTTTGATCTTGATAATACAACTTTATTTGTCAAGAAAGTTGGCAAAACCGTTGTATATCTTGTGGTATATGTAGATGATCTTTTGATGACAGGGAACAATGAAAGCTACATTGCATACATAAAGAAGGAATTGGGGAAAAGTTTTGAAATAACTGATTTGGGCTATGTTCATTACTATCTTGGCATTGAAGTAACCCAACATCCAAAGTCCATATTTCTTTCTCAAAAAAAATACATTGGAGATTTGTTGAACAGGGTTGGCATGACATAGTGCAATCCTCTTACTACTCCAATGGAACAAAGCTTAAAGCTCACATCTATTGAAAGAAAAGAATTTGAGGATGCAACAAAGTATAGACAGCTTGTAGGAAGTCTCAACTACCTAACTACTACCAGACCAGACATTTCGTTTGCTGTTGGAATCCTCTCCAGGTTTATGCAAAAGCCTTGTGAGGGACATTGGTCTGCTGCAAAAAAGGTTCTAAGGTACTTGAAGGGAACTCAAGACTTTGGAATCAAGTATACACAGGTAGACGACTTCAGCTTGATTGGATACTCTGATTCAGACTTCGATGGAGACAAGGAAACTGGAGTATCAACTTCAGGATATGCTATGAGTCTTGGATCAGGAGCTGTCTCCTGGAGATCACACAAACAATCAGTTCCAGCAGATTCCACAACAGAAGCAGAATACGTGGTAGCAATTGAAGCAACAAAAGAAATTGTGTGGCTCAGGAAAATTCTTGAAGATTTGCAGGTAAAACAAGTACAATCAACTCCACTCATGATTGACAATACCTCTGCAATAAAGTTGGCCAAGAACCCAAAGTTCCATGATCGAACAAAGGACATCAATACTAAATATCATCTGATTCGACATCATGTTAAGGCCAAAACAATCCATCTCTGTCATTGTTCCACAAATGAGCAAATTGCAGACATCTTCACCAAAGCGCTTGGAAGAGAAAAGCTTGAACGATTCAGAACGATGCTTGGACTCACCAACATCCCTTCAGATTAAGGGGGGGAATGTTGACACCTAATCCTTGTGATTGGGTAAATATATGTAAATAAATAAATGAGAAATGTGAACAGTCATCGGGAGATGAACTGAACAGTCTCTCCCTCATGTATATAACAGACCTACCTGATGGAATAGATAACACGAATCAGTTTTTGCTTAATGGAGTTACTGCCTGGCCTGACAGGGCAGAGGTTCCAAATTCTTAGAGATAGATCATCTCAGAAAGGAAAGAAGGTTCGCTGAGAGAGGGAAAAGGTTGAGGCAACCTTGTTGGTTTTGGAGCCCGTTTGGAGGAGGCCCAAAAGATTAGTTGTTGAGCTATAAATTCTTCAAACATGACTCTGTCAGAGGAAGGCAGGACGCTGCCAAGAGGAATCCTGTGATGGACCAAGTGTGGTTGTGGTCAGGGAATTGTTATGGATGTGAAATTGGCTTGGGGAAGCCTAGTTCGCAGAAATCAGTTCTCATTGTTTGGGAGTAGCATTCTTTTACCCACTGTGGGGTGGCAGACTGTGGTGTCTTAAGTGAAGTGTAGTGTTAGACTGAAACTGTTATGTGTTTGTGAAAGAAGGAAATTCTTGTTTTTGTTTTTGTAGCTACAGAATTATGAAATTAACTACTAAGGTTTGAGTTAGGTTAGTTATCAAAGTAATTAACAGATAATTTCGAATCTCATTAATCTAAAATGATAACAATCCTGAACTCTAAAATATAGGTCTGGAGAATCTCATTAATCTAAAATGATAAACAATCCTGAACTCTAAAATATAGGTCTGGAGAGAAGATGGAGAGAAGATGGCAGGCCTGCCCTGTCTTCCATACTAGAAATATAAACACACACATACATAAATATTCATTTACTAAAGTTAATTTGAATGACATACTGAAAAACTCACTATTGTCTTGTATATTTTCTGATACAGTTTAACATTTAAGATCTAATAAAAGAAGACCAGAAGTAAAGAATAGAAACTCAATGTAATGCTACAGCACACAAACAGAGAACTATAATACAACTGAGAGAACCCACTCACTTATATCATTTAAGCCAAAATATATAGCAGTAACAGAGGAATACAAACCCTCAGAAGGGGTAACTCTCTTCAAAAGTAAAACAAAAGAACAGTGATGCCAAGTGTATACATTTAGACAGAGTAACTAAATTATGCAACCAAAAAAAATACCATTCTGACTGCCTGAAAAACTGTGAGCCAAGAAGTATGGCTTAATTACAATATATCTTGACAATATGCAGGGCATGAATTGCCTGAATATAAGAAAAATACAACCAAATGCAATGTTAAGACGATCCCTTGATGCCTAGTCCTTGGAATAGAATCTTTTAAAGTGGCAAGCTGGCATGACCATGCATAACATACAAAACATTTTATTAACAAGAATCTGGATGAAGATCTTGAAAATTATGCTCCCAGGTAAGGGTACAACCCTTCGTTGAATCACTCCAAGTTGGTTTAAAGCCTCATGATCAAAACCATGGGGCATGCAAGAAACATAAACAAAAATATTCAATAAGAACCTGGAATATTCAGTTGCACCGAAAACCAGCGATAGCTAACCCCAACCAGGTCGTTGTACACCAGTAAGAGAAGTTTAACCTGCAATGACCAAAGAGGGTATATTAGTGATGTAATTTAGCTTTAAAAGGAAACAAAGCCAGGATCAAACTTTAAGGACTAGTAAGAAAACAGAAGGGAAGGGGTCCTTTACCTGGTCGAGAGATACATGGCTCAATGTTCGACCCTATAGCCAAAAAGAAAAGACTATTGTTTTCTAGAGTGATAGAGACTTTCCTTGAAAGCGGAGAAAATATGTAGGATTCAGAGAGAAATTTGTAAATGATACATTACCTATTATGAGTGTGAAATTCGTGTGCGCTCAGCTGAGCCAAAAGGATTCACTGTTGAAGTCCCGACCTTTCGGAATTATGAGACTCTGGTCGGGTACCTGGATGCCAAAATTCAAAAGGACAATTAATACTAAAGACCACAGTATCAACAAGTATAAAAATAAATAAAAAGTTATGTAGGCTATGGACTGCTAAGATGACTACATTACGAAATTTGGTAACTCTGACCTGAGAAATAGAAGAAGTGTCGAGAACTGATACTGCCATGTAGCGGAAGCACAATGGCCAAATGAATTTGGCTGGTAACAAAGACTCGTCAATTGTATAATGATCTGTGTGTATCAGGAGTTGCAAAGCTCGCTCCGGAAGTCAGAAAGCGTGAATGGGGTCGATGCCGAGTGATTGGGTAGCGGTAGTTACCCCATAACTAAACTGGTAAAGCTAACGCTGTCGATTCCAACCCTAGATCGGACAAGTCGTTGATCTATTGCCACCTCACTAGCACAGAGCATCATGATATGATTACCATCGTGTCGCCAAGAGAAGAGGTTCTTTTGCGTTACAACTTGAAACCCTCTGCCTTCGGAAGAAGCATAGATACCATAACTATAACTATAATTCACAACATTAAACCAAAATATCATATGGTGTATGACCCTTTATGCCCCAACTTGAAATTAAACATAGTTACCATTTTAAAATCTGCAGCTAAATAGCTAGGTCAAATTACCATGGGGTATAAAGATTAAAAAATATTTGTTCTTATGTTTCTAACGCTTCAAAATAGTTTAACTTAGAATTTTTTGCAGAGGAGAAATGAGCATATGATGATGAGAAGGAAATAAGTCTTGGAGACTAATTGAAATTAAAGTTGTCATATTCACCTGGAAAACTATGAATGGTAAATATGCAGGTGGGCAAAAGAAATTAGGACCTCGTAGTAATGTTAAGATTTTATTTTTTTTTTTTTTTTTTTTTTTTTTTTTGACAATATACGGGGTATAAATTTAAATTTTATTGTTAAAAGAAATTGGATTCGTAAGTAATTTAAAAAAAAAATTGCATTAATTGCATTTATGTTGATGAGTGTTAGAAGTATGTTACACTTTGGAATTATTGATTTGTAATTTTAATTTATGATTAGATTATTTGCCAGAATTTATCAATATTATCTAAAATTTACCACCGTCATCTTTAAACTATTATGTGCGGGAAGTTGAAAGCTCTCAGTGATGAACACCTTGTCAACCAAAAACTCTTCTCCATTGGTAAATAGTCTTCGCCTGGGGATCTTCTCCAAGTAAGAATTCTTCATGTGAAACCCTAATTCAATTAGAGTTTCTCAGTTAGTGCAATTTTAACACTGAGTATATATATATATATATATATATATATATATATATATATATATATATATATGTGGTATGATGAAATCTCCTAAACTATTCTATTTAGCCTACGCCAAAAATCTAGGTTTCAAATATTTTATAAAATGGTGCCACAATTTCATATTGAAGGCTTGTGTGAGAAGAGTTATTATATTCAAGCATTTATAAATTACTCATATCAGACATTTTGATTATCGACATTTTGAGCCTACAAGTGTGGCTCATAAAATAAAATAATTTTAATTTTACAATTTTTTATTAAAAAGACTAATTTGTACATAACATTTACTAAAGATGGTTAGAAATTGTAATGCCTCGGGTCATGATTCTAAAACTCTAAGTTAAGTTGTGAATAATGTTGAATTTGGACAATTTAAATTATATGTGGTTATTAATCGAGGAATGTATAATTGGAATATAAATAGAATATGTAAAAAAAAAAATGTGAGGATAATAAATATTCTTGAAATGTGACAAAGGCCACTCGGGAGTGAAATTTCCTTTTTAGTCAAGGACAGTTAAAGAAAGCTAGTTATGACCCAAGAAATTGGAAATAGCAAAATATAGTTCCTGGGGGAAGAAACCCACGGTTGCTCTTAAAAAAAAGAAAAAAGAGGAAAGGACATCTAGAGAATGGCAGTGAGAGAAATGTCATTGCAAGGAAATGGAACTAGTGGAGAGACTAGAGATTATTAATGGCTAGAGACAGGCGTTGTTAATCTAGTTCTCTTAGTTTGAGTTATTGTGGGAGATAAAGAGAGTGATTGCCAATCACCGGTGGGAGACGAATAGTGGTGTAACCCTTAAAAGCAAGTTTTGTAGAAATTCCTTATAGATTCAAACTGTTAATTGTAATATGCTAAAATAATAGGCTTGAATCTATTCTACTCATCAACGGAAACGATTTAAATGATTGTGAAATCATGAAGCATACAAGATAAATAATTCAATCAACACATTACACAATGATTTCCTAGGGAAAGCCATTGCTAAAAACCCTTGTTATATGTATATTGCATTAGTCAAAAAATATGAGAAGATTACAATGCTTTGCTCAAGCTCGAGCAACCTCTGCACTATCTCTTCCTGTCTCACTGCTTCCTAAACAAGCTCAAGATAATACTTAACCAATTTTCTGCTTTCCCAAGTCCCTATTTCCTTGCGTTGCTTCCTTGGGAGTTAGCCCCATATTAATTGGGGAAATTCTTCAATTGGAATTGTGCAATACTCATAATGCATGCACCACTTGTACAATTTGGATGATTATACAATTGATAGTACATTGTCCCTAAACTCCAATCTCAACTATGTAACTCTTAGATCTTACATGCATGAGTTATCTATGAGTGAATCGTCAGTTTACTAGTTGATCGCTGCAGGCAACACCACACTACTAGACCTCCCACTAGTTCCTCCAACAATTGGAACTAGTTTAACTGACTCTAACTCAGTTAAACTGAATTAATTAATTACAACTCAAAATAAACTCAACCAGGGCTCCTATAAAGCAGGAGACACTCTACATGACTCAAGTTAGACCCTCAACTCGAATTAACTCAGCCAACTAAGTCAAATTAACTTAGTTAACTAATACAAGTTATCATTGTAGAAATTCCCACTGTAGATCAACAGATTATGCAATATACTAAAACAAAATACAAGATCTACTTCTACAACACTTTGCATAAGCTTAATCAAATTGAGCAAGATCAATGAGAACACATATAACTGAGAATGAGAAATCAATCACACATAACACAGAAGAAATAACCCGGGGAAAGCCTCAGCCTAAAACCCCAATATATGTATTATCATACAAGTGGAATCTTGTTCAAGTTACAAAAAGAATCAGCTCTCAAGCTATCCTACTCTCTCTGCAATCAAACAATGTTGCTCATAGACAGTCAAAGGCTCTCACAACCTTCTCCTCTGCCCTCCAAGCCTCCTATTTCCTTGCGCAGTTTTTCCTGGTGTCCAGTGCTTCCACTTGTGTGAATTCCCACCTCAGACTGCTCACTTGGCTCAAAAATAACTGCACAAACCTGAAGGAGATAAATCCTTCTGCATAGATGAGTTTCTTTATAGGAAAAATCCATCCAACTGATAGTACATTGTCCCTCCTCTGATCTCAACCGGGTCTCTGTCTGAACTAACATGCATGAGTTATTTATGAGAGAATATTCAATTATCTGGAGAGCAGCAGTTACATGCATGCAAGCATTAACTAACTGAACTCACAATTAATTCAACAAACTGTTTGAACAAATCTAACTGGACTTGACTCAGTTAACTAAGTCAACTAATTACAACTCAATATTACAACTCATCCTTATCTCTTTAACTGATGGATAAATCCCTCAATTAATGGAGAAACTGTTGCATGCCCCCCATAGACTTCATGTTTGATTTTGCTTAACTAATTAACTCAAGATGAATTAATTAATTATTTTACAAACATCTGCTAAGATCAAATTTGAATTTTGCTTCACTATTTTACTAACTAAAATAGGAATCTATCCCGAACTACTAAAAATAGCAATGTTATTTTTAGCACTTCCATTTTTCATTCCTTGTTGCTTAGTCCAGTACTGGTACCTGAACTGTTATTTATAGCAGTGCTATTTTTAGCACTTCTATTTTTAGCATTTCTTGTTGCCATTTTCAACACTCCCTCTCAACAAGAAAGGCTTCAACTCGAACCCGATCCTGAACCTTTGGAATGTTCTGCATGCAACACTTCTTCCAAGTGTGGATGCTCCAGCAACTCTAGAAACAAAAAAACTCCCAACTAACCTCTCTCTTGGGCTAGAAACATACTCTGATGCTGAAGCTCCCTCTGCCGCTGACAAGTGCTCCCTCTCTGACCTCTGAGCTGCTGCAACATCTCCATGCATCTCGCACTGTTACACACCTCTCTGTGACATCATGCACTAGTGCAACACTCCTGTGCCTCTCGCATTGTTGCAGCTTGCTAGCTCTACACAGTCTTGGGACTCCTACACGCTCTCTCTGTCGCTCCATAAGCATCTGATTCTACCCAATCAGCCAGTCCTACTACTCCTCATCGGGGCTCCCGTAGCAAAGTCTAATCAAAGAGGTTGGGTACCTCAATGATCCTGCCCCTATTCTAACCTTCTTGGCACTGTCACTCCACATCGCCCTACCTCCGACCTAGAGGTATGGATGCATGTGATCCCTCTGCCCACTTGGCTCGAAATTTCCCCCTACTAGAGGTCTCTGCATGAGTGGATGCCTCCACTCGGTCTCCTCTTGGCTTTCCCAGTTGTGGCTGCTCCACAACCCCCTGAAGCTGCTTCACCAATCGTGGCTCCTCCACAATTGTCTGAGACTTCTCCTGTGGCTGCATGTTGAGAGGTAATGTACTCTCCCTCTCAACCACCAAGTCTCCATCAGTTTCCTTGCTCCTCAAAGCTTTGCATGTATCTTGAACCTCAAGAGCATACAGGTTCTTGACTCGTGAACCGATTCGCTTCAACTGTCTCGTGGTGATGTGTCGAAGGAAAACCTTTCCCTTACTGAAAACTACATCATAGCCCTTATCTTCCTGCATGGCGATCAACACCAAATTTTTCCTCAGTCCTGGTACATACTTGACATTGGTCAAGGTAATGCGAGCTCCATGCTCCCTCTGAAAAACAACTGTGCCTACACCTGAGACACTATACTTTTCATCATTACCCATCGCGATCCACATCTGGAGATCCTTCTCCTCCAAGGTATTGAACAAACTCTTGTCGTCGGTCATGTGGAAAGAAGCCCCACTGTCAAGAAACCAACCACTTCCCACCATGGATGAAACCATGCATGCTAAAAGTGTGAAATCCAACTCGAAAGGTGAGGCCAATGCCTCACCTTCTGATCCTTCCACGGATCCATTCTTGGATTTCCTCAGTGGATAATTTGTAGCAAAATGGCCCACTTCATGACAACGAAAGCATCGCACTTTCAATTTGTCAACCTTCTTCCCATCATAGGAAGAACTCGATTTGGGATGAGAATCCTTCTCCTTCCATTTCTTTGCCTTACTCGCTAAGGCACAATTTTCTTCATCCTCCTTGGATGAAGAAGATCCATCTCTGGTGCTTCTTCTTATCTCCTCCTGCATCAGATCCGACCAAAGTCGTTCCCAATATGGCAATTTTTCTCTTCTATTAACCGAGTCTTGGTAGCTATGCCAACTCTTAGGAAGACCGAGGAGTACAAGACTCACCATGTCATCATCAATGGTCGTGATCCCTACACTTCCAAGCTCATCTCTGCAGGTGGTGAGCTTGTTCAAATATGTAGAGATCGTGTCGCCCTTTTCACACTTGATCTTACGAAGCTTGTTTTTCAGCGCCAGCTTCCTCTGATTGCTGCTATTCTGATATAGATCTTTCAATGTTTTCCACATCGAAAATGGTGTCTCTTTCCCATGGAGGTTCGAGACAATGTGGTCTCGAACTCCCTCTAGGAGGATTCTCCTTGCTCTAGCCACACATTTCTTCCATTCCACCAGTTGAGTAGCATCAGTCGGCTTGGAGACTTCTTGATCAATGAAGTCCTTTAGACCCTTATCCTCTAATACTACCTCCATGTGATCCTTCCAGGCTATATAATTTGAGTTTCCATCAAGGGCATACTCGAGTCTTAAACCACTGAATGCCATTGGTGAAATTGAGATGTGATAAGAACTCAATTTCTATATTCAGGAACCACAAACTTCGAACTTCTCCTTCTTGTATACAGTTCTTCGCCTTGATCACCTTTGCTCTAATACCATGTAGAATTTTTCTACAAATCAGCTAGCTCTGATACAATGTAGAAATTCCCACTGTAGATCAACAGATTATGCAATATACTAAAACAAAATACAAGATCTACTTCTACAACACTTTGCGGAAGCTTAATCAAATTGAGCAAGATCAATGAGAACACATATAACTGAGAATGAGAAATCAATCACACATAACATAGAAGAATAACTCGGGGAAAGCCTCAGCCTAAAACCCCAATCTTTGTATTATCATACAAGTGGAAATCTTGTTCAAGTTACAAAAAGAATCAGCACTCAAGCTATCCTGCTCTCTCTGCAATCAAACAATGTTGCTCATAGACAGTCAAAGGCTCTCACAACCTTCTCCTCTGCTCTCCAAGCCTCCTATTTCCGTGCGCAGTTTTTCCTGGGGTCCAGTGCTTCCACTTGTGTGAATTCCCACCTCACACTGCTCACTTGGCTCAGAAATAACTGCACAAACCTGAAGGAGATAAATCCTTCTACATAGATGAGTTTCCTTTATAAGAAAAATCCATCCAACTGATAGTACATTGTCCCTCCTCTGATCTCAACTAGGTATCTGTCTGAACTGACATGCATGAGTTATTTATGAGAGAATATTCAATTATATGGAGAGCAACAGTTACATGCATGCAAGTATTAACTAACTGAACTCACAATTAATTCAACAAACTGTTTGAACAAATCTAACTGGACTTGACTCAGTTAACTAAGTCAACTAATTACAACTCAATATTACAACTCATCCTTATCTCTTTAACTGATGGATAAATCCCTCAATTAATGGATAAATTGTTGCATGTCCCCACATAGACTTCATGTTTGATTTTGCTTAACTAATTAACTCAATATGAATTAATTAATTATTTTACAAACAGCTGCTAAGATCAAATTCGAATTTTACTTCACTATTTTAGTTCAGGGACTAACTAAAATAGGAATCTATCCCGAACTGCTAAAAATAACAATGTTATTTTTAGCAATTCCATTTTTCATTCCTTGTTGCTCAGTCCAGTACTGGTACCTGAACTGCTATTTATAGCAGTGCTACTTTTAGCACTTCTATTTTTAGCATTTCTTGTTGCCATTTTCAACAGTCATGAGATGTGGAATTACAATTTTATTCCCAATTTAATTCAAGGACAAAATTAAATTAGGATTTTCTTGTTGCATTTTCAACACTCCCTCTCAACAAGAAAGGGATTATCTGCTACCTCGATCTAGCCTTTATGAAAATCGAATTTGCATCTTGACAATTGCTTTGTCGAAATATTTGCATCATGTTCCTTTGTAGGAATGTACTCCTTCAACATGATTCTCCTCTACACATAATCTCGTAGATGGTGATACTGGATGTCGATATGCTTGGACCAATCATGCAAAACTGGATTCTCAAAAAGTTTGATACAACTCTGATTGTCATAGTAAATCATTGTAGGATCCATCTACAGAATAAATAACCCAACAAGGATCTTCCTCATCCAAATAGCCTCGCAAGTTGCTTGACTAGTAACCATGTATTCTGCTTCTGCCAAACTAAGTGCAATTGATCTTTGATTCTTGTTGTACCAAGAAATTGTTGTTGATCCAATATTGAAGATCCCCCCTGATGTTATCTTCATGTCGGATGGACTCCCTACCCAATCTGCATCTATGAAGCCTTTAAACTTCACTCCCTCTATCCATCCGTACTAAAGACCAAACTGAGTGGTTCCTCTGAGGTATCTCAACACATGTTTAGTTGCCTTCCAATAGAATTTGGTTGGCTTAACCATTGCTTAACTAAGTTGTTTAACTGCAAAACATATGTTCGGTTGTGTGTTCACAAAATACATAAGTGAACCCACAATCTGCCTGTAAATAGTAGCCTCCACTACTTCACCTGAAGTAGCATCTTCTTTCCTCCAATTCCCTGCTAGAGGGGTCTCCATGGATTTGTTGCTCTCCATGTGGAACTTCATAAGTATCTCGTTGCCATACTTTCCCTGAGAGACAAACAGTTCCTCATATCCTTGCCATACTTCCATACCAAGGAAATAATCATGGGCCCTAGGTCCTTCATCTCGAATTTTCTTGCAAGATCCTTTTCGCAAGACTTTACCAACTTCTCATCACATGTTAGAATTAAACCATCGACATATAATATTATAATAAAAAATTTACCTTCAACCACAATATGGTAAAGGTTAGCATCTGCTTCACTTTTGGTGACACCCAACCTGGTGAAATATTTGTCAATCCTAATGTACCAAGCACGAGGTGCTTGTTTCAATCCATACAATGCTCACTTGAGTCTTCACACATGTGACTCTCTGTTGAAGGTCTCAAATCCTTCTGGTTGCTCAATGTACACTTCTTCCTTAATCACACCATTGAGGAATGTTGTCTTCACATCCATCTGATGTATCTTCCATCCCATCTATGTTGAAAGTGCTAGAATTGATCTTATTGAAGAGTACCTTACTACTGGAGCAAAGGTCTCATCATAATCAATTCCCTCCACCTAAGAGAACACTCTGGCCACAAATCTGGCCTTTTGTTTCTCCACACTCACATTTTTTGCTTGCTTTACCTTGTAAAGCCATCTGGAACTCACCATTGACTTGTTTGTTGGTCATGGTACCACTTCCCAAACACTTTTTTCTGATAATGAAGTCATACTCCTCAACCATGGCATCAACCCATACTAGTTTTTGCATTGCTTCCTCGAATGAGGATGGCTCAATCTCTACACTCTCTCTCATCGGAGCCATGTAGCGAGTGTACTAATATGGTGACCTCCTCTACCTGTGCTATGATGTGGGTGCTCCCACATTCTCTCTAGCATCATGCATCAATATGTCAACCTCTTTGGTGTGCTTCCTTCCATCTCTAGAAGTACCTGCATGAGTGGGTGCTTCCAGTCTCTGCTCCTCTGCATGTGGTTGCTCCACATCAACCTGAGGTTCTTCCTTTGGAGCTAAAAGCTCCTCTTCTCCATGCAATTTAAGCTCCCTCTCAAGGGAACATATCATGGCCTTCTCTTCATCTAAATTCACATCTCTACGAACCACTGTCATCTTGTGAGATGCCAGGTACACCTGATAGTTGTGAGGTGTATCAATGTACCCCACAAGTATGCCCAATTCAGCTATTGGTTCTAGCTTTTTCCTTGTATCCTTGGTAACATGACAGTAGACTGATGAACCAAAGATCCTAAAGTGTGCCACATCTGGTTTCTTACCTGAAAAATCTTCTTCTAGTGTACTCATCTCGAGAATCCGATGAGGACGACTATTTTTCACATATATAGTTGTGTTGCATGCTTCATCCCACAAGTACAATGGTAGGTCGTGATCATGTAACATCGCCCGTGCAGCTCCCACAATACGTTTTTTCTTCCTTTTAGCCACCCCATTCTATTATGGGTTATGGGGTGCTATTAACTCCCGTCAAATTCCTTCTGATGCACATAAGTTCTTGAATTAATTCAACACATATTCTCCATCATTATCGCTCCTACGAGCTTTAACTTTCCTGCCAGCGTCTTTCTCAACAAGCGTTTTAAATTCACAAAATTTGGCGAACGTCTAATCTTTCTTTTGCATGAATAAAATCCAACACTTACGAGAAAAATCATCTACAAATATTGCATAATACTTTTGCTTGGCCATGGAGGCTGTCGAGAATGGTCCACGCACATCTAAGTGAACTCTTTCAAGGATCACTTGCGCTTGACTACCCTTATCATGAAAGGTAGATTTGGTGTACTTCCCCAATGTACACCCCTTGCATGTGTCTCTTTGCTCTAGTGTACCCTTGGTAAGTCCTGTATAAATTTATTGCATGATCTTCAAAGCTCCATGGTGCAAGTGACCTAATCTTCTATGCCACAACTCACCGATGTATTGACTCTACACTTTCTCTGCTTTTGTGCTCAAAGAAGCATAGTCTTCTACATCCCATTTGTAGAGGTTCTTCACTCGAACCCTGATTCGCTTCACTTGTCCTGAGGCTATGTGACGAAGGCAAGCCTTTTTTTTGCTAAATATCACATCGTAACCATGATCCTCCAACATGGCAACTGGAACCAAATTCTTTTTCAAACCTGAAACATACATGACATATTTTAATGTCAGAGGAGAACCAGACTCCCTTTGAAAGGTAACAGTATCAATGTCGGTTGTGCTATACCTCCCATCATCTCCCATTTTGATGTGCATCTGGAGGTCCTTCTCCTCCAAGTAACTGAAGAATTCTTTGTTGCCAGTCATATGGAATGATCCAAATACCACACACTGCCCATCACTGATGTCACCATGCAAGCGATGAGGCTGAAATCCAGCTCGAATAGTGAAGCAAGAGCTTCACTTGTTGCTCCTCTTTAGGGCTTCTTATTGGCCTTCTTGTGTGGACACTTCATGGCATAGTGTCCCAGCTCGTGACGGTGAAAACATTTAATCTTCGACGTGTCCTTCTTCTTCCGTGATCCAGGTGGATATTGGTGTCCACTCACCTATTCCACTTGGACCCTCACCATTGATTCTTTCAGTTTTTCAGTTTCCTTAATTGTAGCAAAGTTTACTATTTTTGGCAGTTTTTCGGGTCCTAAACTTCCAAATCCGTTTTGAGGCCCTAAATGACGTTTTTTTGGCATAAATTATTTTAGCAATTACAAAAGTAATAATGTCGGTGGTTGTAGTCCTCAGAGAGATCTTTCCAACGAGGTATCATATGCATCAAACAAAGATAACATGACCAAGTTGGGAAGTTGGTTGCCGAACTAACCCCAACGAGGCCCATAAACTCTTGGTGTTACATCTCCTCGGGTTAGGGTTTTGGTTGTTTAGGGTTTTCTCTTATTGTTCAATAATAAAAAGGCCCTTAAGCCTCATTGTAACTCAGTTCAGAGGCAAGTAGCCACCACATCTCTTCTTAGAGATAAGTTATCATCGCCCAAGCTATCTTATTTCCATTCAGTTTGTAAGCATAGTTCAGTATTTTTCTATTAATGAAATGAAGTGTTTTTCTATTGCATATTTGTGTTTATGAGTATATCTGTAAGTTGTTGCGTTCCTGTTTAAGTTCGGATCAGTGGTATCAGAGCGGTCTACTCTTTCTTTTTTTTCTTTGCATGTCGCCAACAAGGTCAGGGTATAAGGAGTTAGGGCTCGATCTAGTTGAACCATTACAGGATCAGCCTCGCAAAACCCAATGACCTCCCATGGTAGAAGAAAATAAAGATGAGGGGGCAGGAGATCCTTTCAAAATGTTGCTCGAAGAAGCCCTCGAGTGACAAAGGGGCAGATGATGTATAATTTTTCCCAGATCCTTCGACGGCTACCCACAAGCAATGCATCTTCATTGAGTAGCCACTCTGGAGGCGCCAATCCTTTTGCGATACAAGTTAACTTCAATATTCCCATATTCGAAGGCCTCATAGATGCAAATGTCGTAGATAAATGGTCAAATCTATTGCAAGGATATTTTTCAATTCATGACTTTTCCAATCGGGAAAAGATTACATTTGCACTTCTCAAAGCCGCCCCACACGTCAAGGACTAGTGGGAAACCTAATGTTAACAAAAGGACGAGACTGAACCCTCATTGTTTTCAGCTGCACCCACTTGGAATTCTTTCCGAGATGCCATCAAGGAACAATATTACCTTGTTGGGAGTTATGAAGGTAAATACATAAAGTTGACTGCGCTACGACAGGGAAGGGACCAAGATGTGTCGAAGTTCACAAATACTTTCCATACCCTTTGCATGAAGTTGGGTATCAAGGATATTGAGCGACATTTGGTGTTCAAGTACTGCGGCTATCTACACAAGTAGATCCAGGACGAGTGGAGTTCCTAGACACTTCCTCACCTAGCACGACGTATCGATACGCTGTAAAGATTGAGTAGAAGTTTAAACAGAAGAAGCGGGACTTTGGATTTGTGAATCTAAAGCAAGGAAAAGTTGCCCCCAAACCACATAAAAAGGGACCAAGCCAAGGCAGGGCTACCCAAGACAACCCGCCGAAGCCACAAGTAAAGAAAAACACCACGAAAATGAAGAAGGATATGGGAAAATGGTGTGAGTTCCATAAGAACTCCACTCACAATACAAGTGAGTGTCGGGCCAAGTAGTCACTGGTGGCCGAGCTGAAGGCTTCCGAATCAGACGCAGGTTCCAAATCTGAATTAGAACACAATAAGGGGACTGACAAAGGAAGCAAATCATTGATGTGAAGCCCAGTGCCACCATGGCCACCACAAAGATACGGAAAATTGAGCCTGAAGATCCAGAGGAGGGGTAATGCCTCTTCCACTCATAGATGTGGGTGAAGGGTTCACCAGTGCAGTTCATTTTCGATAGCAGGAGCCAAAAGAACCTCATTTCAGCAGAAGTCATGAAGCAGTTGGGCCTAAATACTACAACACATCCACAACTGTACACCATCGGGTGGCTTCACCAAGGACGAGATCTTTGCGTCAGCCAACAGCGTCGCTTCCCTATAGCATCAAGCCCTTCACGAATGAGGTATTGTGTGATGTTGCTCCTCTTGAAGTTTCCAATGTATTGTTAGGACAACCATACTTGTGCAAGCAACATGTTGTATATGAGTCTAGACCTCGCTCTATGATTATTACTTTGGCTAATAAGTTGTACAGGGTACTGGAGGTAGCCCAACCTACTGCCATCTCTTTGATCATTGCAAAGCAATGCAGTAAGATCATTTCCCAGACCAAGAAATTCATTTGCCTTATGATTCACCCCCAAGACAAGAAGAAGGTTGTGGCCACGGCTTCCAGGTAGGGCTCCTCTACACAATAGCAATAGATGGACAAGGTCGTGGAGGAGTATAGGGACATTTTCGACTCACCCACAAGGGTACCTCTGCACTGTCAGGTCAAGCACTCCATCGATCTGACCCTGGGTGCACCGCTGCCCAATGGACCGATCTATCGATGCTTTGTTTTGGAGAATGATGAGATCAAGAGGCAGATTCAGGAACTGCTGCAGAAAGGGCACATCAGGCCAAGCTCATCACCCTGTGGGAGCCTGATTGTATTGGTACATAAAAAGGATGGGACCTAAAAGCTATGTATTGACTATTGGGTGCTAAACAAGATCACTGTCCAGAATAGGTACCCAATCCCATAGATTGATGACCTTCTGGACCAGCTCAAGGGGGCCAAATATTTCAGCAAGATTAACTTGACATTAGGTTATCACTAGGTGCCTATCAAACCCTCCGATGTGTGGAGGACTGCCTTCAAATCCAAGGAGGGACTTTTTGAATGGTTGCTCATACCGTTCGGATTGACGAATGCCCCTGCATCCTTCATGAGACTGATGGACAACATCTTGCAACCCTTCACCAATGCATTCGTGGTGGTGTATTTAGATGACATCTTGATCTTCAGCCAGAGTTGGGAAGAGAACCTCCACCATATTCGACAGGTCCTTCAAACTCCTCGACAACACAAGTTGTGTGCTAACTTGGAGAAATGTACCTTTGGCCTGACCCAGGTTCAATATCTGGGGTACATCATTGATGATCAGGTGTACATGTGGACCCATCCAAGATACAAGTCATTCGAGATTGGCCAGCCCCAACCACTCTAACAGAGCTCCGCAGCTTTTTGGGTCTTGCCAATTTCTACTGTAGGTTCATGTTGGGGTTCTCTCATATTGCTTGGCCTTTAAGTCAAGTCACCAAGGGCAGAGTGAAAGTCAATTCTTTTGGTCGGAAACCCAGCAGTGGGCATTCTCTGAGTTGAAGAATCGCCTCTGTTCTACACCAGTGCTCACATTACCAAATTTGCAACAACCATTTGAGATTGAGACAGATGCCTCCAACTATGCTATTGGTGGAATTTGGCATCCAATGGCTTACCACAGTGAGACACTTTTAGACATAGTTTGAAAGTACCCCACTTACGACAAAGAAATGTATTCCATTGTGTAGGTTTGTCGTCAATGGAAGCATTACATTATGGGGAAGGAAACGGTCATCCACACAGACCACCAACCTCTACAGTTCATACAGACACAAGGGAAGTTGCAGAACGATCGTCATTAGAAATGGTCCACCTATCTGCAACAGTTCCATTTGAACATTAAGTATAAGAAGGGTAGCACCAATAATGTCGTTGATTGCCTCAGCCGACCACCGGTCATGGCGCTAATCACTGTGCTCGACTCTTGTGGGCACAAGACATTAGGGTGGCCGCATCTTTACAAGAGTGATCCAAAATTTGGTAGCATATACCAGACACTCCTGGAAGGGAAGCAAGTTCCAAATTTTCACCTTCAGGATGCACTGTTATGCCACTTGGGACACATATGTGTTCCTTCAAGTGAGCATGCCAAGATGATTTGGGAGGCACACTACAGTCAGGTCGTTAGACATTTCAGAGTAGAGAAAACCATGGCGGTATTGCAGAAGTATTTTTATTGGTCGAAACTTCGTCAGGATGTTGGGAAGTACATTAGATCCTACACCACCTACGCCATTGCCAAACCAACCATCAAGAAGCAAGGCCTGTATACTCCTCTACCTACTCGTAGTCAAGCTTAGGAATCTGTCTCCATGGATTATATGTCGGACCTTCCTTCTACTAAGCACGACAAACGATTGTGTTTTCATGGTTGTCGATAGATTCTCTAAGATGGCCATCATGGCGGCCCACAAGAAGAGTATCACAGCAGAGGCCACTGCTAAGCTCTTCTTTGAGCGAGTGTGGATACACTTTGGGATCCCGCAGTCCATTATCTCAGATCGAGACAACAAATTCTTGAGTGCATTTTGGTCAAGTCCCTGGTCGATGTTGGATACAAAACTCACTAAGTCCACGACTTTCCATTCCCAAACTGATGGCCAAACAGAGGTCGTCAACAGGGTGATCGAACACATTCTACGCATATACAACTCAAATCATCCACGCACATGGGATGAAAGTCTCCCCTACGTCCAACACAACTACAACAGAGGTTTCCACAACTCAACAGGCCACAACCCCTTTCAGGTAGCGTTGGGATTTCATCCAGTATGCCCCATTGATGTGGCCATACCCTTTTCAACCACTTAGGTAGATGTAGAATTTTCTGCAAATTCTCTACAAATCTACCTCTGAGATCTATGTAGAAAATCTGACTATAGATTAACTCGATAATGCAATATACCAAAGCAAAATACTATAATCTACTTCTACTAGCAAACTTGCAGAAGCTTAAAGATAGAGCAAGAATCGAGCTGAACACATATAACCAAAAGAAGAAGAATCAATGCACATGAAACACAGAAAATACTCAGGGGAAAGCCTCAACTAAAAACCCCACTATCTGTATTATCATACAAGGTGGAAATACATCAAAATTATACAAAGCCTTAGCTCTCATAGCTATCCAACTCTCAATACAATCCTCCTAGATGCTCACATGCAACCAAAGCTTCTCACAAGCCTTCTCCTCTGCCCTCCAAGCTCCTATTTCCTTGCGTTGTTTTTCTTGGGTGATCCTCATGTTACCAAGTGGAAGACTGATCTCTCACACTGATCCTACACCCTTTCAGAACTGCGCAATCCTCCAAGGAACCTTACCTTAACTACATGGATGAGTTTCCTTTGTAGGAAAGCACATGCAACTGATAGTAACATGTCCTTGACATTTAGCTCAACTGGGTCTTTCTCAGAATAGACATGCATGAGTTACTGATGAGAGAATCTTTAGTTATCTGGAGTACACTTGTTGAGTGCATGCATGCATCAACTGACTGATAACTCACAATTAGTTCCTCAAACAATTTGGAACTAATTTAACTGGACTTAACTCAGTAAACTGAGCTAACTAATTACAACTCAAATATGACTCAATATTATCTCCTTAATTAAGGGATAATCTCCTTAATTTAAGGGATAATTGTTGCATGACTTGAGAAAGACTTCATGTGATCCCACCTCACACCTGGACGTATGGCTGCATGTGGTCCCTCTGCCCACTTCTCCAATTGTGGCTCCTCCACAATTGTCTGAGACTTCTTATGGGACTACATGTTGAGAGGTAATTTACTCTCCCTCTCAACCACCAAGTCTTTAACATTTGCCTTGCTCCTCAAGGCTTTGCATGCATCTTAAACCTCAAGAGCATACAGGTTCTTAACTCATGCATCGAGTTGTTTCACCTATCTCGTGGTGATGTGTCTAAGGAAAACCTTTCCCTTATTGAAGACAACATCGTAGCCTTTGTCCTCCAACATCGCAATCAATACCAAGTTCTTCTTCAATCCAAGCACATACTTCACATCGGTCAAGGTGATAGGAGCTCCATGCTCCCTCTGAAAAGCAACCATGCCCACTCCTGAAACACTAAACCTTTCGTCGTCACCCATCTCTATGCACGTCTTGAGGTCTTTCTCCTCCAAGGCACTGAATAAACTTTTATCGCCAATCATGTGGAATGAGGCTCCACTGTCAAGATACCAACCGCAATCCATCATCGATGACACCATGCATGCGATGAGGGTGAATTCCATTTTGAACTAAGAGGCTAATGCCTCACCTTCCGATCCTTCTGAGGATCCCTTCTTAGATTTCTTCGATGGCCAATTAGTCGCATAATGACCCATCTCGTGAAAATTAAAGCATCTCACTTTAGACTTGTCACCCTTCTTCCCTCCATGAGAAGAATTCGATTCAGAATCGGACGCCTTCCCCTTCCCTTTCCTTGCCTTACTTGCTAAGGTCAGATTTTCTTCATCATCATCCTTGGATGAAGAACCATCTTGAGTGCTCCTCCTGATCTCCTTCTGCATGAGATCCGACCACAGTCGTTCCCAATCCGGCAATTTCTCCCTTCCATTCACAAAGTCCTGGTAGCTATTCCAACTCTTTTGAAGGCCAAGGAGAGCGAGGCTCAACATATCATCATCGCCCAAAGAGAGCGAGGCTCACCATATCATCATCGGCAGTAGTTATTCCCACACTTCCAAGCTCATCTCTACAAGTGGTGAGCTTGTTCAGATATGTGGAAATAGTATCGTTGTTCTCCATCTTGATTCTTCGAAACTTATCCTTGAGCACCAATTTCCTCTGGTTGCTACTGTTCTAGTAGAGGTCCTCCAATGTTTTCCACATTGAATATGGAGTATCCTTCCCATGGAGACTCGAGACAATATGGTCTCAAACTCCCTCAAGGATGATCTGTCTCGCCCTCGCCACACACTTCTTCCACTCAGCCAACTCTTGTGCATTAGTTGAACCTGGCTTTGGGATTTCTTGATCAATGAAATACTTCAAGTCGTTGTCTTCTAATACAGCCTCCATGCGATCTTTCCATGCTATGTAATTTGAGCTGCCTTCCAAGGCATACTCGAGTCTCAAGCCATAGAATGCCATTGGCCAAACTTGAAGTATGATATGAATTTGATTTGCACTTGCAACCCCGAACTTGAAACTTCAAATTCTCTTCTTTGTATACTATTCACTGCTCCAATAAAGTAGGCTCTGATACCATGTAGAGTTTCCTGCAAATTCTCTACAAATCTACCTCTGAGATCTATGTAGAAAATCTGACTATAGATTAAATCGATAATGCAATATACCAAAGCAAAATACTATAATCTACTTCTACTATCAAACTTGCGGAAGCTTAAAGATAGAGCAAGAATCGAGCTGAACACATATAACCAGAAGAAGAAAATCAATGCACATGAAACATAGAAAATACTTAGGGGAAAGCCTCAACTAAAAACCCCACTATTTGTATTATCATACAAGGTGGAAATACATCAGAATTATACAAAGCCTTAGCGCTCACAGCTAACCAGCTCTCAGTACAATCCTCCTGGATGTTCACAGGCAACCAAAGCTTCTCACAAGCCTTCTCCTCTACCCTCCAAGCTCCTATTTCCTTGCGTTGTTTCTCCTGGGTGATCCTCCTGTTACCAAGTGGAAGACTGATCTCTCACACTGATCCTACACCCTATCAGAACTGCACAATCCTCCAAGGAACCTTACCTTGATTGCATGGATGAGTTCCCTTTATAGGAAAACACATGCAACTGATAGTAACCTGTCCTCGACATTTAGCTCAACTGGGTCTTTCTCAGAATAGACATGATGAGTTACTGATGAGAGAATCTTCAGTTATCTGGAGTACACTTGTTGAGTGCATGCGTGCATCAACTGACTGATAACTCACAATTAGTTCCTCAAATAGTTTGGAACTAATTTAATTGGACTTAACTCAATAAACTGAGCTAACTAATTACAACTCAAATATAACTCAATCTTATCTCCTTAATTTAACGGATAACTGTTGCATGGCTTCAGAAAGACTTCTAACTTGAATTTCTCTAACTAATTAATCCATAATGAATTAATTAATTATTTCCAAGCAACTGGTGAGACTAAATTCGAATTTTAATTCAAGGACAAATTAAAATTGGAATATTTTGGATTCTATTTTTATAATTTCTTGTTGCTATTTTCAACAGTAGATTCGGATCACGTGCAGTACGAAACTCAAAGGGCTAATAGCTTCATTGAGTGCATTCAACACATCCACTAATAGGTCCATGATATATTGGACAAATCCAATGCTAAGTACAAGCAACGCCATGATCAACATTGAGTGCCGCAAAAATTCCAAGTGGGCAACAAAGTTTGGCTACATTTGTAGAAGGAGTGCCTTGTTGAACCCCGCCGCAAGCTTCGCCTACTCCGATATGGGCCATACACCATCACCAAGGCTGTTAGGGACAATGCCTTCGAGCTCAACATCCCACCGTTCCTTGGTCTGCACCCAGTGTTCACTGTAGATCGTTTTTTGCCATACTTTCCCCCATTGTTGGACACATCTGACATTGCAAAACAACTCACACCAACAGAGTTCAACCTGAACTGCATGGAACAAACCACAACTGATCAGATCATGGACACACAGATAAAAAATACTCGGCAACAGAGGATACAGCTATATCAAGTTGACAAAGCAGGCCAACTCCTTCACCAAGGCAAATGGCTAACCAGGGACCAAGTTCAACAAAAGTTTCCTCATCTCATGGAGGAACTCAACACAATGGGGACCATTGCTTCCTAAGGGGGGAGGATTGATCCAGGTGGATATTGGTGGACACTCGCCTATTCCACTTGGACCCTCACCATTGTTTCTTTCAGTTTTTCAGTTTCCTTAATTGTAGCACAGTTTACTATTTTTGGCAGTTTTTTCAGGTACTAAACTTCCGGAGCCATTTTGAGGCCCTAAATGACGTTTTTTTTGGCAAAATTCTTTTGTTAATTTCATAAGTAATTGCATCGGTAGTTGTAGTCCTTAGAGAGATCTTTCCAACGAGGTATCATACGCATCAAACAAAGATAATATGACCAAGTTACAACCCCGGGAAGTTGGCTGCCCAACTAACCCCAACGAGGCCCATAAACTCTTGGTGTTACATCTCCTCAGGTTAGGGTTTGGTTGTTTATGGTTTTCTCTTATTGTTCAATAATAAAAAGGCCCTTGAGCCTCATTGTAACTCAGTTCAGAGGCATGTAGCCGCCACATCTCTTCTCAGAGATAAGCTACCATCGCCCAAGCTATCTTATTTCCATTCTATTTGTAAGCATAGTTTAGTATTTTTCTATTAATGAAATGAAGTGTTTTTCTGTTGCATCTCTGTGTTTATGAGTATATATGTAAGTTGTTGCGTTCCTGTTTAAGTTCAGATCATTTCCACCCTAACTGGACTCTAATTTGAAATGGGATGACTTCCCTTTCCCTTTCTTTTCCTTTCCAGCTAAGGCACAATTCTCCTCATCATCATGCTTGGATGCGGATCCATCTCTAGTGTTCCATCTAATCTCTTCTTGCGCCAAGTTGGATCACAAATGTTCCCACTATGGTAGCTTCTCCCTCCCATTTACTGAGTCTTGGTAGTTGTGCCATCTCTTGGGAAGGCCTAGAAGTGCTATGCTGACTAGATTATCTTTATTAACTGTAACACCAACACTTCCAAGTTCATCCCGACATTGGGTGAACTTGGTCAAGTACTTTGGTATTATGTCACCCTTCTCCATCTTGATTTTCCTAAGCTTGTACTTTAGTGCCAGCTTCCTGAGGTCACCGATGTTTTGAAATAGGTCTGTCAAGGCCTTCAACATCGCATATGGAGTCTCCTTACCGTGGAGGTTCGAGACAATCTGATCTCGAACTCCTTCTAGGATAATCTTGCTCACCTTGCAACACATTTTTTCCACTCTGCCATATCTTGAGTATCAGTTGTTGGAGGCTTAGGAATATCTTTATCTATGAATTCCTTAAGCTCATTGTCTTCCAACATTGCCTCCATCCTGTCTTTCCAGGAAATATAGTTTGAACTACCCTCAAGGGCATATTCGAGTCTCAATATGTAGAACGACATCTTGTTGGCTCTGAAGTATGATACTGCAAATTTGATTTCACCTATAAAAGACAAACTTGTATTCTCCTCTTCTAGAGTGATTTATACTCTGATACCATGTAGAAATTCTTTGTAGATTCAAACTACTAATTGTAATATGCTAAAACAATAGACTTGAATCTACTCTACTCATCAGTGGAAACAATTAAACGATCACGAAATCATGAAGCATACAAGAGAAAGAATTCAATCAACACATTACACAATGATTTCCTAGGGAAATCCACAACTAAAAACCCTTACTATCTGTATATTTCATTAGTAAGAAAATATGAGAAGATTACAATGCTTTGCTCAAGCTCGAGCAACCTCTGCATTATCTCTATCTGTCTCACTGCTTCCTAGACAAGCCCATGCCAATACTAACCAATTTTCTGCTTACCGAAGTCCCTATTTCCTTGCATTGTTTCCTTGGGAATTAGCCCCCTATTAATTAGGAAAATTCCTCAATTGGAATTGTGCAATCCTCATAGGCCTTCCTTTGACTACATGCACCACCTGTACAATTCGAATGATTATACAACTGACAGTACATTTGTTGTGGGGAAAAATGCCTATGCAGGACGATCCTATCCACCTAAGGTGTGACAGTGCCTTAGCAACAAACAGAGACAGCTATTCTGGTTTCTTCCTTTATGAAATGGGAAAGAAGAGAGATCAATGGACTTACCGGTGTCTTCCGTTTGTCCCTCGATCTAGATCCTCTTCTCCTTTGGATGTTCACAGCTACTTGCCTCCTCGCAAAACCACAAGAGAACAGCTACTTGCCTTCCTGCAAGATCACAAGAGAACAGCTACTTGCGACAAGAGAAGAACATAACACAAAGGCAGATATTCATATTCATAAACGATTCAGGATTAGAAATAAATCAAATACACTAATGCAATCATACATCAAAGATACATCAGTATATAGGAGAAAACCAAGATAGCTTTATTGATAAATAACAAGGTTCAGGAAGAGATACAACCCAGAGGGCTCCAATCCAGCATCTCCTTCCCAGCAGAATGGAATTCCTATCTTCACCTCCCTTCAAAGCATTAAGCACCCAATGATTCCAGGCTCAAACCAACAACAATTCTTTGCAATAACAAAATTCCAGCCCCCTCTTCCCATGGAGGAGAGATCTATATATAGATCTTTTGGAGAGAGGATGAGTCAGCTTGAGGCTGGTACGAAACTGACTAGTGTCCTCTCCCTCTCTCAGTTCTTGAGTCCACTTGGAGGTTCTTGCTTCCACTTGGAGATTTGGAACCTCTTACTCATCACCAGTCGAATTCCTTGATGCAAGTGTCATTTTGGAAACTTCCTGGGCATTGACACATTGAGAAATGAGCCTGCCACTTGTCCAGTTACGCTCAGCGCAGGTAGCCTTTGTTGCAGTTGACATTCAACGCAGGTAGACAGTGGAGCAGTTGACATTCAACGCAGATACTCAGTGGAGCAGTTGACATGATCCAGAATTGGCTTGTTTTTGAGTGTTTTCAGGTGGATAACTTCTGTGAATTGCTGTGGTTTGTTGGCCTTGTTCCTCTAGGGGTAGGAACAACATGTTTAGGGACTTTGGATCCCTTGATTATGGACATTTCATGCTCAATGCTGTAAGGCACAAAAATGTCTATAACAGTTGCCCCCTAAAGTATGAGGCCGTTTATCGGGTGAAATGCTTTATCCAGGAGGGTCCGAAGTTCATCCATTTGCTGGGAGGAGACCTGTAATAAGATACAATACAATACATTATGATTCATACTGCTTTCATGATCTAGCTGAGGCGGACATTCCCATGCTCAGCTTTATAAATTCATTTTTGTACATAGCACAGATAATCGTCTGATGCTAGACTGATAATTTTGGTGAAATTATCATCCTTTGAGTAGGATGATTATCTGCTGCAATGATGTACATGTCAAATGTATTTATTTTTCCTGAATATATATCGCAGCCCGGATGGATGAAACTAGATCCGGGGTCTTCAAACTCGTTCGATCTTCACTCTAAGTACAAGTTGATCCATGTGAGAATTGCGCTGAAGTCGAACATGGAAAGACATCGCTTGATTACTGGTCAATGATGTAAACCGTTAACAAGCGCGAGAGGAATCACCGATAATGATAATGACCCTCAAGGTACTGTAGTACAATTCACGTGGTGTGAATAAAGGACTTGGCATCGAACACCACGCAAAATCTTCTGGTCGAAGGTCATTGATGTATACCTGTCGCCGGAAGTGAGAAACTTGCCATTGAGGCATGCAAGCTTCAAAGTACTGAGGGGGTGTTCCTAGATCAACTTCTTGGATAATGAGCTGATGTCGACAAGAAGCGATCCGTCAAAGGAAGGCCTTAATGAATCCCACATCAGTGACACGGAACGGAGCTAATGATTTTAGTGGAGGTGAAAACGATCTGTGACATATGATTCAGGGTGGCGGTCATAAATGGATGAAGGATAATGTATGGCAGTGGATGGGACCCGGTTGACTCTTTCTGAACGACTTCTCTTGAACATATGGCGACACTGATGCGATGGATCGGTAGCATTACCCCAAATATGGATGGTATGGCGAGACCATGGTGATGTGACCGGTGAATGAAACAACCCAACCCGATTGTGGTACGGAGGAAAAGTGTCATGTTCAAGAGCGACTTGCTACCATCAAAGTTCTCTTTAGTTTTCTCCCAATTTTCCCCAGTCATTGCTGACCAGTACCTCTTTATTTTTGTCAAGCTTGAGGAGGATAACATATTCTTGTTCTATAACCTGCCCTTCGGGCAAGCCCATCGCTATGTTTTAACGAGCCTAGCGATAGTGAAACTCGTTCTCGTCTAAAGACAAGTTTGTCGCTATTTAGTGGTTTAACGACTCTAACGACAAAGACAACTCGGTCCCTTTTCATTTTTAGAGAGTCTGAAAAGGTACATAAAGTTAACTCCAAAATTCTTTTTCGTCATCTAATCCCTTAAGTCCGAAAAAGTATAAAACAATACAGAAGGGATGAGTTTTCGATCGTTTTAACGAGCCGAACAAAACAAGCGCTCGATCTTTTTCTGCAATAATCCCTCAGGTCCAAAAAGATTAAAATCTAGAGGAGGGATAGCACTTCCGGTCGCTTTAACGAGCTGGAAGGCCAAAACTTGGCAATCTTTTCACATTTTACAAGTCAATTGAAAAGAGCTTAAAGAAGACTCGTCTTTTGAGGAACGAGTGATGAACAGGGTTAGCAGCAGATTCCAGGTACAGGTTGGAATTCTCCAATCACGGCAGTGTCACAAGGATGGCTAGGTGAAATCACTCTTCGCAGCTGTTCCTCAAAATGGGTAAACAATCAAATGGAGGTAAACGATCGGCCAAATGAACAGTGGAGGTGACGGTGCACAAAACACGACCAAGGCTTTTATGGTTGATTAGGTTACATACTCAATGGTTATTTACCGGGATGGGTTCATTTTTTAACGAGCTTGAATGCGCCAAAACACTGCTCAATATCGCTTTTCTATTTTTTAACGAGCATAAATTCCGCGTTAAAACTGCTCGACATCGCTTTTCTATTTTTTAACGAGCATAAATTCCGCGTTAAAACTGCTCGACATCGCTTTTCTATTTTTTAACGAGCATAAATTCCGCGTTAAAACTGCTCGATTATACCAGTCATATGATAAGAGTGTCTCATTGGAGATCGCTATTTTTTATGGAGCTTCATCTCACTACGCTTTGCTCCGCATCCTTTCTTTATGCAAGTTCGGAAACGACTAATCCTACGAGTTTAAAGGGTTAGAGGTCCTAAAAATTTTAAAAATAAATAGTCGCCCCTTGCTTGCACTCCAAAAGGTTTGCATGCCCCCAGGTATAAAACAGAATTTCAAGGTTACCTCTACTTCTCTTCCGCCAAAACATTTGTTTTAACGAGAGAGGCTTACCTCTTTCAGGTTACCCAAAGATTGTTTCGTTTTTTCTTCAAACAAAACACTTCCTCAGCAATGTCTACCGAAATAGACAAAGGTGAGCGACGGGTTCCGTCCTCTCACATAACTTTGACAAAAGAATCTTATTCTAGAACAACCCCTCTTCCGTGCCGGACGGGGTATGGACTAGTCATATTCTCCTGCGGAAACCTGCCCTATACCCAAAGTTTTCCTGCCGAAGCAGACCAGGACGCATGCCCCCTAGATTCCAGTCATATCCTCCCGGATTACTCGCGCTCATCAGGAGGACGGACCGTGGGTTGAGACACTTCTTGCGTGAATAGACCATTTAGGGATGGTTCATGACTATTTGCGATGCGTGATCCGGGGAATGAAAGTTGGTCCACGAGCTTGACCATTCTTCCTTCATGCGGAAAACACATTACTCTAAAGAGTGATGAGACAATGGCTCCCATGCAATATATATAGTCTCGTCCAAGGAGTAGGTTATAATCCAAGGGTCCTTGAACGACCATCACGTTCATTTGAATGGTCTTCCCTTTCAATGTTATTGGCACATTGGGGAGGATCCCTAAAGGGCGACTGGTTCCCTTATCAAAGCCTGATAGATTTCTCATTTCAGGCAAAAGCGCAGGCGAACCAAGCGCTTTCCAAGCAATAGAGGAAAGGATACTCACAGATGCCCCTTCATCAATAACTGTACCAGCCATTACCATTCTGTATATTTGGACAATAATTCTGAATGGTATGCTAGCTGGCAAGCGGGGTCTGCCTAGTTGGTTCCAGTCAAAGGACACAACCAGGTTGCTTGGTGGTGGGACCGAGTAAATGGCCGGATATCGCTCTGATGAACTTCCTTCCTGCGATAAAGGAATGGTGGCATTGCCCCCTTGATCATCAGAGTCAGTGCTGATGAAGAGAATTTGGACGGTGTCGTCTTTATTCTCCTCTGTGATGATGTCATTCGAAGATAGAGCCTCTGAAGGCAAAACCGGGTCAACTGCCGTTTCAACCTTTAGACTTTCGTCAGGTATGGATTCAGACGGTTCATCTTCAATGACAGGTGCTTCGGCTGACCACCTGGGCGGGTCAGCCGGGTTTTCAACTAGCGAGGGACTTGGCAAGAGTTTTTGATATCCAGGAGGAAGATGCGCTCGTAAAATCGGGCGATCTTCCAGAACTCTTTTTGCCTCGTCTAAGAAGGGACAACGGTGGATGGCGTGATCGCCTTCACACAGTCTGCAGGGAAATTTAGCTTTCCCACTCTGTCCTGGGGCTTCACTCCCACTAGTTGACGGTGAGCAGTCGACATGGTTATCAGAGGTCGATGCTACCGAATTGTGCAAACGGGGGGACCAGTCTCTTAGTATCCGAGGGATACAGGGACAATCTCGGTGGAAGTGGTCTCCCTTGCATATGACGCATGGCGATTTAGGCCTTACGAGTGCTGTGTGTGGATTCTTGTCAGACGACACTTGTTTGCCCCCAGACGCCTTTGGCTCCTTCTTCTTCTTCTCTTTCTTCTTCTTCTCCTTCTTCTCCTTAGGAATTCGGTTTTTTGATTTACCGGTTCCGTCAAGCGAAGAGGAAGGAGGAGAGGAAGATGAAGTTGAAGGCTGGTGGGTAACTCTTGTCTGGTCTAACTGTTGACTCGACTGTTCAGGAATTGTGGTATTCTAAACGACATTGGTTGAAAAGAGCCAGACTGGTAGGCCAATTGTCAATCCTGGAAGCGACAATGTGGCCATGTGGGGCACACCAACGTCTCCCCAAGAGGAGAAGGGACTAGGATTTCCACCAAGGGGAATTCCTTGGTTGGTGTGCTCCATCTTTTCAACCTAAAGATCAACGCGGGAATAATGGGTGATTGTTCCGTTTAAAATAAATTGTTAACGACGCTTTAGACACAACTTGCTTTTTCACTTTTAAAGAGTCGAGAAAAAGCTAAAGATGACTCTAGTCTCCTTCGATGTTTTAACGAGCCCGAAGTGACAAATGCTCGAATGGACTTTTTCTGTTATAGAGTCTGAAAAAGGCCAAAAGAAACTGCTCTGGAGATCTAGGCAGAGGGTGTGCCAAACTTTTCGCAAAACCGCAGAATACTTTTTAGGGTACGGGCGGTCGATCTTCGTGAATGCTGTGTTCACTGCATTGCGATCAGTAGGGCGGCTGACACGGCTTCCTAAGGATAAAGGATCTCCCAATATATACGCGACGGTACGTGGGAGCACAATCCGTACTAGTGCTATCGTCCCTCAGGAGGAATCACCCACCTTCTACGAGATCGACAGTCACTAGGCTTAACGACGCCGGAACACGTCTCTAGCCTAGACCTCTATGTTGTGCGTTATGTTGCAAAGCGTTGTTAGGTTCATTCAGTTTATTTTAAGTTGATCTTTTTAGAAGTTTTCCTTTCAAGGTTCACCACGAGATGTATGATACAAATTCCTAAATGCAGTCTAAAGATGATAAGCAAGCTTTATAATCTTTTCAACTTTGAAAATCCTAGCTACTAAGGGAAAAGAAAGACACCATCTTTTCTCAAAGAGCAATCAGCACACTCTAATGCACTCTTCCTAAATCAAGCATGCAAACTTATCAAAATGCAAATGCACAATGCAGGTGTTTGTTTTCCGCTTTCTTAGTATTGATGCCTACAAAGAAAGCTTTTTGTACAACTTTGAATTTGCTTTTAAATGACAGATACAAACAAGTTTGCTTTTTCGAAATCAATCAAGGGTAGAAGAGATTACAATCACTTTGCGACTTTCAAAATGAATATTTGTTTCGACACTTAAAAGAGACAAACTCAAACCAATAAGCAAAAGCAAATGTATAATCAACTGTAAATAGCCAATGAACTCTCTCCTAAGATCACAGTCAATCAGATCTGAATCAAGGGCTACGAGATGATTATTTCACTCATGCAAAGGAAAACTGTAAATGACGTAAAAACACATAAAAACACTCACAGTCTTTTGTACAAAATGAGGCGGAATCTAAGCAAAGAAAAGGAGTTATCAGACTGGTACCTATGCTGGTTAAAGGCTGCAAAAAACAGAGATCAAAACAGGGCAACAGACAGCAGAGAACCCCAGCTGCACAAGGCTAAAATGGTTCAACGCAAGTCCAACACTGTGGGTTTGACATTCAATGCAGGTAGCCTTCACGGGACCTGCGTTGAAATGCAGACTGCCTTCACAGCAGTTGCGCTGAAGAAGAAACTCTCGTTTCCTCTGGGTTCTGGGTCATAAAATGCTCAAAAATCAACTGTTTCAGGCCAAATCAGAAACACAAGCAAGGTATAATCAGAGGGATGCTTTGAGAGGGTACTAAGATCTATCACAAAGGATCATCAAGTCATTTGTGAGTCCATTGTTCAGATCATAGACAAAATCCAGTGAAGGATCAAGGCAGCAACAGTCTACTTTGCAGAAGCAGTTCGATTGTTGCTGTTAAGTCTATGAGGTAAACAATGATGTAAACACAAATAAAATGACTAAAACAAATCTCCCCAGCGGAGTCGCCAATTTGTTGTGGGGAAAAATGCCTATGCAGGACGATCCTATCCACCTAAGGTGTGACAGTGCCTTAGCAACAAACAGAGACAACTATTCTGGTTTCTTCCTTTATGAAATGGGAAAGAAGAGAGATCAATGGACTTACCGGTGTCTTCCGTTTGTCCCTCGATCTAGATCCTCTTCTCCTTTGGATGTTCACAGCTACTTGCCTCCTCGCAAAACCACAAGAGAACAGCTACTTGCCTTCCTGCAAGATCACAAGAGAACAGCTACTTGCGACAAGAGAAGAACATAACACAAAGGCAGATATTCATATTCATAAACGATTCAGGATTAGAAATAAATCAAATACACTAATGCAATCATACATCAAAGATACATCAATATATAGGAGAAAACCAAGATAGCTTTATTGATAAATAACAAGGTTCAGGAAGAGATACAACCCAGAGGGCTCCAATCCAGCATCTCCTTCCCAGCAGAATGGAATTCCTTTCTTCACCTCCCTTCAAAGCATTAAGCACCCAATGATTCCAGTCTCAAACCAACAACAATTCTTTGCAATAACAAAATTCCAGCCCCCTCTTCCCATGGAGGAGAGATCTATATATAGATCTTTTGGAGAGAGGATGAGTCAGCTTGAGGCTGGTATGAAACTGACTAGTGTCCTCTCCCTCTCTCAGTTCTTGAGTCCACTTGGAGGTTCTTGCTTCCACTTGGAGATTTGGAACCTCTTACTCATCACCAGTCGAATTCCTTGATGCAAGTGTCATTTTGGAAACTTCCTGGGCATTGACACATTGAGAAATGAGCCTGCCACTTGTCCAGTTACGCTCAGCGCAGGTAGCCTTTGTTGCAGTTGACATTCAATGCAGGTAGACAGTGGAGCAGTTGACATTCAGCGCAGATGCTCAGTGGAGCAGTTGACATGATCCAGAATTGGCTTGTTTTTGAGTGTTTTCAGGTGGAGAACTTCTGTGAATTACTGTGGTTTGTTGGCCTTGTTCCTCTAGGGGTAGGAACAACATGTTTAGGGACTTTGGATCCCTTGATTATGGACATTTCATGCTCAATGCTGTAAGGCACAAAAATGTTTATAACAACATTGTCCCTGAACTCCAATCCCAACTAGTTAACTCTCAGATCTGACATGCATGAGTTATTTATGAGTGAATCATCAGTTTATTGGTTGATCACTGCATGCAACACCACACTACACTGGAAGAAACAACACACTACTAGACCTCCCACTAGTTCCTCCAACAGTTGGAACTAGTTTAACTAACTTTAACTCAGTTAAACTAAATTAATTAATTACAACTCAAAATAAACTCAACCAAGGCTCTTATAATGTATGATACATTCTACATGACTCAAGTTAGACCCACAAATCGAATTAATTGAGCCAACTAAGTGAAATTAACTTAGTTAACTAATACAAGTTGTCATGAGATGTGGAATTATAATTTTATTCCCAATTTAATTCAAGGAAAAAATTAAATTAGGATTTTCTTGTTGCAATTTCAACAGATTTATGCTTAGGGTTAGAATCAGAAGCTTCGTTGATATGTGAAAGAGCTATTGTTAACTAGAAAGGAACATTAGCTCATAGGTAGTTATATGTATTTCTAACTTACGGTTAGGAGGTTCGTGGAGGTCTTTGACGCATTTCAGTCATTTGAGATTAGTTCCAAACTATGTGATAGAAAATAAATAGTTTATAGACATGTATTTTGTGTATTGTTGTTTCTAGAAAGATAGCAAAATTGTAAAATAAGGTGTTCACAAATATTACTTATGTTTGTGTTGCAAGTAGGCAAGAAAATTGATGGAGTATAGAAAGAAAAAGTACAAAGTCTCTGGAAAAAAAAAAGTATTATTAACTTGAGAAATTGAAAGTTACAGAATGTGTCTGAGCATAGGAGATAATGGAATGTGCTTATCATAATAATTGTTTCTCTTTTCTTAACCCTACAAAATTGTCGTATGAAGGAAAATACTAAGTGACTAGTGGGAAGGTTAGTGCCTTTCTGTCAGGCAGCATCCCAATAGTTAAGCTTAGTCCCTAGAAAAATGGCACATAACAATTCTACTTCTGGGTCGAGAAAGTTCTATGAAAACTCTTTATAAGGACATATAAGGGTTTGGAGAAAGCTAACCTTAATGAACCCTTTCATAACCATTCATAAAATAAGGAAAAACAATAATTTCTATTGTAACAGAAAGCATTGACTGTTTCTAACTACAAAGAGAATATTATTCCTTTAACAATCACTTTACTAATCAACAAACAAACTCAGTATAAAGCATTTCCTTTGGTATTGTCAGAACAATAATTGTAACATGTGAATACAGTCAAGCAAACAAGGAACAATCGTAATGTCTGTCATCATTCTTACGCAAGGAAATTCAGATATAAAAATGTACCATTAGACACAATACATAAGAGTACAAAACCAAAATAATGTCAAATTATCAATATGCATATCATAATTTAAGGATAAGACTGTACAAAACTCTGTTGATGTGGAATTTTTCAATCTTTAACTTAAAGAAAGTTTGGCCAGAGTGGTCATAAATCTTGTAAAATTTTTACAGTGAAAACAAAAACTGTGACACAACCCTACTAGTTGCTCTTAGCACAAAGATTAACTATAGGAGTCATGATTGTAATGGCTAAGTCTCTCTCTTTAAAGAAAATGAAAATTGACCAGAGTACATGTTGACAACAAAACCCTAAGGGTTAGCCCTAAAAGGGCTAAGTTAAAACGGTAAGAGGTGAGTATGTTGCTCCTAAATCTGTGTTTTCTTCTGGTGACAGAGTGATTTGAACTTAAACAAGAATGCAAAAAATTACAGATATAATCATAAACACATAGATGCAGCAGAAAATCACTTCATTTCATTAATAGAAAAGTAATGAACTACGCTTACAAGCAGAATGGAAATAAGATAGCTCAGGCGATGGTAGCTTATCTCTGAGAAGATATGTGGTGGCTACATGCCTCTGAACTGTGTTACAATGAGGCTCAAGGGTCTATTTATTATTGGAAAACATAAGAAAACCCTAAACAACTAAAACCCTAACCCAGGAGATGTAATACCAAGAGTTTGTGGGTCCCGTTGGGGTTAGTTGGGCAACCAAATTCCTGGGGTTGTAACTTGGTCATATTATCTCCGTTTGGCACGTACGATACCTTGTTGGAAAGGTCTCTCTATGTACTATAGGTTTCACCACTAACCCTTGCCTATGGCTATGGGTCTACTGCGGACCCCAAAAAACGTCATTTGGGGGGTCAAAACTACTTCGAAGGTTCAGGTCCCAAAAAACTGCTAAAAATAATAAATGTTGAAATGAACAAGGAAACAGATGAAAATAAGTAGGGGGTCTAGGTGGAATAGGCAGGTGGCCACCAATATCTACCTGGATCATTCCTCCCCCGTTAGGAAGCAATGGTCCCCATTGCATGCAAAGCCTCCATGAAGTGAGGAAATTTCTGTTGAACCTAGTTCCTGGTGAAGGAGTTGGCCTGCTTTGACAACTCAATATAGTTGTATCCTCTATTGGTGAGTGTTCTTGATCTATGTGTCCATGATTTGATCATTTGTGGCATGTTCCATGCAGTCCGGGTTGAGCTCTGTCGGTGTGAGTTGTTCTACAATGTCAGAGGTGTCCAACAATGGTGGAAAGTATGGTTGAAGGTGATCTACATTAAACATTGGGTGCAAACCAAGGAGCGGTGGGATTCTGAGCTCGAATGCATTGTCACCGACGACCTTGGTGATGGTGTATGTCTCATATCGAAGTAGGCGAAGCTTGCGGTAGGGTCCAACAAGGTGCTCCTTCTGCAAATGTAGCCAAACTTTGTCGCCCACCTAGAAATTTTGCGGCACTCGATGTTGACCATGGCGATGCTTGTACTTAGCATTGGCTCTGTCCAATATATGATGGACCTACTAGCAGATGTGTTGAATGCACTCAATGAAGTTGTTAGCCCTTTCAGCTTCGGACTGAACGTGAGACGAATCTACCTGAGTGGCTGCAAATGGTATGGCCACATCAATAGGGCATAATGGTTGAAATCCCACCCCTACCTGAAAGGGGCTGTCGCTTGTTGAGTTGTGGAGAGCTCTATTGTAGCTGTGTTGGACATAGGGGAGACTTTCATCCCACATGCGTGGACGCTTCGAGTTGTACATGCATAGAATGTGTATGATCATCCTGTTGACAACCTCTATTTGGCCATCAGTTTGGGGATGGAAGGCCATGGACTTAGTAAGTTTTGTATCTAGCATCGATCAAAGACTTGTCCAAAATGCACTCAGAAATCTGTTGTCCTGATCTGAGACAATGGACTATGGGATCCCAAAGTGTACCCATACTGGCTCAAAGAAGAGCTTAGAAGTGGCCTCTGTTGTGATACTCTTCTTATAGGCCGCCATGAGGGTCATCTTAGAGAATATGTCGATGACCACGAAAATGAAATCGTTGTCATGCTTAGTAGAAGGAAAGCTTGACATGTAATCCATGGACACAGATTCCCAAGGTCGGCGAGGAGTAGGTAGAGGAGTATATAGGCCTTACTTCTTGATGGTCGGTTTGGAAATGGCATAGGCGGTGCAAGACCTAATGTAATTCCCAACATCTTGATGAAGTTTCGACCAATAAAAAGACTTTTTTAGTACCGCCACTGTTTTCTCTACTCTGAAATGTCCAGTGACCTGACTGTAGTGCGCCTCCCAAATCATCTTGGCACACTCACTTGAAGGAACATAGATGTGTCCCAAGTAGCATAACAGTGCATCCTGAAGGTGAAAATTTGGAACTTGCTTCCCTTCCAAGAGTGTTTGGTATATGCTGCCGAATTTTGGATCGCTCTTGTAAATATGCGGCCACCCCGATGTCTCGTGCCCATAGGAGTCGAGCATAGTGATCAGCGCCATGACCGGTGGTCGGCTAAGGCAATCAATAACATTATTGGTGCTGCCCTTCTTATACTTAATGTTCAAATGGAACTGTTGCAAATAGGTGGACCATTTCTGATGGCGATTGTTCTACAACTTCCCTTGTGTCTGTATGAACTGTAGAGGTTGGTGGTCTATGTGGATGACCGTTTCCTTCCCCATAATGTAATGCTTCCATTGATGGTAGGCTTGCACAATGGAATACATTTCTTTGTCATAAGTGGGTTACTTTCAGATTGCGTCTAAAAGTGTCTCACTGTGGTAAGCCATTGGATGCCCATGCTAAGCAAGAACCACACCAATAGCATAGTCAGAGGCATCTGTCTCAATCTAAAATGGTTGTTGTAGGTCTGGTAATGTGAGAAATGGTGTAGAAAAAAGGTGATTCTTCAACTCAGAGAATGCTTTTTGTTGGGTTTCCTAACAAAAAAACTTTGCTTTCACTCCACCCTTGGTGACTTGACTTAAAAGACAAGTTATATGAGAGAACCCCAACATGAACCTACGGTAGAAATTGGCAAGACCTAAAAAGCTGCGGAGCTCTGTTAGAGTGGTTGGGGTTGGCCAATCCCAAATGACTTGTATCTTGGATGGGTCCACATGTACAACCTGCTCATCAATTATTGGACCTGGTGTCATGCCAAAGGTGCATTTCTCCAAGTTAGCACACAACTTTTGTTGGCGCAGGGTTTGAAGGACCTGTCGAATATGGTGGAGGTGGTCTTCCCAACTCTGGCTGAAGATCAAAATGTCATCTAAATACACCACCACGAATGCATTGGTGAAGGGTCGCAAGATGTCTTCCATCAGTCTCATGAAGGTTGTAGAGGCATTCGTCAATTCAAACGACATGACCAACCATTCGAAAAGGCCCTCCTTGGATTTGAAGGAATTATTCCACACATCGGAGGGTTCGATAGGCACCTAGTGATAAGCTGACTTCAAGTCAATCTTGCTGAAATATTTGGCCCCCTTGAGCTAGTCCAAAAGGTCATCAATCTGCGGGATTAGGTACCTATTCTAGACAGTGATCTTGTTCAGCGCCCGATAGTCAATACAGAGCCTCCAGGTCCCATCCTTCTTCTGTACCAATACAATCGTGCTCCCACAAGGTGACGAGCTTGGCATGATATGACTGTTTTGCAATAGTTCCTAAATTTGTCTCTTGATCTCATTGTTCTCCAGAACCGAGTGACGATAGATCGGTCCATTGGGCAGTGGTGCGCCCGGGGTCAGATCGATGGAGTGCTTGACCTAACAATGCAGAGGTACCCCTATGGGTGAGGTGAAAATATCCCTGTACTCCTCCATGACCTTGTCCATCTGTTGCTGTTGTGCAGAGGAGCCTTGCTTGGAAGCTATGGCCACAACCTTCTTCTTGCCCTGGGGACGAATCATAAGGAAAACAAATTTCCTAGTCTGGGAAATGATCTTACTACATTTCTTTGTAGTGATCAAAGAGATGGCGGTAGGTGGGGCTACCTTTGGTATCATGTACAACTTATTAGCCAAAGTAATAATCACATAGCGAGGTCTAGACTCATATACAACATGTCGCTTCCACAAGTATGGTTGTCCTAACAATACATCACAAAATTCAAGAGGAGAAATGTCACACAATACCTCATCCATGAAGGGCTTGATGTTGTAAGGAAGGTGACACTGCTGGCTGACATGAAGATCTCGTCCTTGGTGAAGCCACCCGATGGTGTACAACTGTGGATGTGTTATAGTATTTAGGCCTAGCTGCTTCACGACCTCTGCTAAAATGAGGTTCTTTTGGCTCTCATTGTCGATAATGAACTGCAGTGGAGAACCCTTCACCCACATCTATGAGTGGAAGAGGCATTCCCCCTCCTCTAGATCTTCATGCTCAATCTTCTGGATCTTGGTGGTGGCCACGATGGCACTGGGCTCCGCATCAATGATCTGCTTCCCTTTGTCAGTTCCCTTATCAGGTTTTGATTCAGAGTTGGAACCTGCGTCTGATTCGAAAGCCTTCAACTCGGCCACCAGTGACTGCTTGGCCCAACACTCACTTGTATTGTGAGTGGAGCTCTTATGGAACTCACACCATTTTCCCATGTCCTTCTTCATCTTCAGGGTGTTGTTCTTTTCTTGCGGCTTCGGTGGGCTATCCTGGTAGCACCACCTTGGATTGGTCCTTTGTTCTATGGTTTGGGGGCGCATTGTCCATGATTTGGATTCGCAAATTCAAAGTCTCACTTCTTCTGTTTAAAATTATGCTCAATCTTGACAGTGTATCGATATGCCATGCCGAGCGAGGAAATGTCCAGGAACTCCATCTCGTCCTGGATGTACTTGTGTAGACAGTTGCGGTACTTGAGCACCAAATGTCGCTTAGTATCCTTGATACCCAACTTCGTGCGAAGGGTATGGAAAGTATTTGTGAACTCTGGCACATCTTGGTCCCTTCCCTGCTGTAGCATGGTCCACTTTATGTATTTGTCTTCATAGCTCCCGACAGGGTAATATTGTTCCTTGATGGCATCTCGGAAAGAATTCCAAGTGGGTGTGGCTAAAAACAACGAGGGTTCACTCTCATCCTTTTGTTCACAGTAGGTTTCCCACCAATCCTTGATGTGTGGGGTGGCTTTAAGAAGTGAAAAATTAATCTTTTCCTGATTGGAAAAGTCATGAACTGAAAAATATTCTTCCAATATATTTAACTATTTATCTACGACATATGCATCTATCAGGCCTTCAAATATGGGAATATCAAAGTTAACTTGTACCTTAAAAGGAGTGGCGCCTCCAGAGTGGCTGCTAGATGAAGATGCATTGTTTATGGGAAGTCGTTGAAGGATCTGGGCAAAGTTATCCATCATCGTGTCCCTCTGTCACTCGAGGGCTTCCTCGAGCAACATTTTGAAAGAATCTCCTAGCCCCCTTGTCTTTCTTTTATTCCACCATGGGAGGTTGTCAGGTTTTACGAGGCTGATCTTGCAATGGTTCAACCAAATCAAGCTCTAACTCCTTATACCCTGACCTTGTTGGGGACATGCAAAGAAAAACAAAGAAAGAGTAGACGCTTTGATACCACTGGTCCGAACTTAAACATGAATGCAACAACTTACATATATAATCATAAACATAGAGATGCAACAGAAAAAAAAAAACTTCATTTCATTAATAGAAAAATACTGAACTATGCTTACAAACAAAATGGAAATAAGATAACTTGGACGATGGTAGCTTATCTCTGAGAAGATATGTGGCGGCTACATGCCTCTGAACTATGTTACAATGAGGCTCAAGGGCCTATTTATTATTGGAAAACATGAGAAAACTCTAAACAACTAAAACCCTAACCGCAGGAGATGTAACACCAAGGGTTTGTGGGCCCCGCTGGAGTTAGTTGGGTAGCCAACTTCTCGGGGTCGTAACTTGGTCATATAAAAACCAAAACCTTAACCGCAGGAGATGTAAGACCAAGGGTTTGTGGGCCCCACTGGGGTTAGTTGGGTAGCCAACTTCCCGGGGTCGTAACTTGGTCATATTATCTTCGCTTGGTGCATACGATACCTTGTTGGAAAGGTCTCTCTGAGTACTACAGGTTTCGCTATAGGCCCTTGCCTATGATTATGTGCCAGGCGAACCCCAAAAAACGTCGTTTAGGGGGTCAAAACTGCTCCGGAAGAACTGCTAAAAATAGTAAATGTTGAAATGAACAAGGAAATAGAAGAAACTGACCAGAGGGTCTAGGTGGAATAGGCTGGTGGCCACCAATATCCACCTGGATCACATAGACAACTTATGGCCAACAATTTGGAAGGGACCCGAGAAAAAAAAAGATAACGACAAAGTTAATTAAATCACAGGACCGAGAACCTAGTAAGAGTCATTTTTGAGATGTTAACCCAAGAATATGGTTTACAGTGTGTGAGATCTAGAAGGGTTGAGGGTGATGTGACAACAAGAAAACTAGAACAATAAAAATTACCATAAGAAGATTACAAACCTCGAGAGATTCCTTGTTAGGTAAGGGGATTTATGAGAAAACAAGGGAAAAATAAAATAAAAGACAACTTCAACCAATAATGAATGTGTACTTGTAAGATAAGCATCAAGTACTCTCTCTATAAGAGTGCAAAATTTTACCCTGTTATACTTGAAAAAACAAAACCAAAGGCAAAAAATTCAGTTCTCTGTAAAAAGAAATGGATATAAAAATCATTTAGAGGTAATAAGATGAAAGAAGAACCAAGAAACTTACCATGTCTTTTGTCAGCATGAGCCTTAGGGTTGGTATATTTGCACCTTTGCCTGTCTAATAAATACCATAACCAATGTTGAAGAAAGTGTAACTATGTTCGGTCTTCATAATGACATGTAATTATGACTCATGTAAATGATGTTATAAAGTGAACAAAATTATTATTGTAAACTTGCTTCATGGGTTTCATGAGCAAGTGATTTTAGAATAATAGGATTTGTCATTTAGAGTCTAGAATTAATGTCATGTATGAAGATCTCTTCTTGAGCCTATTTTTAATGTATAAAGTCTATAGAAATGCCTGGAAGCCCTCCAAAGACAAGCACAATCCCTCTTCTTGATGTCAGCCTCAAAATGTATAAAAATGACAAGTTGGTTCACATATGGAGACACACCCTTTCTAATGGTCATGTCTACTCAAATGTAGGGGCAAACAACTATATATAGGAGCTTATACCCCTCACATTTCCACAGTGAGAAATCTTCACATATCTCTGTAATTTCAGATGGCAGAAGCAGAAGACAAGTTCAAACTTCTTCTAAGGTTTTGGTAATGGAGTATGGACATACAGAAGTTTGGATTCTCTGAATTTTGGATGATGAATCATAGAGAGAATCTCGCAGATCTCTCTAGTCTCATACAACGTATCTCTCTATGGTATCGAATGGGAAATATGCAAGTCAAGTTTGGATCTTTGTATTTGGTGAGAAATCACAATCAATTTGGATGGGTACCATAGAGAATAAGTCTCGGCCTCCTCACAGTCTCAGTAATCACTATCTTGGCATACATTCTAGACGTAGTCACAGTCTCAACATATTTGTGATGAGGAGGATCTCGATGATCCCACAGTGACACACTCTGTCTCGGCATACATTCTAGACGCAGTCATGATCTCGGCATAGATGTAATCATGGTCTCGGTATAGATACAATCATGATCTTGATGGAGACATAGTTACAAGGTCATGATCTTAGTGAATCTAGGTGCAACTCTCATTTATATATATACATATCTCAGTATAGAGATCTCATTGTTATGGTGAAGATCTCGGTGAAGGTACAACAATGGTGCAACAGTAATGATCTCGGTGGTGCAGTAGTGATGGCCTCGGTGTTGCAATAGAGATGACTTTAGTGGAAATGATGAAGATCTCAGTAATGACAAAGAAGAGGATTGGTGTCTTGGTCTTGGAGTGGCCAAATAGGTCAAGGGTCATGGTCTTGGTATTCGTCAATTGGAATCTCTATAAGAAGAATTTGTGTGGGTTTTCCTCTCAAAGAGTGAGAGGTTTTGGCCTTGGAAGAAAGCCAACATCTTGTGTTCTTGTCTCTTTTGTTTTGGTAACTATTTGATGAAGTAAGAAAACACACTCTAATAATAACAAGAGAATATTGTGCTAATAAGAAAAAGTAAAAAATACCTCACAAATAGTTATCATCGTGAGAAGAATCATATTAACCTGATTGCCCTAGATTCATCAACAACCAAGGACCTTGAAATCAAGGAAAGCAATGGAAGAAATGTCAAGGGGAATGAAACTTCTGGCATGGAAAGTTAAACTGAAGACAATGTTGAAAAATTTAATTACATCTGCACCAAGATGATGGGAAAAAGTAAGCACAAGAATCCACGGGGCTCGATGCCTTAACGCAGTTAGGGTTATAAATATTGCAAGCATTAATTGAAAGAGTATTTATACAGAAGATTACAGAGCTCTATCTCAAACCCAAAAATCCAAAAATGACAGAAACCCTCTAGCGACCCTAGGGTGCTTACCCTAGCGGTAAGTCGATGAATCTAAGTTGTAGATCTCTAGCAAGGACACATGTAGGTTCCAGATCATTTCCATTGAAAGACCATTTTAAATAATACAACGGTTTTTCCTAATTGCACACATCAAGAAAAGGTTCCAGATAATTCGTGGAATAATTTTGTGTTGGTCACCATTGCAAAACAAACCATGCATACAATTCTTATATTTCAAATCCTTCGTAAGTTATAATTCTAGGTTTATCACAGGTGTCGATAAGTTAGAATAAAAAGAAAAGAAAAGGAAATGTATATCCCATATGCTTACCATTGATGCAACTCATTGACACTTAATTCGAAAGGCCCTTCTATTGCAAGTAACAATCATAAGTTGGGTATCACAAGGTGGTAGCATGGTAATTTTATTTAATAGTTTAAACCTTATTATAGAAAGGGTAGTGTGTAGGATGTCAATTGTAAGTAAGTGAAGGCATCACAACCCCTTTTCAAAATAGTAATGAAGGTAATGAAATATTTTTAAAGTTGTATTAAAAACAAATCCCGTGTCTAGTAATTAATGGTGAAGGGGAGTTAAAACAAAAAAATGCTTCATCTGATAGATAATTGTATATGTGTGTATGGTAAATATTAAACTGTAAATATAAACAAAGAGGAGACTAATGTTAGGACTCTTACCCTAAAAGGGTTCATGGCAATGTATGTTGTACACTGAGGAAATGAATGTTTATTTCTTTAGTTTTTCTTTGGTAGTTGCAAGATGAAAAAAAATATTGTTGTGTTTGATATTTGGAGGCATGGCAAAGTGGTATCAGAGCTATCGGTTCAACTCTGAGGCCTAAGGGCCAATCCAAAGTTGAAAGCTTAACAAAATTATTGCTGATATGCTACAAGATTAAGAGGTAAGAAAAATAGTAAAGGCAACAATACTCGCTATATCTTTCAAGGTGGAAGAGCAGACGTGGATGCATTTAGGATATAAAGTGTCACCTCCTGCAATATAATTTTTGGGATTAGTAAAACACTAGAAAATTGAAAGTAATCAGCTCTTAATATATATATATATATATATATATATATATATAGATAGAGAGAGAGAGAGAGAGAGAGAGAGAGAGAGAGAGAGAGAGAGCCCTTTGGGTCAAGCACAAGTCCTTTAATATAGAAATTCGAGTATTGGTTACTTTGTGCATACCTAGAACCTATTAAAGTAGACATTTCTAGCCAAGATTATTGAATGAATAGGGTATATACTTTAATGGTGGTATGGTTAAGCCCTTTCCACTGACTATGTATGGAACTACGTTGAAGGTTTCCATTGGACTGATTATCATGTTCATCTTGAACATATTTGTCTTCAATATATGTTGTTAATGATTATTATGACAAGGAAGCCTTTATTTTTGACCTTGAATGTAATCATAGTAATAGTATTAGTATAGTAGAACAACATTTTTCCTTGTAGTGGAATCCATGATAATAAAAAAAGGAGAAGGGGTTGAAGCTAAGTTGGAAATTTACATAATTGAAAGATTTAATTAACTAGAGAATAGGGTACCAATTTATGTGTAATGCATAAGGTATTTCTATACTTATCAAAGAAAATAAAACATTGTTGCCTTGGTTGTATATACCTAAACATCGTACATATATAATTTGGGTGATGAAAACAGTTAGTTGTAAGAGTATAGAGTACCCTCATTAAGATTCAAGCTCATAAAGGGAGATATGGGCAATAAGTAGAGCCATATGGATGTAAGGGTAGTGGGATATCTTTCGAAAATCGGAGTGGAATCACTCTATGGCGTTACACCAATATTGTTGTAAGACTGAAACAAGAGATTATATGCATTGTAAGGAAAGAAGAAGAATTTACCTGAGCAGTGTGGCCCCTCTAACATTAAGTTCCAAGCCTATGCATAGAAATGAATATTATCAGTAAAGTAAAGTTATGTGAATATGAATGTGCAAAAATGAGTATGCTTAAAAACAATATTATTAAAATTAGATGTGAAAATGGACTAAGTAATTATATACAATGGATCGAGTAAATGGCATGGAAATTGTGCTGTGGGGATAAAAATTGTAGACAGACATAGAGGAAGGATGTTGTTGGTAATCTAAAAATGGCTCACTTAAGTCAAAGTTAATCCATGCAAAAAAACATGAAGGTTGGAAATTAAACTTATCATATAAAAATTTTATATGGAAGAAAATATGTAACACTCGGTGTTATTATTTTTATAGTCCTAGAAGAACCAAAAGGGTATTGTATTGTTTGGTTAGGAAAGTATTGTGATTCCTGAGATAGACATTGATGTATGGTATGCAAGTAATTATGTATTACAAGAATCCATGCTTATATTTCCAAGAGCCTAGTTGAAAGCATTAGTGCCCATAAAGACTATGAAGGTATGCAAACCTTCGCTATGAATATTTTGGCATGAGAATATAAATACATAATAAAAGGTATGTAAGATTCTCAATAGGGGTGCAAAGACCTATGAAGGTGGATAACTCTATATTATGTAGAATAAAGTCTAGTGCAAACATGTAAGATACCCAATATTAACTTGTGTTACAATTGAGTTAGACATACAAAATATCTAAAATCGCAGCATCACTCAAGTATGAACATACTAAATATTGTAACCTATGATTGTGAGTACGACCCCATGGTTATAATGAGAAAATTGGCCTTCGGGACTGATAAAATTGTGGAAAATTAGTCATATGCTTATATAGAAAGAGATAAAATTTCTAGAAATTTTCCAAAAAAAATTGTGTGACATCCTATTTAAATAAAGTCGAGAATTAACTTACTTGTAGTCTAAATTTTCGATTTTAGATATCAGAACAACTTAAATAATGATGGCACAAGGTATGGCTAGTGAAAATTTTCAAAGAAAAAGGACTGCGTGGAAGCAAGTAATTATGCAATACAATAGAAATTCCAAGCTATCAGCTTTCACAAAGTGTTGGTAATGGGATAGAATATCACGATAATCCAGTAAGATAACAAAATTAAAGGAACATTTTAAGACTCTCCAATCAAAACTGAGTGTGATAACAATATGTTGGTTATGCCCATAGACAAAAAAGAAGGCACATAGATATGATGTTGAAAGCGATTTATAAAATTGTAGCTTTCTACAAATATGGGCAAAGATGAAACTGATTACGGATAAAATTTGGGAGTGTACACAATACTATGACAACCAAATAGGTTGATCAAGTCCTTGGAAATGATGTAAAAGGGAGTCCCTTAACCTTTGTTTTAATTGTACATGTCTTTACATATTGCAGACATGATAATAATGAACATATATAAATATATGGATGAACATGTCATTATATTTTACATGGTTGTCAAGGGTCATTGGAATAGGAAGGTTACTACTTATAAAAGACAAAAAAAATACACTAACAAAAGACATTCAATGTCAATCATGGTCAACCATGGTCCAACGTCACATTTTGACAAAGATGACATCTCAATATGAAAATAATCCATGAAATTTGTCTCAATATGAAAATCAACCATGGTCAACTATGCTTGTTTTAGGGTTCATAATATTTATCTTAGGGTTTTTATACCTTGGATTTCCAATATTAATCCCTTCGATTTAATATCATTCCCTTGGGTTTTTAGTATTAATCCTTTGGGTTTATTAGTTCCTTTGTTTTATAATATCAATCCCTTGGGTTTATTAATGTAAGGGTTCATATTCCTAGGGTATAATATGTAGATTTTTACTGTAGATTCAACAACTTATGTGATATGCTAAAACAAAAGATAACTCATCAGTGGAAACCAAAATTGATCGATGAAAACACTAAGCAGAAAAGGAAGAATTTCAATCACACATAACACAATATTTTTCTGGGGAAAGCAACTACTCAAAACCCCGACTATCTATATTGCATTAACTAGAAGATCTGAGAAGAAAATACAATGCTTGTTCAACTTGAACAATTCCTGCACAAGTACAATCTATCTCTCTGCTTCCTAGGCAAGCCTTGGATGAATACAATATGCTATGCTCAACCTTGAGCTCAACCTGCACAAGTATTTTCTATCCTCTACCTGACTAACTGCCTTTGGCCAATACTTAGCCAAATTCCTAGCCTTCCAAGCCCCTACTTCCTTGCGCAATCCCTAAGGGAATTAGCCCATATTTAATTGGGAAAATTCCTCACCACAACTACGCAATCCATCATAAGCATTCTATTGATTGCATGCACCATCTGTACAACTTGGAAAATTATACAACTGATAGTACACTGTCCCTGAACTCTAATCTCAACTGGGTCTTCATCTGAACTAACATGCATGAGCTATTTTGAGTGAATTATCAGTTATCTGATTGATCACTGCATGTGAATTAAATCCAATTTAATTCACTTGACCACTCACTAGTTCCTCCAACAGTTAGAACTAGTTTAACTGAATTTAACTCAGTTAAACTAAATTAAATAATTACAACTCAATAATAACTCAACCTGGGCCCCTAAAATTTAGGGATCACTCTACATGACTCTAGATAGACTCCCAATTTACTGAGCCAACTAAGTCAACTTAACTTAGTTAACTGCTACAAGTTGTTATGAGAATAGAATTACAATTTAATTCATAATTTAATTCAAGGACAAATTAAATTAGGATTTTTCTTGATGTTATTTTTAACATTTCTTGTTGCTATTTTCAACATAATATTATTGATAGGGTTTATAATATTAATCCTATGGTTTAATATAAATCCCTTGGGTTTGTATTATTAATAATCCCTTTGGTTAATAATATCAATATTCATTATATTATTGATAATATCAATAATATTATCATATTTTTATAATATAATAATAATTATTATAATTGTCATTATAGTTTTTATAATTATTATCATATTTATAATATAATAATAATGATATTTTATAATATAATTATTTGTTTTTTCCCCTGGAAAAAAGTCGTAATTTCCATTAAAGTTTGAAAATTACATTTTGTAGATGCCTTAGCATATGCATATGTGAGGCATTATAGCCTGTCAGTATGTAGATGTACAAAAAACAACTAACATGTGTTCCACGCAGGGAGCACTGATATATCAGCATAATATCAACATAAAAACTGTCTCTACGCAGAGAGAACGATCATAGTACTATTTGAATGAAAGATCATTAAAACTTAGACATATAATAAAAAATTTCTACCGGGCTCATGAGCCCATTAAACTACATGTAAATCTATGAATGGCCTGTGATAGTGCTGGTAGAAAACACCATCCTTCTCTTCTTGAATTAACCAATTGTCATCCTGCCTGTGCGCTGCCTCCTTTGATAGGAAGTCTGCCCCTGTGTTGCGCTCCCTGAAAATGTGATGACATACAAAAGTGTCAAATAATGATATAAGCCTGTGAGCCTCAGCCAATATGTGCCTCAATGAGTATGCATTGCAGTTAGTTGATTTATTTAACCAATTGCATACAATTTTAGAATCCCCAAAGAGTTGTAGATGTCTGCATTGTTTTTCTAAGGCAAATTGTATGAGGTATTTGGCAGAGTAGAGTTCAGCAAAATTGTTGGTTCCCCTTCCCAGGCCCATTTGAATTTTAAAGTAGTGTACTTCAGATAAATATAGAATTTCCCCACCCTCACATCCCAAATCTTGGGCTAATCCATCAAAATAGGCCCACGGGATGGACTTATTGATGATTTTAGGTTGTATGACTCTAGTGGGGTGAGCCGAATCTTCTTTAGGTAACATGTTGTAATCTACAATGATCCTGGGCAGTATTGTGTTCCAGTGAGGTGCTTTGTGATTAAAAATAGCCTAATTTTGAGCTATCCAGATAGCCCAGCACATGATTAAGGGCATGTTCCTTTCCTTCCCACTATGAGTCATCCACCATAAGCTCCAAGCCTCTGAGATATTCCTTCCTTGCCAAGATTTTAGGGAGGGGTAGTGTGATGTTATAAGTCTCCATTGCTCTCTAATTACAGGGCAATCCATAAATAGATGTTCCGTGTCCTCAGAATTTTCTTTGCATAAGTGACACCAAAACGGTCCATGGAAAGCTCTTTTCATCAAGTTTGAGCCTATTGGGATCTTGTTGAAGAGGATTGTCCATATGAGGACACGTGTTCTGGGCACAACTTTAAGTTTCCATAAGGCTTTCCACCATATCTCAATGGGATGTGGCTTCTCTGATTCCATCAAGATCAAATACCCTTCCTTTGGAGTGTATCGACCATGCTTGGCATGAGCCCAAATGATCTCGTCTTCTCCTTCAGTGATCCGAATATGAGACTCAGTCAATGCCTCAGTATAAAGAAGCCAACACTGATGCCATTGTGCAGGTATGTTGAGGTCAAGTGTAGATTTCCAGGCTTGTTGAAACATAGAGGAGTGCGCCGCATCCACTATGTGACTGATATTCGTTATTCCTTGTCCCGCAAGATAATGCTTCAACTCTGCGGGCAGTCGATGTGCATTGCCACATCCTATCCAGGGGTCAGCCCCGATTCGAACAGAGGTTCCTGATTGAATTCTCCATGTAAGTCCATCTCGAATGAGGTTGATGGAATTTATGACAGCCTTCCAGATGATCGATATGTTAGAGCTAATTCTCTGTTCGTGTTGGATCCAGTCCATAATATAGGAGGGACTAATGTATTTGGTAGTAGCAACTTTTGTCCATAGACTGTTTGTGTAGATAAGTTGCCAACCTAGTTTTGCCCCCAGAGCTTTGGAGAAAATGTCCAGCTGCTTTATACCCCACCCTCCCCATCTTTTAGGTCTGGCGATGGTATCCCATTTTACCCAGGCAAAAATTCTTCCTTGATGGTTCCCTTTCCATAAGAAATGATAGCAGATGTTTTGGATTCTGGCTAGGATACCTCTGGGTATCCAAGCTAGTGTCATCCAATATACAGGTGTAGCTTCCAGAACTGCTTTGATGAGGACCAGTCGACCAGCCCTTGAAAGGTACTTGTGATACCAGATGTTGAGGCGTTTTTCAATCTTGGTGATGAGCCATATCCAATCAGAAATTTTGTATCCATGCGGCTTTAGTCTATATCCAAGGTATCTCAGCCCTTCTTCAATGGATAGAAGTGTAAAGGGAAAACGCCTGAGAGAAAATTGAATCTCATGTTGTGTACAACCAGAGGCTGTCAGAGTGGATTTGCTGACATTAATTTCCATACCAGTAGCTTGCTGGAATAGCCCAAAAGCATTCTGAAGTGCTGTGATATCCCCAATGCTCCCATTCAAGAAGATGAGCACATCATCCACAAATAAAAGATGTGTGAGGATGCAGGAGTCCGTAATTTTAATGCCTTCTATCCTGCCCCTTCTATGTTCAGCACCGATGATCTTGCTCAATCCTTCCATGATGAGAAGAAATAGAAGTGGGGAGAGTGGGCATCCTTGTCTGAGCCCATGCTCAGCATGAAAAAATGGGGTAGCTGCTCCATTGATTAGAACACTGAAAGATACATTAGTGATACAACACATGATCCATTTGATATAATCATAGGGGAAGCCCAAGTGAGTTAATAACATCCTGATGTAGAGCCAGTTAACTCTGTCAAAAGCTTTTGATAAATCAACTTTTAAAATCATGCCTTTCAATTTCCTCAGATGAACAGAATGAAGCAATTCCTGGGCTGTTCCAACCGCTTCATGTATTTGACAATTTTGGAGGAAAGAAAATTGCTCAGGGGAAATATGGGAAGATAGTATGGGTTTGAGACGGTTAGCAATGATCTTGGAAATAATCTTATAGATGCAGTTACATAGAGATATAGGCTAGAAGTCATTGAAAGTGGAGGGGTTATCCGATTTGGGAATAAGGGCTATAAATGTAGAGTTGATGGCCGCAGACATCTTGCCATTCCTGCGGCATTCCTCAATGACATTAAGTAAGTCCATGCCTAGAATATCAAAAAAAGCGATATAGAACTCAATAGACCAGCCATCCGGTCCTGGGCTCTTATCTTTCTTGAACCATTTTAATGTGGCCTCAAGTTCTCCCATAGTGACCTCCCTTGTAAGTTCCAGTGCCTCTTCCTGATCCATGAACCTAGGGAAAAGCTCAGCAGTGCGCATAATTTCCACCAAGTTAACAATATGGGGAGCCTTGTAAATGTATTTAAAGTGTGAAGTGGCTAGGTTAGCCAGATCGTAGGCTGATTGAATTGAATGCCCCTGATCATTCTATAGTTCCCATATTGTATTTATGGCCTTCCGTCCATTAGCAAATCTATGGTAGAATCTGGTGTTATCGTCTCCCTCCTTTAACCAAATTGCCCTACTTCTAAGTCTCCAACCTTCTTCCCTGTCCTTTAGTATTTGTGTCCTCTGCTGTATGAGGGAAGTGATCATATCTTTGCGGTCCTGGGAGCAAAATGTGCCATCAGTATTTTCCTCATATGTGGTGATTTCCTGTTCAGCCTTCCATAGTATATGATCATCCTGTATCCTCTTCTTATGGGCCCAAACTTTGGATAAGGATTTCAATTCCTTTAGGTTGCGCACAAACCCAGCTGCAATATCCCCTCCTTCCCCAATCGGGTGATTAATCCAGTAATCAGATACTAGTTTGGTATATGAGGGGTCTCGTAACCAAGTAGAGTTAAACTTGAAGGGGGCCTTAATATAGTGCTTATCACCTTCCAGTTCAAGAAATATAGGTCTGTGATCAGATATGCCTCCTGATCCTACCCATTGATGAACCCGTGGAACCTCATTGTATAAGGCCTCCTTGATGAGAAATCTATCTAGTCTCCTGGCTAAACTGTGCTCCCCAATTCTATTGTTCCTCCAGGTGTGTTGTATCTTTGCAGAGGGGATGTCTATCCAGTTGTGGTCCTCCAAGAGATTTGAAAAAAAATCTGACAGCCCATCTACCTGAGCCTGCTGACCCCACGATTCCATGAAACCAATAGAGAAATTTAGGTCCCCTCCCAGAATGATATTGTGTTGCTGGTTAATAGAGGAGCTAAACAGTTTCCTCCAATAATCAGCCCTGTCTTGGCAAGGGCCATATACATTGATAATTATGTATTCTGCCTCTAAGGAGGTTGAATATATGTTAGCCCCCAAATGACCAATGTCCCCCCAAACCCTCTTTAATTCAGTGGTGCGATTCTTGACGCCTAGGGCTATGCCACCAGAACGACCTGAAACGTCCAGTGCATGGAATGACCAGCCAGGCAACCATGATTCCAAGAGAGGGATAATAGTGTGGACATGCCTAGGGTTTCTTGTAGAAATATGATATCAACAGTAACAGAAGCAAATAGTCTACTCAAAGCTAGCATTTTACCAGGGCTAGCTAACCCTTGATAGTTGAATGATAGGATCTTCATGGGGGGGGGTGGGTGCTAGGTTATTTCTTGCGCTAAGAACCCTATCAAGTGTCTGCTGTCTACCTAGCACTACTTCTTCGCCAGCAAGGTGCTTGGCTTTGGAGAGGGATGATGGTCGACCCCTGGGAAGTTTAAGGGGTGTAGGGGTGACCTCCAGATCAAGACCAACGACATCCGGTTCTTGGATTTTTCCTTTTGAATGCAGAGGATATCGGGAGTTGGAGGCTACCGAAAGGGGAGGTGGATGGTGTAAGGATGCAGAGGTGATGGAAGGCTGGGTGAATGAGAAAATCAGAGGGGGGGCTTGAATGGTACAAGCCACATTGGTGGGATGAGCCAGCTTGGTTCCATGGTAAATGAAGTGACCCACAGAGGGGGAGCTACAGAGAGATGAATGCGAATTGTGTGCAGATGTGATTGATGCAGATGAGATCGATGAGAGGTATGCATTTTTAGAACCATTTGTAACAACAATTGATGAGGTGTGAGGGAGAGAGAAAGTAGACATACCAGTGGAGAAGACATCTCCCTGAGCCGCTCGAGATCTTGTCCAAGGAGGGGAGGGTGGTTGATAAGGTGTCTTCCCACGCTTCTTCTTTGTTCCGTTTGCCAAGTCTGCCTTCACCACCTTGTTTGCCATCTGCTGTCCCTCTGTATCATCCTCCTCGGTCGGCTGTTGTGAATGGGGTACCAGTATTCCAAAATCCTTATTCTGTGCCTCTTTCTTGTCCTTACGATTCAACGGAAAATTTCTGAATAGATGTCCAACCTTATGACATCTCTGGCACCGGTAAGGGACACCTTCATAATCCAGTAACTACTTTCGAGAGAAGGATCTCCATTGTATGGTAATGTGCTCCTGCAGTCCGCCTCTGGTGTCTAAGTGCACCAAAATCCTCGCATAAGCCATCATCCCCGTGGTCTGGAATGATTTATCATATTCCATGTAGGTGCCGAGCGAGTTCCCGATCCTTCTGAATATATCTTCTGACCAAAACTGCAGCGGCAAGCCAGGGAGCCTGATCCAAATAGGTCCAACCCCAATCTGTTCTATCTCAGGTCAAATAAGGGCGTCCATCACTTCAATAGTACAGGGGCATGCTCGAAATGCCAAAAGGAAGACAAAACCCAGTTCGTGTGGTCGGGCCTGGCAAATCTCAGTGCGAACCATCCGCGCACGAATGTTTGAACAAAAGGAATATCGACCAAGTGGTGTCCCCAAATCTCCGATGCCCAGGTCTTCAAGCGTGCCGCAGTGTAATTCCTGCCCCTGATTCTACCAACAAGAACTCTATCTGCAAAATCCATAGTGTCACCCCACTGTATATCCTCCCCAAGCCTCAATATTATGTCCTCAGCCCTGGTCTTAAAGCATTTATACTTCTTCAGGGGTCGAGGCTCACCTACAGATGGGTGATGTTCCGAGCCTCTTTCGGTATCCTCTGTAGCTTCCACCGTAGGGTTAGGGTTTGCAGGGATGGCATCCGAGAGTGGCGGAATGGTCGTAAAACATCCTGATGGGGGGTTAGAAGTGGTATGAGGGTTTAGGGGAGCCTGTTCCGAAGCAGTGATGGTAGTGGCGAGAGAAGTGAGGGTAACCGAGAACGACGAGGGTTCAAAAACAGGGCCAGCGTCAACGGGGCTAGGGTTAAGACAACTCGAAATAAACCCCAAGGTAGATGGCGACGGGGGAGGTGAGGAGAGAGCCGACCAGGTTGGCGGGTCATCCGGTAGGATAACCGCAGGGTTGGAAGGACCAGAAGCCTGAGGTAGCTCAACAGTAGTGCCGGTAAGGACGTCGCTGTAGGGTATCATTCCCTCCGATGCTGAATGCGTGGACATCCAAATGGATCCCTCCTCCAGTGGGTCTTCCAAGTAGTCCACTAGGTCTAAGTCCATCGCGCCAGCTGCCAGTGGAGTAGGAGTGAAACGAGCAGTGAGTCCGACAGCAAGGGTGGTAACCGAGAGAGAACACGGGAACGGTGGAGAAACAATGTTGTCGGGGGAGCAGAACCGGCAAGAAGGTAGCAGGTAGCGGGTAAACAGGGAGGTATCGCATTGGTAGCCAGCAAGGATAAGTGAAACATGAAAAAAACCCTCGGTTGAAAACAGAAAACAAATAAAACACCCCTAAACTTCATGTTTCGAGAATGCGTGTACAGAAGCGAAATGGGACACGACGAAAACGGTGTCGCTGTTTGCAGTAGTGTCCCATACTGCAGACCAATACCCTTCTCATCGTGCCCATTTACCATGGATATTATTAACTTCTAAATAGGTTTTTTGACAATACCATGAGCCATACCCAGAAGAGAAAGATAGAGAAAGGGAAGGAGAGAGGGAGAGGAGGGAAGAAAATCATAATACCATGGTTTATCAATATCATGGGCCATCTAGGCTTTTGATTATTATGTTATGGATCTAGGCTTTTAATTATTCTTTACACTAGTACAACCACATTAAAAATATTAATCTAATATAATTATTATTATTGTATTATTATTATATTTATATACTTGTTAATATCAATATTATTATTAATATTAAATCTATATCGATTGAAGATTATCGGCATATATCTACCACATTTATTATTATCAATAATGTGGTTGTGCTAGTTGTACATGTATTTACATATTCCAGGCATGATAATACTAAAAATATATAAATATATGGATGAACATGTCATTATGTTTGACATGGTTTTCAGGGGTCATTGGAATAGGAAGGTTACTGCTTACAAATGACAAAAAAGAAATACACTAACAAAAGACATATTGCATGAGTTTGGAACTATGGGAATGATAACGATTAAAGCATTTTTCCCTTAACTGTTGTTTTGGAAAAACAACTTTATGAAAACTTCATTTTAACATGTGGAGGATGTATCCTTACTCGTTATATTACTTTTAATACATATAAATGGTTTATGAAAAGTAACATGAAATATCTTTTTACATTGTTAGAATATTGAAAACATAAGAGCATGTGAAAGTGAGATGCATCCTGAATGCATTTGATAAATGACTTGGATATAACAATATTTTGTAGAAAGTATGGTTTTACTAAAAACGGTTGTGACTAATGATGTTGATGTGATTAAGCAGGGGTAGCTTAGTGGTAGCATAAGAACCTATGAAAGGTAAAACATTTCAATATGAATTGCAACTCCACACGAGAAGGTATAATGTTTAATGTTATGATATGCAAAATATGGTAAATGGTTTTCCAAATTGCATGATGGTTATTATATGGAAAACAAAAAAAAAATTGAAAATGAAAATCACCTGTATAATGTGAGGTGTTAGTTATGAATTTTTGTCAAATCTACTTTTACATATTATGAGACCCATGTTGATGGTCAAGTATGAATGCTTTGCAATAATGATAATGTGCATATGGTTAGTTATGTAAATTATAGTGGTAAAATGTGCTAAAGAGAATCTCACATGCCAGAAAGTTGTGGACAATTGTGAAAGGCCAAAGAGGCCAAAAAATGAGTTGTTGAGCTCTAAATTCCTCACGGATTAGAGAAAAATGGCTGGAGATAAATGTCATGAGTCTGGATCTAGTTGAAATTACCGTGGGAGATAAATACAATAAATTCCAAACAACACCAATGAGAGAGAAAGACTCGTGGGACCCTTCAATAAAAGACATAATGTTGTTTGGGAGGGGATAGGCAGGACACTGCAAAGAGAAATCTTGTATTAGACCAAGTGTGGTCACTATCATAGAACTATCTTGGATGTGAAAATGGCTCAATTTGGTTGTAGAAACCAATTTCCAATGGTTGGAAGGAGCATTATTTTGGCCATTGTGGTTTTCATAGCATAACAAGTTGACTAATTAGATAAATGATGTGTTAAAAATGAACTTTCTATATGCTTGTATAAGAAATTTATGTACATGTTGACTAGAAAAGAGCCTAGTGCTCGAAAAGGAAATACTGGAAGTCTAGTTCCTTTATTATGGTACTAATTTTGTGAATGTCTTTAGCGGGGGCTAAGATAGTATGCATTTGATGCACTTTTTTATATTTTGATGATTGAAGAGCTAGGTGCTCCCAGAGTACTTGTAAAAGTATTATATTAGAATATCACTTGGAATTATATGAATGATTGATATAAAAAAGTATTTCATTTGATTGTGAATGCTAGGAATAAAAGTAATGTGGTTGTGATTACTATGATTATATTAAATTTATTGATCATACATTACAGGGTGTTTTCCAGGGAGGTTGTTAAACCACTCTAAGTGCTTGTTGTAGGGTTGTCAAATCACTCTTACAATGCTTGCCACAATTAAGAAACCACCTATAGTAAAAAAAATGTAGAAAGTGACCATGATCTCTTTAAGTTGGTATAGATATTTTGTTTTATTTCTATGAATTTGAATAATGACTAAGTGATGAAAAGTAAAAAAATTGTAGGATAGAATAGCTATTGAAACTAGTTTTCTTTAAAGAAAAGTTCTTGGTTGAACATGTACGAATTATGGATAGAGAGAGGTTGTCCTTTGAAAAAGCACTATCCCTCAAGTAAAAGTTCAGTGGAAACATTTTGAACTAGAAGAAGCTACTTGGGAACTAGAAGAAAAACATGAGAGAGGCTTTTGCAATTTTGTTCCAAATAAGAAGGGAACTTAGATACACCAAGGACAATGTCCCTCCTAGGGGGGCATAGATTTAATGTCCTAGGTGATGATCCTAGAACTCTAAGCTAAGTTATGGTTATTAATTCAAGAATGTCTAATTGGAATATAAATAACATATGCAAAAAAATGTTTTGTGATGATAATAAATATTCTTGAAATGTGACAAAGGCCACTCGGGAGTGAAATTTCCTTTTCAGTCAAGAACAGTTAAAGAAAGTTAGTTATGACCCAAGAAATGGGAAATAACAAAATATAGTTCTTGGGGGAGAGAAACCCACGATCGCTCTAAAAAGAAGAAAATGACAAAAGGACATCCAGAGAAGGGCAGGGAGAGAAATGCCATTGCAAGGAAAAGGAACTAGTGGAGAGAATGGAGATTATTAATTGCTAGAGACAGATGCTGTTAATTTGGTTCTCTCAATTGGAGTTACTGTGGGAGATAAAGACAGTGACTGAAAATCACTAGTGGGCGACAAGTTGATCTAGGTGGCTCCAGACACATGCAGGAGTCCAAGAGGACTCAGGAAGGGTCAAAATCAAATTGTTTGGATTGTGCTCGAACTAGGTTCATGTTGAAGATCTCATTGTCGTGATCATAGTGGTGTGAACGGTTTGGCAAACCGAGTTCGTATGCGAAAGTTAGGAGCAGTGAAATTTCAAGGTTGACTTGAGTCACTGGGCAGGCTTAAGGAGGTAGCAATTTTGACAAAATCCGGCCATCGGATTCCGGCCAACCTGGGCTAGTTTCTGGGTGAATTTGTGGGTTCGCTAATTTATCTTCTAACACCTAAGGTTCTGGAAAATTCCCAAGAGGGCTGGTGGTTATGATTTAAATATATATATATATATATATATATATATATATATATATATATATATATATTAAATGGGGCGGGCGGCCATGACCCTGTCGCCCCCGGAACCTCCTTAACCCAAAAAAATTATACATTATTAAGTTGGGGTGGGCGGCCACAACCCTGCCACCCCAGAGTCCCAAACCATTATATACTATTTGTAGGGGGCACGGGCTGTGAACCCTGCCGCCCCTCCACCTCACCCTCATGCGACTTAACAGAATTAGCAGTGGCGGTTAAGGGAGCGGGCCACCAAACTAGCGGACCTGCATCCCATTTAATAAAGTATAACCAATATGTATTTAAAAAGGGAGGGGTAGGATTTGATCCCCCGACCCCTCCTCAAAAAATTTATAAGTTTACCAATGCACCAATGGTGATTCTTATGTACTCTGCCCACCAAAACATATATGAACCTTTTTGCATAGTGAGCCAGGAGGAGGGAGGCAGTGGGCATGCATTTCTATGCAAGTGGAACCATGAGTAGTGCAGAGAGGGGGTCAGAACCATGATCTGAGCAATTTCTCTAGGGGGCTAGATTTTCACTTTGTCAGATTTCGATAAATTTTATATGGTTTCAGCATTTCTCGACGCCACGAACTCAACGGTGCTGTCCATTTCCCCATTAGAGATCTGCAATTTTCGGGCTTCTTCAATTGTGGAGGTATAAGGTCGTCATTTTGACTTTTGATGTATTTTCATTATTTTGCCATCTAATGAAAACAGGGCCTCCCCACTAATTCGAGCAGGGCCCGGAGACGTAGTCCCTCCTGGATGAACTCCGATATCAATCATGTGTCTTCTATGCGTGACTTGCTATTCCTCTCTTCCTCTTCTTTATGTACTTGTAATTTTCATGGTTAAAATGCAAGCTTAATACGTAATTCTTTAACGCATCATAAGGAAAAGATTTTTTTAGGATCAAGTGGTATCAGAGCAGTCCTTGTAGATGTGAATTGCATGTTTGTATGCTAACAAGAAACAGGCTCCGAAGAGGCAAATGGAAACTAAAGTCTTTCGATCCCGAAGCGGGACGTGTGCGTCAAAGGAGAAACATGGGTGAGGAGAATGATGCTCGATATGAAGAGGAGGTAAAATTCTGCAAGACTTTCTACACGATGGCAGATCGTGTTGAGAAGATGTTCTCAAGACTTGAAAAACTTGAGAGTGCAGGGGAAAAAGTTCCAGAAGGACAAGGTTCAGTGCACAGAGATGATGGAGGAGATCCACCTCCTTCCCCTTCCACGAGTGAAAGTTCTTCTTCCTCTCATCACCATCATCATAGAAATTCAAGGGGTGCATCTAAGAAACCTTTCTTTAAATTAGATGTCAAATTTGATCTTCCCATGTATGACGGTGAAAATAATGCAGAAAAGCTTAATAATTGGATTAGGAAGATTGAGATCTACTACAGGATTTAGCAGATCACAGAGGACGAGGCAAAGATTCAGTTGGCCTCTCTTCGGCTGAATGGCACTGCTCTCGTCTGGTGGGAGAGAAAATTGCGAAGTAGTAAGAGTGTGGGTAATCTTCTTTCCTCATGGCCTAGTTTCATTTTTGCATTAAAAGAACAATTTCACCCCTTGGGTTATAGACAAAAAGCCTTAATGGATTGGTAATACTTAAGGCAAGGCAGAGGCCAGGATGTTCAAAGCTATACCGAGGAGTTTAGAAAATAAACACTTAATTTGGGCATTGCACTTGACTCACCTGAAGTAGTAACTAAGTCTATTGGATCATTACATAGTTACACTAAACATTCATTATTATTGCTTGAACCTATTACCATTAACTCAGCCAGTGTAAAGGCCATTCATCTGGAAAACAGGGGAACACATGAATGAGATGACCACCCAAAGAGAACCGCAACAGCCAAGAGAAGGGGAGCAAAGCCCTCTTGTACACATTGTGAGAAAGAGGGGCCTGACGAAGAAAATTGTTGGAAGTTTCACCCTGAGCTGAGACCTGAAGGGAATAATAGAAAGGGGAAGCAGAAGGTCGTCACCATTGTTCAACAAAACCAAGATTCTAAGTTAGAGGAAGATGAGAAGGTCACAGCTGTGGGATTTGCATGAGGTAGGCCCATTGACTTGCTGTCCAATTCCAGCAATGAAACGAAGTTTGCAGCCCTTAGGATCGCGGCAGGAGGACCCATAGATTTAGGGTCTGATTCCGGCCATGAATGAAGAATTTCAATAGACATAACGAAAAGGGCACTCCCCACAGCAAGACTCCAAGAACTTGAGGAGATCAACCACCGCATCCAAGCAGAGAATGTTGAACTAAGGAGGCTTCTATAGGAGGCAAGGGAAGAAAAACAAAGATTACTACGCCAGTTGCAAGCCAAGGATGAGGCCTTGGAAAAGCTGCAATATCACTATACAGAGGTAAAAATGATTCTCCAATTCTATATGATTTTCATAATGATGAATTCACTGCTTTTGAAAAACATACTACAGGGATTGGATCCAAACTATTGAAGAAAATGAGGTATCAAGTAAAGGGCCTCGGCATCAAAGGCCAAGGCATCGTAAACCCCATCAAATTCAAGGAAATGCAGCGTCATGCAGGACTCGGATACGCTAGAAAGGAAATGGGAGAAAGCTCCAATACAGCTAGTAACCAGCCAAAAATAGACGATGAAACTCCCTCCTCACATTCCAACAATAGTGAAGGATCCATGAACACTTATTGGAGGAACACCAGTGGGAAGCGCCCCAAGGCTGCTCCAAAAGTTTGGAGGAAAAAGAATCATTGTAGTCCTTGCAACAAAGAGGGACACCAACAAACCACGTGTCTGATACTCCATGCTCTGGAGACATCGTCAGAGGAGCCCAAAGGTGAACATGTTCAACAAATGAATCCACCCCATTCACGGTGGTCTGCTTTATTAAGTTGGTTTTTTTAGAGGTAGTAGCTTGCAAGTAAATGTAAAAGTGATGGCGTGTCTCCCATCACTTCAAAATGCAATGATGATGTTTTGGCTTTTCCTTACTAGTAGTTGAGGTATTCCTTGGCCAATGAGTGTGTGTTGTATACTCTTGACAAAAGGGTTGTTCAATCATGTGTGGTGTGCATGATTGCAAAAGATGTACCAGTTTTGCATGCAGGTGATTGAAAGTGTGGATTGAAAAGGACACAAATAGTGTGCTAAGTGTAAATGCTTTTGGGGTCCAAAAGCTCCTCAGTGGGAAGGATTGATCCAGGTGGTTCTAGACACATGCAGGAGTCCAAGAGGACTTAGGAAGGGTAAAAAATCAAAGTGTTTAGATTATGCTCAAACCAAGTTCATGTTGAATATCTCGTCGTCGTGATCATAATGGTGCAAACGGTTCAACAAACCGAGTCCGTATGCGAAAGTTAGGAGCAGTCAAAGTTTAGGGTTGACTTGAGTGACTAGGCAGGCTTAAGGAGGCAGCAATTTTGACAAAATCTGGCCACCGGATTCCGGCCAACCTGGGCTAGTTTTTGGGCGAATTTGTGGGTCCATTAATTTGTCTTCTAATGCCTAAGGTTATCGAAAATTCCCAAGAGGGCTGGTGGTTATGACTTAAAATAAATAAATAAATTATTAAAGGGGTGGGTGGCCATGACCCCACCGCCCTCGGAACCGCCTTTACCCAAAAAAATACACATTATTAAGTTGGGGTGGGCGGCCATGACCCCGCCATCCTGGAGTCCCAAACCATTATATACTATTGGTAGGGGGCGCGGGCTGTCAACCCCGCCGCCCTCTCCACCTCCCAATCATATCATATGACATGTGGTGGGGCACGGGCTGTCAACCCCGCCACCCTCTCCACCTCCCAATCATATCATATGACATGTGCTGGGGCATGGGCTGTCAACCCCGTCGCCCTCCACCTCACCCTCATGCCACTTAACGGAATCAACAACGATGGTTAAGGGAGTGGGCCACCAAACCGACGGACCTGCCTCCCATTTAATAAAGTATAACCAATATGTATTAAAAAAAGGGAGGGGCGGGATTTGATCCCCCAACCCCTCCTCAACAAATTTCTAAGTTTACCAATGCACCAATGGTGCTTCTTGTGTACAGCACCCACCAAAACATATATGAACCTTTTTTGCATAGTGAGCCAGGAGGAGGGAGGTAGCGAACACTCATTTCTATGCAGGTGGAACCATGAGTAGTGCAAACAAGGGGCCGGAACCATGATTTAAGCAATTTCTCCAAGGGGCCAGATTTTCAATTTGTCAAATTTCGATAAATTTTATATGGTTTCAGCATCTCTCGATGCCACAAACTCAACAGTGTCGTATGTTTCCCCATCAGAGATCTGCAATTTTTAGGCTTGTTCAATTGTGGAGGTATAAGGTCGTCATTTTGACTTTTGATGTATTTTCATTATTTTCCCATCTAATGAAAACAGGGCCTCCCCACTAATTCGAGCAAGGCCCGAAGACGTATTCCCTCCTGTATGAACTCCGATATCAATCTTGTGTCTTCTATGCATGACTTTCTATTCCTCTCTTCCTCTTCTTTATGCACTTGTAATTTTCATGGTTAAAATGCAAGCTTAATATGTAATTCTTTAACGCATCATAAGGAAAATATTTTTTTGGGATCACAAGTATTGGTGTAACCTTTGAAAGCATATTTTTGCTTAGGGTTAGAAGCTAAAGCTCTATTGATATGTGAAAGAATTATTGTTGACTAGAAAGTAAAATTAGCTTGGGGGTAGTCATATGTGTTTCTAACTCACGGTCGGGAGGTCCATGGAGGCCTTTAGCACATTTTAGTCATCTAAGATAACTTCCAAACTCTATGATAAAACAAAAATAGTTTATAAACATGTATTTTGTGTATTTTTGTTTCTAGAAAAGTAGAAAAATTGTAGAATAAGGTGTTCACAGATATTATTTATGGTTGTCTTGCAGGTAGGAAGGAAAATTGATCAGGTATAGAAATAAAAGGTACAGAGTCTCAAGAAAAAATATTATTAACTTGAGAAATAAAAAATTACAGTATGTATTTGAGCATAGGAGACAATGGAATGTGCTTATCATTATAATTATTTTTATTTTCTTAACCCTACAAACTTGTTGTATGAAGGAAAATCCTAAGGGACCAGTGGGAAGGTTAGTGCCTTTCTGTTAGGCAACCACTCAACAGTTCGGCTTAGACCCTGGAAAACTGGTTATAGAATAATTCTACTTTTGGGTCGAGTAGGTTCTATGAAAACTCTTTGTAAGGACATATAAGGGTTTGGAGAAAGCTAACCTTAATGAACTCTTTCGTAACCAATTCAAAAAATAAGAAAAAACAATAATTTTGATTGTAACATAAAGCATTAACTCTTGCTAACTTCAAAGAGAAGATTATTCCTTTAATAAATGCTTTACTAATCAACAACCAAACTCAATATAAACCATTTCCTTTGGTATTGTTAGAACAATAACTCTAACAAGTGAATACAGTCAGGTAAACAAGGAACAATCGTAATGTTTGTCGTCATTCTTACTCAAGGAAATTTAGATATAAAAATGTACCATTAGAAACAATATAGAAGAGTACAAAAGTAGAACAATTTCAAATTATTAAAATGCATATCAAAATTTAAGGATAAGACTGTAAATAACTTCGATCATGCAGATTTTTTCCATCTTTGACTTAAAAAAAGTTTGGCTAGAGTGGTTGTAAATCTTGTAAAATTTTTACAGTGAAAACAAAAATTATGAGACAACCCTAGTAGTTGCTCTCGACACAAAGATTATCTATAGGAATCATAATTGTAATGGCTAAGTCTCTTTCTCTAAAGAAATGAAATTAACCAGAGTGCATGCTGACAACAAAACCCTAAGGGTTAGCCCTAAAAAGGCTAAGTTAAAATGGTAAGATGGGAGTATGTCGCTCTCAAATCTGTGTTTTCATCAGTGAAAGAGCCAACTCATGGCTAGCTATCCAGAAGGGACCTAGATTTTTTTTTTGACAAAGTTAATTAAATTGTGGGGCCTGCAACTTGATAAGAGTCATTGTTGAGACGTTGACCCAAGAAGATGGCTTACAGTGCGTGAGCTCTAGAAGGGATGAGGGTTCTGCAATAACGAGAAAACCAGAACAAGAAAATTGACTATAAGAAGATTATAAACCTTGATAGAATCCTTGTTAGGCAAGGGAATTTATGAGCAAACAAGGAAAAAAAATTATTCGAAAAGACAACTTCAACCGAGAGTGAATCTATACCTGTAAGACGAGTGACAAGGACTCTCTTTATAAGAGTGCAAAATCTAACCCTGTTATACAAAAGAAGACAAATGAAAAACCGAGAAACTTACCTTGTCTCTCGTCAGCACGAGCCTTAGGGTTGGTATAGTCGCACCTTCTCTTGTCTAATAGATACCATATCCAAGGACCTTGAAAGCAAGGAAAACAATGGAAGGAATGTAAAGGGGAATGAAACTTTTGGCATGGAAAATTAAACTGAAGACAATGTTGAAAAATTTAATTACTTGTGCATCATGGCAAAAGTAAGCCCAAACATCTGCGGGGTCCATGCCTTAACGTAGTTAGGATTACAAATCCTGCAAGCATTAATCAAAAGAGTATCTAGACGAAAGAGTACAGAGCTCTGTCTCAAACCCAAAAATCCAAAAATGATAGAAACCCTCTGTCGACCCCTCAAGTGGTTACCCTAGTGGTAATCCTAAGAATCTAAGTCGTAGATCTCTAGTAGGGACACATGTAGGTTCCAGATCAATTCCATTGAAAAACCATTTTAAAGGATACATCGATTTTCCCAATTACACACATCAAAAAAAGTTTCCAGAGAATTCGTGGAATAATTTTGTGTTGTTTGCCAACGCAAAACAAGCCATACATACAATTCCTATATTTCATAACCTTTGCAAGTTATGATGCTAGGTTTATCACAGGTGTTGATAAGTTAGAATAACAAAAAAAGGAAATGTATATCCCATAGGCTTACCATTGATGCAACACGTTAGCACTTAATTTGGAAGTCCCTTTCGTGCCAAGTAACAATCATAGGTTAGGTATCACGAGGTGGTAGCATGGTAAGTTTATTAAGAGTATAAACCTTATTATAGCAAGGTTAGTGTGTAGAATGTAAATTATGAGTAAGTGAAGACATCGCAACCCCTTGTCAAAAAGTAATGAAGGTAATGAAATCTTTTTGAAGTTGTATTAAAATAAATCCCTTGTCTAGTAATTAATGGTGAAGGGGAATGAAAACAAAAAAAATGTTTCATATTATAGATAATTATATATGCATGTATGGTAAAGCTTAAACTGTAAATATAAACAAATAGGAGAGACTAATGTTATTACTCTTACCCTAAAAGGGTTCATGGCAATGTATGTTGTACACTGAGGAAATGAATTTTATTTCTTCAGTTTTTCTTTGGTAGTTGCAAGATGAAAATAAAAAAAAAAATGTTGTGTTTGATGTTTGGAGGCGTGACAGAAACATACCCCTAAGGGGTTCAATTTGAACTACTTCAAAATTATCATCACTCATTATATGGAGGAAATATTGAAAAATCAGTCGAGCATTGTTTCCCAATTCAATACCATATAAGTGATGGAAAACCTCTAGAGGAAATTCACCCTGATTTACACTTGGTCTTATTAAACATAAAAAAAAACTCCTTGTTGGTTAACCCTGTCATGTGGTGAGCATGGCCAATATTTTGTTATTCCATGTATTCAACCTCCTAACATGCATGGATATGGGAACTTTTTTTCCAAAAGAATGAAAGTGAAGTTATTATTTAGGAACTATTGGAGTTGGGGTCATTAGACTAGGACCCTCACACATCAACTATGATCATGGTCTCCAAGAATGAGAGAAATGTTCATATGTATCCTTTTTTTTCCCTATAAATATGTTTACCATCAAAGACAAATATTCTTTCCTATTATTAATAATCTCTTGGATGAACTTTGTGGTACCAAATTCTTCACTAAGATAGATCCTTGTTCAAGATACCACCAAATACAAATGAAGGAGGTGGAAAACTCTAAGACAACCTTTCATATATATTAGGCCCATTATTAGATTTTAATGATGTTATTTGGGCCTTGTGATGTTCCATCCATCTTTCAAGTACTAATTAACAAAGATTTTTATCTCTTCCTACACAATTTTCACTTGCATTCTTTGATGACATTGTTTTCTATAGGAAAACTTGAGAGACACATATGGTGCATGTTGATAATGCCCCCCATCCTCTTCAATACCACCAGTTGTTCCTTAAGTATTCCAAGCTTTTTCTTGTTTTTTCTTCAGAAAATGATTTCTTCGGTTATATTATTTTTCAAGATAGGGGTGTTACTGGATCCCAAGAAAATTGAGATCATGCAATATAATATATTGGTCATTCCCTAAGAACCTCAAAATGTTTTGTAAGTTATAAGTATTTACAAGCTACTACAATATTTTTTGGAAACTTAGTCATGCATTATCGTTGTGCCCTAAATTACCATGCTTAAAAAGAATACTTTTGTTTGGAATAAAAAATATCAAGAATTTTAGTCTTAAAATAAGCCATGTGTATTATTCCTATACTATCCATACTTTATTTACTAAAACATTTGTCTTGGAATGTGATGCTTCAAGCCAAGGCCTTAAACCTATATTGATGCAAGAAAGCACCTTGTGGCTATCACCAGTAAATAGTTTTGGGACAAAAAAATAGGTAACTCTATGATCTAGGTAGATATTGGTGGCCACCCTCCTATTACATTGGATCATGGCATGATTTTCCTATTTTGGTAGTTTTCCATTTTTGGCAATTTTCAGGTCTTGAACTTCAGAGCTGTTTTGAGGCCCTAAACAATGTTTTTTTGGAGGAATAGGAAAACATGAGTGTTTGAATCATGTTTGCAATCAAAATATGTTCTCCTTAGATAAAATTTTCTAATGGCTATCGTGTAACCCAAACAGAGATCATATGCCAAAATTATGACCCAGGGAAGTTGACTTTCTAACTTACCCCACCGAGGCCCATAAGCCTTTGGCGTTTCATCTCCTAGGGTTAGGGTTTTGGATGTTTCGGGTTTCTCATTGTTTCTCCATGATAAAAATGCCTTTAACACTCATTGTAACATAGTTCAAGAAGGGCAGGTAGCCATCACATCACTTCTCAGAGATAAGCTACCACCACTCAAGCTAGTTTTTTTTTTCATTCTACATGTAAATAGTTTCAACATTTTCTATTTATTAATTGAAGTTCAATTTTATTGTATCTCTATTTAATTTCATTCCTTCATAAATCCATATCAATAATATCAAAGTGGTCTACTCCTCCTTTTTTTCTTTGCATGTCCCCAACAAAGTTAGGGTATAAGGAGTTGGGACTTGAACTACTCGAGCCCTTGTAACACTGTCATTGCTGACCCGACGACCTCCCATGGAAAAATAAAGAAAGACAAGGGAGCAAGAGATCTTATCAAAGTATTTCTCAAAGAAGCCCTCGAGCGACAGAGGAATAAAATGATGGATAACTTTTCCCAAATCCTTTAGCAGATACCAATAGGAGATACATCTTCATTGAATAGCCACTTTGGATGTGCCGCCCCCTTTAAGGTACAAATTAATTTTGATATTCCTATATTCAAAGTCTAGATAGACACAAATGCCCGAGATAAATGGTTAAATCTATTGGAAGGATATTTTTGGTCCATAATTTTTCTAATAGAGAAATATTACTTTTACACTACTTAAAGCCACCCCCCACGTCAAGGATCAATTGGAAACTTACTAAGAGAAAAGGGCCACAAAGGAGTCTGCACTATTTTCAGTCATAGCCTCTTGGAACTCTTTTAAGGATGTTGTTAAGAAACAACATTGCCATATTGGAATCTATGAAGACAAACATATAAAATGGACCGCACACCGACAGAAAGGGACCAAGAAGAGATAGAGTTCACAAATGTTTGTAATTCCTTATGCAAGAAGTTGGATATCAAGTAGTTGTTGTAGGCTCGAAAATGTTTGCCTCAACATTATAAGGGAGACCACCCAGTCAGGAACTTAAATCAACTCATTTTCCATTTGGAATGGTGGTTCCAACTAGTTAAACTAGGTCCAATTACCTTCTCTCTATCTCTACTGGCTTAAAGTATGAATTTCACCTACCAATAGAGAAGAGACATCAAATCAAATCTTCTTGCTGATCAGGCAAGAAAGTGATCCTTAAGCTGATCTAGGGCTCAACCAAACCACAACTAAAGTTTGCCTCTTTGATAAGAGGACTTCTAGAAATGTAGAATTAAATCTAAATGTGAATTAATCCTGAATGCAAGCAAAAGGAAAAGGATCCTAAGCCTATCTCGATTAGGAAGATGTAGATCTAACCCAACCAAGAGCAAAGTAATTAAATGATTGGGATTTAAATATGTCTGGCTTATAATGAATATCAAGTTAACAAAGTAGTTCAATTAACTGATATTATGAATACCAAAACACATTATGTTCAGAGATCTATTAACATAGAATGATTAATCATTAACATTAGGAAATAATTATCATAATGCTAATAACCATTAAACTATTAATAATGAATGATGAACCAATAACATTAGGAAATAGTTCACATAATGTTACTAGTAATTAAATCAGGATTAAATGGTAGATTTTTGAGTAAATAGTTACTCATAAATCTGGTTTCAATGCACAAGAGAAAAAGACAAAAATGATAACAGAATTATGAGACAAACATATTAGATAGCTAAGCTATAAGAAAGGAATTCATATCGACAGAAGAGCACAAATATAAATCCAACAACATAATTATGCTATCAAAAGAAATGAAATATGCATTAAAAATAATAGTATTTAAAACATAGATTGATTAAACCCGATCTCTTGCCAAATTCTTTGAATTTGATTTCCAACAGTCATCTACAACTCATAAAATCTACTGTTAAAATAAGAGTTGCAATAGTGCAAGCTCTCCTCCCCATACATAGTTCAAATTTCTAAAAGATAAATCCCCAATTATCCCATATCTCAGATTGATCCTCTGTACCTACAACATGAAACCCCTATTACAATAGTGCTTTAAAAATTCCAGAATTGCGGTGAAGAGAAGCCATTTCTCTATTCTTCAAGCTATTATTTATAATTACAAAATGAATTCAAAATAGGAGAGATGTTGAAGAACAAATTTGCTCCAACAATTTTTCATTGGTCAAAATTCTTTTTCCTCTATTCCTCAAGAAATTCTATTGATTGAAATCTTCTCTTCCTCATCTCCTCAACTATTCTCCTGCCAAAACCAATCAAAATTTAATTAAATTATAAATTAAAATCCATAAATACCAAATCTGGAAAATAAGACATCTTCCAATCAAAACTTAATTAAATAAATAAATAAAAAGAAATATGTGCTTTTCATTAATCCTTGTGAAGATATTATTGGTCAAAGAGAACATATTCGAATGAATTTGCACTCAGCAAAAGCTATGAGCAAATGAAAATGAAAAAAAATTAAATTCATAATTTTTTTACAAATTCGGAGATTGATCTTCTGCTAAATTTTAGACTCGTTCAACTACAGAAATATTCTCCATGATTTTATCTATCCAAAGAGTCATCCTGAGTTTCATTTGGTTAAATAAAACTCAACTTATGAACTTCCAAAGTTGAAGAATCAAAACTGCGAGAATTCTGGAAAAATTGCTGCCTAGGCAAAAAATAAGAAATTTTAATTAAAAATCTAATCCTAAATTAGATTATCAATTATTAGTTAATTAATATTAATTTAATTATAATTACAAAATTAAACTAAATTAATTTGAAACTAATTATATATAATTAAAATGAAATTTAATTAAAAATTAAAATAGATTAAAGTTTAATTAAGATTATAAGTATATTATATTAAAATCAAGAAAAAGCAAGATGAGGAAGTTTGATGGCAAGGATCCGGTAAATTGGATACTTCAGATGGAGCATATTTTGATCTACATGGTGTACCACTATTACAAAAGGTATGTATTACATCTTCATATTTAGAACCATATCAATTTTTATGGTATGAAGGGCTTTGTTCTCGTAAACAACTTGTTACGTGGTCCATTTTCATGGAGGAAATGATAGCACATTATGAGGATACAAAGAGCAACACCTTCTTTAGAGCAACACCACAACAATTGGAAAGAGTAAAAGGGCCTTGTGACATAGTGGAAAGCAAAATTATGGAAACCAGGAAGCATACCCCTCACAACTATAAAGATGGAAGTGTTGTTTTTCCTAGCCTTCCACAACCTACAAGGGTTACACCACAACAATTGGAAGAAAAAGAGAAAAAGGGCTTTGTTACAATTGTGATAGCAAATGCACTAAAGGTCATAAGTGTGCTGAGAAGAAATTATTTTACATAGAATATGAAGAGAAGGAAGAAAAGGATCAAGAAACATCAAAAGAAGAGGATATACGCCAGGACCCCACCCCAGAGAAAGAATAAATGAATCAAACCATATCTTGTAAAGCATTCGCAAGAATCACCTCCTCAAACTCTCAAGCTAGAAGGACATATCAAGAAGAAAAAGGTGCAAGAAATGAAAGATCACATCGAGAAAGAAGAAATGAATCCAACCATATCTTGTAATTCATTGGTTGAAATTACCACTCCTCAAACTATCAAGATAGAAAGACATATCAAGAAGAAAAATGTTCAAGAAGTGAAAGATCACATTGAGCATCAAGAAATGAATCCGACCATATCTTGTAAAGGATTGGAAGTAATTACCACTCCTCAAACTCTAGAGATAGAAGGACATATCAAGAAGAAAAAGGTTCAAGCAGAGAAAGATCACATCTAGCATCAACAACAAGTTCTTTAACTTTTAAAGGATAATGCCACTTCTGTGCAAAATCAAACGAAACAACAGGTAGATCAACATCGTAGTGAAAAATGTTTTGATGTAGGTGATTTGGTATTTTTATTGCTACATCTCAAGCAAGCTATTTATGAGAAGAAAATGTTGGCAATACTACATGCACTTAAAAAATGGCAACCTTACCGAATGGGAATACTCTTCAAGGATGAGGATGTGGAAGCATTGTTTTCTACTATTTCTATTATCCAACCAGATTGGATAAACGAAGCAAGGGATGAATGGAAGAAGGATGAAGAAGTATGGCCACTTATTCAAAAGTTGCAAAAGATCCCAATTCAAACAATATTGCCAGAAATTGAAGAGGAAGGAAAAATCATATTGGAACCTGGAGCAATCACACAAACAAGAACCCGACAGCTACGAAATCTCAATTTTAGAGTATCTCATCAAGTGGAAGAACTTACCGCGCTGAAGATTCCACATGGGAGGACAAGAATTTTATACAGAAGCATCAAGAACTACTCAAGCGTTGAGGACAACACTTTTTGAAGGAGAGGGGCATGTTAGGCCCCTATACTACTAGTGTAACCCCTTGTTGTTTTTAGTACAACCCACTTATTATATTGATGTACCCATGTAGTGCCCATATTGTTACTATTGTGCCACATAGAAGCCCACTATTGTTATTATTGTGCCCTTACATTATTATTTTTATGTCGGCTCTGATTATGTTATGACCCCTTAGACTCCTATATATAGAAAGGAGGTCTTTTCATTTGTATCATCCAAGAATTGTTCATTTGTGTAATGTAAAGGAGGTTGCCCCCTCGAAGAGGCTGAATTCTAAGGCGTTGATCTCTCTTTTTTATCTTTTTGTGAGCTGGTTTCATAACATAAACTTATATTATATTATAAATTATAATTAAAATATAATATATTATAATTTCAATATAATATAAAATTATAATACAAAAATTCATATTACAATATTCAAATAAAAAAAATATGTTCAACATGTGGCTTTAAGACTCATTACGGATCGAATCATAATGGAGGAGGTCGAGGTCCATATGAAATGGAGGAGGCGCGAGAGGTATAAAGAGTGGCGAAACCTTATGATAAATCAAATAACTTCATGTATGTTTTATTATTGGATATTGGAAGAATAACATATCATAAGTTTTAAAATGTGTGACAAATGAAAAACTCGATATTCAATATCTCGATATCGAGGCTTTTAAATATTAGAAAAAAAATTTAAATATTAGAATTTGTTTGAAATATCGGGACTTTTCAAAATATTGGGAAAATTTTATTAGGACTTTTATCAGATATTATGACTTTTTATCGGGACTTTTGTAAAGGAAGGGAGGAGGTGAGGTGAAGTGGGGCCCACTTGAAGTAGAATTTCTCCATTATAAACTACATCTACTTTGGTAATTAAAAATCCTACAAAATGATCTACAACCACTTTTCAATTTTGAGATTTCGGGTCTCGTAATTTCTTTTAAAATTAGGAATTGGAATCAATTACCAAGAACTTGAAAATGTATAATTTTAATTGTTCTACAATTTGGTTGGGCGATTTTGTAAGATCGTTAGTGAAAATGAAAAAAATAGTTCAAATTAACTAGGAATTAGTATTTACACTGGATTATTATTTTAATTACATAAATTAAAATAATATACATTTTGTACATTTTTCAACCGAGGTGGTAAAAATTATCGAAATTCAGAGGAGCACCATTTGCAAACTGTGTAACCAAATGAAATAAAAACAAGTACCAATGGAAAGCTAGCGAAAAATTGAACTCAATGAAGCAATTCAAAATAGAAGTATGACGAAAAGAAAAAATGACAAAATTGTAAGACACTTAGCAAAAAGAAAATATTCAAAAAGGTGATTTAGCCAAAAAA